>NC_069437.1:32212504-32300004 GCF_026875155.1 Cherax quadricarinatus
TCAATGATCTTGATGAAGGAATTACTAGTGATATGAGCAGATTCGCCGATGACACAAAGGTAGGTAGGATAATTGATTCAAACGTAGATGTTAGGGAACTTCAGAAGTATTTAGACAAACTCTATTCTTGGTCAGAAAAGTGGCAGATGCAGTTCAATGTAGATAAATGCAAGGTTCTGAAGCTCGGGAGTGCCCAAAACCCTAGCACTTATAAGTTAAATGATGTAAAACTTAGCCATACAGATTGCGAAAAGGACTTGGGGGGGTTATGGTGAGCAGCAACCTTAAACCAAGACAGCAATGCCTAAGCGTTCGTAATAAAGCAAATAGATTACTGGGATTTATATCAAGAAGTGTAAGCAACAGAAGTCCAGAGGTTATACTGCAGCTTTATACATCATTAGTAAGGCCTCACCTAGATTATGCAGCACAGTTCTGGTCTCCATATTACAGAATGGACATAAATTCGTTAGAAAACATTCAGCGTAGGATGACTAAATTAATACATAGCATTAGAAATCTTCCTTATGAAGAAAGATTGAAGACTCTTAAATTACATTCACTTGCTAGACGAAGAATGAGGGGAGACATGATCGAAGTGTATAAGTGGAAGATAGATATTAATAAAGGGGATATTAATAAGATCTTGAGGATCTCTCTCCAAGAGAGAACCCGCAGTAATGGATTTAAATTAGATAAGTTTAGATTTAGAAAGGACATAGGAAAGCATTGGTTTGGAAATAGGGTAGCTGATGAGTGGAACAGTCTGCCTAGTTGGGTTATTGAGGCTAGGACTTTGGATAGTTTCAAATTTAGGTTGGATAAATATATGAGTGAGAGGGGTTGGATTTGAGTGGGACTTGCAAATGAGTGGATAGAGTTATCAGAGATTATTTCTTGGGTAGCATTGAAAATTGGGTTGGTCAAATGTTTTGTTAGTGGGATGAATTGTAAAGGACCTGCCTAGTATGGGCCAACAGGCCTGCTGCAGTGTTCCTCCTTTCTTATGTTCTAAGCTCTACTTCACCTAGATTATAGCTTCGAGGGTTATTTTCATTACCAAGGAATAGTACCTTACACTTGATAGATTAGACACATGTGCAACTCTTGGGTATCTTTATTGAGGAAACGTTTCGCCACACAGTGGCTTCATCAGTCCATACAAAGGAGAATCTTGAAGAATAGGAGGAGAATGAGGTAATCAGTCCCTCAACCTTGAGTCGATGTGGTCAGTCCATCAATCTTGAATAGAATACGGCATACGTGCTGAGAAGGAGCTTATAAACCGTTGGCAGGAGAGGTGCAGCAGTCATAGGTCGTGTAACACTTATTCAATGTTGAAGTAGGTCGTGCCCAAGAATTAGGCAAGCGAAGAATTCCCAAGTATTAAGATCCCAAGAAGATGCAGTGTCTGACAGGTTTGTAGATGGTTTGATGGACTGACCAAATCGACTCAAGGTTGAGGGACTGATTACCTCATTCTCCTCCTATTCTTCAAGATTCTCCTTTGTATGGACTGATGAAGCCACTGTGTGGCGAAACGTTTCCTCAATAAAGATACCCAAGAGTTGCACATGTGTCTAATTAATCTATCAACATGTCGGTTCTCTGAACCATTCATCTACAAACCTGTCAGACACTGCATCTTCTTGGGATCTTAATACTTGGGAATTCTTCGCTTGCCTAATCTTGGGCACGACCTACTTCAACATTGAATAAGTGTTACACTGCCTCTGACTGCTTCACCTCTCCTGCCAACGGTTTATAAGCTCCTTCTCAGCACGTATGCCGTATTCTATTCAAGATTGATGGACTGACCACATCGACTCAAGGTTGAGGGACTGATTACCTCATTCTCCTCCTATTCTTCAAGATTCTCCTTTGTATGGACTGATGAAGCCACTGTGTGGCGAAACGTTTCCTCAATAAAGATACCCAAGAGTTGCACATGTGTCTAATCTATCAACATGTCGGTTCTCTGAACCATTCATCTACAAACCTTACACTTATCCACATTGAACTTCATCTGCCATTTTTCAGACCAAGACATTAATTTGTCAATATCCTCCTGGAGTTCATTGGTATCCTCCTCAGAATGAATCATACGGCCGTTGTTCCGTTGTCTGAAACAATATATTGTTTCAGACAACGGAACAATGCTCTTCTCCAGACTGAGGGACTGACCACCTCAAAACTTTAAGGGTGATGGACTGATTACATCGTCTTCAAGTATCTTCTGCTTCTATCAACTTTTCTGTACTCGACTGAAGAAGCCTACTGTGTAGGCGAAACGTTTCGAAATAAAGATACCTGACTGTTGCATATGTGTCTTACCTAACCATACGGCCTATCTTTGTATCTTCAGCAAATCTGCATGTCACTCGTAATCCCTTCATCAAGGTCATTAATGTAAATTATGAACAAGAGAGGGCCTAAAACTGATCCTTGTGGAATGCCACTAGAGACTAATTCCCATTCAGATTTGACCCCATTAATGGTAACTCTGCTTTCTATTGGTAAGCCATGCCTCTATCCATGCTAGAAGTTTACCTCCTATACCACGAGCTGCCACTTTTCTTAAGAGTCTCTTGTGAGGTACTCTATCGAAGGCTTTACTAAAATCCAAATAAACAATATCATATTCTCTATCATTGTCTACTACCTCAAATGTTCTATTGAAGAACGTCAGTAAATTTGTCAGGCAGGAACGACGTCTCGTGAACCCATGTTGAGATTCATTAATGAAATTATGCTCTTCAAGGTGGCTTCTGATAATGTCGGCTATAATTGATTCTAATAACTTGCCCACTATAGATGTCAGGCTTATTGGACGGTAATTTGAAGGAGTGGACTTTTCCCCTGATTTGAATATAGGAACCACATTAGCCATCTTCCACAAATCTGGCACAACACCAGTATGAATGGACTCATTAAACACACTCGTTAATGGCTGACTAAGTTCCATCTTGCATTCCTTAAGTACCCTGGAAAACAACTCGTCGGGACACGGGGACTTATTTTGCTTCGTGACAGAAATATTAATTAATTTGAATTCATCAGGAACTGAATAATTGTTATTTTCTAGAATCTAATTTGTCTTCCTGTGTAAAAACTGTTCCAAGGTGACCTGAAGAATGGCATTCTTCAGGTCACCATGCGTCACTCACACCTCGCTCTCCGCTTATATATAATGTCTTTCTACCTCTGTATGTTAGAAGTGACCAAGGTCCCAGGACCGAAACGTTTTCTAATAAATATGTCAGTGTTTGCTTACGTGTCTTTCTAAATGAACTTGTCGGTATTTATTAATAAGGTTTATACCGTATATATATATATATATATATATATATATATATATATATATATTATATATATATATAATAATATACATATATATATATACACTAGAGACAAACCCATTTTTATGGAATTTAAACACTAATTCAGTGTTCTGGAAGTGTGCATCATTTTGACAGTTTATGCTCAGGTACGTAACACCACCTGTCCTGGACCCTCTGTTACTTCTCTCCTCGGCCCCCCTCTGTCCCTCTCCTCGACCCCCTCTGTCCCTTTCTCTCGACTCCCTCTGTTCTTTTCCTCGACCCCCTCTGTCCCTCTCCTCGACTCCCTCTGTCCCTCTCCTCGACTCCCTCTGTCCCTCTCCTCGAGCCCCCTCTGTCCCTCTCCTCGACTCCCTCTGGCCCTCTCCTCGACTCCCTCTGGCCCTCTCCTCGACTCCCTCTGTCCCTCTCCTCGACTCCCTCTGGCCCTCTCCTCGACTCCCTCTGGCCCTCTCCTCGACTCCCTCTGGCCCTCTCCTCGACTCCCTCTGGCCCTCTCCTCGACTCCCTCTGGCCCTCTCCTCGACTCCCTCTGTCCCTCTCCTCGACCCCCCCTGTCCCTCTCCTCGACCCCCTGTCCTCCTGTGCTGGGGTCCCTCACTCAGGCTTGTGGATGCTGTTCATGTAACTGAGACAGATCACTGCAGTGACGTTGCTTTGCCATCGTTCTCCTTGTCCTCTTAATTCTTATATCTTTTCTTCCTACATCTTTCCTAGCTACCTCTTCGTCCTTTTCCTCTTCGTTCTTTACCTCTTCTCATTTTCCTCATCCTCTTATTTCTTCCTCTTGCATCTCCTTTTTCGCCTTTACTTCTCATCTTCCTTTTCTTTCTCTTCCATTTTACTCCTTTACCTTATCGTCTACGTAGGCTCAGGCCTTCTTTCCCTTCAGTTCTTCTTTGCATCCTACTTTCCTCTCCCCCTTTCTTACTCTTCCACTTCTTTCCCTTTGCCTTTTCCACTGCCTAAGCTTCCTGAATTACTTTAACCTTTCTCTTGTTTTTTTCATTTTTCGCTTCCTACTCTGTTCACCTATTCCCATCTATCATCCTTCTCTTCCTTTTCCCTTCTCTCTCTTCTTCCATTTCCTTTACCTTCCCATTCCTCCCGGCATAACTCCTTCCACTACCCTCCATTTGTCTTTTCCAGTTTCATCAGTCCTCTCACATCCTACCCGTTTTCTGCTTTCCTTGCCTCCCTTCACTCGGCCTCTCTTCACTCGGCCTCTCTTCACTCGGCTTCCCTTACCCTTCGTTCACTCGGCCTCCCTTAACCTCCCTTCACTCGGCCTCCCTTACCCTACGTTCCTCTCCCTATCCTTCCTCTTTCTATATTCCCTCTTCCTACCCTCTCCTCTTCCTACCCTCCCTCTCCCTACCCTCCCTCTTCCTACCCTCCCTCTCCATACCCTCCCTCTCCCTACCCTCCCTCTCCCTACCCTCCCTCTTCGTACCCTCCCTCTCCCTACCCTCCCTCTCCCTACCCTCCCTCTCCCTACCCTCCCTCTCCCTACCCTCCCTCTTCCTACCCTCCCTCTCCATACCCTCCCTCTCATCACTCCATCTTTTAATCTCCCCTTTTCTCTGTCTCCTATAACAGTGCAGAAAAAATCGTAATTAGAGATGGAAGAGAAGAAATATGGGTGAGAGATGAAGGGGAAAAAGAAGTATGGATGTGTTAATGAATTAGGGGAAATGGGGGAGTGAATGGGGATGGAGGAAGAAGATAAGGAGGAAGAGGAAGACTAGGACTAGGATCAGTAGCGGTAATGAATAGAGGGAGAGTAGGGTGGATGGAAGAGAGAGGACGGAGGGAGGGATGGACGTGTGTGGTGAAGTGGGAAGAGAAATGGTAGCCAAGATCCTGATAACACTGGGAGAATCAATAAGTGACTTGGTGTGAGAAAGTTATTGGTGAAATCTCTCTCTCTCGCTCTTTCTCTTTCTCTCTCCCTCCCTCCCTCCATGACGACCAAGAATCAGTGTAGACAGATGTGCCCTTGAGGTCTGGGACGCTCTTTGACGTCTAGGATGCTCTTTGAGGTCTGGGACACCCTTAAGGTCTGGGACGCCCTTGAGGACTGGGACGCCCTTGAGATCAGTATGGAAGTGGTAGTTGCCATTGGTGATGGTATGAGTCTGTGTGTGTGTGTGTGTGTGTGTGTGTGTGTGTGTGTGTGTGTGTGTGTGTGTGTGTGTGTGTTAGACCTAAAAAGAAAAACGAAAGTTTTTCTTTTAAATTTAGTAATTTACACAGAAAAGGGGATACTAGCCCCTTGCTCCCGGAATTTTAGTTGCCTCTTACGATACGCATAACTGACGGAGGAAGGATTTTTTCCACTTCTTCGTGGAGATGAATGGAAATAAAGAAGAACAAAAACTGATGAAAAAAAAAAAGAAACAGAAGAAAACTCAGATGGGTGTGTCTACATATATGTGTACACACCTGTGTAGTATGACCAAAATGTGAGTAGCAAGATATACCTGTTATCTTGCGTGTTTATGCAGTAATAATATATATATTATATATAAATATATATATATATATATATATATATATATATATAATATATATATATATATATTTGTAGGTAGTAGGTTGGTAGACAGCAACCACCCAGGGAGGTACTACCGTCCTGCCAAGTGAGTGTAAAACGAAAGCCTGTGATTGTTTTACATGATGGTAGGATTGCTGGTGTCTTTTGTCTGTCTCATAAATATGCAAGATTACAGGCATGTCTTGCTACTTCTACTTACACTTAGGTCACACTATACATACATGTACACATTTATTTATACACACTCATCTGAGTTTTCTTTGATTTTTATCTTAATAGTTCTTGGTCTTATTAATTTTCCTTTTATATCCATGGGGAAGTGGAATAAGAATCTTTCCTCCGTAAGCCATGCGTGTTGTAAAAAGTCAACTAAAATGCCGGGAACAATGGGCTAGTAACCCCTTTTCCTGTAAAGATTACTAAAAAGAATAAGAAGAAGAAAATTGTCAAAGTGGGAAGTCTGAATGTGCGTGGATGTTGTGCAGATGATAAGAAAGAGATGATTGTGGATGTTATGAATGAGAAGAAGCTGGATGTCCTGGCTTTAAGTGAAACAAAGCTGAAGGGGGTGGGAGAGTTTCAGTGGAGAGGAATAAATGGGATTAGGTCAGGGGTTTCAAATAGAGTTAGAGCTAAAGAAGGAGTAGCAATAATGTTGAAGGATAAGCTATGGCAGGAAAAGAGGGACTACAAATGTATAAATTCAAGGATTATGTGGAGTAAAATAAAGATTGGATGTGAAAATGGGTTATAATAAGCGTGTATGCACCTGGAGAAGAGAGAAGTGTAGAGGAGAGAGAGAGATTTTGGGAAATGTTGAGTGAATGCGTGGGGAGTTTTGAATCAAGTGTGAGAGTAATGGTGGTTGGGGATTTCAATGCTAAAGTGGGTAAAAATGTTATGGAGGGAGTAGTAGGTAAATTTGGGGTGCCAGGGGTAAATGTAAATGGGGAGCCTTTAATTGAGCTATGTGTAGAAAGAAATTTGGTAATAAGTAATACATATTTTATGAAAAAGAGGATAAATAAATATACAAGGTATGATGTAGCACGTAATGAAAGTAGTTTATTAGATTATGTATTGGTGGATAAAAGGTTGATGGGTAGGCTCCAGGATGTACATGTTTATAGAGGGGCAACTGATATATCGGATCATTATTTAGTTGTAGCTACAGTTAGAGTAAGAGGTAGATGGGAAAAGAGGAAGGTGGCAACAACAAGTAAGAGGGAGGTGAAAGTGTATAAACTAAGGGAGGAGGAAGTTCGGGTGAGATATAAGCGACTATTGGCAGAAAGGTGGGCTAGTGCAAAGATGAGTAGTGGGGGGGTTGAAGAGGGTTGGAATAGTTTTAAAAATGCAGTATTAGAATGTGGGGCAGAAGTTTGTGGTTATAGGAGGGTGGGCGCAGGAGGAAAGAGGAGTGATTGGTGGAATGATGAAGTAAAGGGTGTGATAAAAGAGAAAAAGGTAGCTTATGAGAGGTTTTTACAAAGCAGAAGTGTTATAAGAAGAGCAGAGTATATGGAGAGTAAAAGAAAGGTAAAGAGAGTGGTGAGAGAGTGCAAAAGGAGAGCAGATGATAGAGTGGGAGAGGCACTGTCAAGAAATTTTAATGAAAATAAGAAAAAATTTTGGAGTGAGTTAAACAAGTTAAGAAAGCCTAGGGAAAATATGGATTTGTCAGTTAAAAACAGAGTAGGGGAGTTAGTAGATGGGAGATGGAGGTATTGGGTAGATGGCGAGAATATTTTGAGGAACTTTTAAATGTTAAGGAAGAAACAGAGGCAGTAATTTCATGCACTGGTCAGGGAGGTATACCATCTTTTAGGAGTGAAGAAGAGCAGAATGTAAGTGTGGGGGAGGTACGTGAGGCATTACGTAAAATGAAAGGGGGGTAAAGCAGCTGGAACTGATGGGATCATGACAGAAATGTTAAAAGCAGGGGGGATATAGTGTTGGAGTGGTTGGTACTTTTGTTTAATAAATGTATGAAAGAGGGAAGGTACCTAGGGATTAGGCGGAGAGCATGTATAGTCCCTTTATATAAAGGGAAAGGGGACAAAAGAGACTGTAAAAATTATAGAGGAATAAGCTTATTGAGTATACCAGGAAAAGTGTATGGTAGGGTTATAATTGAAAGAATTAGAGGTAAGACAGAATGTAGGATTGCGGATGAGCAAGGAGGTTTCAGAGTGGGTAGGGGATGTGTAGATCAAGTGTTTACATTGAAGCATATATGTGAACAGTATTTAGATAAAGGTAGGGAAGTTTTTATTGCATTTATGGATTTAGAAAAGGCATATGATAGAGTGGATAGAGGAGCAATGTGGCAGATGTTGCAAGTATATGGAATAGGTGGTAAGTTATTAAATGCTGTAAAGAGTTTTATGAGGATAGTGAGGCTCAGGTTAGGGTGTGTAGAAGAGAGGGAGACTACTTCCCGGTAAAAGTAGGTCTTAGACAGGGATGTGTAATGTCACCATGGTTGTTTAATATAATTTATAGATGGGGTTGTAAAGGAAGTAAATGCTAGGGTGTTCGGGAGAGGGTGGGATTAAATTTTGGGGAATCAAATTCAAAATGGGAATTGACACAGTTACTTTTTGCTGATGATACTGTGCTTATGGGAGATTCTAAAGAAAAATTGCAAAGGTTAGTGGATGAGTTTGGGAATGTGTGTAAAGGTAGAAAGTTGAAAGTGAACATAGAAAAGAGTAAGGTGATGAGGGTGTCAAATGATTTAGATAAAGAAAAATTGGATATCAAATTGGGGAGGAGGAGTATGGAAGAAGTGAATGTTTTCAGATACTTGGGAGTTGACGTGTCGGCGGATGGATTTATGAAGGATGAGGTTAATCATAGAATTGATGAGGAAAAAAGGTGAGTGGTGCTTTGAGGTATATGTGGAGTCAAAAAACGTTATCTATGGAGGCAAAGAAGGGAATGTATGAAAGTATAGTAGTACCAACACTCTTATATGGATGTGAAGCTTGGGTGGTAAATGCAGTAGCGAGGAGACGGTTGGAGGCAGTGGAGATGTCCTGTTTAAGGGCAATGTGTGGTGTAAAATTTACAGAAAATTCGAGTGTGAAATTAGGAGAAGGTGTGAGTTAATAAAAGTATTAGTCAGAGGCAGAAGAGGGGTTGTTGAGGTGGTTTGGTCATTTAGAGAGAATGGATCAAAGTAGAATGACATGGAAAGCATATAAATCTATAGGGGAAGGAAGGCGGGGTAGGGGTCGTCCTCGAAAGGGTTGGAGAGAGGGGGTAAGGAGTTTTGTGGGCAAGGGGCTTGGACTTCCAGCAAGCGTGCGTGAGCGTTTTAGATAGGAGTGAATGGAGACGAATGGTACTTGGGACCTGACGATCTGTTGGAGTGTGAGCAGGGTAATATTTAGTGAAGGGATTCAGGGAAACCGGTTATTTTCATATAGTCGGACTTGAGTCCTGAAATGGGAAGTACAATGCCTGCATTTTAAAAGGAGGGGTTTTGGGATATTGGCAGTTTGGAGGGATATGTTGTGTATCTTCATATGTGTATGCTTCTAGACTGTTGTATTCTGAGCACCTCTGCAAAAACAGTGATAATGTGCGAGTGTGGTGAAAGTGTTGAATGATGATGAAAGTATTTTCTTTTTGGGGATTTTCTTTCTTTTTTGGGTCACCCTGCCTCGGTGGAGACGGCCGACTTGTTGAAAAAAAAAAAAAAAAAAAAAATATTATATATATTATATATAAAATATATATATATATAAATTGTGTGGTGTGTAGTATGCATATATGTTAATGAAATTTACAGAAGTGTGTTTATATATACCTATGTTCCTGAGTGTATATAACTGCATGTACATGTGAATATTAATTTAAGTGGATACATCAGCAGCACACTGCTGATGTATCCACTTAAAAAGTAATGATTTTGTTCACAATACTAACAAAGTAAATCTCCCTTCGTTCACTTAAAACTTGGGCAGGGACGTCACCTAGGATTCATAGCTGCGTCCCTGACATCGGTAACTGACATCAGTAACAGATTAAGGGTAAAAGAGGCTCTCAAGAAACAGGATTTAAGTGGTCAAAAGGAGTCGTCATACTCATTGGTGGCTGACAAAGATACAGTGTGATCACTTTAATCCTGTTTTCTTGGCTACCTCTCAGAGGATGAGCTACGAGGGCACAATAAACTAGCATTGCAGGCTGTACAAAGTGATCACTGAAGCTCACTGTGTTGCGGTACACTTGCGGTACACTGTGTTGCGGTACACGCGGTACACTGTGTTGCGGTACACTTGCGGTACACTGTGTTGCGGTACACTGTGTTGCAGTACACTGTGTTGCGGTACACTGTGTTGTGCACCGCAACACAACTCTTCACTAAGAAGAGATGGCAAACAAAGTTCCAAATTAAGATGTTAAAAAATTAGATTTCGCAAGATTTGTAACTTGCTTCTTCCCTTTCCCTGAAGCCTTATCAGGCTGCCTCTCTTCTCATCCTTCCTCCCCCTTCCTTGTCCCACTCGCTCTATACCATAATATTCACTCATCCTTCCTTCTCTACCCTTCCTTCACTTTTCCCTCCTTCCCCGCCGTCCATCTCACTCTGTTCCTTCCTCCTAATTCCATCTCTTCCCGCTATCATAGACAAGTCTAATTTACTGATTTTTTTTTAAAGTCCATTGTGATATTGATGTGCAATGTTGAAAACTACAGGAAGGCGTGTAACTCCCGTGAAGGGGTCTTGATCCAGGGTGTTGGAGCTGCCCTCCACCTCCCACTGCTAAAACTGCCTCTCATTCACCAGGTGCTTTAAGATACTTATGAGTAAAGCGCTTTCACAAAAAACAAGGCGAGTGTGGAGTTTGCACTCTGAAGGATAAGTGTCTGTACTCTGACGGATGGGTGACTGTGTTGTGATCCAGGATGTAGGAAGTACAGTGCCTGCATTCTGAAGGATGGTTGACTGTGTTGACCGTGCAAGTCTGGCAAGACTGTAGTTCAATAAATGATAGTTACCTATCCTTACGTGCAATCTAGTCACCTTTCCCTCGCCCATCCATCCCTGACATAGACTAAGCCTTGGGGATGATGGCTTGATCAGCCAGGCTGTTGACGAACATGTTCCCATGTCTGGGTCGCCCTGCCTTGCTGGGAGACGGTGTGTGGGGGGAGGGGGGAGGAAATGTTGATGTGTCCCCGGAGTAACTCTCAAGGTGGAGCGCTAGACCCTCGGAGTAAGGGGCTGAGGTCGTCACGGTAGTCTTTCGAAGGGTGGTGCTGGGGAGGGGCTCTTAATCCAAGAGAATAGAGCTGCGCTATACCTTTCCCCATCAAACTTTAACACTTCTCATCCTTCAGGCGATCTACGACCTTTACGGATTTAGCGCTACATCAAAACCAACAACAACAAAAACATCGTAAGCAAAACAAGACCAATAAAAATAAACAAAGGATAATAAAGCACTAACCACAACAATAACAAAAAAATCCAACATTATTGTCACTTTCTATTCAGCACTTAAGCTAGCTTCCCGGGAGGCTGGCTAAATAACTCAGGTTCGATCCCCGGCTGGTCGCAGTGTGTTTTTTGA
The DNA here is from genome assembly GCF_026875155.1 of Cherax quadricarinatus. Taxonomy (NCBI): domain Eukaryota; kingdom Metazoa; phylum Arthropoda; class Malacostraca; order Decapoda; family Parastacidae; genus Cherax; species Cherax quadricarinatus. Next base: position 32,223,991 of record NC_069437.1, read on the forward strand.
GATTATATATATATATATATATATATATATATATATATATATATATATATATATATATATATATATGTATATATATATATATATATATATATTAACATTCACCAGGACTCTGACACACATCCCCAAAGCAGCTCGCCCTCAAGCTGCTAGTAAATTCACTGACCTTCTGAAGACAGTCAACGATGCTCCTTCAAACAATAGATCCTGGCACAACCTGTTGCTTTTTGGCAATGCCTGTTTGGCTGTCCCACCAAGGGTTGATAACCAAGGGATGATAACCAAGGGATGATAACCTCGTCCGTCTCCCTTCTAGTGCGACAAACACCCGCAGGGCAAATGCCAACAACAGGACACCCGACGCCTCAAAAATCAGAGCCCAAATTAGCAAAAAAATAGAAGAGTGCAATACTATTGGAGCTCTGAGGCTTATAACTAGTGAGGATACCATCGCTCCCAAGGACGTCAGCACGGCGCAAGCTCTGAAGGGCAAACATCCACCCAGGGCTCCCAGCACCAACATTGACTTCCCTGACATTGAAGCAGGCGAAGAACATCTAACATTAAAGGATGCTGATGTGTATAAAGACGCTATGTCATTTCCACAGGGCTCAGCAGGAGGTTTCACCGGTTTAAGGCCTCAACACATAAAACAAATACTCAATCCAGCACTTGGTGAGGTTTCAGAGAGGCTGCAGTCTGAACCCACCAAATTTTCCAACCTGTGCCTGGCTGGCAGTATCCTAGAGGCCATCAGACCCCTTTTCTTTGGTGCCTCATTGTGTGCCCTCCGGAAAAAGGATGGAGGAATCAGGCCCATTACAGTGGGAAACACCCTTCGGCGCCTAGTCGACAAGGCTGCAGTAAGAAGGGTGAGTCAAGAGGCTGCTGCAATGCTGAAACCAACTCAGCTCGGTTTCGGCGTTCAACAGGGCTGTGAAGCAGCTGCCCACGCAGCACGAGTATATATCAAAAACATGTCCGATGAAAAAGCCTTGGTCAAATTGGACTTTGCCAATGCTTTCAACTCAGTCAGAAGGGATGCTGCTCTCCAAGCAGTTTATAGAAACTTCCCTTCCCTTTATCCCTTCGTAGAATCGTGTTATAGTGTGACTTCCAAACTATTGTTTGGGGACCATGAAATTGACTCATGTGAGGGTGTGCAACAGGGGGACCCTCTCGCCCCCTTTCTATTCTGTTTGGTCATCAAGGAAGTCACAGAAGCACTCTCCAGTGAGCTCAATATCTGGTTCCTGGATGATGGTACCCTAGCTGGCACAACAGAATCTCTCCTAGAGGACATCAGTAAAATTAAAGACATGGGAGAAAGCCTGGGCCTTTCTTTAAACCCCACCAAATGTGAAATAGTTTCTACCAATCAACAGATGATCCAGAATATTAGCGCTGTTTTACCAGGAGCACGAACCATTGATCCAGCCAATAGCACTCTCCTTGGTACTCTTCTTGGGTCCAATACCATCGATCTGATCCTAGAAAAAAAAGTCTCAGACCTCCGGATGATGGAAAGCAGGATGAAAAACATTGACACACACGATGCCTTCTACCTACTCACCAGGTGCCTGTCAATCCCAAAACTTGCCTACTTTCTGAGATGCTCCCCTACTTTCTGAGATGCTCCCCAGCCTTCAGCAGTCCAAAACTCAAGGAATATGACTCCTTAAGACCATGCTAGAGAGTGTATTGAATCTTTCCCTTGAAGATGGACAGTGGGTGCAAAGCCTCACTTCCGGTCAGGCTTGGGGGGCTAGGAGTACGCAGATCCTCCCAGATTGCTCTACCAGCTTTCCTATCGTCTTCCATAGCTTCAAACGAGTTGATAAGATAAATTCTTCCTGATAACCTCAGTGACTCAGCAGGAATACAGGACCCTAGCTATGCCAGTGCCATCACTGAGTGGGAGAGACTTGTTGCTCCAGCACCAAACCCTAGTGCAGCACTGGCTCACAGTCAAGCTGGGATGGCCCGATCACTGAAAAGGTGCTTGCCAACATGCTCAGGGCTGCAACGTCAGATAGGGAGACTGCCCGTCTCCAGGCTGTGAGCGCACATCACTCCGGGGACTTCCTCCAAACAGTTCCCATATCGGCAATGGGAATGCGACTCGACCCGTATTGCAGTGGCTCTGCGCCTTGCTGCCCCAATTCACACAGAATATACGTGTATTTGCGGCTAAGCGCAAGCAGACCAATATGGTCTACATGGTCTTAACTGTTCTAAAACCAAGGGCTGGCATGCAAGACACAATGAGGTCAACGACATCATTAAGAGAACCCTTGCTACAGCTGGATGCCCAGCCGAGAGGGAGCCCCGATCACTAGTAGCCAAAAATACCCACAGCCCAGCAAACTGCCCTGACGGGATCACCATCTATCCTTGGAAGAATGGCAAGCTCTTAGCATGGGACTATACCTGTGTGTCCACACTGGCTGACACCTATATCCATCACAGTGTGGGGCGACAGGGAGGAGCTGCTGATCACAGGAAGGAGTACAAGATCAGCAAGTACAAGGACATAAGCCAACAGTATCAGTTTGTCCCAGTGGGATCAGAAACTTTGGGATCATGGGGAAAAAATGCCACACGTTTCCTTAAAGAATTGGGCTCCAGACTCATCGACCCCACCAGGGACCCAAGGGCAGCCACTTTCATGTTCCAGCACCTAAGCGTGGCCATCCAAAGGGGAAATGCTTGCTGCATGCTTGGCTCGCGTCCGGCTTTGGAGGAGCTTCACGAAATTCATGATCTTTAATACATTGTACCATTGTATTCATGTCTGTGTTTTTCTGTAAATGTATTCTGTTTATTAATAAATGTTCACATACAATATAAAATATAGGGGGTGGTAGGAGAAGAAAATATTCAAACAGCTCCGGGGAGAACCTTGAGTTTTCCCTGAGGTACGTTTATTGTCTTCTCTGAGGATGAGGGTCCCCATTCCAGCTATAATATATATATATATATATATATATATATATATATATATATATTTATAATGTTAATTAGGTAGTAGGTTGTTAGCAACCGCCCAGGGAGTTACTAGCGTTCTGTCAAGTGAGTGTAAAACGGGAACCTGTAATTGTTATACATGATAGTAGGATTGCTGGTGTCTTTTTTTCTGTCTTTAAACATGCAAGATTTCAGGTACGTCTTGCTACTTCTACTTACACTTAGGTCCACTACACTTACATATACAAGCATATATATACACACCCCTCTGTGTTTTCTTCTATTTTCTTACTAGTTCTTGTTCTTGCTTATTTCGTCTTATCTACTTGGGGAAGTGGAACAGAATTCTCCGTCCGTAAGCCATGCGTGTCGTAAGAGGCGACTAAAATGCCGGGAGCAAAGGGCTAGTAACCCCTTCTCTTGTATACATTACTAAAGTTAAAAAGAGAAAATTTTTGTTTTTCTTTTTGGGCCACCCTGCCTCGGTGGGATACGGCCGTTTGTTGGAAAAAAAATATATATATGTACACACACACACACACACACACACACACACACACACACACACACACACACACACACACACACACACACACACACACACACACACACACACACACACACATATATATATATATTATATATATATATATATATATATATATATATATATATATATATATATATATATATATATATATATATATAATCAGTGTGTGTGTGCGCGCGCGCGCAAATCAAGCCACGGGGAATGGAAATCTTCAGCTCAGGAGCTGTGCAATGTTGCAAGGGCAGCAGCAGGAGAAATACGGTTTATATATATATGTCGTGCCGAATATGTAAAACTGGTCAATTAGCAAGAACTCATTTAAAATTAAGTCCTTTCTGAAATTTTCTCTTATACATTTAAAGATATATTTTTTCATTAATGTTAATGTAAAAAATTTTAATTTTGCAACAAAAGAATCTTAGAAAACTTACCTAACCTTATTATAACAAGAGCAATTTATTTTAGCCTAACCCAACTAAATATATTTTAAATATGTTTACAATAATTTAGTACTAAACAAACACAATCAAATATATTTTTTTTGTTAGGTTCAAAATGATTTTGGCGAAATTATTGCATACACAAATTTTCAATTGTCCTATATGGCAAGATGAGCTTTGCTATATATATATATATATATATATATATATATATATATATATATATATATAGATATATATATATATATATATATATATATATATATATATATATATATATATATATATATAAATGGGTCCACCCTGGTCACATTTTTCCCACATTCATCTCTGTGAAACATTTGAGGTTCAACTTAAATACATAATAACGTCATTTAACAAATTGCTTTGCCCTCACTGCAAACTTTTCCAATCGATTAAAACTTGCTCTTGCAGTTTTTCTAATTTATTTCTTTCAAAGCTGTGAGGAAGCCACAAGTGGGTTGTTGGGTGTTGAGGCCTGGAGCCTGGCTTGGGTGGGGTGTTGAGGCCTGGAGCCTGGCTTGGTGGGTGTTGAGGCCTGGAGCCTGGCTTGGGTGGGGTGTTGAGGCCTGGAGCCTGGCTTGGGTGGGGTGTTGAGGCCTGGAGCCTGGCTTGGGTGGGTGTTGAGGCCTGGAGCCTGGCTTGGGTGGGGTGTTGAGGCCTGGAGCCTGGCTTGGGTAGGGTGTTGAGGCCTGGAGCCTGGCTTTGGGTGTGGGTGTTGAGGCCTGGAGCCTGGCTTGGGTGGGTGTTGAGGCCTGGAGCCTGGCTTGGGTAGGCTGTTGAGGCCTGGAGCCTGGCTTGGGTGGGGTGTTGAGGCCTGGAGCCTGGCTTGGGTGGGTGTTGAGGCCTGGAGCCTGGCTTGGGTGGGGTGTTGAGGCCTGGAGCCTGGCTTGGGTGGGTGTTGAGGCCTGGAGCCTGGCTTGGGTAGGATGTTGAGGCCTGGAGCCTGGCTTGGGTGGGGTGTTGAGGCCTGGAGCCTGGCTTGGGTGGGGTGTTGAGGCCTGGAGCCTGGCTTGGGTAGTGTGTTGAGGCCTGGAGCCTGGCTTGGGTAGTGTGTTGAGGCCTGGAGCCTGGCTTGGGTGGGGTGTTGAGGCCTGGAGCCTGGCTTGGGTAGGGTGTTGAGGCCTGGAGCCTGGCTTGGGTGGGGTGTTGAGGCCTGGAGCCTGGCTTGGGTGGGGTGTTGAGGCCTGGAGCCTGGCTTGGGTGGGGTGTTGAGGCCTGGAGCCTGGCTTGGGTAGGGTGTTGAGGCCTGGAGCCTGGCTTGGGTGGGGTGTTGAGGCCTGGAGCCAGGCTTGGGTGGGGTGTTGAGGCCTGGAGCCAGGCTTGGGTGGGGTGTTGAGGACTGGAGCCTGGCTTGGGTGGGGTGTTGAGGCCTGGAGCCTGGCTTGGGTGGGGTGTTGAGGCGTGGAGCCTGGCTTGGGTGGGGTGTTGAGGCTTGGAGCCTGGCTTGGGTGGGGCGTTGAGGCTTGGAGCCTGGCTTGGGTGGGATGTTGAGGCCTGGAGCCTGGCTTGGGTGGGATGTTGAGGCTTGGAGCCTGGCTTGGGTGGGATGTTGAGGCCTGGAGCCTGGCTTGGGTGGGGTGTTGAGGCCTGGAGCCTGGCTTGGGTAGTGTGTTGAGGCCTGGAGCCTGGCTTGGGTAGTGTGTTGAGGCCTGGAGCCTGGCTTGGGTGGGGTGTTGAGGCCTGGAGCCTGGCTTGGGTAGGGTGTTGAAGCCTGGATCCAGGCTTGGGTGGGGTGTTGAGGCCTGGAGCCCGGCTTGGGTGGGATGAAGGGTCTTTCAGGCTTCACCACTACCAGCACTTGGACCATAACCACCACCACTGTCACCGCCCTTAATACCACCAGTATAAGTACCACCACCACCACTTTTCAGCACTGCCAGCACGTTCATCATCGGTATCACCACCAACACCACCAGTACCGCTACTGTTCCTTCCCTTTTATACACCTGTTCCACCCCCACCAGTTCCATTACATACACCCCCACTACCACCCCAACACGAACCCCTTTTCCCCCCTCCTCCCCCTTCCCAGTTTAATCATCCAGACATCTCTCCAGCGTTTTGCTTCCACGTCTCTGGGAATTACGGGATAAATCAAAGGGAAACTCAGCACCTTTTCTTTTTCCTCTTCCATATCTCGGGGAAAAGAGGAGCTGGGGAAGAAGGGACTTACCAACCTCCAGATGAAAGGAGTTAGAACTATGTAATAAATAATTCCACTAACAATGTTGGTCTTCATACCTTGAGTAAAGATTTTTCAAGAAAAGTATCTTAATTTAGATAACCAGAAGTAGATGAATGAAAGTGTAGATGGTATCGTGGCGGTGAAGGAAGGCTGGGAGGGGGGGAGAGAGGTAGAAAAAAAGAAAGATGAATGGATGGAGAAGAGGAGAGGGAGAGGGAGTGAGTGAGATAGATAAATGGATACAGAAGAGAAGGAAAATGTAAAAATAAAAGAAAATTCGCCAGCACGTTAAAGATATATTGAGGTAGGGAGGAAACCTTGAGTAATACCTTGAATAAGACCTTAGGCAATACCTTAAGTAATACCTTGAGTAATATCTTTGGTAATGCCTTGATTAATACCTTGAGTAATATCTTTGGTAATGCCTTGATTAATACCTTGATTAATATCTTTGCTATTACTTTGAGTAATAACTTGGGTAATACCTTGGATAATACCTTGACTAATATCTTCGGTAATACGAGGAAGAGACGAAATATGGGCAGTGGAAGAGATAGCAGAGCAGCATCTCTGATTAAAAGAAAACGAGAAAGAAACCTGCTTGTATGTATGAGAGATATTTGTCTCTCTCTCGTGACGGGGTGTCCCAGGCGTCCCTCGTGCGACCAATGAGCGATAGCGTCTTCTTTCCCTGGTTATACTCCGTTCCCTTCTTGCCATCCCTGCTGGCGACCCCTGCCAGCCACCCCTGCTGGTGACCCCTAGAGGTTGCTGCACAAGTTCGTATCTGAGAGCAGTGACACAGCCAAGACTGGTGCAGTTTCTTACAGAGTACCTCGTTACACCGTGTGGCGTGTACCTGGAGTTTACCTGGAGAGAGTTCCGGGGGTCAACGCCCCCGCGGCCCGGTCTGTGACCAGGCCTCCTGGTGGATCAGAGCCTGATCAACCAGGCTGTTACTGCTGGCTGCACGCAAACCAACGTATGAGCCACAGCCCGGCTGATCAGGAACCGACTTTAGGTGCTTGTCCAGTGCCAGCTTGAAGACTGCCAGGGGTCTGTTGGTAATCCCCCTTATGTATGCTGGGAGGCAGTTGAACAGTCTCGGGCCCCTGACCTTATGTATGGTCTCTTAACGTGCTAGTGACCCCTGCTTTTCATTGGAGGGATGTTGCACGTCTGCCAAGTCTTTGGGTTTCGTAGTGAGTGATTTTCGTGTGCAAGTCGGTACTTTGTCCCTCTAGGATTTTCCAGGTGTATATAATCATGTATCTCTCCCGCCTGCGTTCCAGGGAATACAGGTTCAGGAACCTCAAGCGCTCCCAGTAATTGAGGTGTTTTATCTCCGTTATGCGCGCCGTGAAGGTTCTCTGTACATTTTCTAGGTCAGCAATTTCACCTGCCTTGAAAGGTGCTGTTAGTGTGCAGCAATATTTCAGCCTAGATAGAACAAGTGACCTGAAGAGTGTCATGGGCTTGGCATCCCTCGTTTTGAAGGTTCTCATTATCCATCCTGTCATTTTTCTAGCAGATGCGATCGATACAATGTTATGGTCCTTGAAGGTGAGATCCTCCGACATGATCACTCCCAGGTCTTTGACGTTGGTGTTTCGCTCTATTTTTGTGGCCAGAATTTGTTTTGTACTCTGATGAAGATTTAATTTCCTCGTGTTTACCATATCTGAGTAATTGAAATTTCTCATCGTTGAACTTCATATTGTTTTCTGCAGCCCACTGAAAGATTTGGTTGATGTCCGCCTGGAGCCTTGCAGTGTCTGCAATGGAAGACACTGTCATGCAGATTCGGGTGTCATCTGCAAAGGAAGACACGGTGCTGTGGCTGACATCCTTGTCTATGTCAGATATGAGGATGAGGAACAAGATGGGAGCGAGTACTGTGCCTTGTGGAACAGAGCTTTTCACCGTGCCTGCCTCGGACTTTACTCTGTTGACTACTACTCTCTGTGTTCTGTTAGTGAGGAAATTATAGATCCATCGACCGACTTTTCCTGTTATTCCTTTAGCACGCATTTTATGCGCTATTACGCCATGGTCACACTTGTCGAAGGCTTTTGCAAAGTTTGTATATATTACATCTGCATTCTTTTTGTCTTCTAGTGCATCTAGGACCTTGTCGTAGTGATTCAATAGTTGAGACAGACAGGAGCGACCTGTTCTAAACCCATGTTGCCCTGGGTTGTGTAACTGATGGGTTTCTAGATGGATGGTGATCTTGCTTCTTAGGACTCTTTCAAAGATTTTTATGATAAGGGAGTTAGTGCTATCGGTCTGTAGTTCTTTGCTGTTGCTTTACTGCCCCCTTTGTGGAGTGGGGCTATGTCTGTTGTTTTTAGTAACTGTGGGACGACCCCCGTGTCCATGCTCCCTCTCCATAGGATGGTAAAGGCTCGTGATAGGGGCTTCTTGCAGTTCTTGATGAACACGGAGTTCCATGAGTCTGGCCCTGGGGCAGAGTGCATGGGCATGTCATTTATCGCCTGTTCGAAGTCATTTGGCATCAGGATAACATCAGATAGGCTTGTGTTAACCAAATTCTGTGGCTCTCTCATAAAAAATTATTTTGATCTTCGACTCTCAGTCTGGTTAGTGGCTTGCTAAAAACTGAGTCATATTGGGACTTGAGTAGCTCACTCATTTCCTTGCTGTCATCTGTGTAGGACCCATCTTGTTTAAGTAAGGGCCCAATACTGGACGTTGTTCTCGACTTTGATTTGGCATAGGAGAAGAAATACTTTGGGTTTCTTTCGATTTCATTTATGGCTTTTAGTTCTTCCCGCGATTCCTGACTCCTATAAGATTCCTTTAGCTTAAGTTCGATGTTTGCTATTTCTCTGACCAGTGTCTCCCTACGCATTTCAGATAGATTGACCTCTTTTAGCCGCTCTGTTATTCTTTTCCGTCGCCTGTAAAGAGAGCGCCTGTCTCTTTCTATTTTACATCTACTCCTCCTTTTTCTTAGAGGAATAAGTCTTGTGCATACACAAATAACCCGCACATAAAAGAGAGAAGCTTACGACGACGTTTCGGTCCGACTTGGACCATTGACAAAGTCACTTTGGTGACTTTGTCAATGGTCCAAGTCGGAACCGAAACGTCGTCGTAAGCTTCTCTCTTTTATGTGCGGGTTATTTGTGTATTGTTCCAGTCACGGTATTGTGCCTTTTTGTTATTTATAGTCTTGTGCATACATCGAGTGCCACCAGAGTTAATCTGTTCTAGGCATAAGTTGGGGTCTGTGTTGCTTAGTATATCTTCCCAGCTTATATCGGTTAGGACTTGGTTTACTTGGTCCCACTTTATGTTTTTGTTATTGAAGTTGAATTTGGTGAATGCTCCCTCGTGACTAGTCTCATTATGTCGGTCTGGGGCTCCACGCATACATGTCTGAACCTCAATTATGTTGTGATCTGAGTATATTGTTTTTGATATGGTGACATTTCTTATCAGATTATCATTGTTAGTGAAGATGAGGTCTAGTGTATTCTCCAGTCTAGTAGGCTCTATTATTTGCTGGTTTAAATTGAATTTTGTGCAGAGATTTAAAAGCTCATGTGAGTGAGTTTTCATCAGTGTAGAAAGTACTCGCTATTTCCACACACAGTGTAGGGATAACTTTACCTTTGCCTTTGAGATACATTTGAAGAGTTCCGAGAGTTTCACTACTCTCGGAACCCGATCATGGGCCAGACTCGTCTGGTGCTTGCCTGGTCAACCAGGCTGTTGCTGCTGGAGTCCCGCTGTCCCACATATCCATCACAGCCTCGTTGATTTGGCACCTGGTGAAGATACTTGTCCAGTTTTCTCTTGAAGGCTTCTACACTTGTTCCAGCCGTGTTTCTGATATCTTCTGGTAAGATGTTGAATATTCTGAGACCCCCGGATGTTGATACAGTGTTCCCTTATTGTCCTCACCGCACCCCTGCTCCTCACTGGGTTTATTTTACCCTTCCTCCCATATCTCTCATTCCAGTATGTTATGGCAGTGTGCAGATGGGGACCAGGTCCTCGAGCACTTTCCAGGTATATATTATCATGTATCTCTCCTCCGCTCCAATGAGCACATGTTCGAGACCTGAAGGCGTTCCCAGTAATTTAGGTGCTTTACTAGCGCAATGTGAGCCGTAAAGGATCTCTGTATTTGTTCCTGCTCTGATATTCCTCCTGCTTTGAACTGGGCCGTCAGCACTGAACAATATTCTAAGTGAGGGAGCACTAGCGATTTGAAGTGTCACCATCGGCATTATTTCCCTTGTTTTGAAAGTTCTTAGTACCCACCCCGTCAGTTTTTTTTTTTTTTGGTGTGATCTTTGTCTTGTTATGATCTTTAAAAGAAAGATCCGCTGACATAATTATTCCCAGGTCTTTACGTGTTCGTTTCGTTCTATTTGGTGACCCTCTTGAGAGTCGTATATAGTTTTCCTTTTGAGTTCTTCATTCTCGCTCTTGCCATACACTGTTAAGGAGTACTTGCTATTGCCATACACAGTATAGGAAGTACTCGCTATTGTCATACACATTGTAGGAAGTACTCGTTGTTGCCATACACATTATAGGGAGTACTCGCTCCTGTCATGTCTGTTTATTCCTACTTTGATCATCTCTTAAGTTGTGAGCATGACTCTCCTCTTATGTGCTTTTCATGTCTCAGCTCGGCCTGGAGAAATCCTTTGAATTTATCGAATATTCCTCGTATGTTAGATACAAGGGTTTCATGCTGGCGCTGCGTGCTCAGTAGTTTGTTTTACTAGTCATGTATACAGTATTTGCCAGCTTAGAAAATGGCAATCCAGTGAGTGTATGATGGGTGGCAATCCAGTGAGTGTATGATGGGTGGCAATCCAGTGAGTGTATGATGGGTGGCAATCCAGTGAGTGTATGATGGGTGGCAATCCAGTGAGTGTATGATGGGTGGCAGTCCAGTGAGTGTATGATGGGTGGCAGTCCAGTGAGTGTATGATAGGTGGCAGGCAAGGAGCAGCGGGATGAGTGGGAAGCCAAACCTTGACAGGTGGACGGATGTTCCAGCAGCTCTCTTATTCCGCAACTCTTGTTCCCCTCTTCTTGATTCATACACTTCTTCACAATTCATAAATTTCCCATTCATCCCATTCCAATTACGAGCTTCATCAAGCAGTAGGTCCCGGCCTCATGGACCACGCTATTGCCACCATGAATATACAAACAATATTGACAGCTACTGACTGTATTTCAGAATAATGAAGTCCTCCGTGGCTGTGTGCAAGGAGTAGCAGGTACCTCGAGCTGTGTTGCACTGCCGTGTGTGTGTGTGTGTAGGAGACACAGGTACCGCGAGCTGTGCTGCTCTGTTCTGTTTAGGAGACGCAGGTACCGCGAGCTGTGCTGCTCTGTTCTGTTTAGGAGACGCAGGTACTGCGAACTGTGCTGCTCTGTTCTGTTTAGGAGACGCAGGTACGCGAGCTGTGTGCTCTTTCTGTTGGAGACGCAGGTACCGCGAGCTGTGCTGCTCTGTTCTGTTTAGGAGACGCAGGTACCGCGAGCTGTGCTGCTCTGTTCTGTTTAGGAGACGCAGGTACCGCGAGCTGTGCTGCTCTGTTCTGTTTAGGAGACGCAGATACCGCGAACTGTGCTGCTCTGTTCTGTTTAGGAGACGCAGGTACCGCTAGTTGTGCTGCACTACTGTACCGAATACGTACGACATATATATGTCGTGCCGAATAAGTAAAACTTGCGATTTTGGCTTAAATAGCAATGTACTACTTGCCGAATAGGGCAAGCGAAAATTTGCGTATGCAGTAATTTCGCAAGAATCATTCTGAATCTAACGAAAAAAAATGTATTTCATTGTGTTTGTTTATTATTAAATTATTGTAAACTTGTATAAAATATATTTAGCTGGATTAGGCTAAATTAAATTGCGCTTGTTATAATAAGGTTAGGTAAGTTTTCTAAGGTTCTTTTGGTACAAAATTGTTAATTTTTATATTAACATAAATGAAAAAAATATATCTTTAAACGTATAAGGGAACATTTTTAGAAAGGACTTAATTTTAAATGAGTTCTTGCTAATTGACCAGTTTTACCTATTCGGCATGACATATATATATATATATATATATATATATATATATATATATATATATATATATATTATATATAGTAATCGACCTATATTTGTTATATCGACCTATATTTTCCTCTGTAAACTAAATTTACGTTTAACTGAAATCTTAGAGTAAACATTGAGACTGAATTTAACTTCGTGTTAAAGTTACGCTGAATTTGTGGACACATGAAACAGCAAAAACCTTTACAATAACGTTTCGCCCAAGAGGAACTTGATACGCGTCTTGTACCAGCGTAGCTGTATTTCAAATATGTCGGAAAATGACTGAAACTGTTCTGAAAGGTCGAAATGTGCAACAAAAACAAGCTTCATCTTCTTAAGCTTTTCTTGAGCAAAACATTGTCTTAATTAGGTCCTAAACACATCATCGTCACCTTGACGGCCCGTTGCCTCCTCTTGCTCAGACATTAAACAGAGCGAAAAGAATTTAACCTTTAATGAGCACACTACGTGGATGTCTTAAAAGCCTTTTACCCTCATTCTTTGTGTCAGGATATTTTTCTCTCCTTCCTTGCCTGCTGCTGCTCCTCCTCTCCGTCAGCATTCACCACGCACGTTTTAAACCAGCCACAACGGGAAGGTAATGAAGAAAGATGGTGTTTGAGGTGCGTCTGAGCGGCTGCATTTGTCACTGCGCTGCGGAAGAGCTGAGGTAAGCTGTTGTATTGATACGTTGTGCATTGTTTGATGTATGGTCTGACTGAGTGAGTGATGGTCTCTCCTTTTGGTGATGTCTGGTGGTGCTGCTAGTGTTTTAGGTGGTACTAGAGGTGGCACTGCTGGTGGTGGTGGTGGTTGTGTTGTTCGCGCTGTTGGCACGTGCTGCTGGTGACGCTGCTGCTAGTGTTGGTGCTGCATTTGCTGTTGCTGGTGGTGCTACTGCTAGTGTTAAAGGCGGTGCTGGTACTGCTGCCAGTGGTAATTGTTCCAGAGATGGTTCTACTAATGCTATTGCTGGTGTTGTTGCTGCTATCGCTGATAGTTTGCTGTGGCATCTGCTACTGCTGCTTCCGCTGCGGCGTCTTCTGTTGCTGCTTTAGCTGTCGCTGCTGTTGAGGGCTGCCAGAACCTCTGCGATGGAGGAGATAAATCTTGGGGAGAAAGATGAAGCGCCAAGCTTCCAGATTCCACAGAATTCAGTAGTGTATCACAGTGGGCGTACTCTCCGAGTGAATAGGCATCGGGAACTCCGTCTGTGTGAGCGTATCGTTTTGGGGTATCTTAAACGAATTTCTGCTCAGCGCACACGCTGTAAAGGACTCAGAGCTGGAGGTAAGTGGAAGTCTTCAGCGTCACACACTCGCTGGGAGACGATGTTGACGTGATATTCAGATTTAAACCTTCCTGAATTGGCAGCCATTCCTCGTAGTATGTTTCCTGTCCTCGCATATTGCTAACCCTAACTATCCTCAAACATCCCACACAGTGCCACCTCTATCCTCAAACATCCCACACAGTGCCACCTCTATCCTCAAACATCCCACACAGTGCCACCTCTCTTCTCAAACATCCTACACAGTTCTGTGTCCTCAAACATCCTACACAGTTCCACCTGTATCCTCAAACATCCTACACAGTTCCACCTCTATCCTCAAACATCCTACACAGTTCCACCTCTATCCTCAAGCACCCCACAGAGTGCCACCTCTATTCTCAAGCATCCCACAGAGTGCCACCTCTATCCTCAAGCACCCCACAGAGTGCCACCTTTATTCTCAAGCATCCCACAGAGTGCCACCTCTATCCTCAAACATCCCACAGAATGCCACCCCTATCCTCAAGCACCCCACAGGTGCCACCTCTATCCTCAAGCATCCCACAGAGTGCACTTCTATCCTCAAACATCCCACCGAGTGCCACCTCTATCCTCAAACATCCCACAGAGTGCCACCTCTACCCTCAAGCATCCCACAGTGCCACCTCTATCCTCAAACATCCCACAGAGTGCCACCTCTATCCTCAAACATCCCACAGAGTGCCACCTCTATCCTCAAACATCCCACAGTGCCACCTCTATCCTCAAACATCCCACAGAGTTGATAAATTAGACACGAGTGTTGCACATGTGTCTAATTTATCAACTTGTCGGTTCTCTGAACCATTCATCTACATCCCACAGTGCCACCTCTATCCTCAAGCACCCCAGAGAGTGCCACCTCTATCCTCGAGCACCCCACAGAGTGCCACCTCTATCCTCAAACATCCCACAGAGTGCTACCTCTATCCTCAAACATCCCACAGAGTGCCACCTCTATCCTCAAACATCCCACAGAGTGCCACCTCTATCCTCAAACATCTTACTCAATCCGGAATAAGAGTAAAGAAAATCTCATCATTCTCATTGGCGACAAAAGAGAAAAACTTAAATATTTCAAGGTTAGTCTTTAATGAGTGGTGATGCCAGCCAACAATACCAGACAAATACTGACTATTAGCTTAATAGTAGAAACTCTTTGTTGCTCCTTAATGAGGTTCTTTAACTTATCCTGCTGGTGGGTTCCGAGGAGGGTAATGCTGGCTGGCTGCTGTCCGGATGTCTGGCCAACAGGTCTGCTACCAGGCCGGCTGGCCAGGCTGATAGACGACCGGCAGGCCCGTCTATCAGACTGGCCGGCTGCCTGAAAAGGATGTCTGTTTGGCTTGCCGGCTACCAGGCAGGCTGACCGGCAGTCTACCACACTGGATGCCTGGCCGGGTGCCTTCAAGAATGGCTGGCTGCCCGGCTCTCTGCCAGGCTGGCCGGCTGCCAGACTGAATTAGGCTGCGGCTGCCATCCCCCCCCCTCCCCTCGCACCACTTACAAAGGGAATAAAGGATATCAAAGAGCGGACCACTTGGCCCATTCAAAACTGTTATAGTGAAGGATAGCATAATAAAGATGATAAAAGACAATATAACAAAAACGTTGAAAGTTTATATCAAAGAAAGGAAAATTTTTCATTAAATTGAACCTTATTAACATAGGGATGTAAACAATATAGTTTACGTTAATAAGATGGAGCAAACAACGTAAATTTAATAAGATGGAGCAAACAACGTAAATTTAATAAGATGGAGCAAACAACGTAAATTTAATAATGATGGAGCAAACAACGTAAATTTAATAAGATGGAGCAAACAACGTAAATTTAATAAGATGGAGCAAACAACGTAAATTTAATAAGATGGAGCAAACAACATAAATTTAATAAGATGGAGCAAACAACGTAAATTTAATAAGATGGAGCAAACAACGTAAATTTAATAAGATGGAGCAAACAACGTAAATTTAATAAGATGGAGCAAACAACGTAAATTTAATAAGATGGAGCAAATAATGTAATTTGCCTTAATATGATGGAATAAACAGCGTAAATTGCCTTTATAAGATGGAGAAGAAAAAAATTCCTTAATGAGATGGAGCTTAAACGTCATATTAATATTTTGGACTAAACGTAATTTGCCTTAATATGATGGAATAAACAGCATAATTTACCCCTGATGGCACAAAAAAATATTTCCTTAATAAGATATAGCAAACAACGTCGATATAAGAGAAAAACAACATAGTTTCCCTAGCTACGTATCTTGTGTTGCTGTCATGCACTCAACTTGTAACATGTTCCTTGTGTTGCTGTCATGCACTCAACTTGTAACATGTTCCTTGTGTTGCTGTCATGCACTCAACTTGTAATATGTTCCTTGTGTTTGCTACCTACCTTGTGTTGCTGTCATGCACTCAACTTGTAACATGTTCCTTGTGTTGCTGTCATGCACTCAACTTGTAACATGTTCCTTGTGTTGCTGTCATGCACTCAACTTGTAACATGTTCCTTGTGTTGCTGTCATGCACACAACATGTAACATGTTCCTTGTGTTGCTGTCATGCACTCAACTTGTAACATGTTCCTTGTGTTGCTGTCATGCACTCAACTTGTAACATGTTCCTTGTGTTGCTGTCATGCACTCAACTTGTAACATGTTCCTTGTGTTGCTGTCATGCACTCAACTTGTAACATGTTCCCTTTTGTTGCTGTCATGCACTCAACTTGTAACATGTTCCTTGTTGCTACCTACCTTGTGTTGCTGTCATGCACTCAACTTGTAACATGTTCCTTGTGTTGCTGTCATGCACTCAACTTGTAACATGTTCCTTGTGTTGCTGTCATGCACTCAACTTGTAACATGTTCCTTGTGTTGCTGTCATGCCTCAACTTGTAACATGTTCCTTGTGTTGCTGTCATGCACTCAACTTGTAACATGTTCCTTGTGTTGCTGTCATGCACTCAACTTGTAACATGTTCCTTGTGTTGCTGTCATGCACTCAACTTGTAACATGTTCCTTGTGTTGCTGTCATGCACTCAACTTGTAACATGTTCCTTGTGTTGCTGTCATGCACTCAACTTGTAACATGTTCCTTGTGTTGCTGTCATGCACACAACTTGTAACATGTTCCTTGTGTTGCTGTCATGCACTCAACTTGTAACATGTTCCTTGTGTTGCTGTCATGCACTCAACTTGTAACATGTTCCTTGTGTTGCTGTCATGCACTCAACTTGTAACATGTTCCTTGTGTTGCTGTCATGCACTCAACTTGTAATATGTTCCTTGTGTTTGCTACCTACCTTGTGTTTGCTGTCATGCACTCAACTTGTAACATGTTCCTTGTGTTGCTGTCATGCACTCAACTTGTAACATGTTCCTTGTGTTGCTGTCATGCACTCAACTTGTAACATGTTCCTTGTGTTGCTGTCATGCACACAACTTGTAACATGTTCATTGTTTTGCTGTCATGCACTCAACTTGTAACATGTTCCTTGTGTTGCTGTCATGCACTCAACTTGTAACATGTTCCTTGTGTTGCTGTCATGCACTCAACTTGTAATATGTTCCTTGTGTTTGCTACCTACCTTGTGTTGCTGTCATGCACTCACTTGTAACATGTTCCTTGTGTTTGCTACCTACCTTGTGTTGCTGTCATGCACTCAACTTGTAACATGTTCCGTGTGTTTGCTACCTACCTTGTGTTGCTGTCATGCACTCAACTTGTAACATGTTCCGTGTGTTTGCTACCTACCTTGTGTTGCTGTCATGCAACTCAACTTGTAACATGTCCTTGTGTTGCTGTCATGCACTCAACTTGTAACATGTTCCTTGTGTTTGCTAAACCCACCTTGTGTTGCTGTCATGCACTCAACTTGTAACATGTTCCTTGTGTTGCTGTCATGTACAAAACTTGTAACATGTTCCTTGTGTTTGCTACCTACCTTGTGTTGCTGTCATGCACTCATACTTGTAACATGTTCCTTGTGTTGCTGTCATGCACTCAACTTGTAACAGTTCCTTGTGTTGCTACCTACCTTGTGTTGCTGTCATTTCACTCAACTTGTAACATGTTCCTTGTGTTTGCTACCTACCTTGTGTTGCTGTCATGCACTCAATTTGTAACATGCTCCTTGTGTTTGCTACCTACCTTGTGTTGCTGTCATGCACTCAACTTGTAACATGTTCCTTGTGTTTGCTACCTACCTTGTGTTGCTGTCATGCACTCAATTTGTAACATGCTCCTTGTGTTTGCTACCTACCTTGTGTTGCTGTCTTGCACTCAACTTGTAACATGCTCCTTGTGTTTGCTACCTACCTTGTGTTGCTGTCATGCACTCAACTTGTAACATGTTCCTTGTGTTGCTGTCATGCACTCAACTTGTAACATGTTCCTTGTGTTGCTACCTACCTTGTGTTGCTGTCATGCACTCAACTTGTAACATGTTCCTTGTGTTGCTGTCATGCACTCAACTTGTAACATGTTCCTTGTGTTGCTGTCATGCACTCAACTTGTAACATGTTCCTTTTGTTGCTGTCATGCACTCAACTTGTAACATGTTCCTTGTGTTGCTGTCATGCACTCAACTTGTAACATGTTCCTTGTGTTGCTGTCATGCACTCAACTTGTAACATGTTCCTTGTGTTGCTGTCATGCATCAACTTGTAACATGTTCCTTGTGTTGCTGTCATGCACTCAACTTGTAACATGTTCTTGTGTTGCTGTCATGCACTCAACTTGTAACATGTTCCTTGTGTTGCTGTCATGCACACAACTTGTAACATGTTCCTTGTGTTGCTGTCATGCACTCAACTTGTAACATGTTCCTTGTGTTGCTGTCATGCACTCAACTTGTAACATGTTCCTTGTGTTGCTGTCATGCACTCAACTTGTAACATGTTCCTTGTGTTGCTGTCATGCACTCAACTTGTAATATGTTCCTTGTGTTTGCTACCTACCTTGTGTTGCTGTCATGCACTCAACTTGTAACATGTTCCTTGTGTTGCTGTCATGCACTCAACTTGTAACATGTTCCTTGTGTTGCTGTCATGCACTCAACTTGTAACATGTTCCTTGTGTTGCTGTCATGCACACAACTTGTAACATGTTCCTTGTGTTGCTGTCATGCACTCAACTTGTAACATGTTTCCTTGTGTTGCTGTCATGCACTCAACTTGTAACATGTTCCTTGTGTTGCTGTCATGCAAATCAACTTGTAACATGTTCCTTGTGTTGCTGTCATGCACTCAACTTGTAACATGTTCCTTGTGTTGCTGTCATGCACTCAACTTGTAACATGTTCCTTGTGTTGCTACCTACCTTGTGTTGCTGTCATGCACTCAACTTGTAACATGTTCCTTGTGTTGCTGTCATGCACTCAACTTGTAACATGTTCCTTGTGTTGCTGTCATGCACTCAACTTGTAACATGTTCCTTGTTTGCTGTCATGCACTCAAACTTGTAACATGTTCCTTGTGTTTGCTGTCATGCACTCAACTTGTAACATGTTCCTTGTGTTGCTGTCATGCACTCAACTTGTAACATGTTCCTTGTGTTGCTGTTCATGCACTCAACTTGTAACATGTTCCTTGTGTTGCTGTCATGCACTCAACTTGTAACATGTTCCTTGTGTTGCTGTCATGCACTCAACTTGTAACATGTTCCTTGTGTTGCTGTCATGCACACAACTTGTAACATGTTCCTTGTGTTGCTGTCATGCACTCAACTTGTAACATGTTCCTTGTGTTGCTGTCATGCACTCAACTTGTAACATGTTCCTTGTGTTGCTGTCATGCACTCAACTTGTAACATGTTCCTTGTGTTGCTGTCATGCACTCAACTTGTAATATGTTCCTTGTGTTTGCTACCTACCTTGTGTTGCTGTCATGCACTCAACTTGTAACATGTTCCTTGTGTTGCTGTCATGCACTCAACTTGTAACATGTTCCTTGTGTTGCTGTCATGCACTCAAATTGTAACATGTTCCCTTGTGTTGCTGTCATGCACACAACTTGTAACATGTTCCTTGTGTTGCTGTCATGCACTCAACTTGTAACATGTTCCTTGTGTTGCTGTCATGCACTCAACTTGTAACATGTTCCTTGTGTTGCTGTCATGCACTCAACTTGTAACATGTTCCTTGTGTTGCTGTCATGCACTCAACTTGTAACAAAGTTCCTTGTGTTGCTGTCATGCACTCAACTTGTAATATGTTTCCTTGTGTTTGCTACCTACCTTGTGTTGCTGTCATGCACTCAACTTGTAACATGTTCCTTGTGTTTGCTTTCCTACCTTGTGTTGCTGTCATGCACTCAACTTGTAACATGTTCCGTGTGTTTGCTACCTACCTTGTGTTGCTGTCATGCACTCAACTTGTAACATGTTCCTTGTGTTGCTGTCATGCACTCAACTTGTAACATGTTCCTTGTGTTGCTGTCATGCACACAACTTGTAACATGTTCCTTGTGTTGCTGTCATGCACTCAACTTGTAACATGTTCCTTGTGTTGCTGTCATGCACTCAACTTGTAACATGTTCCTTGTGTTGCTGTCATGCACTCAACTTGTAACATGTTCCTTGTGTTGCTGTCATGCACTCAACTTGTAATATGTTCCTTGTGTTTGCTACCTACCTTGTGTTGCTGTCATGCACTCAACTTGTAACATGTTCCTTGTGTTGCTGTCATGCACTCAACTTGTAACATGTTCCTTGTGTTGCTGTCATGCACATCAACTTGTAACATGTTCCTTGTGTTGCTGTCATGCACTCAACTTGTAACATGTTCCTTGTGTTGCTGTCATGCACTCAACTTGTAACATGTTCCTTGTGTTGCTGTCATGCACTCAACTTGTAACATGTTCCTTGTGTTTTCTGTCATGCACTCAACTTGTAATATGTTCCTTGTGTTTGCTACCTACCTTGTGTTGCTGTCATGCACTCAACTTGTAACATGTTCCTTGTGTTTGCTACCTACCTTGTGTTGCTGTCATGCACTCAACTTGTAACATGTTCCGTGTGTTTGCTACCAAACCCTTTTGGTTGCTGTCATGCACTCAACTTGTAAACATGTTCCTTGTGTTGCTGTCATGCACTCAACTTGTAACATGTTCCTTGTGTTGCTGTCATGCACACAACTTGTAACATGTTCCTTGTGTTGCTGTCATGCACTCAACTTGTAACATGTTCCTTGTGTTGCTGTCATGCACTCAACTTGTAACATGTTCCTTGTGTTGCTGTCATGCACTCAACTTGTTAACATGTTCCTTGTGTTGCTGTCATGCACTCAACTTGTAATATGTTCCTTGTGTTTGCTACCTACCTTGTGTTGCTGTCATGCACTCAACTTGTAACATGTTCCTTGTGTTGCTGTCATGCACTCAACTTGTAACATGTTCCTTGTGTTGCTGTCATGCACTCAACTTGTAACATGTTCCTTGTGTTGCTGTCATGCACACAACTTGTAACATGTTCCTTGTGTTGCTGTCATGCACTCAACTTGTAACATGTTCCTTGTGTTGCTGTCATGCACTCAACTTGTAACATGTTCCTTGTGTTGCTGTCATGCACTCAACTTGTAACATGTTCCTTGTGTTGCTGTCATGCACTCAACTTGTAACATGTTCCTTGTGTTGCTGTCATGCACTCAACTTGTAATATGTTCCTTGTGTTTGCTACCTACCTTGTGTTGCTGTCATGCACTCAACTTGTAACATGTTTCCTTTGTGTTTGCTACCTACCTTGTGTTGCTGTCATGCACTCAACTTGTAACATGTTCCGTGTGTTTGCTACCTACCTTGTGTTGCTGTCATGCACTCAACTTGTAACATGTTCCGTGTGTTTGCTACCTACCTTGTGTTGCTGTCATGCACTCAACTTGTAACATGTTCCTTGTGTTGCTGTCATGCACTCAACTTGTAACATGTTCCTTGTGTTTGCTACCTACCTTGTGTTGCTGTCATGCACTCAACTTGTAACATGTTCCTTGTGTTGCTGTCATGTACAAAACTTGTAACATGTTCCTTGTGTTTGCTACCTACCTTGTGTTGCTGTCATGCACTCAACTTGTAACATGTTCCTTGTGTTGCTGTCATGCACTCAACTTGTAACATGTTCCTTGTGTTTGCTACCTACCTTGTGTTGCTGTCATGCACTCAACTTGTAACATGTTCCTTGTGTTTGCTACCTACCTTGTGTTGCTGTCATGCACTCAATTTGTAACATGCTCCTTGTGTTTGCTACCTACCTTGTGTTGCTGTCATGCACTCAACTTGTAACATGTTCCTTGTGTTTGCTACCTACCTTGTGTTGCTGTCATGCACTCAATTTGTAACATGCTCCTTGTGTTTGCTACCTACCTTGTGTTGCTGTCTTGCACTCAACTTGTAACATGCTCCTTGTGTTTGCTACCTACCTTGTGTTGCTGTCATGCACTCAACTTGTAACATGTTCCTTGTGTTTGCTACCTACCTTGTGTTGCTGTCATGCACTCAATTTGTAACATGCTCCTTGTGTTTGCTACCTACCTTGTGTTGCTGTCATGCACTCAACTTGTAACATGTTCCTTGTGTTTGCTACCTACCTTGTGTTGCTGTCATGCACTCAAGTAGTGGTATGTTCCTTGTGCTTGCTACCTATGTTGTGTTGTTGTCATGCACACAGGTGGTGATATGTTACTTAGTCTTGCTACTTATGGACTCTTGTTACGGTCTTAGTTTTGTTGAAGTATTAATATGACATTGCCATTTTTTCGCATTATTTATCAGACTCCTTTATCCTAAAAATTATTGAATTACATATTGTGTATGAGTGGAATTATTTGAAATATGTTTCAAAATATTAATATTCTCAGTTTAAAGAAATTGTGTATTTAGTTGTGTTTGCAGAGGTCGAGACATACGCTCATGTGTGTACTAACAAATTTTCTTTCTGTTCAACAGGTACGGTGATTGGAGCAGACAACAGGTCAGTGAAGGTATTTAAAAAGTCTGCCTCCAGCCCCTGTGTGGTATTATTGTCGTGTTGGCTCTCAGGTTGGCTCAAGACAGATTCCCGAAATGACTTTCACTCTGCTGGCAATATTTTCCTCTTGTGTTTGTGTAAATTGTCTTTGTCTGAAACCCAGTGGATTATTTTTTGTTCATGCTGCGGCACCCTCTCCTGGCACTCTCCTGGCACTCCCCTGACACTCCTGGCACTCCCCTGGCATCCCTCTGAGAGAAAACAGCTGCAATTATTTCTGTTCCCCTCTCACAAATTCTTGTATTTTTTACCTCTGTTTTTGAACTCTCTTTTGCTGTATTATCCAGTGGGAGTTTACAAACCCGACTACAATAAGTACACTGCGAGAACAACTCTAAACGTAAGGGATCCAAGACTTTAAAATAGCCATTCCTTCTCATCATATAAGGGAAGTTACCATTAATATCTATTAGAATGCCAATAGACCATTAACTATCAGTGCACCATTATCTGTCTTTCTGAGGGAACTTGTCGGGGTCTGTGATAGGCCAGTAAACACTGACAGCCTGACCAATCAGGGAGTCAGCCAGGAGACCTGATTCCCTAGGGTGATGACCCTCGTAGGTACCCATAGGTAATTTACTGGTAATCTGCAGGTAATTTACTTGTAATCTGCCAACCCGCCCCGCTCTTCACTCTCCCCACGAGGGAAACATCTCACTAGCACCTTTTTTTTAATAAGCGTTTCGCTCCTTCGTTTCCATCAACACAACACGAGTTATCCATTGCAACAATGTGCAGTTTTAACGAGGTCTTCCTTGTTTAACAAACTATACTCTTAAGCTGTTGAATATCTCGCGCTAATAACTCGTCAGTGTCACTATCGTTATAATGATGGCATTATACAATACCAACAGTCTGATGGTTAAGATACATGTACAACACTGTGCTCTCTCGTTGACACCACTCAGCTGGACGCTTCTCACTGCTGAGGGACTGATTACCTCAGAACCCCTTCTTGAAGGCTGAGGAACTGATCACATTATCTTTACCTCTGCTATCTCCAGTTTTCGTCATCTTTGTATTTGACTGAAAAGCAAAACGTTTCGGCTGAAGAAGGCAAAACGTTTCGGGAATAAAGCTACCTAAGTCATGCACATGTGTATTGAATATCGGTGCTGTTGCTACCAAGAGCGACGTTAAAGAAACGTTCACTGACGCAAGCAACGTTCACTGAGCCAAGTGAACCTCACTGACACAAGTATAACGTTCACTGACGCAAGTAACAGTCATCAGACGCTATGAAACTACTTAGATATGTAAACAAAGCAAGATGGGCATGTTATTTATCGTTCATGCGAACCATAATATGCGTCAGTGATCACCAGATCATTGGCAACTAACCTTTATTTCTTTAGATTTTTGCCCACTATACCAAAAATAATGCACTTGCGCATGTTAATACTGCACTTCAGAAAAAATAAGAGCAAAAATTGGCCAACAAAAGTTCAGATAGATGGTTTTTAAATACAGGGGTTTTTTGCATACCACTCAGAAAAGTCATATTTCCATGGTAAAACCATTAATATTTGAGTTAGCCATCCATCAACATTATGACTTAAAATGGTGACACTGTATAATGTTACACTTCTCTCGGTATTTAGGACACGTTTTAACCTTGTATCTGTTTTGTGCACAACACTTGTGAATTACTGCTGCAGAACTCCCTTGATCGATGTAATTTGTCGTGTTCAGTGAGATAAAAACGTTTATGCAAGTAAAGGCTTTAATTATCCCTGAAGAGGGTCCTTTATTTTCGCTCTCCAACTTTTAGTTTTTATTTCACACATAACATGAGAACGCTTCGTCAGATCGGTTTCAAAATATTCTAGGAACAATTGGGTGGTGCAGGCGGACTGTGACCTAGAATGACATCCTAGAATGACTCTGATAACTTCCACAGCTCTCGACGACGTAGTTTCAAACGTTCAAAAGATTCCTCCTGATTCGACGACGACAGAGAGTGAAATTCAAGTGTGTAGGTGAACGTCTGCCAAGTGTGAGTGAAATGTTGGGGAAATTTAATCACAGTTTAATCGCGTTAAAACTATTAGACTTTACGTCTTCTGAATTTCTTTAGTATTTAATGGCTGATGCGTCTTGCGACCAGGATAGTCACCCGTTAAGTTTAGTTTGTGTACGGGTAGACTTGTCAATGTACTAAATTAGTTTATAAAACTTGGTAGTGCTGGAATCCATGAGTTAACTGGAAAATGACTTATCTTTTTGTCTTCAGATTTTTAGCTTAGCGTATTTTCGAGAAAGTAAAGTTCACCTTGTTAGTGGGAAACTTAATTTCTAATTTGATATTTTTTTAAATAGCGATATTCATTTACATTCAGTAACTCAAGACTGCAATAGTCTTACTGGCTGCAAAATATCAACGCTGATGCGCACATTAAGAAGGAAGTTATTCTGGGAATTTCGACTGTTTAGGTAAAAATTTTAATTTGATTGAAATTGTTGAAAAAAAAAATCTTTGAATCGTTGCATTTATATCAGTGGAGATTATCTTTTTCTGATAAACTACAAAGTTTAAGTGACGATAGACTTTATTAAGGGAAGCTTGACTCTCACTTTGGGCTGTGTCAATTTTAAATTGCTAATTTTATTAGAATGGTGTTTTTGAAATAACTAGAGAATGCCTCTTCTGGTAAGCTTCAAACCCCGGAAATATTTTGTATTGAGTTTTGTAAATTCCAATTTCGTAAAAAAAAATTAGATGTTTCTGTCAAACTGTTTTTTTTTTAAACACAAAATCGAATGTTAGAGGATGGTACATCAACATACATAAAATACAACTTTAAAAAAAATAAGGGTTTAAGGGAGTGTCTTGATGCTGGTGAGGGCTCTTGATGCTGGTGAGGGGTTCTTGATGCTGGTGAGGGGGCTCTTGATGCTGGTGAGGATATCTTGATGCTGGTGAGGGGCTCTTGATGCTGGTGAGGATATCTTGATGCTGATGAGGGGGCTCTTGATACTGGTGAGGATGTCTTGATGCTGGTGAGGGGCTCTTGATGCTGGTGAGGATATTTTGATGCTGGTGAGGGGCTCTTGATGCTGGTGAGGGGATCTTGATGCTGATGAGGAGTTCTTGAGGATGATGAGAAGGCTCTTGATGCTGGTGAGGGGGCTCTTGATGATGGTGAGGGGGCTCTTGATGGTGAGGGGTTCTTGATGCTGGTGAGGGGGCTCTTGATGCTGGTGAGGATATGTTGATGCTAGTGAGGAAATTTTTATGCTGGTGAGGAGCTCTTGAGGCTGGTGAGGGGCTCTTGATGCTGGTGAGGAGAGCTTGATGCTGATGAGGGGGCTCTTGATACTGGTGAGGATATCTTGATGCTGGTGAGGATATATTGATGCTGGTGAGGATATCTTGATGCTGGTGAGGGGCTCTTGATGCTGGTGAGGATATCTTGATGCTGGTGAGGGGATCTTGATGCTGGTGAGATGCTCTTGATGCTGATGAGGAGTTCTTGAGGCTGATGAGGGGTTCTTGATGCTGGTGAGGGGGCTCTTGATACTGATGAGGGGGTCTTGATGGTGGTGAGGGGTTCTTGATGCTGGTGAGGGGCTCTTGATGCTGGTGAGGATATGTTGATGCTAGTGAGGAAATTTTTATGCTGGTGAGGAGCTCTTGAGGCTGGTGAGGGGCTCTTGATGCTGGTGAGGAGAGCTTGATGCTAGTGAGAGGCTCTTGATACTGACGAGAAGCTCTTGATGCTGGTGAGGTGTTCTTGATGCTGGTGATGGGTTCTTGATGCTGGTGAGGGCTCTTTATGCTGGTGAGAAGCTCTTGAGGCTGGTGAGGGGCTCTTGATGCTGGTGAGGAGAGCTTGATGCTAGTGAGAGGCTCTTGATACTGACGAGAAGCTCTTGATGCTGGTGAGGTGTTCTTGATGCTGGTGATGGGTTCTTGATGCTGGTGAGGGGCTCTTGATGCTGGTGAGGGGTTCTTGATGCTGGTGAGGATATGTTGATGCTGGTGAGGGCTCTTTATGCTGGTGAGGAGCTCTTGAGGCTGGTGAGGGGCTCTTGATGCTGGTGAGGAGAGCTTGATGCTAGTGAGAGGCTCTTGATACTGACGAGAAGCTCTTGATGCTGGTGAGGTGTTCTTGATGCTGGTGATTGGTTATTGATGCTGATGAGGGGCTCTTGATGCTGGTGAGGGGTTCTTGATGCTGGTGAGGTGATCTTGATGCTGGTGAGGGTATCTTGATACTGAGGAGGGGCTCTTGATGCTGGTGAGGGCTCTTGATACTTGTGAGGGGATCTTGATACTTGTGAGGGGCTTTTGATGCTGGTGAGGGGCTCTTGATGCTGGTGAAGAGATCTTGATGCTGGTGAGATCATCTTGGTGTTGGTGAGGGGCTCTTGATGCTGGTGAGGGGCTCTTGATATAAGGAACTTTATTTATCGTCTTTCTTGAGTGGAATACAGTTCATTACACTGGTGATATATAACTGGCCAAAATTGCTAAAATCAAACAGTTATGAACGCTATCAATATTTTAATTGATGATTCAGTGTATGAAATGGATGAAACATTTTTTTATCGGGTGTAGATGTAAA
This sequence comes from Cherax quadricarinatus, assembly GCF_026875155.1. Taxonomy (NCBI): domain Eukaryota; kingdom Metazoa; phylum Arthropoda; class Malacostraca; order Decapoda; family Parastacidae; genus Cherax; species Cherax quadricarinatus. The sequence continues at coordinate 32,251,174 of NC_069437.1, forward strand.
CTTTTGTTTTGTTCCATACAATAACTGGAGAATGCATCTTCCGGTCGGCTTTAGACCGGGTATGATAAATCTCACGGAGCAGGGAGTGTGTGGACCTAGTAGCCAAGACCCGATGCCAAGAGCTGTTCCTCAAGGACAGCTTCACGTGCACTTTAGGCTCCGTAAATTGTAGCGTGTCAATTTTATTAATCAAATTGGTTTCTGTCAAATAGCTGGAGTGTGTCTTCTGATTAGAATTGGGTCTGATTGTATGAATTTATTTGGTTATCCTATATTAAACCTGCGTAATGTACAGTATGTGTACTCACCTAATTATGGTTGCAGGGGTCGATTCACAGCTCCCGGCCCCGCCTCGTCAGTGGTCTCTATTAGGTCCACTGTCTCCTTGCTCCATCAGTTTTATCGTACCTCTTCTTAAAGCTATTTATGGGTCCTGCCTCCACTACATCACTCTCCAGACTGTTCCACTTCCTGACAACTCTGTGACTGAGGAAGTACTTCCTAACATCCCTGTGACTCATCTGAGTGTCCAACTTCCAGTCGTGACTCCTCGTTGCTGTGTCCCGTCTCTGAAACATCCTGTGTGTGCGTGTGCGTTAGTTACCATTTTTCCTGGGCACATGTCGATTAGTCACCAGGCCTGTTGTATATATATTTGTGTGTGTGTGTGTGCTCACCTAGTTGTTGGTGCAAGGGTCGATTCACAGCTCCTCTTTCTGTGTGTGTGCGACTAGTTAATGGTCCAAGTCTAACCGAAACGTTCTCATAGTTTGGTTAACCAATGTGCTTGTTATTTGTGTGACGGGGTTGTGCAGTACGAATCGTGCAGTGGTCGAAATTCATTCAGTTGTCACGATGTTTCGCTGTGTTGAGCTTTATCAAGTCTAATGACAGAAACGTTGCCATTGGAAGCTTTTCACAAAGCGAAATTTTGTTACAATTAAAGCTGTAAACAGGGCGAAACTCTCTTAAAATTAAAGCTGCACACAGGGTGAAACGTTGTCACAATAAAAGCTGTAGATAGGGAGAAACGTTACAGTAAAAATTGTACAAAGGGTGAAACGTTGTTACAATGAAGGTTTACTCTACGTTCTCGATGTTTCGCCCCCCTTGCAGGTAGTTGTGATTGGTGCCGAAGTGCGTGCATGTGAGCTCTGCCCATAACGTCACTGACGTAGAAGAACAGACGTCACGAATACAGCATAACGTCGTTCGTACGTTACTTTGTGACGTCATTGTGTCCTTGACCTTCCACAACGTTTAGTTTTGCCTCCATTTGCTTTCCTGCAATAAAACGTAAATTTAATGTTATTTTAATAACGTATTATTCACTCTTACAGTAGGTAAGTTGACGTCACTGCACTAGAGCGTGAGTTGACGTCACTGCACTAGAGCGTGAGTTGATGTCACTACACTAGAGCGTGAGTTGACGTCACTACACTAGAGCGTGAGTTGATGTCACTACACTAGAGCGTGAGTTGACGTCACTGCACTAGAGCGTGAGTTGATGTCACTACACTAGAGCGTGAGTTGACGTCACTACACTAGAACGTGAGTTGATGTCACTACACTAGAGCGTGAGTTGACGTCACTGCACTAGAGCGTGAGTTGACGTCACTGCACTAGAGCGTGAGTTGACGTCACTGCACTAGAACGTGAGTTGATGTCACTACACTAGAGCGTGAGTTGACGTCACTGCACTAGAACGTGAGTTGATGTCACTACACTAGAGCGTGAGTTGACGTCACTGCACTAGAGCGTGAGTTGATGTCACTACACTAGAGCGTGAGTTGACGTCACTGCACTAGAACGTGAGTTGACGTTACTGCACTAGAGCGTTGAGTTGATGTCACTGCACTAGAACGTGAGTTGACGTCACTACACTAGAGCGTGAGTTGACGTCACTGCACTAGAACGTGAGTTGACGTTACTGCACTAGAGCGTTGAGTTGATGTCATTGCACTAGAACGTGAGTTGACGTCACTACACTAGAGCGTGAGTTGACGTCACTGCACTAGAACGTGAGTTGACGTCACTACACTAGAGCGTTGAGTTGACGTCACTGCACTAGAGTGAGAGTTGACGTCACTGCACTAGAGCGTTGAGTTGACGTCACTGCACTAGAGTGAGAGTTGACGTCGCTACACTAAGCGTGAGTTGACGTCACTACACTAGAACGTGAGTTGACGTCACTACACTAGAGCGTGAGTTGACGTCACTGCGCTAGAACGTGAGCTGACGTCACTACACTAGAGCATGAGTTGACGTCACTGCACTAGAGTGAGAGTTGACGTCACTGCACTAGAGCGTTGAGTTGACGTCACTGCACTAGAGTGAGAGTTGACGTCGCTACACTAAAGCGTGAGTTGACGTCACTACACTAGAACGTGAGTTGACGTCACTACACTAGAGCGTGAGTTGACGTCACTGCGCTAGAACGTGAGCTGACGTCACTACACTAGAGCATGAGTTGACGTCACTGCGCTAGAAGGTGAGTACACTGCCGTAAACAGTGAATAAACCTGACAGGTGATGGTTCCTCCAGTACTTGTGTTAGCAATACTGTGTTTATATTTGCGTGTGTAGAAACGTGTGCGCTCGTGTGCGCGCGCGCCTTGTTGCAACTGTTGCAAGTCTTAATCAACCTTTTAATAAGAAAATCAAATTCCCTGTCTTTAATTACAGTTGCTCACGACAGATTGCTGGTTCATGTAATTGAATTCTTAGTGTTTTTTTTTTTTAAGGTTTGGGGGAAGGGAAAGAAAAAATAAACATAAAAGAAGTTAAAATTATCCTGGGATGATAAACCATAAGACATTTAACGTTTATTTTAACATTATAACGAATTTTTAACATATTTCAGTACAAATGATTTTTTTTTTAAATATCTGAGGTAAATCGAGAACTCGGAAGTCAAAGAAAATCAAATCGTGTGTTATATTTTATTACTATTAATATTCTGATATATATATATATATATATATATATATATATATATATATATATATATATATATATATATATATATATATATAACACCGAACAGGTAAAACTGGTCAGTTAGCAGGAACTCATTTAAAATTAAGTCGTTTCTAAAATTTTCTTTTATACGTTTCAAGATATATTTTTTCATTTATGTTAATGTAAAAATTAATATTTTTGTACCAGAAGAACCTTAGAAAACTTACCTAACCTTATTATAACAAGAGCACTTTAATTTAGCATAATCCAACTGAATATATTTTAGATAAGTTTACAATAACTTAATAATAAACAAACAGTGAAATGCATATTTTTCGTTAGGTTCGGAATAATTTTTGCTTGCCTTATTCGGCAAGAAGAGCGTTGATTATATATATATATATATATATATATATATATATATATATATATATATATATATATATTATATATATATATATATATATATATATATTATATATATATATTGAATCTTTTACCAAACTGCGGCAGGCAAGGATTCGACCCCGGACACAATGTCCCGCTCTAGAGACAACACGACGTACGTGTCACCCTATCCACTCCGCCATCGATCCTACAAACAACATGAGCCTAGGGAACTAGACATCCACTGTCACGAGTTTCCTCGCAGCATGAAACAAGTCTAGTTCTCTAGGTTTATGTTGTTAGGATCGATTGCTCAGTGGATAAGGTGACACGTACGTTGTGTTGTCCCTAGAGGCGGGACATTGTGTCGTGGGGTCGAATCCTGGTCTGCCGCCGTTGGGTAATTAATTATATATATATATATATATATATATATATATATATATATATATATATATATATATATATATATATATATATGTATATATATATATATGTGTGTGTGTGTCGTGCCGAATAGGCAGAACTTGCGATCTTGACTTAAATAGCAACGCTCATCTTGCCATATAGGACAAGTGAAAATTTGTGTATGCAATAATTTCGCCAAAATCATTCTGAACCTAACGAAAAAAATACGTTTCACTGTGTTTGTTTAGTATTAAATTATTGTAAACAAATCTAAAATATATTTAGTTGGGTTTGGCTAAAATAAATTGTTCTTGTTATAATAAGGTTAGGTAAGTTTTCTAAGATTCTTTTCGAGCAAAATTAAATTTTTTTACATTAGCGTTAATGAAAAAAATATATCGTTAAACGTATAAGAGAAAATTTTAGAAAGGACTTAATTTTAAATGAGTTCTTGCTAATTGACCAGTTTTACATATTCGGCACGACATATATATATATATATATATATATATATATATATATATATATATTATAATATATATATATATATATATATATATATACACAATAAGATCACAGTAAACAGGTGATTTCAGAATATGTAAAATAACCACTGTGAAAGAATAGAGAAATTCCAAACGCTTTCGTGACTACTCACATTATCAAGGAACAATAAAAGTAATGCATTAGAGGAAGGCATATAAAGGGTCTAGACCACACCTCACTATCACATCCCACAACAAAGTAACACCTGACGCACGACTCATAAGGGAACACTGCAGCAGGCCCGCTGGCTCATGAAAACTTGGTTGATATGCCTTCTCTTCTAAAGAATTTTAATGTCAAAGTTGTATTTAAAAATCTTGATACAGTAAAAAAACTTTTGATAAAGAATTCCCCCCCCCAAAATGCTGACGGATGTGTCTATAAGACTCCTTGTAAAATTTGCGATAAAGTTTATTACGGTCAAACTGGTAAAAGTCTCGAACTAAGATTAAAACAACATAAATATAGCATTAGAACTGGACAAGATTCCAATGCTCTATTTATTCATGTGAGAGATTTTAACCATCCAATTGATTTTCAAAAAATTGAGAAAGTTGTATTAAGCAAGTCCATGGTCGACAGGAATATAATTGAATCTTGTTTCATAAAAAGCAGTTTTGACAGTAATATGAATATTTCCTTTGGTTTATATAAATTAGATCCATTTATAATTAATAGAATTTGGGAAGGATTTAATAATACATTGGACAAATAATAAATTTTAAAATGCTTAATTCTTGGGTAGAATAGTTTGTTGGTGGGATGTGTGAAGGACCTGTCTAGTTGGGTCAGCGGGCCTGCTGCAGTGTTCTCTTTCTTATGAGTCGCGCATCAGGTGTTGCTTTGTTGTGGGATGTGATAGTGAGGTGTGGTCTAGACCCTTTATATGCCTTCCTTTGATGTATTACTTTTATTGTTCCTTGATATAGTGAGTAGTCACGAAAGCGCTTGGAATTTCTCTATTCTTTCACAGTGGTTGGTTTGCATATGTATATATTATTTTTTATTAACACACTGGCCGATTCCCACCAAGGTAGGGTGGCCTGAAAAAGAAAAACTTTCACCATCATTCACTCCATCACTGTCTTGCCAGAAGGGTGCTTTACACTACAGTTTTTAAACTGCAACATTAACACCCCTCCTTCAGAGTGCAGGCACTGTACTTCCCATCTCCAGGACTGAAGTCCGGCCTGCCTGTTTCCCTGAATCCCTTCATAAATGTTACTTTGCTCACACTCCAACAGCACGTCAAGTATTAAAAACCATTTGTCTCCATTCACTCCTTTCAAATACGCTCACGCATGCCCGCTGGAAGTCCAAGTCCCTCGCACACAAAACCTCCTTTACCCCCTCCCTCCAACCTTTCCTAGGCCGACCCCTGCCCCGCCTTCCTTTTACTACAGACTGATACACTCTTGAAGTCATTCTGTTTTGCTCCATTCTCTCTACATGTCCGAACAACCTCAACAACCCTTCCTCAGCCCTCTGAACAACAGTTTTGGTAATCTCGCACCTCCTCCTAACTTCCAAACTACGAATTCTCTGCATTATATTCACACCACACATTGCCCTCAGACATGACATCTCCACTGCCTCCAGCCTTCTCCTCGCTGCAACATTCATCACCCATGCTTCACACCCATATAAGAGCATTGGTAAAACTATACTCTCATACATTCCCCTCTTTGCCTCCAAGGACAAAGTTCTTTGTCTCCACAGACTCCTAAGTGCACCGCTTACCCTTTTCCCCTCATCAGTTCTATGATTCACCTTATCTTTCATAGACCCATCCGCTGACACATCCACTACCAAATATCTGAATGCATTCACCTGCATACTCTCTCCCTCCAATCTGATATCCAATCTTTCATCACCTAATCTTTTTGTTATCCTCATGATATTACTCTTTCCTGTATTCACTTTTAATTTTCTTCTTTTGCATACCCTACCAAATTCATCCACCAATCTCTGCAACTTCTCTTCAAAATCTCCCAAGAGCACAGTGTCATCAGCAAAGAGCAACTGTGACAACTCCCACTTTATGTGTGATTCTTTATCTTTTAACTCCACGCCTCTTGCCAAGACCCTCGCATTTACTTCTCTTACAACCCCATCTATAAATATATTAAACAACCACGGTGACATCACACATCCTTGTCTAAGGCCTACTTTTACTGGGAAATAATTTCCCTCTTTCCTACATACTCTAACTTGAGCCTCACTATCCTCGTAAAAACTCTTCACTGCTTTCAGTAACCTACCTACTACACCATACACCTGCAACATCTGCCACATTGCCCCCCTATCCACCCTGTCATACGCCTTTTCCAAATCCATAAATGCCACAAAAACCTCTTTAGCCTTATCTAAATACTGTTCACTTATATGTTTCACTGTAAACACCTGGTCCACACACCCCCTACCTTTCCTAAAGCCTCCTTGTTCATCTGCTGTCCTATTCTCCGTCTTACTCTTAATTCTTTCAATAATAACTCTACCATACACTTTACCAGGTATACTCAACAGATTTATCCCCCTATAATTTTTGCACTCTCTTTTGTCCCCTTTGCCTTCATACAAAGGAACTATGCATGCTCTCTGCCAATCCCTAGGTACCTTACCCTCTTCCATACATTTATTAAATAATTGCACCAACCACTCCAAAACTATATCCCCACCTGCTTTTAACATTTCTATCTTTATCCCATCAATCCTGGCTGCCTTACCCCCTTTCATTTTACCTACTGCCTCACGAACTTCCCCCACACTCACAACTGGCTCTTTCTCACTCCTACAAGATGTTATTCCTCCTTGGCCAATACACGAAATCACAGCTTCCCTATCTTCATCAGCATTTAACAATTCCTCAAAATATTCCCTCCATCTTTCCAATACCTCTAACTCTCCATTTAATAACTCTCCTCTCCTATTTTTAACTGACAAATCCATTTGTTCTCTAGGCTTCCTTAACTTGTTTATCTCACTCCAAAACTTTTTCTTATTTTCAAGAAAATTTGTTGGTAACATCTCACCCACTCTCTCATTTGCTCTCTTTTTACAATGATTCACCACTCTCTTAACCTCTCTCTTTTTCTCCATATACTCTTCCCTCCTTGCATCACTTCTACTTTGTAAAAACTACTCATATGCTAACTTTTTCTCCCTTACTACTCTCTTTACATCATTCCACCAGTCGCTCCTCTTCCCTCCCGCACCCACTTTCCTGTAACCACAAACTTCTGCTGAACACTCTAACACTACATTTTTAAACCTACCCCATACCTCTTCGACCCCATTGCCTATGCTCTCATTAGCCCATCTATCCTCCAATAGCTGTTTATATCTTACCCTAACTGCCTCCTCTTTTACTTTATAAACCTTCACCTCTCTCTTCCCTGATGCTTCTATTCTCCTTGTATCCCATCTACCTTTTACTCTCAGTGTAGCTACAACTAAAAAGTGATCTGATATATCTGTGGCCCCTCTATAAATATGTACATCCTGAAGTCTACTCAACAGTCTTTTATCTGCCAATACATAATCCAACAAACTACTGTCATTTTGCCCTACATCATTTATTGTATATTTATTTATCCTCTTTTTCTTAAAATATGTATTACCTATAACTAAACCCCTTTCTATACAAAGTTCAATCAAAGGGCTCCCATTATCATTTACACCTGGCACCCCAAACTTACCTACCACACCCTCTCTAAAAGTTTCTCCTACTTTAGCATTCAGGTCCCTTACCACAATTACTCTCTCACTTGGTTCAAAGGTTCCTATACATTCACTTAACATCTCCCAAAATCTCTCTCTCTCCTCTGCATTCCTCTCTTCTCCAGGTGCATACACGCTTATTATGACCGACTTTTCGCATCCAACCTTTACTTTAATCCACATAATCCTTGAATTTACACATTTATATTCTCTTTTCTCCTTCCATAACTGATCCTTCAACATTACTGCTACCCCTTCCTTAGTTCTAACTCTCTCAGATACTCCGGATTTAATCCCATTTATTTCCCCCCACCGAAACTCCCCTACCCCCTTCAGCTTTGTTTCGCTTAGGGCCAGGACATCCAACTTCTTTTTTAATTCATAACATCAGCAATCGTCTGTTTCTGGCCATCTGCACTACATCCACGCACATTCAAGCATCCCAGTTTTATAAAGTTTTTCTTCTCTTTTTTAGTAAATGTCTACAGGAGAAGGGGTTACTAGCCCATCGCTCCCGGCATTTTAGTCGCCTCATACGACACGCATGGCTTACGGAGGAAAGATTCTTTTCCACTTACCCATGTTCAATAGAAGAAATAAAGAAGAACAAGAGCTATTTAGAAAAAGGAGAAAAACCTAAATGTATGTATGTATATATATATATATATATATATATGTATATATATAATATATATATATATATAATATATATATATATATATATATATATATATATATATATATATATATATATATATGCATGTGCGTGTCTGTGAAGTGTGACCAAAGTGTAAGTAGGAGTACAAGATATCCCTGTTATCTAGCGTGTTTATGAGACAGAAAAAGACACCAGCAATCCTACCATCATGCAAAACAGTTACAGGTTTCTGTTTCACAGTCATCTGGCAGGACGGTAGTACTTCCCTGGGTGGTTGCTATCTACTAACCTACTACCTATTATATATATATATATATATATATATATATATATATATATATATATATATATAATATATATATATATTATATAATATTGTTCAAATCTCTAGTAAGGCTGATGCATGCAGGGGATGAGATGAAAAGCTGTAAGCCTTCTCCCTGAAAGCTGGCTGCCTTGGATCAAACGTGTAGCGCATGCTACACGCCAAGGTATTGGTCCAGTGTGGGTAGATTGGTAAAGCACTGCGTACCTTGTCCTAAGGTTCGTAGGTTCGAGTCTCCTTCAGCCAGAGATCAGTGTTTGTGTATATTTCGCATGCTCTCGCGAATTCCTTGCATATATATATATTATATATATATATATATATATATATATATATATATATATATATATATATATATATATATAATTGTGTGTGTGTGGTAATGCCTCAGTTAGGTCTAAATGCTTTTCAAGTTTCATCCAGTATTGAATAGTGAAAATTCTAAAATCAGTCAAATCCAGTTTGAATTTTGCGAACCGTATCTGCCTAAAATCCAGAGCTGGTCAATGAGGCCTTGTAAGCAGGTGTATAACTGGCGTGTATACATATCCTAATGTGTAACTGGTGTATATATTCAACCTGGTGTACGCACAAACACATCTTCAATTTGCATATAAATCCTGTTAGTAACTCCCCCTTCGAAGTGTATGGTCCATTGTTCACAAGTATTAATAACTACCCTAGGCTTAATTCACTTTGAGGTGATAAGCGGTAATAACTCAGTCGGTGGGGACACCAGCCGTTGGGGACACCAGCCGTTGGGGACACAGACATACAATCCTCAGTGTGGGAAATAAATGTATAATGAAATAAGGTCATTTTTTTCCACAGCATTAAAACTCGGTAATAAATACTTTAGTAACATTATTCACCGCTTCATAACAGTAGTAGTAGTAGTAGCTGTTTAAATGTTATATACTGTGTAAGGCACTCCAGTACCTGCTGGAGTGTCTTACAGAGTATATAACATTCCAGCAGGTACTGGAGTGCCTTACACAGTATATAACATTCCAGCAGGTACTGGAGTGCCTTACACAGTATATAACATTCCAGCAGGTACTGGAGTGTCTTACTCAGTACATGGAGTGTCTTACACATTTAATTAACTCTGGATGGGACCCACAACAGTCTGCTAAGACATGGGTATCCATTTTCCCTGCCAAGTTGACAGGGGCAGCAGCGGTGTGTCATAAAACATGCCCGTACGGTTCCCATACGGTTCTCGCTGCCCGGGAATCGAACCCGGGATCTTGATATCGTGAGGCAGTTGGGACGTGTGGGGGCGTAAAGGGGTTTAATTCGAGGACAGCTCCTATTCCTTGGCTCAAGAGCCTTTCACCAGCATCTAGTCGCTTCAACACAAGGGCAGGTACGTTTACAGTATTTAAAATGTTTGAGAGAAAGAGGAAGTGAAGAGGGATAGTGAGAGGAGAAAAGAGAGAGGGAGAGAGAAAAGAAAGGGGGAAAGAGAGGGAGAAAGAAAAAAAGGAGGGAGAGAGACTGAGAAATAAAGAGGGGAGAAAAACGGAGGGAAAGAGAGAAGGAAAGAGAGAGGGAGAGAGAGAGAGAGGGAGAGAGAGATGCACTGTTTTAGAAAGTGGATATATGCAATATATGCAAAACAGTTTTATATCGAAGAGAGACGGTTAAACACATGCAGTGTGGCCCTTATGGTGTTATGACCCTCCCATCACCCATCCCTCCCTCCCATCACCCATCCATCCCTCCCATCACCCATCCATCCTCCCATCACCCATCCCTCCCCCCTCCCATCACCCATCCATCCCTCCCATCACCCATCCATCCCTCCCATCACCCATCCCTCCCTCCCTCTCTCACCATCCCTCCTCCCATCACCCATCCATCCCTCCATCACCCATCCATCCCTCCATCACCCCATCCATCCCTCCCATCACCCATCCCTCCCTCCCATCACCCATCCCTCCCTCCCATCACCCAATCCATCCCTCCCCATCATCCATCCCCCCTTCCCATCACCCTCCCTCCCATCACCCTCCATCCCTCCCATCACCCATCCATCCCTCCCATCACCATCCATCTCCCCTTACCATCCATCCCTCCCATCACCCATCCATCCCTCCCATCACCCAATCCATCCCTCCCATCACCCATCCATCCCATTACCCATTCCATCCCTCCATCACCCATCCATCCTATCACCCATCCATCCTATCACCCATCCATCCCTCCCATCACCCATCCTATCCCATCACCCATCCCTCCATCACCCATCCATCCCTCCCATCACCCATTCCATCCCTCCCATCACCCATCCATCCCTCCCATCACCCATCCATCCCATCACGCATCCGTCCTCCCATCACCCATCCATCCCATCACGCATCCGTCCCTCCCATCACCCATCCATCCTTCCCATCACCTATCCATCTCTCCCATCACCCATCCATCCCATCACCCATCCGTCCCATCACCCATCCGCCCCCTATCACCCATCCGTCCCTCCCCATCACCCATCCATCCCTCCCATCACCCATCCGTCCCATCACCCTCCGATCCCTCCCATTTACCCATCCGTCCCTCCCATCACCCATCCGTCCCTTCCCATCACCCATCCGTCCCTCCCATCACCCATCCGTCCCTCCCCATCACCCATCCGTCCCTCCCATCACCCATCCGTCCCTCCCATCACCCATCCGTCCCTCCCATCACCCATCCGTCTTCCCATCCACCCATCCGTCCCTCCCATCATCCATCCGTCCCTCCCATCACCCATCCTCCCATCATCCATCCGTCCTCCCATCACCATTCATCCCATCACCCATCCGTCTCTCCCATCACCCATCCGTCCCTCCCATCACCCATCCGTCCTTCCCATCACTCATCCGTCCCATCATCCATCCATCTCTCCTATCGCCTGTCCGTCCATCCCATCACCCATCCGTCCCTCCCATCACCAATATTTTTATTTTTTATTAACACATCGGCAGCTTCGCACCAAGGCACGGTGGCCCGAAAAAATAAAACCTTGCATCATTCACTCCATCACTGTCTTGCCAGAAGAGTGTTTTACACTACAGTTATAAAACTGCAACATTAACACCCCTCCTTCAGAGTGCAGACACTGTACTTCCCATCTCCAGGACTCAAGTCCGGCCTGCTGGTTTACCTGAACCCCTTCATAAATGTTACTTTGCTCACACTCCAACAGCACGTCAAGTATTAAAAACCATTTGTCTCCATTCACTCCTATCAAACACGCTCACGCATGCCTGCTGGAAGTCCAAGCCCCTCGCACACAAAACCTCCTTTACCCCCTCCCTCCAACCCTTCCAAGGCCGACCCCTACCTCATATCTGCACGTCCCTCCCCGTACCTGCACTTTCCTGCCCATTTCTGTACGTCCCTCCCCGTACCTGCACGTCCCTCCCCGTACCTGCACTTCCCTTATCTGCACGTCCCTCCCCGTACCTGCACTTCCCTCCCCTATCTGCACGTCCCTCCCCGTACCTGCACGACCCTCCCCGTACCTGCGCTTCCCTCCCCGTATCTGCTCGTCCCTCCCCATACCTGCACGTTCCTCCCCGCACCTGCACGTCCCTCCCGTACCTGCACTTCCTTCCCCTATCTGCACGTCCCTCCCCGTACCTGCACTTCCTTCCCCGTAACTGCACGTCCCTCCCCGTACCTGCACTTCCTTACCCTATCTGCACGTCCCTCCCCATGCCTGCACGACCCTCCCCGTACCTGCACGACCCTCCCCGTACCTGCACGTCCCTCGCACCCGCCCTTCCCCTATCTGCACGTCCCTCCCCGTACCTGCACTTTCCTCCCCGTACCTGCACGTCCCTCCCCGTACCTGCACTTCCCTTATCTGCACGTCCCTCCCCGTACCTGCACTTCCCTCCCCTATCTGCACGTCCCTCCCCGTACCTGCACGACCCTCCCCGTACCTGCGCTTCCCTCCCCGTATCTGCTCGTCCCTCCCCATACCTGCACTTTCCTCCCCGCACCTGCACGTCCCTCCCCGTACCTGCACTTCCTTCCCCTATCTGCACGTCCCTCCCCGTACCTGCACTTCCTTCCCCGTAACTGCAACGTCCCTCCCCGTACCTGCACTTCCTTACCCCTATCTGCACGTCCCTCCCCATGCCTGCACGACCCTCCCCGTACCTGCACGACCCTCCCCGTACCTGCACGTCCCTCGCACCCGCCCTTCCCCTATCTGCACGTCCCTCCCCGTACCTGCACTTTCCTCCCAGTACCTGCACTTTCCTCCCCGTACCTGCACGTCCCTCCCCGTACCTGCACGTCCCTCCCCGTACCTGCACTTTCTCCCTCTATCTGCACTTCCCTCCCCGTACCTGCACTTCCTCCCACTATCTGCACGTCCCTCCCCGTACCTGCACTTCCCTCCCCTATCTGCACGTCCCTCCCCGTACCTGCACTTCCCTCCCCTATCTGCACGTCCCTCCCCGTACCTGCACGACCCTCCCCGTACCTGCATGTCCCTCCTCGCACCTGCCCTTCCCCTATCTGCACGTCCCTCCCCGTACCTGCACGTCCCTCCCCTTACCTGCACTTTCCTCCCCTATCTGCTCTTCCTCCCCGTACTTGCACTTCCTCCTCCCTATCTGCACGTCCCTCCCCGTACTTGCACTTCCTTCCCCTATCTGCACGTCCCTTCCCGTAAATGCACTTCCTCCCCCTATCTTCACGTCCCTCCCCGTACCTGCACTTCCCTCCCCTATCTGCACGTCCCTCCCCGTACCTGCACGACCCTCCCCGTACCTGCACGTCCCTCCTCGCACCTGCACTTCCCCTATCTGCACGTCCTTCCCCGTACCTGCACGTCCGTCTCCGTACCTGCACTTCCTCCCCCTGTCTGCACGTCCCTCCTCGCACCTGCACTTCCCCTATCTGCACGTCCTTCCCCGTACCTGCACGTCCCTCCCCGTACCTGCACTTTCCTCCCCGTACCTGCACTTTCCCTATCTGCACGTCCCTCCCCGTACCTGCACGTCCCTCCCCGTACCTGCACTTTCCTCCCAGTACCTGGACGTCCCTCCGGCATACCTGCACTTCCTCCCCCTATCTGCACGTCCCTCCTCGCACCTGCACTTCCTCCCCCTATCTGCACGTCCCTCCCCGTACCTGCACGTCCCTCCCCGTACCTGCACTTTCCTTCCCGTACCTGCACTTTCCCTATCTGCACGTCCTTCCCCGTACCTGCACGTCCCTCCCCGTACCTGAACTTCCTCCCCCTATCTGCACGTCCCTCCTCGCACCTGCACTTCCTCTGCCTATCTGCACGTCCCTCCCCGTACCTGCACGTCCCTCCCCGTATCTGCACGCCCTTCCCCGTACCTGCACTTCCCTCCCCCTATCTGCACGCCCCTCCCCGTACCTGCACTTCCCCCCCATCTGCACGCCCTCTCTGTACCTGCACGCCCCTCCCGCACCTGCACTTCCCTCCCCGTACCTGCACTTCCTCCCCGTACCTGCACTTCCTCCCCGTACCTGCACGCCCCTCCCCGTACCTGCACTTCTCTCCCCGTACCTGCACTTCCTCCCCGTACCTGCACGCCCCTCCCCGTATCCGCACTTCTCTCCCCGTACCTGCACGCCCCTCCCCGTAACTGCATTCCCTTCCCCTATCTGCACGCCCCTCCCCGTACCTGCACTTCCCTCCCCGTATCTGCACGCCCTCCCCGTACCTGCACTTCCCTCCCCGTACCTGCACTTCCCCCTATCTGCACGCCCTCCCCGTACCTGCACGCCCCTGCCCGTACCTGCACTTCAATCCCCCTACCTCCTTTTCCCTCTCTCTACCTGCACTTCCCTCCCCTACCTGCACTTCCCTCCCCCTACCTGCACTTCCCTCCCCCTACCTGCACTTCTCTCCCCTATCTGCACGCCCCTCCCCGTACCTGCACTTCCCCCATCTGCACGCCCTCCCCTGTACCTGCACGCCCCTCCCCGCACCTGCACTTCCCTCCCCGTACCTGCACTCTCCTCCCGTACCTGCACTTCCTCCCCGTACCTGCATGCCTCTCCCCGTACCTGCACTTCTCTCCCCGTACCTGCACTTCCTCCCCGTACCTGCACGCCCCTTCCCCGTACCTGCACTTCTCTCCCCGTACCTGCACTTCCTCCCATACCTGCACGCCCCTCCCCGGTACCCTGCATTTCCCTCCCCCTATCTGCACGCCCCTCCCCGTACCTGCACCTTCCCTCCCCGTATCTGCACGCCCTCCCGTACCTGCCACGCCCCTCCCCGTAACCTGCACTTCCCTCCCCGTACCTGCACTTCCCCCTATCTGCACGCCCTCCCCGTACCTGCACGCCCCTCCCCGTACCTGCACTTCCCTCCCCGTACCTGCACTTCCCCCCTATCTGCACGCCCTCCCCGTACCTGCACGCCCCTCCCCGTACCTGCACTTCCTCCCCCTATCTGCACGTCCCTCCCCGTACCTGCAAGCCCCTGCCCGTACCTGCACTTCCCTCCCCCTATCTGCACTTCCCTTTTTCTACCTGCACTTCCCTCCCCCTACCTGTTTTTTCCTCTCTCTACCTGCACTTCCCTCCCCCTACCTGCACTTCCCTCCCCCTACCTGCACTTTCCCTCCCCTACCTGCTTTTCCCTCTCTCTACCTGCACTTCCCTCCCCCTACCTGCACTTTCCCTCCCCCTACCTGCACTTCCCTCCCCCTACCTGCACTTCCCTCCCCCTACCTGCACATCCCTCCCCCTCCCTATCCTCTTTTCCCTGCATCAGTTGCTCCTTTTTTATAAATTCTCCCCCTGTCTTCATTCCTTTCTCACCCTCGCTCCCATCACCTCCCTACGTTATTAAGTCCCTCCTTCGCTCCCTCCGCCCCTCACTCCCTCCGTTGCTTCCTCCGTCCTTTCCTCCTTCCGTCCCTCCGTCCTTCCCTCCCTCCCTCTGTCCTTCCTTCCCTCTCTCCCTCCTTCCCTCTCTCCCTTCC
Source organism: Cherax quadricarinatus (assembly GCF_026875155.1). Classification (NCBI taxonomy): domain Eukaryota; kingdom Metazoa; phylum Arthropoda; class Malacostraca; order Decapoda; family Parastacidae; genus Cherax; species Cherax quadricarinatus. Next base: position 32,267,147 of record NC_069437.1, read on the forward strand.
CTCCTTCCGTCCCTCCCTCTTTCCGCCCCTTCTGTCCATCCGTCCATCCGTCCGTGACTCCGTCATGGGCTGCCATTTAATCCTGGCGGAGTTATTACTGTGTCAACACGGCTGGCCGGAAGTGTTTGGCTAGGCGGCTTGCTGATGGACCTGCTAATTACTTTTTGAGGGAGGGGGGGAGGGAGGGAGTAGTGTGAGAGAAGAGGGAGGAGTGGTAGAGACAATGGAGGGAGGAGGAGGGGAAAAGAGTGGCGAGTGAGAGAGAGGAGGAGGAGGGAGGAATGGCTGAGAAGAGAGGGAGGAGTGGAAAAAGAAGAGAGGGATGAGAGGAAGAGAGAGAGGAAAGGGACGTGAGGAAGAGAGAAGTGAGAGGAAGAGAGGGACGAGAGAAAAAGAAATCTTATGGAATGGCATAAAGTAGGAGTGGGAGAGAAGAGGAGGAAATGGGTAGAAAGAGAAGGGAAACAAAATGGGTAGTGTGTGAGAGAGTGAGCAGAGAGGGTGAGAGGGAGGGTGAGAAGAGAGAGAGAGAGTGAGCAGAGAGGAGAGGCGAGTAATTAAAATTTTTAATTTAATTGGCTTATTTGGTCAAATTAATTACAAAAGGCAATTCCATGCGATTTTGTAGCCCAGACTGTTAATTATTATTTTGTAAGTCGGACTTTAATTATTTATTATTATTATTATTATTATTATTATTATTATTATTATTATTACATTAATGGGGAAGCAGTAAACTCGTAGGGGTCATACAGTGACGGGGGAACGGGAAGTGATGGTGAACGATCCTTGGATTAAGAGCACTTGTATCAATGTACTTTCGAAGCTGAGGTGAGGGGGAGGGTAGCAGGTTGGTGAGGGGAGAGGAGGGGAGCAGGTAGTGAGGGAGAGGAGGGAGCAGGTGGTGAGGGGAGCAGGTGGTGAGAGGAGAGGTGGTAGTGAGGGGAAAGGAGGTGAGCGGAGGGAGCAGATGGTGAGGGGGAAAGGAGGGGAGGTGATGGGAGCGGAAGGGAACAGGTGGTGAGGGGAGAGGAGGGAGCGAGCAGGTGGTGAGGGGAGCGGAGGGAGCAGGTGGTGAGGGGAGGGGAGGGGAGCAAGTGGTGAGGGGAGCGGAGGGGAGCAGGTGGTGAGGGGAGAGGAGGGAGCAGGTGGTGAGGGGAGAGGAGGGGAGCAGGTGGTGAGGGGAGAGGAGGGAGCAGTGGTGAGGGGAGCAGGTGGGTGGAAAGAGGAGAGGTGGTAGTGAGGGGAAAGGAGGTGAGCGGAGGGAGCAGATGGTGAGGGGTTGAGGGGAAGGGGGGAGGTGATGGGAGCGGGGGAACAGGTGGTGAGGGGAGAGGAGGAGCGAGCAGGTGGTGAGGGGAGCGGAGGGAGCAGGTGGTGAGGGGGAGGGGAGGGGAGCAAGTGGTGAGGGGAGCAGGTGGTGAGAGGAGAGGTGGGGTAGTGAGGGGAAAGGAGGTGAGCGGAGGGAGCAGATGGTGAGGGGAAAGGAGGGGAGGTGATGGGAGCGGGGGAACAGGTGGTGAGGGAGAGAGGAGGGAGCGAGCAGTGGTGAGGGGAGCGGAGGGAGCAGGTGGTGAGGGGGAGGGGAGGGGAGCAAGTGGTGAGGGGAGCGGAGGGGAGCAGGTGGTGAGGGGAGAGGAGGGAGCAGGTGGTGAGGGGAGAGGAGGGGAGCAGGTGGTGAGGGGAGAGGGAGGGAGCAGGTGGTGAGGGGAGAGGAGGGGAGCAGGTGGTGAGGGGGAGAGGAGGGGAGCAGGTGGTGGAGAGGAGAGGGGGTAGTGAGGGAAAAGGAGGTGAGCGGAGGGAGCAGATGGTGAGGGGAAAGGAGGGGAGCAGTGGTGAGGGAGCAGAGGGATCAGGTGGTGAGGGGAGAGGAGGGGAGCAGGTGGTGAGGGGAGCAGGTGAGGGGGAGACAAGGTGGTGAGGGGAGAGGGAGCAGGTTGGTGGGGAGGGAGCGTGAGAGGGAGCATGGTGGTGAGGGGAGAGGGGAGCAGGTGGTGAGGGGAGAGCGAGAGCAGGTGGTGAGGGAGAGGGGAGCAGGTGGTGAGGGGAGGGAGGGGAAACAGGTGGTTGAGAGAGGAGGGGAGCAGGTGGTGCGGGGAGCGGAGGGGAGCAGGTGGTGAGGGTGAGCAGGAGGGGAGCAGGTGGTGAGGGGACAGGAGGGAGCAGAGGTGATGAGATGAGGGGAGCAGAGGAGGGGAGCAGGTGGTGAGGGGACAGGAGGGGAGCAGATGGTGAGAGGGAGATGAAGGAGGGGAGCAGGTGGTGAGGGGAGGGGAGCAGGTGGTGAGGGGAAAGGAGGGGAGCATGTGGTGAGGGAGAGGAGGGAACAGGTGGTGAGGGGAGAGGAGGGGAGCAGGTGGTGAGGGGGGGAGGGGAACAGGTGGTGAGGGGAAGGGGGGACAGGTGGTGAGGGGAGGGAGGGGACAGGTGGTGAGGGGAGCGGAGGGGGCAGGTGGTGAGGGGAGAGGAGGGGAACAGGTGGTGAGGGGAAGGGGGGACAGGTGGGGGAGGGGTAGGGAGGGGAGCAGGTGGTGAGGGGAGCGGAGGGGAGCAGGTGGTGAGGGGAGAGGAGGGGAGCAGGTGGTGAGAGGAGGGGGGGTGGGGAGGGAAAAAAGGAGAGGGAGCAGTGGTGAGGGGAAAGGGGGGGGAGCAGGTGGTGAGGGAGAGGAGGGGAGCAGGTGGTGAGGGGAGAGGGGGGAGGAGGGGGAGGGGGGAGGGAGCAAGGTGAGGGGGAAAGGAGGGGAGCAGGTGGTGAGGGAGAGGAGGGGAGCAGGTGGTGGGGGGGAGAGGAGGGGGGCAGGTGGTGAGGGGGAAAGGAGGGAGCAGGTGGTGAGGGGAGCGGAGGGGAGCAGGTGGTGAGGGGAGCAGGTGGTGAGGGGAGCGGAGGGGAGCAGGTGGTGAGGGGAGCGGAGGGGAGCAGGTGGTGAGGGGAGGCGGAGGGGAGCAGGTGGTGAGGGGAGCGGAGGGGAGCAGGTGGTGAGGGGAGCAGGTGGTGAGGGGAGCGGAGGGGAGCAGGTGGTGAGGGGAGCGGGAGGGGAGTAGGGAAGGAATGAAGCGAATCGAGGAAAAGAGCAGACAGTGGGTGATAGGGGTAGAGAGGGTGATGGGAGGAGAGAAATGGAGATGATGGGAGGGATGGAGGGAGGATAGGAAGGGGAGGTGATGGGACTCCCAGCAGGCAACACCTGCCAGGCAACACCTGCCAGGCAACACCTGCCAGGCGACATGACGAGTGATTTCATGAGGCAAAAGAAAAATAGTTAAAATGAAGTTGTTTCAAAACTTTTACCTTATCTACTCTTTTTACTGTGTGTTTTTTCCTCTCCAAACACACACACACACACACACACACACACACACACACACACACACACACACACGGCAGAAAATGAGAAAGAATGATGCTCCATACATCATACAATGTGAGTGAGGTGACCTGAGGCAGATGCTGAAAGGAGTTTATTAACAACAACAACAACAGTTGTGGCATCAAGTTCCCACATAGAAGTAACACTCAGGTCAAACATTAATTCAAGGCTAGTTGCTACACCTCAGAGCTTCCTCTTCCCAACTCCTCTCTCACACGAGACGTCACGCTGTTCTCTACCCTATTTACTTATTCCCCTCATTCTTCCCTTACTGTTCACGTAACTCATCTCTCGGCCTTCCTTCATCATCGTACAGGGAAACAACGAGGGATCTGGGGAGAGAAGCAGAGAGAGAGAGAGGAAGGTTGGTGGGTAGGTGGGGTGATAGGTTGGGGAGAGAGAGGGAGAAGGAGGGAGGGAGGAAGATAAAGAAAAAGCGTATGCTCATTACCCATTGATGAACAATGTACCTATGAGTGAGTGGGTGCGTGTTCCTGGCTCCTTCTCTCCCTCCATCCATTGCTTAGCCTAGGTGGGTCCTGGTTATCTGTCTACTCACACTCCCAGTGCACGTTGTTGGCCCTGGTCCAATATACTCCTGTCTACCCTGTGGTCCAGAATATCGACGGTAGAATGAACTCGCTGGAACATGTCTGGCTCCAGGGTAATGTGCTGAGTCGAAGGCTTCCGTGTTGAGGTTCCTTTAAGCAGACGTCTGTCTAACGGTGGCTTCAGGAGAAGTATACGTCGCCATGTTTCAGGAAGTGTCAGGCCTGGTTTAGACAAAAAAAAAGATATAATTTGCAAAAGTTTTTAAATAACGGGGGTTTTTCGTCTTCCTTTTAAAACAAGAATCTTAAATATGGACTATTTATTCACTAGGGTTGAGAATACTGCTATCAAACACACTCACCCCATGGTACCCCGCCCCTCCCACTGACTAGAAAACGCATTTTAGTTTGCCCCCAAAACTTTTTTTTTTTTTTTTAATTATTTTTTTTTTACTTCCCCGGTGCTTGACCATTCCCCAAAGGGTCGACTAACGCCCCAAATACCTTTTATCTGAAGGTTAAAGGGGGGAGTGGGTTTTGAGGGACACGCCCATATCTCGACTGCCCAGGACGAGGCATATGGGCAATTTCCTCACTCCTCAACTCATCACACACTCCTCACAAAAATTCACACACACCCCCCACTCACACCCCCCACACCCTCACACACATCACACCATCCTCACACACATCCCCACCCTCATCCACCACACTCTCATTTTCCCTTCTCACCCCACAACCCCCTCACAACAAACACCACACCTTACACACACCACACCCCACCCCCCCACATCACACACACTCCCACACCAACACACACACACTCCCACACACACACAAAACATCCCCCACACACACACACACTCCTCCACACACACAACCTCCTCACAAACTCACACACAATCCCCCACACTTTAACACACTCCTCAAACATCAACAAACCCCCCCACAAAATCCCCACCCTCACACACACACACACTCCTCACACAACACACACCCCCCCCACATCACACACACTCCCCCCTCAAAAACAACCACACTCTTTTACAAAACATCACACACACTCTCCCACACACACACACCTTCCCACACAACACACACTCCTCACATCAACACAATCTACACACATCCCCCCACACTCCCACACACATCACACACATCCTCACACACACACACACCCCCCACACCCCAAACCAAAAACACACTCCTCACCCCCACAACAACACTCCAACCCCCCCCCACACTCATCAACAACACACATCACACAATCCTCACACACATCAACACCCCTGACAATCAACACACTACTACACATACAACACAAACCACACACCAACACCCACACACACACACCACACACACACACACAAAACACACACACCCCACACACGCACCCCTACACCACACACACACACGCACCCCTCACACAACATCACACACACTCCTACACACATCACAACACTCCTCCTATCAACACACTCCTCACACACATAACAACCTCACACATCCACACACTCCTCACACACATCACACATCCCACACACACCCAACAACCCCTTTAAACCAAAGCACAAAAATCACAAAACCCCTCAACCCCAACACACTCCTCACACACATCACACACATGTCCACACATCACACACACCTCACAAAAAGACAACATCACACACATCCTCACACAGCCAACACCCCTCACCAGCACACACACCCTCACCAAGCACCACTCACACCACCCCTCACACAGCACACACCTCCTCACACGCACACCATCCTCAACAATTCACACATACTCCCACACATCACAACACCCCTCAACACTCACCACTCTCACAACATCAAATACTCCTCACTACAACACTCCTCACAAATCACCACACTCTCACCACAGCATACACACCATCCACCTGGTTGGCTGGTTCAGACGGGCCGCGGGGGGCGTTGACCCCCGGAACTTTCCCAGGTAAATCCAGGAAAAAACCCCTCCTCACACAACACAACACACTCCCACACCACACAACTCCTACACCAGCCACACATCCCACAAACATACACCCATCCTCACACCCTCACCACACCTCCCCCATCACCACTCCTCACCACTCACACACATCCTCCCCCTCCCCCCCCTCCCACACAACAACACATCTCAAACGCCCACACATCCCAACACCACAAACCCTCACACACACCAACCTCCAACACATCCACTTACCACATCACACCCCTAAACCCCCTACACACCCCCTAACTATCACCAACACTCCCCACACACTCCTCCCACAAAACACCAGTCTCACAACATCCAACACCCCTCCATACATCACACCACTTTCCCCAATCCACCACCTCACCCAACACTCCCACATCACACCACCCTCACACCAGCACACACACCCCTCACACACACAACCACTCCCAACACACACCCCACCACCACCAACAACCACCCCACACGCACCCCTCACCCACACACAACACGCACCCCTCCAACAATCACACACACTCCTCCAACATCCCACACCCCTACATTCACCCCAACTCTCAACACATCACAACCCCCTCCTACACACATCCCACACATCCTCACAAATCACACACCCCTCACACACATCACACACACCCCTTCCCAAAAAAGCCACACATCACACACACCCCTCACCACACACCCTCCTCACCCCATCACCCAATCGTCACACACATCACACACACTCCTACACAAAGCACACAACACACACACCCCTCACAAGCACACACCTCCTCACCAGCAACCATCCTCACACAAAGCACAACATCACACACACTCCTCACACGCACCACATCCTCAACACAACACTCCACCACATCACAATACCCCTCCACACTCACACACACTCCTCACACACTACACACTCCTAAAACACATAACATATCCTACATCACCCACTCTCACCACATCACACAACTCCTCACACACAGAAACACACACATAAACCCCTGGTCTGGCCTGGTCTCAGCCGGGGCCGCGGGGGCGTTGCCCCCCGGAAAACTCTCTCCAGGTAAACTCAGGTAAACAACTCTCAACACATCACAAAACAACCCTACACACACCACACCCTCACCCCAGCCCCCAACATCCCCAAACCACACCACTCCTCACACACTATCACACACTCCCACCCTCCACACCCCTCCACCATCCCACACTCCTCACAAACAACCCCCTCTACCCCAACCCACACCCAACACACAACACATTCACACACAGCAATACACTCCTCCCAAATCACAACATCCCACAAATCACCCCCTCACACACATCCCCACCCCTCACACATCACCACATCCCACACCAACCCCCCAACCCCACACACCCCCTCAACACTAAACACATTCCCCCCACCCCACACTCCTCCAACATCCCCCACTCTTCACCCCAAATCAACCCACCTCACACACCACTCCTACCCCAATCACCAACCCCTCACAACACACAACCCCTCAAAACCCCACACACCACCCCACCACACACACACACACTCCCAAACAAAAAGCACACATCACCACATACACACACTTCAAAACCTTCTCCCCCTTTACACACACTCCTCACACAAAATTTTCACACCCACCATCCACCCTCCTCCCACCACACTCACCACACCCCCACAACCCCCTACACCACCCCTCACACCACACCCCCACACACCCCCTCACACACCCCCCCTCACACACACTACTCAACACCTGACACACACATGACACCAACACCCACACACACTCCCCTCACACAACCACCCCCACACACACCCACACACCCCCTCCAGCCCCTCACACACACCCTCACACACACCCTCCCCACACCCCTCACACACCCCCACACACCTCACCACCTCACCCCACCTAACACAAACCCTCACCATCCCCCACACACCTCACACACCCACAACCTCACACACACACCTCACACACACGCATCACAAAACACTCACACACACACTCACACACACACCTCCCACACTCACCACACTCCACACACCACACATCACACACACATCACCCCCACACCTCCACACACACATCACACACACACCTCACACACCCCTCACAACACATCACACACACATCACTCACACACACACCTCACAAAACACCTCACACCACATCACACACACACATCACACACACATCACACCACACACAAACACCTCACACACACACCTCACACCACACCTCATACACTTCACACACACACCTCACACACACACACACATCACACCACCACATCACACACACACACACACACACACACATCACACACACACCTCACACACACACCTCACACAAACACCTCACACACACCCCTCACACATATCACACACACCTCACACACACACACACACACCTCACACACACCTCACACACACCTCACACACACACCTCACACACAACATCACACACACATCACACACACACATCGCACACACAACACACACACACCTCACACACACATCACACACACATCAACCACACCTCACACACAACATCACACACACATCACACACATCACACACACACCTCACACACACACCTCACACACACACCTCACACACACTCCTCACACACACACTCCTCTCACACACACACTCCTCACACACACACTCCTCACACCCACACTCCTCACACACATCACACACACAAACACACACACACACACACACACACACACACACACCCACACACACACACACACACACACACACACACAACACACACACACACACACACACACACACGGATGCTTCTAAGGACCTCGGGAAAAAGATCTTTTAACAATAATAATTTAATTGTTTTTATTACTGATGTTTATTCATATTAGTGTTGTGGTTTTCAGTCACTGGTAAATTAACCTCAGGTGTAAAAAATTGCATTGCTGGGGTAAGATTGTTAAGTTTAATACCTTAGTATTAACTCGACGTTTCTCTCTTCTTGTTTTGCTTCTTTGTTATGCCATGAGTTTATCCTATATTATTATAGGGGGGGGGAGGGTGAATGACTGGTGACGTCAAGCCTGGGAGGGGTGAACGACTTGTGACATGTAGCCTGGGAGGGGGAATGACTTGTGACATCAAGCCTGGGAGAGGTGAATGACTGGTGACATCAAGTCTGAGAGGGGTGAATGACTGGAGACATCAAACTTGGGGGATTAATGACTGGTAACATCAAGCCTGGGGGGTTATTAACTGGTAACATCAAGCTTGGGGGGTTATTAACTGGTAACATCAACCTTGGGGGGTTAATAACTGGTAACATCAAGCCTGGGGGGGTTTTAACTGGTAACATCAAGCTTGGGGGGTTAATAACTGGTAACATCAAGCTTTGGGGGGTTATTAACTGGTAACATCAAGCTTGGGGGTTATTAACTGGTAACACCAAGCTTGGGGGGTTAATGACTGGTAACATCAAGCTTGGGGGGTTATTAACTGGTAACATCAAGCTTGGGGGGTTAATAACTGGTAACATCAAGCTTGGGGGGTTATTAACTGGTAACATCAAGCTTGGGGGTTAATAACTGGTAACATCAAGCTTGGGGGGTTAATAACTGGTAACATCAAGCTTGGGGGGTTAATAACTGGTAACATCAAGCTTGGGGGTTAATAACTGGCAACATCAAGCTTGGGTTAATAACTGGTAACATCAAGCTTGGGGGGTTAATAACTGGTAACATCAAGCTTGGGGGGTTAATAATGGTAACATCAAGCTTGGGGGGGTTAATAATGATAACATCAAGCTTGGGGGGTTAATAACTGGTAACATCAAGCTTGGGGGGGTTAATAACTGGTAACATCAAGCTTTGGGGGTTATTAACTGGTAACATCAAGCTTGGGGGTTAATAACTGGTAACATCAAGCTTGGGGGGTTAAAAAACTGGTAACATCAAGGGTTGGGGGGTTATTAACTGGTAACATCAAGCTTGGGGGGTTAATAACTGGTAACATCAAGCTTGGGGGGTTAATAACTGGTAACATCAAGCTTGGGGGGTTAATAACTGGTAACATCAAGCTTGGGGGGGTTAATAACTGGTAACATCAAGCTTGGGGGGTTAATAACTGGTAACATCAAGCTTGGGGGTTAATAACTGGTAACATCAAGCTTGGGGGGTTAATAACTGGTAACATCAAGCTTGGGGGTTAATAACTGGTAACATCAAGCTTGGGGGTTAATAACTGGTAACATCAAGCTTGGGGGGTTAATAACTGGTAACATCAAGCTTGGGGGGTTAATAACTGGTAACATCAAGCTTGGGGGGTTAATAACTGGTAACATTAAGCTTGGGGGGTTAATAACTGGTAACATCAAGCTTGGGGGGTTAATAACTGGTAACATCAAGCTTGGGGGTTAATAACTGGTAACATCAAGCTTGGGGGTTAATAACTGGTAACATCAAGCTTGGGGGTTAATAACTGGTAACATCAAGCTTGGGGGGTTAATAACTGGTAACCATCAAGCTTGGGGGGGTTAATAACTGGTAACATCAAGCTTGGGGGGTTAATAACTGGTAACATCAAGCTTGGGGGTTAATAACTGGTAACATCAAGCTTGGGGGTTATATAACTGGTAACATCAAGCTTGGGGGGTTAATAACTGGTAACATCAAGCTTGGGGGGTTAATAACTGGTAACATCAAGCTTGGGGGGTTAATAAACTGGTAACATCAAGCTTGGGGGTTAATAACTGGTAACATCAAGCTTGGGGGGTTAATAACTGGTAACATCAAGCTTGGGGGGGTTTAATAACTGGTAACATCAAGCTTTGGGGGTTAATAACTGGTAACATCAAGCTTGGGGGTTAATAATGGTAACATCAAGCTTGGGGGGTTAATAACTGGTAACATCAAGCTTGGGGGGTTAATAACTGGTAACATCAAGCTTGGGGGGTTAATAACTGGTAACATCAAGCTTGGGGGTTAATAACTGGTAACATCAGGCTTGGGGGGTTAATAACTGGTAACATCAAGCTTGGGGGGTTAATAACTGGTAACATCAAGCTTGGGGGGTTAATAACTGGTAACATCAAGCTTGGGGGGTTAATAACTGGTAACATCAAGCTTGGGGGGTTAATAACTGGTAACATCAAGCTTGGGGGGTTAATAACTGGTAACATCAAGCTTGGGGGGTTAATAACTGGTAACATCAAGCTTGGGGGGTTAATAACTGGTAACATCAAGCTTGGGGGGTTAATAACTGGTAACATCAAGCTTGGGGGGTTAATAACTGGCACATCAAGCTTGGGGGGTTAATAACTGGTAACATCAAGCTTGGGGGGGTTAATAACTGGTAACATCAAGCTTGGGGGGGTTAATAACTGGTAACATCAAGCTTGGGGGGTTAATAACTGGTAACATCAAGCTTGGGGGTTAATAACTGGTAACATCAAGCTTGGGGGGGTTAATAACTGGTAACATCAAGCTTGGGGGGTTAATAACTGGTAACATCAAGCTTGGGGGGGTTAATAACTGGTAACATCAAGCTTGGGGGGTTAATAATGGTAACATCAAGCTTGGGGGGTTAATAACTGGTAACATCAAGCTTGGGGGGTTAATAACTGGTAACATCAAGCTTGGGGGGTTAATAACTGGTAACATCAAGCTTGGGGGGTTAATAACTGGTAACATCAAGCTTGGGGGGTTAATAACTGGTAACATCAAGCTTGGGGGGTTAATAACTGGTAACATCAAGCTTGGGGGGTTAATAACTGGTAACATCAAGCTTGGGGGGTTAATAACTGGTAACATCAAGCTTGGGGGGTTAATAACTGGTAACATCAAGCTTGGGGGGTTAATAACTGGTAACATTAAGCTTGGGGGGTTAATAACTGGTAACATCAAGCTTGGGGGGTTAATAAAATGGTAACATCAAGCTTGGGGGGTTAATAACTGGTAACATCAAGCTTGGGGGGTTAATAACTGGTAACATCAAGTTGGGGGGGTTTAAAAACTGGTAACATCAAGCTTGGGGGGTTAATAACTGGTAACATCAAGCTTGGGGGGTTATTAACTGGTAACATCAAGCTTGGGGGGTTAATAACTGGTAACATCAAGCTTGGGGGGTTAATAACTGGTAACATCAAGCTTGGGGGGTTAATAACTGGTAACATCAAGCTTGGGGGGTTAATAACTGGTAACATCAAGCTTGGGGGGTTAATAACTGGTAACATCAAGCTTGGGGGGGTTAATAACTGGTAACATCAAGCTTGGGTTATTAACTGGTAACATCAAGCTTGGGGGGTTAATAACTGGTAACATCAAGCTTGGGGGGTTAATAACTGGTAACATCAAGCTTGGGGGGTTAATAACTGGTAACATCAAGCTTGGGGGGTTAATAACTGGTAACATCAAGCTTGGGGGGTTAACTGGTAACATCAAGCTTGGGGGGTTAATAACTGGTAACATCAAGCTTGGGGGGTTAATAACTGGTAACATCAAGCTTGGGGGTTAATAACTGGTAACATCAAGCTTGGGGGGTTAACTGGTAACATCAAGCTTGGGGGGTTATTAACTGGTAACATCAAGCTTGGGGGGGTTAATAACTGGTAACATCAAGCTTGGGGGGGTTTAAAAACTGGGGAACATCAAGCTTGGGGGGGTTAATAACTGGTAACATCAAGCTTGGGGGGGTTAATAACTGGTAACATCAAGCTTGGGGGGTTAATAACTGGTAACATCAAGCTTGGGGGGTTAATAACTGGTAACATCAAGCTTGGGGGGTTAATAACTGGTAACATCAAGCTTGTGGGGGTTAATAACTGGTAACATCAAGCTTGGGGGGGTGGTAAATGGCAGAAAGATTAAAAATCCCTGAATTAATGCAGTAGTATTTATATTTGTGTTGTTGTTGGACTGAGTAGTTTATATTGATGTATATAGTTTTACCTTGAGTGTTCTTGGGTGTTTAACTTTTTTGGTCAAATTTGTGATTGACCTTACGTGTCAGATTACTCTCTTGATCCTACAACTTCCCTTCCTCCCTCTCTTTCCTCCGTCTTCCTGTTTATCCCTCCACTTTCTCCCATCTCTTCTTTGTGTCTTCCTTTGCATGTCCCTCATTTCTTGTATAAAAAAAAAAAACGATCAAGACCTTCTCTAGTTACTGCACGGAAACATTGTATTTAATCAAAGTGGCAAATTCAGCTTAACACAACCTAAAATCAGTACGCGATCAGCCGGGCTGTGGTTCGTACATTGCACTACATGCGGTCAGCAGTAACAGCCTGGTTGACCAGGCCCTTATCCATCGGGAGGCCTGGTCAAGGGCTGGCCGCGGGGGCGTTGACTCCCGGAACTCCCTCCAGGTAGAGAAACTTAGTTATGGCACAGATTCCAGCTGTTCCAAGTTTTTGTGCCTGGAATTGCTGGACTTTTCACCTCCGCAGCCTAAGAGAGTACAATTATTCTCATAATATGAAGGTATTCAGGAGAGACACATGATAGTGCATCGAAGATATGTGACACAATTTTTAAAATAATATTGGTAGGCAGGCACCCACCCACTCCAGTGACACAACCTTCATCTGAGGCTGATACAACATTGTTTAAAGTTTGAAGCCGATCGGAAGAGGCGTGACTAGTTTCCATCACCGAAACCATTCACCCCTACCACTCGCCCCTACCACTCGCCCCTACCACTCGCCCCTGCCACACACCCCTACCACACACCCCTACCACACACCCCTACCACACACCCTACCACTCACCACTATCACTCACCACTATCACTCGCCCCTACCACTCGCCCCTACTACACACCCCTACCACACACCCTACCACACACCCCTACCACACACCCCTACCACTCACCACTATCACTCACCACTATCACTCGCCCCTACCACTCGCCCCTACCACACACCCTACCACACACCCCTACCACACACTCCTACCATTCACCCCTACCATTCACCCCTACCATTCACCCCTACCATTCACCCCTACCATTCACCCCTACCACTCACCCCTATCACTCACCACTATCACTCACCCTACCACACACCCCTACCACACACCCCTACCACACACCCTACCATTCACCCCTACCATTCACCCCTACCATTCACCCCTACCACCACCCCTACCACACACCCCTACCACTCACCCCGACCACTCACCACTACCACTACCACTCACCCCTATCACTCACCCTTATCACTCACCCTTATCACTCACCCCGACCACTCACCACTACCACTACCACTCACCACTACCACTCACCACTACCACTCACCACTACCACTCACCCCGACCACTCACCCCGACCACTCACCTCTACTACTCACCCCTACCACTTAGCCCTACCATTCACCTCTACCACTCACCCCTACCACTCACCCCTACCACTCACCCCTACCACTCACCCCTACCACTCACCCCTACCACTCACCCCTACCACTTACCCCTACCACTCAACCCCACTCACCCCACCACACACACCTCACCACACACACGGCACCACACTCACCCCACCCTACACACACACACACACATACCACACACACCACCACCACCACCACACACCCCACCCCACACACACACACACACACACACACACACACACACACACACACACACACACACACACACACACCGGGGCCAGGAGCTGAGTCTCGACCCCTGCAACCACAATTAGGTGAGTACACACACACACACACACACACACACACACACACACACACACACACACACACACACACACACACACACGCATACACTAGTAGCGACCAGTGAAGAGGCGGGGGCCAGGAGTTAGGACTCGACCCCTGCAACCTCAACTAGGTGAGTACACACACCACTCTCACACCCCACCACACACACACCCCACCACACAACACACCCCACCACACACACACCCCCACCACACACACACCCCACCACACACACACCCCACCACACACCCCACCACACACACACCCCACCACACACACACCCCACCACACACACACCCCACCACACACACACCCACCACACACACACCCCACCACACACACACCCCACCACACACACACCCCACCATACACACACCCCACCATACACACACCCCACCACACACACCCCACCACACACACCCCACCACACACACCCACCACACACACACACACACACACACACACACACACACACACACACACACACACACACACACCCCACACACACACACTGGAAAACTTCATGTACCAACACGTAAGGGACACTACAAGAGAGAGAGGAGAGGATGAACCAGCAAGACTGGACCTAGTATTCACCTTGAGTAGTGCAGATATTGAGGACATCACATATGAAAGACCCCTTGGGGCCAGCGATCATGTGGTTTTAAACTTCGAATACACAGTACAGCTACAAGTGGAGGGGGAAGCAGGAAGGCCCGGGAAAATGAAGCCAAACTACAAGGGGACTTCACAGGAATAAGGAACTTCCTGAGCGGGGTTCAGTGGGACAGAGAACTGGCAGGGAAGCCAGTAAATGAGATGATGGAATATGTAACAACAGTATGCAAGGAACCTGAGGAGAGGTGTGTACCCAAGGGTAACAGGAATAATAAAAAAGCCAGGATGAGCCCATGGTTCACCCAAAGGGAATGGAAGAAGTATAGAAGGCAAAGGACCCAGGAGAATAAGGAGAGCAGTCGTAGAGCCAGAAATGAATATGCACAGATAAGAAGGGAGGCCCAACGACAATATGAAAACGACATAGCAGCGAATGCCAAATTTGACCCGAAGCTGTTATACAGCCACATCAGGAGGAAAACAACAGTCAAGGACCAGGTAATCAGGCTAAGGAAGGAAGGAAGGAAGGAGAGACATGAAGAAACGATCGTGAAGCATGTGAGGAGCTCAACAAGAGATTCAAAGAATTGTTCACAGAGGAGACAGAAGGGGCTCCAGAAAGATGGAGAGGTGGGGTACACCAAGTGCTTAACACAGTACACACAACCGAGGAAGAAGTGAAGAGCTAGATACCTCAAAGGCAATGGGGCCGGATAACATATCTCCATGGGTCCTGAGAGAGGGAGCAGAGGCGCTATGTGTACCCCTAACAACAATATTCAATAAATCTATCGAAACAGGGAGATTGCCTGAGGCATGGAAGACAGCAAATGTAGTCCAAATTTTTTAAAAAGGAGACAGACGTGAAGCACTAAACTACAGACCAGTGTCACTGACATGTATAGTATGCAAAGTCATGGAGAAGATTATCAGGAGGAGAGTGGTGGAACACTTAGAAAGGAATGATCTCATAAACAGCAGCCAACATGGTTTCAGGGACGGGAAATCCTGTGTCACAAACCTACTGGAGTTCTATGACAGGGTGACAGCAGTAAGACAAGAGAGAGAGGGCTGGGTAGCTTGCATTTTCTTGGTCTGTAAGAAGGCGTTTGACACAATTCCATACAAGAGATTAGTGCAAAAACTGGAGGACCAAGGAGGGATAACAGGGAAGGCACTACAGTGGATCAGGGAATACTTGTCAGGAAGACAGCAGCGAGTCATGGTACGTGGCGAGGTGTCAGAGTGGGCACCTGTGACAAGTGGGGTCCCACAGGGGTCAGTCCTAGGACCAGTGCTGTTTCTGGTATTTGTGAACGACATGACGGAAGGAATAGACTCCGAAGTGTCCCTGTATGCAGATGATGTGAAGTTGATGAGAAGAATTCATTCGGTCGAAGACCAGGCAGAACTACAAAGGAATCTGGACAGGCTGCAGACCTGGTCCAGCAATTGGCTCCTGAAGTTCAAGCCCACCAAGTGCAAAGTCATGAAGATTGAGGAAGGGCAAAGAAGACTGCAGACGGAGTACAGTCTAGGGGGCCAGAGACTACAAACCTCAATCAAGGAAAAAGATTTTGGGGTGAGTATAACACCAGGCACATCTCCTGAGGTGCACATCAACCAAATAACTGCTGCAGCATATGGGTGCCTAGCAAACCTCAGAACAGCATTCCGACATCTTAATAAGGAATCGTTCAGGACCCTGTACACCGTGTACGTTAGGCCCATTTTGGAGTATGCAGCACCAGTTTGGAACCCCCACCTAGCCAAGCACGTAAAGAAACTAGAGAAAGTGCAAAGGTTTGCAACAAGACTAGTCTCAGAGCTAAGGGGTATATCCTACGAGGAGAGGTTAAGGGAAATCGACCTGACGACACTGGAGGACAGGAGAGATAGGGGGGACATGATAACGACATACAAAATACTGAGAGGAATTGACAAGGTGGACAAAGACAGAATGTTCCAGAGATGGGACACAGCAACAAGGGGACACAGTTGGAAGTTAGACACAGATGAATCACAGGGATGTTAGGAAGTATTTCTTCAGCCACAGAGTAGTCAGGAAGTGGAATAGTTTGGGAAGCGATGTAGTGGAGGCAGGATCCATACATAGCTTTAAGCAGAGGTATGATGAAGCTCACGGTTCAGGGAGAGTGACCTAGTAGCGACCAGTGAAGTGGCGGGGCCAGGAGCTATGAATCGACCACTGCAACCACAACTAGGTGAGCGCGCGCCACACACACACACACACACACACACACACACACACACACACACAACCACACACCACCACACACACCACCACCACCACCACCACCACCACACTCCCACCACCACCACCACCACCACCACCACCACCCCCCCCCCTCTCACCCCACCATTCATCCCACCACTCACCCCACCACTCACCCCACCACTCACCGCCACCATCAGCACACCACTGCACTCTGATTGCCAAATGAAGTTACGTCTTCAAGAGTTTATCAAGCATTCATTTTCGCTTGACATTGGTCTGCTCCGATCTGTGTTTGCGTGCGGGTGCGCGTGTACCTGTGTACTTGCGCTCGCTTGAGTCTGAGTCCGTGCATGCGTTTGTGGCTGCATGCCTGAATACACTAGGGAATAGAAGGACTAGGAGACACATGATAACAACGTACAAATAAATGGGTTTAATAGGGTGAACAGGGACAGACTGGTTCATGAGGCAAGAAACAATTACACAAGGGAATTGGAATATAAATTCACAGTTGATTAACGGATATGCAGTACATGTAAATATTTCTTAATTCGTCTCAGTAATAAATAAGTGGAATGGCCTGGATAACAAAATGGAAACGAGACTCCATCTGTAACTATGAAAATCAGCTTGCTTGACAAGGAATGAAAAGTAACGGCCAGTTAAGAGGGATGGCATATGATTCGACCCCTGTAACCACAAATAGGCGAGTGCAAAACACTACTTCGAGCAGGGTTAAGCACGTGGATGCTGGGGTTTACAGGCTGTTAGAAAGGGATTTAATTTGTTTCAGAGCTTTAATTCGACGTGGGTAAATGTTGTGATCTCTCTCTCTGAAGGTTGCAACCTTCTGTAAATGTTACAACCCTTCGGTGAATGGTTGTAACCCTTCTGTGAATGTTGCGTTCCATCTGTGAATGTTGCACCCCCTCTGTGAATGTTGCTGTTCCTCTGTAAATGTTGCTATACTTCTGTGAATGTTGTAATCCCTCTGTAAATGTTATAAACCTTCTGTGAATGTTGCATCCCCCCTCTATGAATGTTGAAATCCCCTCTGTGAATATTGCAATCCCTCTGTGAATGCTTCAGTCCTTCTATGAATGTTGTAATCCCTCTTTGAATATTGCAATCCCTCTGTGAATGTTTCAGTCTCTCTGTGAATGTCGTAATCCCTCAGTAAACGCTGGAGTGTGCTTGTTAAACGTTGTTTTTTATTTAATTAAATTTACAAAATGCCAGCTGGAGCTTCACACTGACGTCAAGACGAGCGAGCCTGGCGAGAGACCGGCCATCAGCTGAGTACTTGGCACTTAGGAATGCCTAAATGTTGAAGAAAATGCTTATTTGCGAGGCAAACGTTTATTATGACAACGTTTTGCGTAGACTGAAACGTTGCCATAGCATTACGAATTTATGACCCTTGCCATTGCAAGGGATACCACAATCCCAGTCACAATGACAGACATGCATGTAGGTTGTGAAATGGTTACCAATAGTCGAATACCACTGTAAAGTTTTACCACAACGATTGTAAACCTGAATCCTTATTATTAAAGCAAACAGAAGACCAGAAAGGCATAATGCCCTGAATGGAACAATACACAAATAACCCGCACATTTACAAGTCACACTAACACACGAAGGTGAGGCAGCCAGTGTATATATAGGAGAGGGATGGGACAAAGATAGGAAGAGTGAAGGAAGTGGAGAGGTAGTGGTAGAGGTAACGGTGATAGTGGTAGTAGTAACACATTTTCATGTGTTAGCGTGACTTGCAAATAGTTCAAGTCTGACCGAAACGTCGTCCTAAGCTTCTCCTATGTTTGGGTTAATTGTGTAAAGCAGAAAACATTGCCTAGGAAGGTGAACTATCAGATGTCAACAAACATGAAAAATTATATATTAATCTAGGGGAAATACATACCTGGATACCTCAGGGATATGTTTAAAAGACAATATTCATAAAAAAATTGCTAGTAAAGGCCAGTCAATTGAGCAACAAAGAGAGATAGTAGAGGGCAGTGACTAGCTCCCTTAAGGTTTACTATACAAATAGTGGAGTCTAAGAAATAAGAGATAAGCTAAGATTACTTGCAAGTGTAGATAATATATATATTATTGCTGTAACAGAGACCTGGTTCAACTTGAAAGATAGGGAAATGCCTTCTGAATGCAACATAAAGGGTTATAAACTATTCCACACTGATAGGGTCAACAGGAAGGGTGGTGGTGTGGCGATGTATGTCAGAGATAATTTAAATTGTTGTCTTAGACATGAAATAAGATTAGAAACATCGAACACAGAATCTGTTTGCCTACAGTTTCTTAGGGGTCATGACAAAGTAATTTTGGGTGTGATTTATAGGCCCCAAACCTTGACAGGGAGTGCAGTAAGCTGTTATGGGACGAAATTCATAAAGCATCTAGATATGAAAATGTTGTGTTAATGGGAGATTTTAACTTTAGACAAATTGATTGGAACAATACGACAGGAAATCTTGAGTCTAGTGACTTTCTTGATACAGTTCAGGATTGCTTTTTAAAACAGTTTGTGACAGAACCAACTACAGGAAACAATCTACTTGACTTGGTTCTTGCCAACAAAGAATCTCTAATTAATAATCTTGAGGTTAATGATATGCTTGGGTAAAGTGATCACAAATCACTTAGTTTCAGTTATCATGGAAATACCCAGATAACTGCAATCAAATCTCTGTCCTAGACTTTCCTTGGCCAATTTCATGGGTCTGAAAAAATTACTTGAGTGGGCTAAATTGGAATGACCTGATTATGGGTCATGGAGGTGATGTTGGTTGCCAATACGACGTTTTTCAGAGCATAGTTCTAGTTGCCCAGACAACTTTTGTTCCGAGTAGGGAAATTAGATCTAACAAAAATGATCCCAAATGAATGAACAATAGATTAAAACATCTCATGGGTCAAAAGAGAGGCATATATAGGCGTATCAAAAGAGGGGATGGGCAGTTAAGAAATCAATATATTCAGTTAAAGAGAGGAAAAAAGAAATAAGAAAAGCAAAAAGGATTATGAGGCTAAGGTCGCAAGGGATTCGAAGACTAACCCAAAAGGGTTCTTTCAGGTAGACAGAAGTAAGATTAGGGACAAGATTGGCCCACTTAAGAGTAACTCTGGTCAGATCGCTGACAGTGATAAGGATATGTGTGAAATTTTCGATACTTACTTCCTCTCAGTTTTTACCCAGGAAAACACTAGCGAAATTCCTGAAATAATAGACTGTGTAGAACATGATAAAAATAAACTATGCACGATTGCGGTAACTAGTGACATGGTCCTCAGACAAATAGAGAAATTAAAACCTAACAAATCCTCAGGCCCTGATGAACTGTTTGCAAGGGTGTTAAAGGCATGTAAAGAGGAAACTTAGCACACCTTTGGCTAATCTTTTCAACATATCACTACAAGCTGGCATAGTGCCTGATAAGTGGAAAATGGCAAATGTAATACCTATTTTACAAGGCAGGTGACAGGTCCTTAGCTTCGAACTATAGACCAATAAGCCTTACCTCCATAGAGGGAAAATTTATGGAATCAATAATTGCCGAAGTAATTCGTAGCCATTTTGATAGGCATAAATTGATTAATGAATCTCAACACGGTTTTACGAAGGGGCGTTCCTGTCTTACGAATTTACTCATTTTTTTCACTAAGGTGTTTGAGGAGGTAATCATGATAATGAATAAGATATTGTGTATATGGACTTCAGTAAGGCTTTCGATAGAGTTCCACATCAGAGGCTATTGAGGAAACTTAAGGCACACGGAATAGGAGGAGGAGAAATTTTTTCCTGGGTAGAGGCATGGCTGACAAATAGACAGCAGAGACTGCATAAATGGGGTGAAATCAGAATGGGGGGCACGTCACAAGCGGTGTTCCGCAGGGGTCAGTGTTGGGCCCGTTGTTCACAATTTACATAAACGACATAGATGAGGGAATAAATAGCGACGTAAGCAAATTTGCTGATGATACCAAAATACGCCGGCCAATTCATTCTAATGACTTGAATAGATTGATGCAATGGTCGGAGAAGTGGCAGATGCAGTTTAATATAGACAAATGCAAAGTTCTAAATGTTGGACAGGAAAATAACCATGCCACATATATACTAAATAATGTAGATCTTAATGCTACTGATTGCAAAAAGGATTTAGGAGTTCTGGTTAGCAGTAATCTAAAACCAAGACAACAGTGCATTAGTGTTCGCAATAAAGCTAACAGAATCTTTGGCTTCATATGTAGAAGTATAAATAATAGAAGTCGTCAGGTTGTTCTTCAACTCTATATATCCTTGATTAGGCCTCATTTAGATTATGCTGCACAGTTCTGGTCACCGTAATACAGAATGGATATAAATGCACTGGAAAACATACAGAGGAGGATGACTGAGTTGATCCTATGTATCAGAAATCTTCCCTATGAGGATAGACTGAGGGCCCTGAATCTGCACTTTCTCGAAAGGTGTAGAATTAGGGGGGATATGATCGAGGTGTATAAATGGAAAACAGGAATGAATAAAGGGGATATAAATAGCGTGCTGAAAATTTCCAGCCAAGACAGGACTCACAGCAATGGTTTCAAGTTGGAAAAATTCAGATTCAGGTTTGGGGAAAATTTGGAAAAGGTTGTGGTGGTGGAACAAATCCGAGTACAGTTTTCAGGCTAAAACGTTGTGTAGTTTTAAAAAATAGGTTAGATAAATCATGAGTGGGTTGGGGAGTTGGAAGATTCTTGTGTTAGGTCTGATGCCTTGCCCCTTTCCCTTAAGGGGAAAGTGACCTGAAGTTGGGTTGTGGCATGCAAAGAGTACTACCCTTTTTTAGACTGTACACCCCCTCATTGAAAAGCTTTTCCCCCCCAACCAGCAAACTAGGTTTTAAGGGTTGACGGTGGGGCCCCTCGTTCGATCAGTCCCCAGGTTCCAGCCAATAAAAAAGAGGGTTTTTGGCAATCGGAGGTGATGTGGGTACACACACCTGTCTGCCGGGTCTTCCCCATTCTGAGTGGTTTGAAGCACGGCTACTCTTAGTGGCTTCTATTCTCCCTTTGCTTACCGTGGAGTGCACTAATACTTATGTTGTACTTGTGTATATAGTGTACAAAATTCTGTTCTTCTTGAGAAGGTTTATATAAGTCAAAAGTTTTTCTGCTGTGTTTATTTTGCCCCCTTTCCCCCAGGATAACAGCCTTTGGATTTTGGGTTGTAATATGGGTAGCCTGCCCGGGAGCTGGAGCTGAACTTAGGAGGGTTGAGCCTGGGTGAGGCGGGAAAAGCGGGAAATTGTGTAGCTTTCTGTCGGCATTGTTAGCTTTGCCAACGCTTCACAAACTTTGCGTGTCAGTTGCCTTGCTATGGTCACCCTTGCTATGTATGACGTTGACAGTCGCTCTTAGCTTGTTCGGTGTGCTCGCTTCGCTACGGTCAGTTTTGCTTTTTGTTGAAGATTTTCAGGCTTTGCTATTGGTATCACCCTTGAGTGTTGTGCGTATTCTGCAGTCGTACTGTGCTTTAGCCAAAAAGGTGTCTTGCAAATAACGTGTTCGTTGGGGTCGAGTATTTACGTCGTTGTCCCAAAGAGACCAGGTAAGCCGTTTAGTATCTTTGGGAAACAATTACAGGCCTTTTGGGGGCCAAAAAAGGAGGGGTAAAAGGTTTTTTGGGCGGGAAAATATCCCTAGCCACACCTTGAAAGCTAGATTTACGGGACTATAAAAATTGTAAGTAAATTATCTGATGTAAATTATGTGGTTCTCCCTTGTAAGCCCTCAAAAATAAAAATTCCCATTAATCAATTAAAAATTTTTCATCCCAGTTTAAAGTCCCAGAAGAGTCTTCCTCTATCTCTGAGGACGACTCTGACCTTTGCATCTATTTCTGAAATTAATGTCAAAGCTTCCAACTTGTCCTCCTCAAGGACCCAAACCCATTAATGGTGGGGGCTGTCAAAACCCAAGCAACAAGTTTAACTGCGTTTTACAGTATCCCCGATATTTTTTCGGATGCCCGAAAAAAATGTACGTTGGGTTTTTATCATGAGTGGGAGCGGAATTAAACCCATTTAAATTTCCCCAACAGAGCTAATCCTGAAAAGCAGAAGCTATTTCACAGGAGTAAAATTTAGTTAGGCATAAGGGAGGGTCATTTCCCATGGGCTTAACCGTGCATTTGTCAAAAAAAGCTGAGGAGGTTTCGTAGTGTACAGACTACTGAAAAGGTGAATGGGGTCACTTAAAAAGCTTCCCCTCTTCCTCGTCTGGATGACGGAAAAATTTTGGGGGTAAGGCTACTTTTGTGTCAAGTTGATTCCTTAAAGGTTCTATAGGTCCCTTTGACGGATAAGGCGAAGGAAATCTTGCCTTCGAAATTTCCCGGGGGAAGGTCATTATCAATATCAGTTACCCCTTCGGAATAAAAAAAACTCCCCTCTTTTCCGAAACTTTCCATCAGGTTTTAAAGGACTTGAAGGCACGGCAGCCTATTTAGATGAATAGTGGTGTGTGATATTTGGGATCAACACCTATTTGGGTTTGGTTTTTATTTGGACCTTCCAGATTTCCCTTTTTTATTTTAAATTTTTTTAAGTCTTCTTTGGCCAGGCCCTTTTTCTTTTCTGGGCCATAAAGTAGGTAGGGGAAAAAATTGCTCCTAAATTGCAAACTTCTTGCCATGAAGACTAAATTAATACATAGATAGAAATTTCCTTATGAAGAAAGATTGAAGATCTTAAATTAATTCCCTTGTTAGACGAAAAATGAGGGGAGACATGTCGAAGTGTAAAAGTGGAAGTGGGTTTAAAAAGGGGATTTAAATAAGGTCTTGAGGATATCCTCAAGAGGAACCCGCGTATGGTTTAAATTAGACAAGTTTAGATTCTAAGGGGGAATAGGAAAGTATTGGTTTTGGAAATGGGTAGTTGATAGTGGAAAACAGTCTATAGTTGGGTTTAGAGGCTGGATTTGGGTTGTTTAAAAATTTAGGTGGATAAAATATGATTGAGTGGGATTTTGAAATGGTGATAGTGTTATCAGACCTTTTTCTTGGGAAGCATTGAAATGGTTGGGCAATTTTTTTGTTAGTAGGATGCTTGAAAAGGGACCTGCGAGTATGGTCCAACAGGCCTGCTGCAGTGTCCCCCTTTTTATGTTCTTAAAGTTTCCCCTTTCTCTCCGGTTTAAAACCCATTGCCGGCAAAGAAAAAAATTTGGCAGATACATTTTCAAGGTTTTTAGGTTTTAGAATGTGTTGGGACTGTAGTGACCATTTTAAAGCTTTTTTTTTTTTGGGCCCTTGTTTTTTTTTTTTTTTTTTTTTTTTTTTTTTTTTAGCGAGGGGGGGTGGGTTACATTGGACCTACGTTACCCCTTACTGCTGCTGTCTCTCTCTAAGTTTAGGGTTTTCCTTTTTGTCGCAAATAAAGCTGGTTCTAAGATTTGGGAGGGTTGAGAGGAAAGGCAGTCTCATAATTGGTCCCAGGGGGCACGGTACCAATGGGAGGGGGGAGCCTTTCCTGAGCCTTCGGGGTGGGGGGGGGGATGAAAAGAGTAGTACCCTTATTCGGCGCTGTCACACCTCTTGAAAGGCTATCTCCCCACCAGCAAAACCAGGTACAAAGGTTGCGAGGGGGGCCCCATCGTTCGATCAGTACCAAGGTTCCCCCTAGTGAGAAGTGTTTTGGGAATCGCAGAGGTGATGTGGGGTACCACTCACCTGTTGCCCTTTCATTCCCTTCTAGAGCTGGGTTTAAGAGGTCTGCTCTTAGTGGTTCATTCTGCCCTTTCTTCCGTGGAGTCATATTTCTATTTTTTTTACTTGTGTATTGTGTAATAAAATTTTGTTTTGGGGAAGGATAATAAAAATCAAAAATTTTTTTTGTGTTTTTTTTTTCTCCCTTTACACCCGGATAAAAAGGCCTTTGGATTTTGGGTTTATTTGGGTATTGGGGCAATCGGGGGGGGGGGGGGCTTGGACCTGCTTTGCTGGGTAGTAGGCTTGCTGCAGTGTCCCTTTTTATGTTCTTTGGTACGTAATTTAAAAAATCGTGTTCTTTAAGGGGTTCAAAAAATAGTGCTGAAATTCTGTAGTTTCCTGTTTTTGTATGTTTGCTCCTGTGGCTATTTTACTTTCCCGTTTCTGCTACTGCTTTTCTTCTGTTGATGCTACTGTTTTATTTTTTTTCCCGTTTTTTCCCCGTTTTGCTTTTTTTCCCTGTTGCTGCCCGCTTTACTTTTGTTTGTATGTTTTTCTTTTTGTTGATGTACTGTTTTACTCCTGTTTTGGGTCTGTTTTAGTCCTGTGGGTACTTTTTTTTTGACTCTGCAGTGCCTTTGATGCACTGTTGGAGTTTGTTATGCTACATAAGGCTTAAATTTTTCTGCCGTGCCCAAAAAAAAGTTGGAAAAAAAATTTTTGGAACAGTATTTTTCCCCTGATGGCCGTCGTTTTGTACAATATTTTGGTTTTTTTGTGACTTCGTATCCCTCTCTCACCCCCACTCCATTTTTCTTGTTCTCCCACTCCTTTTTTTTGTTCTCCCCCTCCATACTCTTTTTCTCCCACTCCTTATCTTGTTCTCCACTCCATTTCCTTGTTTCCCACTCCATTTCTCTTGTTCTCCCACTCCCTTTCTCTTGTTCTCCCACTCCTTTCTTTTCTCCCATCCATATCTCTTGTTCTCCCACTCCATACTTTGTTCTCCATCCTTTCTTGTTCTCCCCCTCCTTTCTCTTGTTTTTCCCCCTCCATTCTCTTGTTCTCCATCTTCTCTTGTTCCCCATCCCTTTCTCTTGTTCTCCACTCCAATCCTTGTTCTCCACTCCTTTTTTTTGTTCTCCCCCTCCCCTTTTTCTTGATCTCCCCCTCCATTTCTTGTTCTCCCCCTCTTCTTTGTTCTCCACTCCCCTTTTTTTTTTTCTCCACTCCATTTTTCTTTTTCTTCCCCTCCCTACTTTGTTTTCCCCCTCCCTTTCTTTTTCTCTCACTCCTATCTTTTTTTTTTTCCCATCCATTTTTCTTGTTTCCACTCCAATTTTTGTTTCCCCCATTTCTTGTTCTCCCACTCCCTATCTCTTTTCTCCACTCCATTCTTGTTTCCATCCATTTCTTGTTCTCCCACTCCTTTTCTCTTGTTCCACTCCATTTTTTTGTTCTCCACTCCTTTCTTTGTTCCCCCCCTCCTTTCTTTCTCCACTCCACCGTTCTCACCTCCACCAAATCTCCTCCTTCACTTCCCCCCGGCAAACTTCAGCCTTCCGCCAGGACATCACAAGCCTAAACCAGGGAAATTTAAATCCTACCACCACCAGGTCATCCCAAGCCTTAACCCGGGTTATTAATCACTACCACCAAGGATATCCCACAAAATTTACCACCCGGATCACCCCCCAGTCAACCCCCACCGGTCCACCCTAAACCCACATCACCCGGATCATCCTACAATCATACCACCCAAAGGGGGGATCCCACAAGTACTACCACCACAGGATCATCCTCAAGACTCCCCCCTACCAGGGATCCACGTCACTCCCACCAAAAGGGTATCTACATCACTACCCCACCCGGTTTCCCCGTCCCACCACCACCCGGGTCAAACTACAATATACCCCCAGGACATCCTCGTCACTACCCCCACCAGGAAACCTACAATACTCACCCCCAGGTCATCTCAGCATTTCCACCAGGATCCCACAATACTCCCCCCCAAAGGGTCATCTCGTACTACCACACCAGGGTCAAAACAATACTACCCCCACCCGGATCTCTGCAGTCCCACCCACCAGGATCACCTACAATCACACACCACCCAGGGTTTTTCCCCGCATTCCACCCCCAGGACACTACAAAGTACCACCCCCAGGTACCTCCGGACACCCACCAGGATCAAACCCACAATCTCACCACCGGTTTCATTTTCAGCATACCCCCACCGGGTCAACTACACGTACCCCCACCGGATCAACCTACAATATACCCCACCAGGTCTCTACAACCCACGTCACCAGGACACCCCAATCACTCATCATTCAAGGTCATCCCAGTCCTTTCCCCCCAGGATCTCTCAGTCCTCCACACAGGATCATTTTTTAAACACTTCCCCAAGGGTTATCCCCAGTCAACCACCCAGGATCATCCAGTCCTACCCACCAGGATCCTTAAAACATACCACCACCAGGGTATCCTGCAAAACAATACCCCCACCAGAAACATCCCGTACTACCACCACCAGAATCACCTACAATACTAACCACCGGTCATCCTACAACACTACACCGGATCATCTAGTCACTACCCACCAGAATCATCCTCAAGTACTACCTTTCAGGGTATCTACAGTCACTACCCCACCAGGTTTATCCTTCAAAGGCAAACCACCCCGGATCATTCAAGACTACCCCCACCAGGATCATCTACAGATACCAACCCGGTTTATCCCCCCCCAAGCACTACCCCTGGATATCCTAGTCCCACAAAAACCCCCAAAGGATCATCCTACAGTACTCCACCAGGATCTCCCAAATCATACCCCCACCAGGGGTCACCTTAAATACACCACCACAACACCACCCTTGTTTTCTACCTTTTACTACCCCCCAAGGTCATTCCCCCTGCTTCCCCCCCCACTTCTACCATTTCTCCGGCTTACCTCTGTTTTCCCCCTGTTCACTCATACAAAGGGGAACGATATCAGATTTGATTAAAGAGGAGGGGGAGGGAGGGGGTAAGGGTGGGGTCTGGGAAAAAAAAAAAGGGGGGGGAGTGTAAAATGAGAATGAAGTTAGGAAAATGGGAAAAAATGCGAAAGAAAAAAAGGAGAGGCAAAAAGGAAAAGGGGGGGAACATGAAAAAAAAAAAAACAAGTGATAGTAAGACAATTTATCGTTGATTATATGAAGATTTATATGTAATAGCGTGTATGGGGGGAAGTGATGGTCATCAGAACCTGGTTGGGAGGCAATTTTATGTTGATTGTGACTTGGGCTCAGTTGGTGCCCCTTTTAGCTGCTGAGGGTGTGTGTGGGTGATGAGGAAAGTCTGGGTGAGAGAGGGTGTCTGGGTGAAGAGGGATGTATCGGGATGAGGGGGTCTGGTGATTTTGGGGGGATGTTGAGTCTCCCCCCGGCAGTTACCCCGCTCAGTCCACTTTTCCACAGGTGTACCTGAATTAAATTTTGGTACAGCAAAAAATAAATTCCGGGCTGCATAGGAACTCATCAGTGTTGTGATCTCTAGGCCACTCTCTTCAAATTATGTCCTAGAATTTGTATTGATATAGCCACTGGATGGCGAAACGTCTATAATAAAGATACCCAGATGTTGCACATGTCTCTCAACGTCCATCTTGTCGGTATTGTATACCATTCTTGTACAACATATACAGGTTGCTGAGTAAGGGACTGAGGGGGTTTCCCATAGCCGTGCCCTGTTTTGGAGCAAGACTGCTTAAAGATATTTTCCCAAATAATGTTAGGTGGTTCAAATACGTAAACGATATCCTTTGCCTCTGGCCTAAAGATCATAACATTGATGGGTTCCTACCTAGACTCAGTAGTCTGGTACCTCCTGTTAAGTTCACAATAGAGCATGAAATAGCACTCTACCATCCATAGATGTTTTAATCCATCACGTCGACAGAAGATTCAAATTTACAGTTTACAGGAAGTTCACCAATGTGTCGTCATACATTCATTCTTATTCCAATCATGAATCTTGGGTTAAAAGGAATGTTTTCCATACAGTGTTTCTGAGAGCTTTACGTATCTGCAATCCTGAGTATTTAAAAGATGAAATTAACAAGATATTCAACATAGCCACAAAACTGAGATACCCCAGGGATTTTGTTGAGAAGGCCCTTCTGTCAGCTAGGAAGACTTTCTACATGGCTGAACCTTAGGAAACGCCTGCCAGGAAAAATGTTCTGGTCTTGTCATACAATGATAATTTGGTCTGCCTGTGCGAGGCACTAAAAAAAGTTTAATATAAACCTTACTTTCAAAAACACTGGACAGTCAAACAGATTTATTAAATCACACCACCTAATAATGTGTGTGATGTCTACAAGGGAGCCCTTTGATTGAACTTTGTATAGAAAGGGGTTTAGTTATAGGTAATACATATTTTAAGAAAAAGAGGATAAATAAGTATACACGATATGATGTAGGGCGAAATGACAGTAGTTTGTTGGATTATGTATTGGTAGATAAAAGACTGTTGAGTAGACTTCAGGATGTACATGTTTATAGAGGGGCCACAGATATATCAGATCACTTTCTAGTTGTAGCTACACTGAGAGTAAAAGGTAGATGGGATACAAGGAGAATAGAAACATCAGGGAAGAGAGAGGTGAAGGTTTATAAACTAAAAGAGGAGGCAGTTAGGGTAAGATATAAACAGCTATTGGAGGATAGATGGGCTAATGAGAGCATAGGCAATGGGGTCGAAGAGGTATGGGGTAGGTTTAAAAATGTAGTGTTAGAGTGTTCAGCAGAAGTTTGTGGTTACAGGAAAGTGGGTGCAGGAGGGAAGAGGAGCGATTGGTGGAATGATGATGTAAAGAGAGTAGTAAGGGAGAAAAAGTTAGCATATGAGAAGTTTTTACAAAGTAGAAGTGATGCAAGGAGGGAAGAGTATATGGAGAAAAAGAGAGAAGTTAAGAGAGTGGTGAAGCAATGTAAAAAGAGAGCAAATGAGAGAGTGGGTGAGATGTTATCAACAAATTTTGTTGAAAATAAGAAAAAAGTTTTGGAGTGAGATTAACAAGTTAAGAAAGCCTAGAGAACAAATGGATTTGTCAGTTAAAAATAGGAGAGGAGAGTTATTAAATGGAGAGTTAGAGGTATTGGGAAGATGGAAGGAATATTTTGAGGAATTGTTAAATGTTGATGAAGATAGGGAAGCTGTGATTTCGTGTATAGGGCAAGGAGGAATAACATCTTGTAGGAGTGAGGAAGAGCCAGTTGTGAGTGGGGGAAGTTCGTGAGGCAGTAGGTAAAATGAAAGGGGGTAAGGCAGCCGGGATTGATGGGATAAAGATAGAAATGTTAAAAGCAGGTGGGGATATAGTTTTGGAGTGGTTGGTGCAATTATTTAATAAATGTATGGAAGAGGGTAAGGTACCTAGGGATTGGCAGAGAGCATGCATAGTTCCTTTGTATAAAGGCAAAGGGGATAAAAGAGAGTGCAAAAATTATAGGGGGATAAGTCTGTTGAGTGTACCTGGTAAAGTGTATGGTAGAGTTATAATTGAAAGAATCAAGAGTAAGACGGAGAATAGGATAGCAGATGAACAAGGAGGCTTTAGGAAAGGTAGGGGGTGTGTGGACCAGGTGTTTACAGTGAAACATATAAGTGAACAGTATTTAGATAAGGCTAAAGAGGTCTTTGTGGCATTTATGGATTTGGAAAAGGCGTATGACAGGGTGGATAGGGGGGCAATGTGGCAGATGTTGCAAGTGTATGGTGTAGGAGGTAGGTAACTGAAAGCAGTGAAGAGTTTTTACAAGGATAGTGAGGCTCAAGTTAGAGTATGTAGGAAAGAGGGAAATTTTTTCCCAGTAAAAGTAGGCCTTAGACAAGGATGTGTGATGTCACCGTGGTTGTTTAATATATTTATAGATGGGGTTGTAAGAGAAGTAAATGCGAGGGTCTTGGCAAGAGGCGTGGAGTTAAAAGATAAAGAATCACACACAAAGTGGGAGTTGTCACAGCTGCTCTTTGCTGATGACACTGTGCTCTTGGGAGATTCTGAAGAGAAGTTGCAGAGATTGGTGGATGAATTTGGTAGGGTGTGCAAAAGAAGAAAATTAAAGGTGAATACAGGAAAGAGTAAGGTTATGAGGATAACAAAAAGATTAGGTGATGAAAGATTGAATATCAGATTGGAGGGAGAGAGTATGGAGGAGGTGAACGTATTCAGATATTTGGGAGTGGACGTGTCAGCGGATGGGTCTATGAAAGATGAGGTGAATCATAGAATTGATGAGGGAAAAAGAGTGAGTGGTGCACTTAGGAGTCTGTGGAGACAAAGAACTTTGTCCTTGGAGGCAAAGAGGGGAATGTATGAGAGTATAGTTTTACCAACGCTCTTATATGGGTGTGAAGCGTGGGTGATGAATGTTGCAGCGAGGAGAAGGCTGGAGGCAGTGGAGATGTCATGTCTGAGGGCAATTGTGTGGTGTGAATATAATGCAGAGAATTCGTAGTTTGGAAGTTAGGAGGAGGTGCGGGATTACCAAAACTGTTGTCCAGAGGGCTGAGGAAGGGTTGTTGAGGTGGTTCGGACATGTAGAGAGAATGGAGCGAAACAGAATGACTTCAAGAGTGTATCAGTCTGTAGTGGAAGGAAGGCGGTGTAGGGGTCGGCCTAGGAAGGGTTGGAGGGAGGGGGTAAAGGAGGTTTTGTGTGCGAGGGGCTTGGACTTCCAGCAGGCATGCGTGAGCGTGTTTGATAGGAGTGA
This sequence comes from Cherax quadricarinatus, assembly GCF_026875155.1. Classification (NCBI taxonomy): domain Eukaryota; kingdom Metazoa; phylum Arthropoda; class Malacostraca; order Decapoda; family Parastacidae; genus Cherax; species Cherax quadricarinatus. The sequence continues at coordinate 32,299,084 of NC_069437.1, forward strand.
ATGGAGACAAATGGTTTTTAATACTTGACGTGCTGTTGGAGTGTGAGCAAAGTAACATTTATGAAGGGATTCAGGGAAACCGGCAGGCCGGACTTGAGTCCTGGAGATGGGAAGTACAGTGCCTGCACTCTGAAGGAGGGGTGTTAATGTTGCAGTTTAAAAACTGTAGTGTAAAGCACCCTTCTGGCAAGACAGTGATGGAGTGAATGATGGTGAAAGTTTTTCTTTTTCGGGCCACCCTGCCTTGGTGGGAATCGGCCGGTGTGATAATAATAAAAATAATAATGTCTACAAGGTCCCATGCACCCTTTGCCCACTCTCCTATATTGGTCAGATAGGTAAACCTTTAGAAACCAGAATATCCCAACACTAGTACTCAGGACAGGCCAGGTGTTGAATGCAATCTTTAACCATGTCAGCTCTTGCAGTCACCCACTGGGGTGGGCTGCCGCCCAGATAATTGTACATAACAGTTTCATCATTGAAAGAAACATAATTGAGTCCTCTCTCTTGAAACATTATAAGAATGCCGTATATAACTCAAATTATGGGCTGTATAAACTCGATAGCTATTTAGTGGAGTCTATTGTGCACAACCTTAAACAACAGTATTATTCAAAAGTGCAGGATTGCTCATGCCAGGGAGGACTCGTGATGTTTTAGTTATGTTCGACCAGAGTCTGCAAACTGAACATCATGGTACCCTCGTCGTGAACGTTCATATAATATAGAACATAAACCATACCCCCGGCCGGGATTGAACCCGCGGTCATAGAGTCTCAAAACATCCTTCTAAATCTGTCGCGACGTCGTTATAAACCAGGTCTGCCGTGACCAGCGACACGGTGTATAACCCACCCACCTTCTGCATACAGGTATCGTAAGGTTACAGGTACTCTAGGTAATATATATATATAGGTC
>NC_069437.1:32302504-32312504 GCF_026875155.1 Cherax quadricarinatus
CTAGCTGTGAGGAGGCTGTAGTTGGGGAGGTAGCAACGGCTACCAGCAGTGAGGTGCAGTCCAGCACCTGCTACAAGTGGCGAGTGGTTCACAGTAATGGAAGGCGCATCAGAGTAAGGAAAGTTAAGAGTGAAGATCTGAAGGTAGGAAATCGCTTCTCTGTTCTTCAGGATGAATGTACTTCAGTGGCCAGTGAAGTAAGGGTACTACTGCCCTGCTAATGGAGGTAAGCGCATTCTTGTGGTTGGTGACTCTCAGGTAAGATATATTGACCGTGCTTTTTGTAATAGGAATAAGAAGATGAGAGATAGAGTGTGCTTCCCTGGAGCTGGTGTTGGGGACATTGTCAACAGGCTGGATAATATCATGTCAGGTAATGGGAACAAGCCCATTATCTGTCTCAGTGCTGGTGGAAATGAATTGGGAAGGGTAGGAGAGAAGAGCTGCTAGATAAGTACAGGTCAGCTATAGATTTCATTAAGTCTAAGGGAGGGATCCCAATCATATGTAGCATCTTGCCTAGAAGGGGAGTAGGAAATGAATGGTTGTCTAGGGCAATTGGTGTAAATTGCTGGCTAGACAGATACTGCAAGAAACTTGCAATCCCATTCATTGACAACTGGAACAACTTTTATGGCAAACATGATATGTATGCAAGGGATGGGGTACATCTCTCTGGGGCTGGGGTGGTAGCACTTGCAGACTCGATTGAGAAGGCCATTGGTGAAATGCCTATGATTTTAAACTGATGGAAGATAGAGGTATGGGTGTGTGTGGGAAAACAAGCAGGTTGCAACACTTGGGTTGGAAACAGTAAATGTATAAAAGGCATTCAGCATGAAGTTATAAATAAAGACAATAGATCAGGTCAGCAAACAAAGGGGGACAGCAGAGGGCAGCAAGGGACTAGCTCCCTTAAGGTTTACTATACTAATAGCAGGAGTGTAAGAAATAAGATAGATGAGCTAAGATTAATTGCAAGTGCAGGAAACATAGATATTATTGCTATAACAGAGACCTGGCTCAATCTGAAAGATAGAGAGATGCCCTCTGAATGTCACATACAAGGCTATAAATTATTCCACACCGACAGGGTCAACAGGAAAGGTGGTGGAGTAGCGATGTATGTCAGAGACAATTTAAATTGTTGTGTTAGACAAGATATTAAATTAGAAGCGTCAGCCACTGAATCTGTTTGGTTACAGCTTCTCGAGGGCCGAGAAAAACTAATTTTGGGTGTGATTTACAGGGCCCCAAATCTTGATAGGGAGTGCAGTAAACTTCTATGGGACGAAATTCGTAAGCATCTACATACGAAAATGTTGTGCTAATGGGAGATTTCAACTATAGACAGATTGACTGGAGCAATTTGACAGGAAATTTAGAGTCAGGTGACTTTCTTGATACGATCCAGGATTGTTTTTTTAAAACAGTTTGTGACAGAGCCAACTAGGGGAAATAACCTCCTTGACTTGGTTCTTGCCAGTAGGGAAACACTAATTAATAATCTTGAGGTTAATGATGAGCTTGGGGAAAGTGATCACAAATCACTCAGTTTTAATATATCATGGAATTCCCCTAATAATGGCAATCAAGTCTCCGTCCCTGACTTTCGCTTGGCTGATTTCATAGGACTGAAAAATTACTTAGGTGGGCTGAACTGGAATGACCTGACTAAGGGTCAGGTAGGTGGTGATGGTTGCCGATATGATGCTTTCCAGGGCATAGTTCTAGCTGCTCAGTCAAATTATGTTCCAAATAGGGAAATCAGATCAAACAAAAATGATCCTAAATGGATGAACAATAGATTAAAATATCTGATTGGTCAAAAGAGAGGCATATATAGGCAAATCAAAAGAGGAGAGGGGCAATTGAGAAATCGATATATTCAGTTAAAGAGAGAAATAAAAAAGGGAATTAGAAAAGCAAAAAGAGATTATGAGGTTAAAGTTGCAAGAGAATCGAAGACTAACCCAAAAGGATTCTTTCAGGTATACAGAAGTAAGATCAGGGACAAGATAGGCCCACTCAAAAGTTCCTCGGGTCAGCTCACTGACAGTGATAAGGAAATGTGTAGAATTTTTAACACATACTTCCTCTCAGTTTTTACACAGGAGGATACCAGCGATATTCCAGTAATGATAAATTATGTAGAACAGGACGATAATAAACTGTGCACTATTAGGGTCACAAGTGACATGGTCCTTAGGCAAATAGATAAATTAAAACCTAACAAATCCCCAGGCCCTGATGAACTGTATGCAAGGGTTCTAAAGGAATGTAAAGAGGAGCTTAGCACACCTTTGGCTAATCTTTTCAACATATCACTACAAACTGGCATGGTGCCAGATAAGGGGGAAAATGGCAAATGTGATACCTATTTTAAAAAACAGGTGACAGGTCCTTAGCTTCAAAATATAGACCAATAAGCCTGACCGCCATAGTGGGAAAAATTTATGGAATCAATAATTGCCGAGGCAGTTCGTAGCCACCTTGAAAAGCATAAATTAATAAAACGAATTCAGCATGGTTTTTACAAAGGGGCGTTCCTGCCTTACGAATTTTTTAAACTTTTTTACTAAGGTATTTGAGGAGGTAGATCATGGTAATGAATATGATATTGTGTATATGGACTTCAGTAAGGCTTTTGACAGGGTCCCACATCAGAGACTGTTGAGGAAAATTAAAGCACATGGAATAGGAGGAGAAATCTTTTCCTGGATAGAGGCATGGTTGACAAATAGGCAGCAGAGAGTTTGCATAAATGGGGAGAATCAGAGTGGGGAAGTGTCACGAGCGGTGTTCCACAGGGGTCAGTGTTGGGCCCCCTGCTGTTCACAATCTACATAAACGACATAGTGAGGGCATAAAGAGCGACATCGGCAAGTTTGCCCATGACACCAAAATTTGGCCCTCGAATTCATTTGACGAGGACATTCGAGCACTCCAGGAAGATTTGAAAAAGACTGATGCAGTGGGCGGTGAAGTGGCAGATGCAGTTTAATATAGGGCAAAGCAAAGTTCTAAATGTTGGACAGGACAATAACCATGCCACTATAAACTAAATAATGTAGATCTTAATATTACGGATTGCGAAAAAGAATTTTGGAGTTCTGGTTTGCAGTAATCTGAAACCAAGAAAAGTGCATAAGTGTTCGCAATAAAGCTAATAGAATCCTTGGCTTCATATCCGAAGCATAAATAATAGGAGTCCTCAGGTTGTTCTTCAACTCTATACATCCTTGGTTAGGCCTCATTTAGATTATGCTGCACAGTTTTGGTCCCGTATTACAGAATGGATATAAATTCTCTGGAAAATGTACAAAGGAGGATGACAAAGTTGATCCCATGTATCAGAAACCTTCCTATGAGGATAGACTAAGGGCCCTGAAACTGCACCCCTCTAGAAAGACGTAGAATTAGGGGGGATATGATTGAGGTGTATAAATGGAAGACAGGAATAAATAAAGGGGATGTAAATAGTGTGCTGAAAATATCTAGCCTAGACAGACCCGAGCAATGGTTTTAAGTTGGAAAAATTCAGATTCAGGAAGGATATGGAAAGTACTGGTTTGGTAAATAGAGTTGTGGATGAGTGGAACAAACTCCAAAAGTACCGTTATAGAGGCTAGAACGTTGTGTAGTTTTAAAAAAATAGGTTGGATAAATTTCATGAGTAGATGTGGGTGGGTGTGAGTTAGACCTGATAGCTTGTGCTTTCCAGGTCGGTTGCCGTGTTCCTCCCTTAAGTCAATGTGACCTGACCTGATAGGTTGGGTGCATTGGCTTAAGCCGGGTAGGAGGGCTTGGGCCTGCCTCGCATGGGCCAGTAGGCCTTCTGCAGTGTTCCTTCGTTCTTATGTTCTTATGTTCTTATGGTGATGACTCACACAGGTCATCATGGTGATGACTCGCACAGGTCATCATGGTGATGACACACAGGTCATCTTGGTGATGACTCGCACAGGTCATCATGATGACTCACACAGTTCATCATGGTGATGACTCGCACAGGTCATCATGGTGATGACACACAGGTCATCTTGGTGATGACTCGCACAGGTCATCATGGTGATGACTCGCACAGGTCATCATGGTGATGACTCGCACAGGTCATCATGGTGATGACTCGCACAGGTCATCATGGTGATGACTCGCACAGGTCATCATGATGATGACTCACACAGGTCATCATGGTGATGACTCACACAGGTCATCATGGTGATGACTCACACAGGTCATCATGGTGATGACTCGCACAGGTCATCATGGTGATGACTCGCACAGGTCATCATGGTGATGACTCACACAGGTCATGGTGATGACTCACACAGGTCATCATGGTGATGACTCACACAGGTCATCATGGTGATGACTCACACAGGTCATCATGGTGATGACTCACACAGGTCATCATGACTCACACAGGTCATCATGACTCACACAGGTCATCATGGCGATGACGCACACAGGTCATCATGGTGATGACTCACACAGGTCATCATGGTGATGACTCACACAGGTCGTCATGGTGATGACACACAGGTCATCATGATGACTCACACAGGTCATCATGGTGATGACTCACACAGGTCATCATGGTGATGACTCACACAGGTCATCATGGTGATGACTCACACAGGTCATCATGATGACTCACACAGGTCATCATGATGACTCACACAGGTCGTCATGGTGATGACACACAGGTCATCATGATTCACACAGGTCATCATGATGACTCACACAGGTCATCATGGTGATGACTCACACAGGTCATCATGGTGATGACTCACACAGGTCATCATGGTGATGACTCACACAGGTCATCATGATGACTCACACAGGTCATCATGGTGATGACTCACACAGGTCATCATGGTGATGACTCACACAGGTCATCATGGTGATGACTCACACAGGTCATCATGGTGATGACTCACACAGGTCATCATGGTGATGACTCACACAGGTCATCATGGTGATGACTCACACAGGTCATCATGGTGATGACTCACACAGGTCATCATGGTGATGACTCACACAGGTCATCATGGTGATGACTCACCACAGGTCATCATGGTGATGACTCACACAGGTCATCATGGTGATGACTCACACAGGTCATCATGGTGATGACTCACACAGGTCATCATGGTGATGACTCACACAGGTCATCATGGTGATGGTTTTAGGAGTTACCATTTATTTTGCATTTTGTTTATATTTCAAATTCATTTTTTCTTTGTGCCTCCGTGGGTGTCTGTCTGCGTGGGTGTCTGCGTGGGTGTCTGTCTGCGTGGGTGTCTGTCTGCGTGGGTGTCTGTCTGCGTGGGTGCCTGTCTGCGTGGGTGCCTGTCTGCGTGGGTGTCTGTCTGCGTGGGTGTCTGTCTGCGTGGGTGCCTGTGCGTGGGTGTCTGTCTGCGTGGGTGCCTGTGCGTGGGTGTCTGTCTGCGTGGGTGTCTGTCTGCGTGGGTGCCTGTCTGCGTGGGTGTCTGCGTGGGTGTCTGCGTGGGTGTCTGTCTGCGTGGTGTCTGTCTGCGTGGGTGCCTGTCTGCGTGGGTGTCTGCGTGGGTGTCTGTCTGCGTGGGTGTCTGTCTGCGTGGGTGTCTGTCTGCGTGGGTGTCTGCGTGGGTGTCTGTCTGCGTGGGTGTCTGTCTGCGTGGGTGCCTGTCTGCGTGGGTGTCTGCGTGGGTGTCTGTCTGCGTGGGTGCCTATCTGCGTGGGTGTCTGTCTGCGTGGGTGCCTGTCTGCGTGGGTGTCTGCGTGGGTGCCGGTCTGCGTGGGTGCCTGTCTGCGTGGGTGTCTCTGCGTGGGTGCCTGTCTTCGTGGGTGCCTGTCTGCGTAGGTGCCTGTCTGCGTGGGTGCCTGTCTGCGTGGGTGCCTGTCTGCGTGGGTGCCTGTCTGCGTGGGTGTCTGTCTGCGTGGGTGTCTGTCTGCGTGGGTGTCTGTCTGCGTGGGTGCCTGTCTGCATGGGTGTCTGCGTGGGTGTCTGCGTGGGTGTGTGCGTGGGTGCCTGTCTGCGTGGGTGCCTGTCTGCGTGGGTTTCTGTCTGCGTGGGTGCCTGTCTGCGTGGGTTTCTGTCTGCGTGGGTTTCTGTCTGCGAGGGTTTCTGTCTGTGTGGGTGCCTGTCTGCGTGGGTGCCTGTCTGCGTGGGTGTCTGTCCGCGTGGGTGCCTGTCCGCGTGAGTGTCTGCGTGGGTGCCTGTCTGCGTGGGTGCCTGCGTGGGTGACTGTCTGCGTGGGTGCCTGTCTGCGTGGGTGCCTGTCTGCGTGGGTGCCTTTCTGCCTGGGTGCCTGTCTGCCTGGGTGTCTGCGTGGGTGCCTGCGTGGGTGCCTGTCTGCGTGGGTGTCTGTCTGCGTGGGTGTCTGTCTGCGTGGGTGCCTGTCTGCGTGGGTGTCTGCGTGGGTGCCTGTCTGCGTGGGTGCCTGTCTGCGTGGGTATCTGTCTGCGTGGGTATCTGTCTACGTGGGTGCCTGTCTGCATGGGTGCCTGTCTGCGTGGGTGCCTGTGTGCGTGGGGTGTCTGTCTGCGTGGGTGTCTGCGTGGGTGCCTGTCTGCGTGGGTGCCTGTCTGCGTGCTTGCCTGTCTGCGTGGGTGACTGCGTGGGTGCCTGTCTGCGTGCTTGCCTGTCTGTGTGGGTGACTGCGTGGGTGCCTGTCTGCGTGCTTGCCTGTCTGCGTGGGTGCCTGCCTACCTGCTTGCCTGCGTGCGTGGGTGCCTGCCTACCTGCGTGCCTGCTTGCTTGCTTGCCTGCGTGGGTGCCTGCCTTCCTGCGTGCCTGCAAGCTTGCCTGCCTCCGTGGGTGCCTGCCTGCCTGCCTGCCTGCCTGCTTGCCTGCCTCCGTGGGTGCCTGCGTGCCTGCCTGCTTGCCTGCCTGCGTGGGTGCCTGCCTGCCTGCATGGGTGCGTGCCTGCCTGCGTGGGTGCCTGCCTGCCTGCTTGCCTGTCTGCGTGGGTGCCTGCTTGCCTGCCGGCGTGGGTGCCTGCCTGCCTGCTAGCCTGCCTGCGTGCGTGCCTGCCTGCGTGTGTGCCTGCCTGTTTGCCTGCCTGCGTGGGTGCCTGTCTGTGTGGGTGCCTGTCTGCGTGCTTGCCTGTCTGCGTGGGTGCCTGTCTGCGTGCTTGCCTGTCTGCGTGGGTGCCTCTTTGCCTGCTTGCCTGCCTCCGTGGGTGCCTGCGTGCCTGCCTGCTTGCCTGCGTGTGTGGGTGCCTGCCTACCTGCGTGCCTTCCAGCTTGCCTGCCTCCGTGGGTGCCTGCCTGCCTGCCTGCATGGGTGCCTGCCTGTCTGCGTGGGTGCCTGCCTGCGTGTGTGCCTGCCTGTTTGCCTGCCTGCGTGGGTGCCTGCCTGCGTGTGTGCCTGCCTGCCTGCCTGCCTGCGTGGGTGCCTGCCTGCCTACCTACCTACCTACCTACCTACCTATTTGCCTGCCTACGTGGGTGTGTGCCTGCCTGCATGGGTACGTGCCTGCCTGCTTGCCTGCCTGCCTGCGTGGGTGCGTGCCTGCCTGCCTGTCTGCTTGCCTGCGTGGGTGCCTGCCTGCCTGCTTGTCTGCTTGCGTGGGTGCGTGCCTGCTTGCCTGCCTGCGTGGGTGCCTGCCTGCCTGCCTGCCTGCCTGCCTGCCTGCCTGCCTGATTACCTGCCTACGTGGGTGCCTACCTGCCTGCTTGCCTGCCTACATGGGTGCCTGCTTGCGTGCTTACATGGGTGACTGCCTGCTTGCCTGCCTGTTTGCCTGCTTGCCTGCCTACATGGGTGCCTTCCTGCGTGGGTGCTGCCTGCCTGCCTGTTTGCCTGCCTGCGTGGGTGCATGCGTGCATGTGGATATACATGGTACATGTCTGGCTGAAAGTTCGTGTGTGTGTGTGTGTGTGTGTGTGTGTTGTACTCACCTAGTTGAGGTTGCGTGGGTCGAGTCCGTGTGTGTGTGTGTGTGTTTGCGGGCTAGGTGGGTTGTATTGGGGTAGATGTGTGGGTGTGAGTGGTGGATGTGTGTTTGTACTCACCTATATTTGGTTGCAGAGGTCAAGTCTCTGCTCCTAGGCCCACCTCTCTACTGACCACTTTTTGGTATCCCTCCTTCCAACTGTGTGAGATTTTCATACATATTCTTAAAGCTATGTATGTATCCTGTCTCTTCAAATTCGGTGTCTAGGTCGCCCCCCCCCCCACTTGCTGACCACTGTAAAATTAAAGAAATAGTTCCTGACATCCATGTGACTAGTCTGTTTTTAACCTCCAGCTGTGACATCTCAGAGAGACCTACCCTTTACACCCTGTCAGTACTCATCTGTATATGTGATTGCAGGCATCGAGTCTTAGCTCCTGTCCCCGTCTCTTCGCTGCAATGTATGGATCGTTCCTGTACCAAACCACTGTTCAGGTCGCTCCACTTTCGGTCTACTCGTGTGTGTGTGTGTGTGTGTGTGTGTGTGTGTGTGTGTGTGTGTGTATGTATGTGTGTGTGTGTGTGTGTGTGTGTGTGTGTGTGTGTGTGTGTGTGTGTGTGTGTGTGTGTGTGTATTCACTCACCTTATAGTTGAACTCCAGTACGTTCACCTTCACTTAAATTGTCACAATTACATCATTTAAGTTTAAATGGACGCAGTTCTTTCTAGCTTTAAATACTGAGCAGCAGTTCTTACTCTAATTAGACGAGCGCTGTGGCAGGTATTGTTTTTAACTAATTCCACTTTCATTAAAGAACTATTTTAAAAACTGTTGCGTTGTAAACGATTTCCAGGGGAGCTTAAGTTTTTTTTTTTTTTAAGTTTACCAGAAGAGTGAAATCTTGCGTCAGTGTGTGTGGTGGTAGTGGTTGTTAGTGTAGTGGGGTGGTGGTAGTGGTTAGTGTGTAGTGGTGGTAGTTGTTAGTATGTGTGTGTGGTAGTTGGTGTGAGTGTGTAGTGTGTGGTTGGTTTGTTAGTGTGTTAGTTGGTAGTGGTTGTAGTGTGGGGTTGGTGGTGGGTGGTAGTTGTTAGTATGTGGTGGTGGTGGTTGTTAGTGTGTGGTGGTAGTGGTTAGTGTGTGGTGGTGGTGGGTAGTTGTTAGTGTGTGGTGGTGGTGGTTGTGTAGGGGTGTGTGTGGTGGTGGGTGTTTTAGTGTGTGGTGGTGGTGGTTGTTAGTGTGTGGGTGGTGGTTGTTTAGTGTGTGGTGGTAGTGGTTAGTGTGTGGTGGTAGTTGTTAGTGTGTGGTGTGTGGTGGGTGTGTTGGGTGTGTAGTGGTGGGTAGTGGTTAGTGTGGTGGTGGTGGTGGTGTGTAGTGTTGTTGTTGTGTGTAGTGTGTGTGGTATGGTTAGTGTGGTGTGGTGTTGTTGTGTGTTGTTAGTTGTGTGGGTGGTAGTGGTTGGTAGTGGTGTGTGTGTGTTGGTGGTTGTTATGTGTGTGGTGGGTCGTAGCTGTGTGTGGTGGTGGTGGTTAGTGTGTGTGTATGGTGTGTTGGTGGTTGTTAGTGTGTGGTGGTAGTGGTTAGTGTGTGGTGGTGGTGGTAGTTGTTAGTGTGTGTTGGTGGTGGTGGTTGTTAGTGTGTGGTGGTCGTAGTTGTGTTTGGTGGTGGCGGTTGTTAGTGTGTGTGGTGGTAGTGGTGGTGATTGTAAGTGTGTGTAGTGGTATGGTGGTGGTTGTTATGTGTGTGGTGGTTGTTAGTATGTGTCGGTGGTTGTGTGGTTGCTAGTAGTGGTGGTGGTTGTTAGTGTGTGGTGGTAGGGTGGTGGTTGTTAGTGTGTGGTGGTAGGAGTGGTGGTTGTTAGTGTGTGGTGGTTAGTGGTGGTTACTGTGTATGGTGGTGGTAGTATCGGTGGTTACCAGTGTGTGTGGTGGTGGTAGTGGTAGTTGTTAGTGTGTGTGGTGGTGGTCGTTAGTGTGTGTTGGTAGTGCTGGTGGTTGTTAGTGTGTGGTGGTTGTGTGTGGTGGTGGTTGTATAGTACTCTCTTCAACCTCCTCCAACCCTCTCCTCCCCTGCCATAACAAAACCCCTTCAACCACCTCCAACACCCCTCCAAAT
>NC_069437.1:32317504-32378330 GCF_026875155.1 Cherax quadricarinatus
CCTCTGATAGGCACAGATAAGCAAAATGTTTTTCGGACGAAGTTCTCTGATGGTTATAGGTACTTAACTCTTTTGAAATGACTGGTGATCCTCTGTGATTGGTTGAGAGACATGTCACGTGTAAATTGAAGAACTGATTGGCTGAAGCATATCACGTACAAAATGAACAATTGGTGAAATCATTCAGCATGTTCCGCCTCTGCCTAACTAAACCAATCAGAAATGTTGTTATCCCAACAGTGTGTATACTGTTTGTCGTCACTGTGTAATATCCAGTACTGTAATACCCAGTACAGACAGACAAGAGGCTGATGGTCAGGCAGGCTCACAGCCAGACAGGATGGCAAATACTGGCATCACTAGACACCGTTAGTGCAGCTTTCGTACAGAGTGCTAGAGAGTGAACACGAGGAGGTGGGACGGTGCTCGAGGAGTTGGAGGGTCACTCTACAGGGAGAACACTAGAACACCTGAGAGGCAGGGAGAGATAGGCATGTGGAGAGAACATCAAAGGAGAGAGAGAGAGAGAGAGAGAGAAGAGAGAGAGAGAGAGAGAGAGAGAGAGAGAGAGAGAGAGAGAGAGAGAGAGAGAAGTATGCTTGTTGCCATGCTGACAATTCCCCTCCTCGTTCCCCTGCCTCTCCCGTTCCCAGGGAAACGGTAAGCCCTAGAGGTGTATATCAGTGGTATTATTAATTCCGACAAATATGTTAATAGGATATATACGGTTGATGACTTTTTATTGCGAAGACTCTCCGTTCACCAGGGGCTTCATTAATTCTCACAGAGATGGGTGGAAAGAGAGGATATGTGTAGTAGGTATGTAAGGTGTAGGAATGGGCGAGTAATCTCACCTGTGGTAATGTACTGAACCAAGTGGAAACTCTGAAGTTTAAAATTTGGTGAGTCAGTAGGGCGACTAAAGTACTTCTCAATAGAGAAGTGCTTTAAGTAGGCTTCTTCAGTCGAATTTAGAAAAGCTACCAAGAAAACAGTGGAGAAGTAAAGGGATGTTATCAGTCCATCTCCCTCGAAGATGACGAGGGTTAGGAACTGATTACATCGTCTTTATAAGAACATAAGAAAGAAGGAACACTGTAGCAGGCCTACTGACCCATGCGAAGCAGGTCCATGTACCCCCCTTCTTCCCGGATTAGCCCAATGACCCACCTAGTCAGGTCACTTCCATTTAAGGAAGGAGCACGGCATCAGACCTAGTAGCCAAGCTAGTCAGGTCCAACTCACACCCACCCACACCCACTCATGTATTTATCCAACCTATTTTTAAAACTACACAACGTTTTAGCCTCTATAACTTACTCGGGAGTTTGTTCCACTCATCCTCAACTCTGTTACGAAACCAGTGCTTTCCTATAGTCCTTCCTGAATATTAATTTTTCCAACTTGAAACCATTGCTGCGAGTCATGTCTTGGCTGGAAATTTTCAGCACGCTATTTACATCCCCTTTATTTATTCCTGTTTTCCATTTATACATCTCGATCAAAAACCCCCCTTCCTTAATTCTACGCTTTTCGAGAGAGTGCAGATTCAGGGCTCTCAGTCTATTCTCATAGGGAAGATTTCCAGTGCATTTACATCCATTCTGTAATACGGTGACCAGAACTGTGCAGCATAATCTAAATGAGGCCTAATCAAGGATATATAGAGTTGAAGAACAGCCTGACGACTTCTATTATTTATACTTCTAGATATGAAGCCATGGATTATGTTAGCTTTATTGCGAACACTAATGCACTGTTGTCTTGAGTTTAGATTACTGCTAACCAGAACTCCTAAGTTCTTTTCGCAATCAGTAGTATTAAGATATACATTATTTAATTTATATGTGACATGGTTATTTAACTGTCCAACATTTAGAACTTTGCATTTGTCTATATTAAACTGCATCTGCCACTTCTCCGACCATTGCATCAGTCTATTCAAATCATCCTGGAGGCTCTAGTGTCCTCATTAGAATGAACTGGCCGGCCTATTTTGGTGTCATCAGCAAATTTGCTTATGTCGCAATTTATTCCCTCATCTGTGTCGTTTATGTAAATTGCGAACAACAACGGGCCCAACACTGACCCCTGCGGAACACCGCTCGTGACGTGCCCCCACTCTGATTTCTCCCCATTTATCCAAACTCTCTACTGCCTATTTGTCAGCCATGCCTCTACCCAGGAAAAAAATTCTCCTATTCCGTGTGCCTTAAGTTTCATCAATAGCCTCTGATGTGGAACTCTATCGAAAGCCTTACTGAAGTCCATATACACAATATCATATTCATTACCATGATCTACCTCTTCAAATACCTTAGTGAAAAAAGTTAGTAAATTCGTAAGACAGGAACGCCCCTTTGTAAAACCGTGTTAAGATTCATTAATTTATGCCTATCAAAATGGCTACGAATTTCTTCGGCAATTATTAATTCCATAAATTTTCCCAGTATGGCGGTAAGGCTTATTGGTCTATAGTTCGAAGCTAAGGACCTGTCACCTGCCTTGTAAATAGGTATTACATTTGCCATTTTCCACTTATCAGGCACTATGCCAGTTTGTAGTAATATGTTGAAAAGATTAGCCAAAGGTATCCTAAGTTCCTCTTTACATTCCTTTAACACCCTTGCAAACAGTTCATCAGGGCCTGGGGATTTGTTAGGTTTTAATTTCTCTATTTGTTTGAGGACTGTCACTCGTTACCGCAATCGTGCAGAGTTTGTTATCCTGTTCTACATAATCTATTATTTCAGGAATTTCGCTAGTATTTTCCTAGGTAAAAACTGAGAGGAAGTAAGTATTGAAAATTTCACACTGTTTGCTACCGCCTCTGTATTCGACTGAAGAAGCCTACTGTGTAGGCGAACCGTTTAAGGATATAGATATATAACTGCTGAACATGTGTCTTAAAAACTTGATGTTTTTAACCATTAATATACTCATGCTTTTCCATATAGTTTATGTAATAGCAGTGTCGCATCCAGCTGGTATAATTTCGCTCAGTGGTTCATAAATCAGGAACGTACCTAATTTCTTTAAGATGGTGCTGGTGGATGCGATCAAAGCAGAGTCTGTCTGCAGCTTTGATAAATAATTTGGAGTTGAGGAAGTTCATCAGATGGTTCTGGATGTCTTTCACCAGCACGCCTTGTGAAAGCCACCACATCACCTATTACCCAGCAATTACAACAACATATCTTGAATAAAAACACCATAGCTCACGTGCAACAAGGAATCAGGCTTTCCAGAGAGCTATAAGCTATAGTCTCTGCGACAACAATCCCAAACAGACCTGAATTCAACATCTCTTGCAATCGATCCATAACCGAGCAAGAAGCACTCGGCTTGTAAGTGAAATTCTCTATCGACATACACAAAAAACACAATGTACTTATATACCATAGCAAAAAACTACAAATTCAGGGAGAGCAATTTCCAGAAAGGCTTTACGCAAGGGTTGATCACGGCAGTCATTTCTGAGACTCCCACAACATCCATCTCTCGCAGGCATATCACCGGCTTTAAAGATTTGGCCAATGACCACACAAACAGCACCACAGAGAGGAGGAATCTACAGACTAAAACAGTAGATGAACAGGCTGCTGGAAGACGGAGAAATGTGCGAGCCAGTTCCCATGCACATTTACAAATTAGACTTCTCATATATGAGAATACTTCTGTTCTGAAGTGAACTGAACAAGGCAAACGTCTCCTGCATATGACACCCTTTCATCCCAGACCTGCACACTTGTATGGACTACCCAAGGTATTCCAGCCAGGCGTACCCATGAGATCTATAACCTAGCAGGTCTTTTGGCAAAGCACCTTTCACAGCACATCTTAAATACGCATTAAAAAAACTGTGCAGCTTCGAGGCAAACATTATTCACGAAGGCACTTGTTATTCACAGTGTAATGTAGAGTACAGCATCTGTTTATTATATTATTGCTATTTAAGTATAAGGATCATTCTGCTCCCCCCGTGGTTGTTTTGCATCCTGTATCCTAGTTTGCGATATTTGCATTTATATATATATATATGTCATGCCGAATATGTAAAACTGGTCAATTAGCAAGAACTCATTTAAAATTAAGTCCTTTCTAAAAATTTCTCTTGTACGTTTAAAGATACATTTTTTTCATTAATGTTAATGTAAAAATTTATAATTTTGCACCAAAAGAATCTTTGAAAACTTACCTAACCTTATTATAACAAGCAGAATTTATTTTAGCCTAATCCAACTAAATATATTTTGGATACGTTTACAATAATTTAATACTAAACAAACATAACGGAATATATATTTTTCGTTAGGTTCAGAATGATTTTGGCGAAATTATTGCATGCACAAATTTTCACTTGTCCTATATGGCAAGATGAACGTTGCTATTTAAGCCAAGATCGCAAGTTCTGCCTATTCGGTACGACATACACACACACACACACACACACACACACACACACACACACACACACACACACACCACACGCACGCACGCACGCACACACACACACCACGTACTCATATACAACAGGCCTAGTGTCTAATCGACATGTGCCTAGGACAAAATGGTAACTAACACACACACACACACACACACACACACACACACACACACACACACAACACCCGGGGCCAGGAGCTGAGTCTCGACCCCTGCAACCACAATTAGGTGAGTACACACACACAAACACACACATTATATATATATATAATATTTATAATATATATATATATATATATATATATATATATATATATATATATATATATATATATATAATATATGCAATAAGATCACAGTAAACAGGTGATTTTAAAATATGCAGAACAACCACTGTGAAAGAGTAGTGAAATTCCAAGCGCTTTCGTGACTACTCACATTGTCAAGGAACTATGACAATGTGAGTAGTCACGAAAACGCTTGGAATTTCACTACTCTTTCACAGTGGTTTTTTGCATATATATATATATTATATATAATATTATATATATATATATATATATATATATATATATATATATATATTATATATATATATCTTCCCATTTCCATATCATTTTCCTCCCATTCATTATAGTCATTATAAGTATCGTCCCCATTTCCCATTCATCTTCCAGATTCATTCATTACAGTTGGTTTTACTTTGTCTTATTTTTCCAAGCCCTTTGTTACAATGAAGATCACTAATCAGTGAACCTTCTACTCCGAATTATTCACAATAGTCTTAACCTCCCAATACTTGCAATCCTTGACCTCCCAATCCTTGCAATCCTTGACTCTATTGAGTTATGCGTTAACTTTAGTTACTTCTCTTTTGAGGGCTTTATGTACCAGCAGTCATTTGGCATGGCCATGGGCTCAACATTAAGCACAGTCATGGCCACTCTGTACATGGAGGAGAGGAGAGTGATATCCTAGTCATTACTCAAGATGCTTCAACATTTTCAACCCTAACAGCATAAACTAGTTAGAACCTTCAATCAAATGTACCATTTAAGAAGTTAAAGGAGGACAGATGCCATTTTTGGATATCGTCATCTGTATTAATGAAGATTAACTTGATATCGCAAACCCACTAGCAAAAATAATTTACTGCATTTACTTTGTCTTTACAACAGAATAAAACGCTGGACTATCATTGTTTTCCTAAGTGCACAATGGGGATGTTGAGGACCTACATTCCTAGAAGAATGCGACTACGCTCATAAACCCTTCTAAAAAAAATTATCCACAACACTCCATCACTGACCACAGAAGAGTACAGAGGATACTACACTGAGAGACAATTTACAACCCCAGTAGATAGTTTTACCCGTCTACAACCCAAGCAATAACCTCTCCAAATCCTTAACGAAAGCCAATATCAATGTTGCCACCATAGCCTCCAACACAATAAAGGACTTAGGAAGAAAACAGTATCCAGAAACACCAGTGTAGGCGTCTATATGACGCTTTCACTGGTAGGTTTTACGTTGGTGGAAATTTTAGGGACATGAACACGAGGATGATGGAACACAGAAGTGCTTACCAGAGACGTGACATGAACAACTGAAACTATTCACTGGAACTCAGATTTCCATCTGATAAACTTCCCCAGAGCTATCCTAGTTATCAAAGCAGCAGACATACGGAATTTACTGCTTAGAATCTGCTCTAATCGCAACCAAT
Organism: Cherax quadricarinatus; assembly: GCF_026875155.1. Classification (NCBI taxonomy): domain Eukaryota; kingdom Metazoa; phylum Arthropoda; class Malacostraca; order Decapoda; family Parastacidae; genus Cherax; species Cherax quadricarinatus. The sequence continues at coordinate 32,323,679 of NC_069437.1, forward strand.
TGCACTATCGCTTAGAAATTAGGTTCGTTCTTAATTTCTGAAGCATTGACCAAAAAATATTCTAATCGTATATAACACTGCTCTGGCATAAACTATATTGAGAAATACTGAAGTTGACCTTCTGACTCACCAAATTTTGAACTTAAAAATTTCTACTTGGCTTAACACATTACTGCAGGTGACGTCCACCTTTACAGTAACACATTACTGCAGGTGACGTCCACCTTTACAGTAACACATTACTGCAGGTGACGTCCACCTTTACAGTAACACATTACTGCAGGTGACGTCCACCTTTACATCTCGCATCTCTCCACTATATACACCCCTCAAGGAAGGTTCCTTGATGTTGGTGAGGGCTCTTGATTTAGGGAACTGGATCTGTGCCCAGTTCCCCGAATTAAGCCTGAATGCCTTCCACATCCCCCCCCAGGCGCTGTATAATCCTCCGGGTTTAGCGCTTCCCTCTTGATTATAATAATAATCCACTATATACAGTAAATACTCTTCATCTCTGAGATGGGTAGAAAATGTTATAAATTGCGTATTATGTCTCGCTAACTTGCAGTCGCTCAGGCGAGCAGCGTGTCATGCAGGACTCGATGAGTGCTCTACTTTCCACTGAACTGCAACACTGAGTCGCTGGAACAGGAAAGTACCCTCTCTGGAATCCTTCTTAGTTGCCCTGATGAATCTTTTACCTAGCTCCTTAATTTATTTCTTATATGAACTGCTAAACCAGTATGAGACGATTCTTGTGGAAAGAGGACAGGATCCCCAGCGGCTTGCTGGGGATCCTTTCCCTCCTCCCCTTCGTGAGGGGAAGGACCCCCATACATATTTTAATAGTTTGCTCTTGGCATAACGTATTTCGCTTTTGTCTACGTATTCTGTAATCGTCGAAGCACCTGAAGGAACCTCGAGGAAATGTAAGGGAAGAAGTATAACAAAAATCTGTTGATTTTTTTTTAATTATGTAGAATATATTTACTTTGTGCAAAGTAATTTTGTGTGTTTGAATGGGTTTTACTCGAGGCTTTGGCGTGAGCTTGCGAGTGTTTGGTACTTGTGTATATGAGTGATTTTTGTTATTGTAGAGAGTTGGATTACCTTTTGGTCCTAACGCTTTGGCAGCTGTAAAAATTCACTTCCTGCCATCCCCTGCCTCCTGTCTCCCTTTGTCTCCCTCTGTCTCCTTCCTCCCTCAGCCTCCTGCCTTTGTCTCCTTCTGCCTCCCTCTGCCTCCTCCCTCTGCCTCCGCCTGCCTCTTCCTGCCTTCAGCGGCCACCTCCTCACCGTGAAGCGGGAAGCATCAGAAGTACACTTCCCTTCCGTCCTTTCCTATAAAGCGCCCTATTGAATAGACTGTTTCAAGCAGTTGTTCCCGACAGTGTGAAGGAGAATGGTTCCCCCCTCACAGCGGTGCTGCTTGTGAAAGTTGGTCCAGATAGTCTGGACGTACCACGGGAGACAACCCTAGTCATCTAACATGGTCCAGATAGCTGGTCTGTATCTACTGCAGGTGACAGTGGTTCATCTAATAGAGTCCAAGTTAAACGTACCCCGGGAGGTGGAGGACTTAGAAGCAGAAGTTAGTGATGACGTCTATGTCTTTGTGTGGAACTTTTCATAGTTTGTGCCTCTTCATTCCTCTCTAACACCTAAGATTTTTATGATATCTTGAACAGTGGAAGACACTTAAGTTGACACTGGATGCTGGACTAAGTAGAATCTTTTTATTATTTACCAGAATTGAATACATCAGTTGTGTGTGTGTGTGTGTGTGTTAATTTCTATATTCTCTCCTATCCCGCATACTATTTTCCCCCCATTTTCTTTTCTCTTCGTTTTTCCTCTCGCCCCATCTGCCAGTGTCTGACTCGAGCCTCTCCCCCTCTCCGTGTTTTAATAGAGCAGGCTGGGTAGGCGGTCAAGAGCTCCACCCGGCCCTGTTAAGGCAATGGGAATAGGAGATAACTATGTTTCCCTTTCATATTCCATCACAAGGCATGATTCACATACACAATGTTGAAATTTGTCAGACTGAGCTGGGAGGCTTCAATAGGGCAGTGAAGATATCGTCAAGTATTCCAGCAAACGTTCATAAGCTACCACAGCTTCAGAGGTTTCGTTCCAGCAGAGCTGAACTTACTATCCCTTGGCAATTGCCATTTCTCAGAATATCCTTTCCCAAAGACAGGAGAAATGAAATTGTGAAGATATCCTCATCAGTGTTAGGAGACAGACCCAAGGACAGGCTAGAAGATATTGTAAATGCGAACTTATATCGACTCTTGTTTTGTACATCTTTCTCGCTATAAGTTAAAGTACACTGAACATCATAAAGAATCTTACGGCAGGGACTATGAAACCGAAAAACCATTTTCTTTAAAATGAAGTACTAATAAAACTTCAAACAATGGCATAATTTTTATTATCTCGCCACAAAGAAAGAGCAAGTCAAGTGCAGGTGTTGCATATGTTGAAGTGTACAAAGAAACTCTCAAGTGCTACAAGAATGAAATACTGCTTCTAGGCTGTGTCTGTGTGGACAGATTTCATTGAGCCAAGCCTCAGGCTATACTGATACCATGGAGCCAAGCCTCAGGCTATACTGATACCATGGAGCCAAGCCTCAGGCTATACTGATACCAGGGAGCCAAGCCTCAGGCTATACTGATACCAGGGAGCCAAGCCTCAGGCTATACTGATACCAGGGAGCCAAGCCTCAGGGTATAAATGATACCATGGAGCCAAGCCTAGGCAAAACTGATATCAGGGAGCAAGCCTCAGGCTATACTGATACCAGGGAGCCAAGCCTCAGGCTATACTGAAACCATGGGCCAAGCCTCGGCTATACTGATACAGGAGCCAAGCCTCAGGCTATACTGATACCAGGAGCCAAGCCCAGGGTATACTGATACCAGGGAGCCAAGCCCCAAGCCCTTTTCTGATCCATGGAGCCAAGCCCAGGCTATACTGATACCAGGGAGCTAAGCCCAAGCTTTTACTGATACCAATGGAGCAAAGCCCAAGCTACTGATACCAGGAGCCAAGCCTCAGGCTATACTGAACTAGGGAGCCAAGCCTCAGGCTATACTGATACCATCCCAAACAAGGCTCAGGCTTACTGAACCATGGAGCCAAGCCTCAGGCTTTTACCCGATGCCAGGGGGCCAAGCCTCAGGCTATACTGATACCATGGAACCAAGCTTTAGGCTATACTGATAACAGGAGCCAAGCTCAGGCTATATGATACCATGGAGCCAAACCTTCAGGCTATACTGATACCTGGAGCCCGCCTCAGGCTATAATGATACCCGGGAGCCAAGCCTCAGGCTATACTGATACCATGGAGCCAAGCCTCAGGCTATACTGATACCATGGAGCCAAGCCTCAGGCTATACTGATACCATGGAGCCAAGCCTCAGGCTATACTGATACCATGGAGCCAAGCCTCAGGGTATACTGATAAACCGGGAGCCAAGCCTCAGGCTATACTGATATCCCGGGAGCCCAAACCCCAGGCTATAACGATACCATGGAGCCAAGCCTCAGCTATACTGATACCAGGGAGCCAAGCCTCAGGCTATACTGATACCAGGGAGCCAAGCCTCAGGCTATACTGATACCATGGAGCCAAGCCTCAGGCTATACTGATACCATGGAGCTAAGCCTCAGGCTATACTGATACCAGGGAGCCAAGCCTCAGGCTATACTGATACAGGGGGCCAAGGCCTCAGGCTAAACTGATACCATGGAGCCAACCCCCAGGTATACTGATACCATGGAGCCAAGCCCCAGGCTTAATACTGGGTCCCCAGGCAGAACCAAGCCCCAGCTATACTGTTTCCAGGAGCAAGCCTCAGGCTATACTGATACCAGGGAGCAAGCCTCAGGCTAAATGATACCAGGAGCCAAGCCTCAGGCTATATGTACCAGGGAGCCAAGCCTCAGGTAACTATTTCCAGGGAGCCAAGCCTCAGGCTAACTGATACCAGGGGGCCAAGCCTCAGGCTAATGATACTGGGAGCCAACCTCAGCTTAACTGATACCATGGAGCCAAGCCTCAGGCTATACTGATACCAGGGAGCCAAGCCTCAGGCTATACTGATACCAGGGAGCCAAGCCTCAGGCTATACTGATACCAGGAGCCAAGCCTCAGGCTATACTGATCCAGGGGGCCAAGCCTCAGGCTATACTGATACCTGGGGGCTAAGCCTCAGGCTATATGATACCAGGAGCAAGCCTCAGGCTATACTGATCCCGGGGAGCCAAGCCTCAGGCTTTACTGATACCAGGGAGCCAAGCCTCAGGCTATACTGATACCAGGAGAAGCCTCAGGCTTTTACTGATACCAGGGTAACCCTTCGGGGTATACTGATACCAGGAGCCAGGCCTCAGGCTATCTGATACCAGGGACCCAAGCCTCAGGCTATATGATACCAGGGAGCCAAGCCTCAGGTTTATACTGTCCCGAGCCAAGCCTCGGGCTATACTAATACCAGGGAGCCACCCTTCAGGCTATACTGATACCAGGGACCCAAAGGTCAGGTTTATACTGATACCAGGGACCCAAGCCTCGCTATACTGATCCAGGACCCAAGCCTCAGGCTATACTAATACCAGGACCCAAAGATCTCAGGCTATACTGATCCAGGGGGCAAGCCTCAGGCATATGATACCAGGGAGCCAAGCCTCAGGCTATACTGATACCGGGGACCCAAGCCTCAGCTATACTAATACCAGGAACCCAGGCCTCAGGTATACTGATACCAGGGAGCCAAGCCTCAGGCATACGGGAACCAGGGAGCCAACCCTTTCAGGCAATACTGATCCAGGGCCAACCCTTCAGGCTTACTGATACAGGAGCCAAGTTTCGGGGCTATACTGATACCAGGAGCCAACCTCAGGCAACTGATCCAAAGGAGCCAAGCCTCAGGCTAATTGATACCAGGAGCCAACCCTTTCAGGCTATACTGATACCAGGGGCCAAGCCTCAGGCTATACTGATACCAGGGGGGAAGGCCTCAGGCTATACGATACCAGGGACCAACTCAGGCTATACTGATACCAGGGAGCCAAGCCTCAGGCTATACTGATACCAGGGAGCCAAGCCTCAGGCTATACTGATACCAGGGAGCCAAGCCTCAGGCTATACTGATACCAGGGAGCCAAGCCTCAGGCTATACTGATACCAGGGAGCAGCTCAGGCTATTCGATACCAGGGACCCAGGTTCAGGCTATACTGATACCAGGACCAAGCCTCGGCTATACTGATACCAGGGACCCAAGCCTCAGGCTATACTAATACCAGGGACCCAAAGCTCAGGCTATTGATACCAGGGGCAAGCCTCAGAAATATGATACCAGGAGCCAAGCCTAAAGGCTATACGATTCCAGGAGCCAAGCCTCAGGCTATATATCCCAGGAACCCAAAGCCTTTCAGGCTATACTGATACCAGGAGCCAAGCCTAAAGGCAAACGATATCGGGGGAGCCAAGCCTCAGGCATACTGTACCAGGAGCCAAGCCTCAGGCTAGACTGATACCAGGGAGCCAAGCCTCAGGCTATACTGATACCAGGGAGCCAAGCCTCAGGCTAGACTGATACCAGGGAGCCAAGCCTCAGGCTATACTGATACCAGGGAGCAAGCCTCAGGCTAGACTGATACGAGGGAGCCAAGCCTCAGGCTAGACTGATACCAGGGAGCCAAGCTCAGGCTATACTGATACCATGGAGCCAAGCTCAGGCTATACTGATACCAGGGAGCCAAGCCTCAGGCTATACTGATACCAGGGAGCCAAGCCTCAGGCTATACTGATACCAGGGAGCCAAGCCTCAGGCTATACTGATACCAGGGAACCAAGCTTCAGGCTATACTGATACCATGGAGCCAAGTCTCAGGCTATACTGATACCATGGAGCCAAGCCTCAGGCTATACTGATACCATGGAGCCAAGCCTCAGGCTATACTGATACCAGGGAGCCAAGCCTCAGGCTATACTGATACCATGGAGCCAAGCCTCAGGCTATACTGATACCAGGGAGCCAAGCCTCAGGCTATACTGATACCAGGGAACCAAGCTTCAGGCTATACTGATACCAGGGAGCCAAGCCTCAGGCTATACTGATACCAGGGAGCCAAGCCTCAGGCTATACTGATACCAGAGCCAAGTCTCAGGCTATACTGATACCAGGGAGCCAAGCCTCAGGCTATACTGATGCCAGGGAGCCAAGCCTCAGGCTATACTGATACCAGGGAACCAAGCTTCAGGCTGTACTGATAACATGGAGCCAAGCTTCAGGCTATACTGATACCATGGAGCCAAACCTCAGGCTATACTGATACCAGGGAGTCAGGCCTCAGGCTATATTGATACCAGGAGCCAAGCTTCAGGCTATACTGATACCATGGGGCCAAGCCTCAGGCTATACTGATACCATGGAGCCAAGCCTCAGGCTATACTGATACCATGGAGCCAAGCCTCAGGCTATACTGATACCAGGGAGCCAAGCCTCAGGCTATACTGATACCAGGGAGCCAAGCCTCAGGCTATACCGATACCAGGGAGCCAGGCCTCAGGCTATACTGATACCATTGAGCCAAGCCTTAGGCTATACTGATACCATGGAGCCAGGCCTCAGGCTATACTGATACCATCTAGCCAAGCCTTAGGCTATACTGATACCATGGAGCCAAGCCTCAGGCTATACTGATAACAGGGAGTCAGGCCTCAGGCTATACTGATACCAGGGATCCAAGCTTCAGGCTATACTGATACCAGGGAGCCAAGCCTCAGGCTATGCTGATACCAGGGAGCCAAGCCTCTGGCTATACTGATACCAGGGAGCCAAGCCTCAGGCTGTACTGATACCAGGGAGCCAAGCCTCAGGCTGTACTGATACCAGGGAGCCAAGCCTCAGGCTATACTGATACCAGTGAGCCAAGCCTCAGGCTATACTAATACCAGGGAGCAGCAGGCCTCCCCCCTCAGCTTTTACTGATACCAGGGAGCCAGCCTCAGGCTATACTGATACCAGGGAGCCAGACCTTAGGCTATACTTATACCAGGAAGCCAAGCCTCAGGGTGTACTGATAAAAGCGAGCCTAGCCTCTGGCTATACTGATAACAGGGAGCCTAGCCTCAGGCTATACTGATAACTGCGAGCCTAGCCTCAGGCTATACTGATAACAGTGAGCCTATCCTCTGGCTATACTGATAACAGCGAGCCTAGCCTCTGGCTATACGGATACCAAGGAGCCAAGCCTCAGGCTATACTGATACTAGGAGCCTAACCTCAGGGTATTCTGACACCAGGGAGTATTGCCTCAGGCTATACTGATACCTGGTGGGCTAACCTCAGGCTATACTCATACCAGGGAGCCTAGCCTCAGGCTGTACCAGAGAGCCTAGCCTCTGGCTGTACGAGGGAAGCTAGCTTCAGGCTGTACCAGGGAGCCTACCTCAGGCTATACTGATACCAGGGGGGCCTAACCTCAGGCTGTACCAGGTGAGCCTAGCTTCATGCTATATTGATACCAGGGGGCCTAACCTTAGGCTATACTGATACCAGGGAGCCTAGCCTCAGGCTGTACCAGAGAGCCTAGCCTCAGGCTGTACCAGAGAGCCTAGCCTCAGGCTGTACCAGCCTAGTCTCAGGCTGTACCAGAGAGCCTAGCCTCAGGCTGTACCAGAGAGCCTTGCCTCAGGCTGTACCAGAGAGCCTAGTCTCAGGCTGTACCAGAGAGCCTAGCCTCAGGCTGTACCAGGGAGCCTTGCCTCAGGCTTTACCAGAGAGCCTAGTCTCAGGCTGTACCAGAGAGCCTAGTCTCAGGCTGTACGAGAGAGCCTAGTCTCAGGCTGTACCAAAGAGCCTAGCCTCAGGCTGTACCAGAGAGCCTAGCCTCAGGCTGTACCAGAGAGCTTAGTCTCAGGCTGTACCAGAGAGCCTAGTCTCAGGCTGTACCAGAGAGCCTAGTCTCAGGCTGTACCAGAGAGCCTAGTTTCAGGCTGTATCAGAGAGCCTAGCCTCAAGCTGTACCAGGGAGCCTAGCCTAAGGTTGCACCAGGGAACCTACGCTCAGGCTGGGTTGCCAGAGTAGAAGAGCCTCGAAACTGATCACAGGTATGGTGCCATTTACCTGGTTTAAGTAGCTACTCAGGCGGTGCCCTGGGTGCTCTGTGCTCCCTGCCTCACCTGTGTTCCCTGCCTCCCCTGTGCTCCCTGCCTCACCTGTGCTCCCTGCCTCCCCTCGCTCCTTGACTTGTGCTTCTTGAAGGTGAGGCAGCGGCTACACTGTGCTCACCTGAGCAGCAGCTTGATGCAGTAAGCTCAGACTCTGCACCTGCTGATGTTCCCACCCGCCCCTTGGTGGCGGGCTCCTCGTCTTTGTTGTGGGCGGCGAGAGTTAGTTTGTGGGCGGTGGTGGCGTGTGTTACATACACTTAGTTTTATCCCCTCCACAATAACATTGAAGTCTTCGCACTTGATATTAGTGAGTGACTTGGGAGTCTGTCTTGCCCAATCTTGCCCAATCTCGCTCAGCCTCGCTCAGCCTCGCAAGGTACTGGTTGTCCTCACTCTTGGAATTTGCCCTCATTCAACACTAGTGTGTTTTGAGTGGCCTACTGAAAGGCCTGGTTAATATCAGTTTGAAGTTAGTTTCCTCAATGGATGCGCATCCTCTCCCATACAGATTCAAGTATCGTCTTCAGTGGATGATACAGTGCTCTGACTCTTGTCTCTGTCAACGTCGAATCTGAGAAAGAGAACTGGGGAAGAGCACTGTGCCTTGATGAACAGACTGTTTAATTCATGTTAAACGCTAAGCCCATTTTGGGTCATATAGCGCAAGAAGTGGTGGAGGCTTGATCCTCCGTCTGCTCAGCGCCAGACAGACGCTCTTCTGATTTGTACTAACCTATTCAGAGAAGGTAACAAATGGCAGCCTCTTGATTTTACCTTGTTGAACTTTGAGTCCGATTTGTAAGAAAATTAAAATTTAACTACCCACTTTTCCAGTTATTCCTTTCGCACGCATTTGATGGCTGTTAGACCATGATAACACTTGTCTAAGTCTGTTAAAAAGTTTGTATATACTGCATTTGCATTTTGTCTTCAGTACATTCACGACCATGATGTAATGGTCCAGCAACTAATTTTGTCTCCAGACTCCGTCTACATAGTGTCTTTCTTTTTATGAATATGGAATCTCAGGAATCTAGGCCTGGGACGGAGTGTAAGGACATGCTGTCAGTGGCTTTCCTTCTCTGTAACCATTATTTGTTCTTACTCTTGAGAAAGCATGAGACCATCTTTGAGAAGTCCAATGATTCTTCGTCTTCTGCTGTAGAGGAACCGTCTCAAACTTTTATCTTCTCTTCTCGAGTCTCTGGTTGAAATTAAGATTATTCATACTATCTTTCCAGCGTATTTAAGCAAATTCACGATTTATTTGGTTCCAGTTAATATTCTTACTGGTGAGGTTGAATATATTGACGATATCCTCCTGACTGTGTTCTGCTGTTCAAGACAATGTGTATTCAAGTCTCAACTTCAGTTACGTTGTGGACTGAATTTGCTGTATTCGACACCATTGTGTTCCGTACTGTGTCCATTGTATTTGTGAGTATAAGGTCAAGGGTAATTTTTAATCTGGTCGGTTCCACTATTTGCTGGCTTAAGGCAAATTTAACACAGAATCTTAATAGTTCGTGTGTGTTTGTGTGTGTGTGTATGTATGTGTGTGTGTGTGTGTGTGTGTGTGTGTGTATATATATGTATGTGTGTGTGTGTGTGTGTGTGTATGTGACTAACAGCTGCCTCCAGTGATATATTCACTGTTATGACAACATTTTCTACTTCCATTCTTTCGTCGTAGCTTACAGCTTCATAACTACAGCACCTGTCTGGAGACATTCTTCTGAGCTTTCTCGAGTTCCGTTTTGTGTGGGCGACTTGTGACACGAAGGAATCATTGGTTAGCTTTCTGAAGTTCTCCTTTATGTTTGCAGCGTAGCATAAGCCGCTCTTATTATTCTGTTAATGAACACTTCACGTATGTGTAATGTTTATTCCAGCTCTGTGTGTGTGTGTGTGTGTGTGTGTGTGTGTGTGTGTGTGTGTGTGTGTGTGGTGTGTGTGTACATTTCTATATTCTCTCCTATTCCGCTTCCTGTCTCTCTCCCATTTTCTTTTCTCTTCGTTTTTCCTCTCGCCCCATCTGCCAGTGTCTGAATCTAGCCTCTCCCCCTCTCCGTGTTTAATAGCGCAGGCTGGGTAGGCGGCCAAGAGCTCCACCCGGCCCTGTTAAGGCAATGGGACCGCCAATCTGGAATGGGAATTGAGTCACAAATGAGTTTTACGTAGAAGGTGAGCCTCCAGCCCCTTGCTGGGATTGCAACCTTTACACCGTCCCTGATTGAAGCCCTAACGCATCCTGGAGCACACTGGGAAGAGACTCGGAAGGTGTAAACTAGGGCAGTTGAGCTAATAACATCCCTAGCACAGTTTAAAACAGTGTTAATTATTTTCCCCCTCGGGAGAGTTTTTAATTAAGATGTGATACTGATAGGTATTATTTAAGAAATACGTTGTTAATATTAATTTTGGGGTTATTTTCATAATTATTTCAAAGGTTGTATTTCATAACGGATTGTATTTGCAAAGAATAAGGCTTAGGACATAGAACCATAGAAAGGAGGAACATGGCAGGAGGCCTCTATGCCTACTAGCCAGGTCCTTTACATTCCATCCCACAATCAAAACATTTGCCTAACCCATTTTCATTCGCCCCAATACTCTGATGTGAAGTCTACTCAATCCACCCTCTCCACTCAGTATTATCCAACCAGATTTGAATACGCCAAGTCCAGCTCAATAACCCAACTGAGACTGTTCATCAGCAATACCCTATTTGCAAACCAATTACTTTCACTAATGCTTTTCTAAATCAAACTTACCAATTAAATCCATTGCTGGGATTCTCTCTTGAGAGACATCCTCAGACCTATTGAATCCCTTTATTTATACCTATCTTCCACTATACGACTCGATAGGTCTCCCTCATCTAGCGTCTAAAGTAATGTAACTTAAAGTTTCAAATCTTGTTCTAATAAGTTTTCTGATGCTTGTATTAATTAAGTATGCCTATACGCTGATAGTATTATTAACGAATTAGTCATTTTAATACGGAGACAACTGAGGCATATCTAGTGAGTTACTAATGATGTTAAAGCGCAGTATGACTTGATTTGTGCATACACTTCTTGATATGAATCAGTAATCTTTTGCTATTAAGAACGCTTAGGCATTAGTCTTGGTTTTGACAAGTTTAATGTCTTCTTTGGACATCCTTGTAAAGGACCAGGAAGGAGGGATGCCGACGGACAGTGAAATAAACTGATGAACGACAGAACACTTCGAGGAGGAAGTTGCAAAGACTGGATTACGCAGTACGACTACAAGACAACTCGCACATACTGCAAGAGTGGTCAGACAGTGAGTTGTTGGACTCAACCCCAGCATGTGCAAGTTATGAAATACAGATATAAAATACAGACCGTGTGAAAAGAAACCTTAAGCCACAGACAATTAAAAGTATCTAGAATTTTATGAGTAAGCATAGCATAAAAAGTATCACAAGTATCACAGGAGAGTCTCGTAACCCGAATAACAACTGTGTCAACTTAAGAGTACTTCATGATCGTATATGACGTGTGCCACACCTCAGTAAACTATATCCGGTAGAAAGATCTGAATGGGAAAGTGGTGGATGCAGATTCCATACCCAGTTTTGTAATTGAGTATAATAGGTTTCATGGAACAAGGGTGTCGTGTGACTTCGTAAGTAATGGTGGAGCGGCGTCAGGAGCCGAGACTCTTTCCTAGGAATCGTAGCTGTATGAGCATCTGTAACTTCTGAACCTTCTCTACAGTGCTTGACATATTTAGTGACTAAAGGCTGCATTCCTTCGGTGCAGTTCGGTCCTCGTCAGTTTGGTCGACGACGAACCCCATAGTTCGACTCGCTGGTAACATCCAGGACTGTTTCGCCAAACACCTTCATATTTTGTTGATCTTTGACCTGGAGAAAACCCATGACATTACGTGGAGGTCTGGTGTTCTTGGCCGTCTTCAGGCTGTGACTGCAGATCCATCTGTTCTGGTTGCAACAACAGTTGCTGTCAAAGAGATCGTTCAAGGTGAGGGTCGGTTCGTGGTACCCACAGGATTATGTCCTGGAAGAGACGGAAGGAGGTCCCGTTGGGCAGTATTTTGAGCATCCGTGGTTTTTATGATAGCCATTGATGGTGTGGTCAGGTTATCCCTGATGTCAAGGTCTCCCTGTATGTGGATGATCTTGCAGTGTATTGCACTACAGTTACTGTAGTGGCCTGATGCCTGCTTCAAGCAGCAGCGTGCAACAACACAGAGTGGGCTGCTTTTAATGGCTTACCTGTTCTCCAATCAAAAGATGGCGGCTGTTAATTTTACCCGGTCACAGGTTCAACAGCCTGCTTCGCCTGTGCTACTCCATGGTGTGGTACTTCTTTTGAGCAGAGGATGATGTTCTTTGGGGATGTCCTTTGATCGTCGCTTGACGTTGGCCTTTCATATAAAGTTCAGAGTGGATATTCTGTGGATGGTAGACATTCTTAAAGGGTTTTCTAACTATACCCATGAAAAAACTCGGCAGTCATTGCTCTGTATGTGGTTTTGGCTATCTCTTTCCTGTTGTGCCTACTGAACCCTGTTCATCACCTAGGGATCCAACTTTACACGGGCGTATGAGTGCTTTCCCTGTCGAGATCCTCTACTGTATCATAAGTCTAGTGAGCCTCCTCTGGATCTCTGAAGTGAAGAGCTCGGACTGACCTACCAGTTTTGGATTGAGAAGGGAGGAGCCCTTCGTTCGTCGTGTGGGACTTCCATGCAGTTTGTCATTGGGATGCTGGCCTTTTGGTTTGTGACCTCAATATGTCTGCTGTCTGAAAGGATGACTTCTCTCCCTGCCCTATTTGATCAGTGCCTGTTCTTTTTTGTTAGTAGTGGATGAGGACCCTTAAATGTCGTGCCTCGTTAATGACTTTGCCTAATTTCCTAGAGCATGAGTTGGGTCATGCTTCAAGAATAAAGGTCTTTATTGACAGGTCAAAGAGCAAGGGTGGTGGTAACTTCGCTGAGAGTGCTGGTTGAGGGCTCGTATTATGCTCAGCTGTCAAGAGAGTATTTTGTGTACACTGCGGAGCTCCATGCAATACTCACTGCTCTTTTCGTGATATCTGGCTTGATTGGTTCTCGGTTCACTATGAACTCTGATTCCTGATGTGCTCTCTCTCCTTGATCCAGTATGCTTCTGTCCACCCTGTGGTCCAAAAGATCCAGGAATCGTTGGTAAAGAAGCCCCACAAGGATGTGCGGTTCTGTTGGTGCAACGGTCATGTTGGTGTTCCGGGAAACGAACGGGTAGATCCCAAGGCTGCTTGCTGCAATCAACCTAATTTTGCCTTAGTGACTAAACTGGCCATATTCACACGTATGTGCTTGGGAAGTGGTGGGTCCGGTGGGCCCTGCAGACAAAGAGCAAATTGTACAGGATTCGTCATGACGTATGTGTCTGGCGCTTCTCTTTCAACAGGTATAGTCATGTGTTGCCAATTCTCTGTCGATTGAGGATCGAGCACACCTATCTTATCCATAGCTACCAGTTCGTGGGTGCAACTGGCTATGGAACACACTTTAACAGTTGCCCAACGGCTTAGACCTTTCTGCCTTCTTCATTATTTTTATAATTAACAGGATGTCTGTAGAAATCTCTTGGAAATTTTGTGAGGGGGGAAGTCTTTTGGCATTAGTGTTTTTTAACTGATGTTGGTTGTTTTAAATTGATATGATATTGATGCTGAGCGTTTTATTCATGTTCTTAAGTTTTATTATTTGTTAATTTGACCTTTGATTTTTATTGTATGTGTGTGTTTGTATTGCATATATTTTTTATTGGTACGAGTGGTAAATGACTTACGTGCTCCGAGTGTTCTGTAACTACTTCTACTACTGCTGCTTAATACTACAACTACTATACTACTACGACTACTATACTACTGCGACTATTCTACTACGACTACTGTTAAAATGTGTGAAGTGTGGAGATGGACACCTGTGTAGAGTCCAGGACTTGTAAGAAACCCATCATGAAGTTGAGTAGAAGCACACTAATAATGGACACAATTTTATGTAATAAAACATACGAATTCCTCCCCATGTACAAAGAACTTTCACGGCACACACAAGTACGATAAGGTACCTAAACTACTCTGAACAGTTGAAGGTCTTTGATCTGTATTCCCTGGAACGCAGGCGAGAGAGATACATGATAATATACACTTGGAAGGTCCTGCAGGGATTGGTACCAAACCTGCACACGAAAATCACTCCCTATGAAAGCAAAAGACTCGGCAGGAGATGTAACGTTTCCCCAATGAAAAGTAGGGGCGCCACGAGTACACTGAGAGAAAACACAATAAGTGTCCGAGGCCCAAGACTGTTCAATTGCCTCCCAGCATACATAAGGGGGATTACCAATAGACCCTTGGCTGTCTCCAAGAAGGCACCGGACAGGCACTTAAAGTCAGTTCCTGGCCAACCGAGCTGTGGTTCGTACGTCAGCTTGCGTACACACACACACACACACACACACGGGGTTGCTCTACTCGTAAAAAACAGATGGAAATTCGAGAAAATGGGAGGCATAGACGAGACGGAAGAAAGAGACTACATAGTAGGTACACTTCAGTCTGGGGAGCACAAGGTGGTCATTTCAGTGATGTATAATCCACCACAGAACTGCAGGAGGCCAAGAGAGGAATATGAAGAGAGCAACAGAGCAATGGTGGACACACTTGCTGAGGTGGCAAGAAGAGCTCACTCCAGCAGAGCAAAGTTGCTGGTTATGGGGGATTTCAACCACAGTGAGATTGACTGGGAAAACCTGGAGCCACATGGGGGTCCCGAAACATGGAGAGCCAAGATGTTGGATGTGGTGCTGGAAAACCTCATGCACCAACATGTTAAGGACACTACCAGAGTGAGAGGGGAGGATGAACCAGCAAGATTGGACCTTGTGTTCACCCTGGGCAGTTCAGACATTGAGGACATCACATATGAGAGTCCCCTAGGAGCTAGTGACCACGTGGTTCTCTGCTTTGAATACATAGTAGAGTTGCAAGTGGAGAGAGTAACAGGAGTTGAATGGGAAAAGCCAGACTGTAAAAGAGGGGACTACATAGGGTTGAGGAACTTCCTGCAGAAGGTTCCGTGGGACAGAGAACTGGCAGGAAAGCCAGTAAATGAAATGATGGAATATGTAACAACGAAATGCAAGGAGGTAGTGGAAAGGTTTATTCCCAAGGGCAACAGAAGCAATGGGAAAACCAGAACGAGCCCCTGGTTTACCCGAAGGTGTAAGAAGGCAAAAACAAAGTGCAATAGAGAATGGAAAAAGTACAGAAGGCAGAGAACACATGAAAATAGGGAGATCAGTCGCAGAGCCAGGAACGAGTATGCACAGGTAAGGAGGGAGGCTCAGCGACAGTATGAAAATAACATAGCATCGAAAACCAAGACTGACCCGAAACTGTTGTATAGCCACATCAGGTGGAAGACAACAGTCAAAGACCAGGTGATCAGATTGAGGACAGAAGGTGGAGAACTCACAAGAAATGATCAGGAGGTATGTGAGGAGCTAAACAGGAGATATAAGGAAGTTTTTACGGTAGAGACAGGAAGGGCTTTGGGAAGACAGCACAGAAGGGAACATCAAGAGGGAATATACCAACAAGTGTTGGATGACATACGAACAACCGAGGAGGAGGTGCAGAAGCTGCTAAGTAACCTTGATACCTCAAAGGCAATGGGACCGGACATCTCCCCATGGGTCCTTAGAGAAGGAGCAGAGATGCTGTGCGTGCCTAACCACAATCTTCAACACATCCCTTGAAACTGGGCAACTGCCTGAGAAATGGAAGACAGCAAATGTAGTCCCCATATTTAAGAGAGGAAACAGAAATGAGGCACTAAACTACAGACCTGTGTCTCTGACATGTATTGTGTGCAAAGTCATGGAGAAGATTATCAGGAGGAGAGTGGTGGAACACCTGGAACGGAACAAGATTATAAATGAAAACCAGCATGGGTTCATGGAAGGCAAATCCTGTGTCACAAACTTTCTGGAGTTTTATGACAAGGTAACAGAAGTAAGACACGAGAGAGAGGGGTGGGTTGATTGCGTTTTCCTAGACTGCAGGAAGGCCTTTGACACAGTTCCCCACAAGAGATTAGTGCAGAAGTTGGAGGATCAGGCGCATTTAACAGGGAGGGCACTGCAATGGATCAGGGAATACCTGACAGGGAGGCAACAACGAGTCATGGTATCACAGTGGGCGCCTGCGACGAGCGGGGTCCCACAGGGGTCAGTTCTAGGACCAGTGCTATTTTTGATATATGCGAACGACATGATGGAAGGAATAGACTATGAAGTGTCCCTATTCGCAGATGATGTGAAGTTGATGAGAAGAATTAAATCGGATGAGGATGAGACAGGACTGCAAAGAGACCTGGACAGGCTTGACTTGTGGTCCAGAAACTGGCTTCTCGAATTCAACCCTGCCAAATGCAAAGTCTTGAAGATTGGGGAGGGGCAAAGAAGACCGCAGACAGAGTATAGGGTAGGTGGACAAAGACTACAGACCTCACTCAGGGAGAAAGACCTTGGGGTGACCATAACACCGAGCACGTCACCGGAGGCACACATCAACCAAATAACTGCTGCAGCATACTGGCGCCTGGCAAACCTGAGAATAGCGTTCCGATACCTTAATAAGGAATCGTTCAAGACACTGTACACTGTGTATGTTAGGCCCATACTGGAGTATAGCAGCACCAGTTGGAACCCACACCTGGTCAAGCACGTCAAGAAGTTAGAGAAAGTACAAAGGTTTGCAACAAGGCTAGTCCCAGAGCTCAGGGGAATGTCGTACGAGGAAAGGTTGAGGGAAATCGGACTGACGACACTGGAGGACAGAAGGGTGAAGGGAGACATGATAACGACATACAAGATACTGCGGGGAAAGACAAGGGGCAGAGATAGGATGTTCCAGGAGGGGACAGAAACAGGGTCACAAGGAAGCTGAAAGACTCAGACCGAATACACAAGTGGACGTTAGAAGTATTTCTTCAGTCAAGAGTCGTCAGGAAGTGGAATAGCCTAGCAAGTGAAGTAGTGGAGGCAGGAACCATACATAGTTTTAAGAAGATGTTATGACAAAGCTCAGGAATGCAGAGAGGGAGAGGAAACCTTTGTAGCGATCAGTGAAGAGGCGGGGCAGGAGCTGAGTCTCGACCCCTGAAACCACAAATTTGGTGAGCACACCACGCACACACACACACAACACACACACCACACACACACACACACACACACACACACACACACACCACACACACACACACACACACACCACCACTAAACACACACTAACACACACTAACACACACAACAACTACACACCTAACACACACACTAACACACACACTAACACACACACTAACACACACACTAACACACACACTAACACACACACTAACACACACACCAACACACACACATACACATGCATGCACATACAACAGGCCTAGTGTCTAATCGACATGTGTCTAGGACCAAATGGTAACTAACACACAAACACACACACAGTGTGCTGTACTGCCGTAATACGGTGAACTCTCTCTAATTTCACTAGTGCTAACATTGCCGTCGTCCCTGTAATACGCTCAGGTTTATGTACACGATACGACCCCTAATTCTGCCTGTAATGTACTTCCTAGGTGGTGTGTGGAATTGAGTTGGTGTGTGGTGATGAGTTGGTGTGTGGAGGTGAGGTGGTGTGTGGTGATGAGGTGGTGTACTCACCTATTTGTACCCACCTATTTGTGGTTGCAGGGGTCGATTCATAGCTCCTGGCCCCGCCTTTTCACTGATTGCTAGTAGGTCCTCTCTCTCTTCCTGCTCCATGAGCTTTATCAAACCTCGTCTTAAAACTATGTATGGTTCCCGTCTCCACTATGTCACTTTCTAGGCTATTCCACTTCCTGACTACTCTATGACTGAAGAAGCACTTCCTAACATCCCTTTGACTCATCTGAGTCTTCAACTTCCAATTGTGACCCCTTGTTTCTGTCTCCCATCCTGTTTTTGTCCACCTTGTCTATTCCGCGCAGTATTTTATATGTCGTTATCATGCCTCCGCTGACCCTCCTGTCCTCCAGAGTCGTCAGGCCACTGTGGTGATGAGGTGGTGTGTGGAGGTGAGGTGGTGTGTGGTGATGAGGTGGTGTGTGGAGGTGAGGTGGTGTGTGGTGATGAGGTGGTGTGTGGAGGTGAGGTGGTGTATGGTGATGAGGTGGTGTGTGGAGGTGAGGTGGTGTACGGTGATGAGGTGGTGTGTGGAGGTGAGGTGGTGTACGGTGATGAGGTGGTGTGTGGAGGTGAGGTGGTGTACGGTGATGAGGTGGTGTGTGGTGAGGTGGTGTACGGTGATGAGGTGGTGTGTGGAGGTGAGGTGGTGTACGGTGATGAGGTTGTCTGTGGAGGTGAGGTGGTGTATGGTGATGAGGTGGTGTGTGGAGGTGAGGTGGTGTATGTATCATGTGGGAGTTCGATACGTGGATTAGGGTAGAAATACTCACGTAGGCTGTTATACGTATAATTACTGAAATGTGAAACAGAGCCCGCAGCCGTACCTATCTCCTTGGCTACACTCGTAAAACTGACTAGGCGGCTGGCCAGTACCCCGTAGTGGGTGTTTTGAAATAGTGTCAGCTCAGCACAATATGGAGACCGTGACTCAAGACGGTTGGTCGTGAGTCAACGGACACTGGTTACTGGTAACTGGTTACTACGTTACTACTACTGAGATTACTGGTAACTGGTTACTACGTTACTACTACTGAGATTACTGGTAACTGGTTACTACGTTACTACTACTGAGATTACTGGTAACTGGTTACTACGTTACTACTACTGAGATTACTGGTAACTGGTTACTACGTTACTACTACTGAGAGCTCGGCGACGCTAACGTATGTCGTCCCGACATACAACTAATACAAACTAGAGATGGCAGGTACACGGCTTGGGCTGATTCTATACAATGTCAAAGTACACAACATGAACATTATAGATACATAAGTAGAACATTGGAATGAAAGTTTACGTAACTGAACTGTAATGCAATACAAGGTATACTATAGTACAACTTAAAACTCAACAAATGAACAACGAACTCAACATTGAGATTACAAGTTTATAAAAACAAAAATTTTGATCGATCGATCTGTATTCGTGTGATCTACGGATTCTGAGGAAGGAATATATACAAAGAAAGAGTGTTTAACAGAAAGGCAGATTCGGTGCACGCAAATCTAGACTGTTAACTCTCAGAATGCGGAGAGAACATGAACACAAAAAAAAAATTCTTGAATACTGATAAGTTGATACTGTAATTATTCATCTATACAGGTTATTTACATTTAACCCCAACTCTGCTAGGGTGTGATTGACATATGCAGAATGGGTGTCCTCTCTGGGAGGATCAAATTCTGTAGCATTGGCTAACTCATGCTGTATTTGAGGCAAATCTGAATTGGAAGTTACAAATGATACTTGAGGATTTCTCAATACCTGTCGTGTACGTAGGGAATAACGACATTCAGGTTGATCTTCTGACTGAGTATCAGAGGAAGAGAGTACAGGATCAGGAGGATTGTCAGAGTCTGTCACATTAGTCTGGGTTGGAACATCATTATCATCACATACTAACTTCATATGATCCAAATGCGATTCTTTATACTGACCAGTACTAATCTCTCTAACCTTATACTTATTTCCAGTGATATGTTCAACTACTCGATAAGGACCAACAAACCTTTGATCAAGCTTTGGCATTGCAGACGTTTTGTTAAAATTAGTCAGCATAACTCTCGAACCTACTTTGATTTTGGATGGCTTTGATCGAGTGTTTGCGACTCTTGTGAATTCAGCTGTTGATTTATGAAGTGTTTCACGGATTCTTGTGATGATGAGGAAGTGAGGGGATATTGACGGGGAAATGAGTGGGGTGGGTGAAGGAGATGAGAGGAGTTGGTGGGTAATGGGTGGTGGGGGAGGTGATAATAAGTTACTCTGCACCATTCCTGGGTTTACCTGAAGCACTCTCATGGAGACATTATTAACCTTCCCTACTGCTGCTGTTTCGTCGCTTCCACTGCTACTGCTCCAGCTGCTGCTGCCGTTGCTCCAGCTGCTGCTGCTGCTGTTGCTCCAGCTGCTGCTCCAGCTGCTACTGCTGCTTCAGCTGCTGCTACTACTGCTGCTGATGTTGCTCCAGCTGCTACTGCTGCTTCAGCTGCTGCTACTGCTGCTGCTGATGTTGCTCCAGCTGCTACTGCTGTTGCCCCTGCTAATTATTCTCTAGTTACAATTTCACCTGCCGTGAGGAGCACTGTTAAGTGTACGGCGACTTTTCCTTACTGTGTGTGTAAGCGTCTTAGAGAGTAATACCTTGTTTTGAATGTTCTCGTTATTCAGACTCTAGTTTTCCTAGCAGCTGTGAAGATAATATTGTGTTCTTTGGAAAAATAGGAGGTTTTGATATGGTAACCCCTAGGTCTCTCTTCTTCTGATGATGACCGAAGTCTTTGGTAAGATGGGTAAGGAAGAAGGATGGGTAAGGATAGAAATATTGGAAAAGGGTGGAAGGGGGGAGTAAGGTAGGATATAAAAGGTAAGTGGCCCAACCACTTTGGTGCAATTTAAAAAGTGTATGTGTAATAATAGAATATTCTTGAAGGGGTATAATACTAACCCATCAGAGTCACATAGATATAACAGATATTTTTTTTTTGTTTTTGAGATTGCATAACGAATATTTAAACGAAAAGACAAGGCGGTAATTGTCTGGACAGTTCGTAAAGAATTACTTGACACGTTAGCTTCTTTCAAGGTGGTGTCCCACCATTGTAAATGTAGCATATTTATAACAGTAAATGTTATACAAGATATCTCTCTAATTAGGGGAGATAATTTTCTTAGAGACATAGAAGGGTTGTGGTGTTACCCAATCATCTTCATCTGCAGGGAGGTTGCTCAAGATCGTTGGTCGATGGTAATCGTCTTGATGGATGAATCGACGCACCCTCTGTGGGAGAGTCATTCTTTGGGTCCTGTGAGGAGTATTAATGATATAGTCAGTGGTATTTTCAACTTGGAGAGGATGTTCTCTATCTGGTATGTAGAGTTCTTGCATTGCATAGAGTTGTTTCTTCTTCAGCGTATCTAGATTTATTGTCTCTTCCCTTTTAGCAGTTTTTTGTTTTTTCCTTTTAGTCTTTCTTTGTTATATAACAAATGTATGTAACATGTGATTATGGGTTGATTGGTTACATTGTTTTTGCTGACGTCTTTTTTATCATTAAGTGGGAAATTGTTGTGGTCGCTTAGAATCGTTGCTCAAGTGTATTCTCTTGATAAATGGAAGTTCCTCCTGTCGATACCAGTGTTAGTTACTGGGTCCTGCTCACAGGCTTCAACTGCTGGTCTGTCAGCTCCTGGCTTCATGCTGGTTCTGTCCTGGCTTTCATGCTGGTTCAGCTCCTGGCTTCATTGCTGGATTCAGCTCCTGGCTTCATGCTGGTTCAACTCCTGGCTTTCATGATGGTTCAGCTCCTGGCTTCAATTGCTAGTTCAACTTCCTCGGGCCTTCATGCAGTCAGCTCCTGTGCCATACATGCTGCGTTCACACTCCTTGGCTTATCTTGATGATTCAGCTCATGGGCTTCTGCTAGGTCAGCTCCTGGCTTCATGCTAGTTCAGCTCCTGCGCTTCATTGTCGTAGATTCTGACTCCTGGCTGCAGTGACCGCTGGTTCAATCTGGCTTCTGTGCTTTAGTTGAGCTCTTTGTGTTTCATGCTAGTTCAACTCCGGCTTGCATGCTGTCAGTTCAGCTCTTGGCTTCATGACTGATTTGCTCTGGCTTCGCATTGCTAGTTCAACTCCTGGCTTCTGCTGATTCAAGCTCCTGGCTTCATGCTAGGTTCAACTCCTGGCTCATTGCTGATTCAAGCTCTGGCTTCATGTAGTTCAATCCTGGCTTCATGCTGATTCAGCTCCTGGTCTTCATGACTTAGTTTCTTGCTCCTGGCTTTCATGCTGATTCTGTCCTGGGCATCGTACTGCTTGTTACAGATCCTGGCTTCATGCTGTTCATAAGACGCTTCCCTGGCTTAATGCTTGGTTCAACTCTGGCTTCATGCTGTTTCAACTCCTGGCTTCATGGCTGGTTTTCAGCTACTGGCTTCTTGCTGGTTAAACTCCTGGTTTCTTGATGGTTGCAACTCCCCGGTCTTTGCTTGGCTTGGTGTCAACATGCTGGCTTCATGCGGTTCAAGCTGGTTTCTTGCTGGTTCAACGCCCGGCTCATTCTGGTTCAAATCCTGGCTTCATGCTGATTCAACTCCCGGCTTCATGCTGGTTCTAACTCCTGGCTGCTGCTGGTTCAACTCACCGGCTTCTTGCTGGTTCATCTCTGGCTTCATGCTGGTTCAACTCCTGGCGCTTCATGCTGGTTCAGCTCCTGGGCTTCATGATGTTCAACTCCTGGCAACTCCCGGGCTTAATGCTGGGTCAACTTTCGTGGCAATCTCCCGGCTTCATGCTGGGTCTCAAATCCCGGCTTCATGCTGAAGTTCAATAACTCCCGGATTCTTGATGGTTCAACCTCCCGGCTTCAGGCTGGTGTGTCACTAAAACTAACGGCTTCTGCTGGTTCAACTCCTGCGTCTGGTGGTTCAACTCCCGGCTTTTATGCTGGTTCAACTCCAGGATTTATGCTGGTTTCAACTCCGGCTTCATGCTGGTTCAGCTCCGGCGTTTCATGATGTTCCGGTCCCCCCGGCTTCATGCTGGTTCAAATCCTGGCTTCTTCTGGGTCACTCATGGCTTCATGCTGGTTCAGCTCCCGGTTCATGCGGGTTGTTTGCAACATCGCCGTTTCATGCTGGTTAAGCTCCCGGCTTCATGCTGGTTAACTCCGGGGCTTTATGCTTGGTTCAAACTCCTGGCTTCATTGGTTTCAACTCTGGCTTCTTGCTGGTTCAAACTTCACCGGCTTTCTGCTGGTTCAACTCCCGGCTTCATGCTGGTTGAACTCCTGGCTTATGACTGGTTACACACTCCTGGCTTCTTTGATGGTTCAACTTCGGCTTCATGTGGTCAAGTCCGGCTTCATGCTGAGTTCCACAGAGCAGGCTTCATGTGGTTTCAACTCCCGGCTTATGCTGTTCTACTCTCGGCTTCCGCATGCTGTTGTAACTCTCGGGCTTCATGCTGGTTCAACTTGCTGGGCTTCATGCTGGTTCAACTCCCGGCTTCATGCTGGTTCAACTCCCGGCTTCATGCTGGTTCAACTCCCGGCTTCATGCTGGTTCAACTCCCGGCTTCATGCTGGTTCAACTCCCGGCTTCATGCTGGTTCAACTTCGCGGCTTTCATGCTGGGTTCAATCTCCCGGACTTCATGCTGGTTTCAACTCCGGCTTCTCTGTCTGCGTTCAAACTCCCGGCTTCATGCTGGTTTCAACTCCGGCTTCATGTGGTTCAAATCCCGGCCTTCTGCTGGTTTCAATTCCCGTGCTTCATGTTGTTCTACTCCCGGCTCATGCTGGTTCACACCGGCTTCATGCTGGTTTCATTCTCCGGCTTTCTTCTGGTTCAACTCCCGGCTTTCATGGCTGGTTCAACTCCCGCTTATGCTGGTTCAACTCCCGGGGGACTTCATGCTGGTTCAACTTCCCGGCGTCATGCTGGGTTCAACTCCCGGCTTCATGTCTGGTTTCAAACTTCCCGCGGGCTTCATGCTGGTTCAATCTCGCGCTTCATGCTGGGTTCAAACTTTTGTTTTCCCGGCTTCATGTTGGTTTCAGTACTCCGCCGGCTTAATGCTGGTTCAACTCCCGGCTTCATGTGGTTCAACTCCGGCTTCTTGATGGTTTAACCTCCCCGGCTTCCTGCTGGTTCAACTCTCGGCTTCATGCTGGTTCAACTCGGCTTCATGTGCTGGATTCAACTCCGGCTTCATGCTGTTTTCAACTCTCGGCTTCATGCTGGTTTCAACTCCGGCTTCATGCGGGTTCATACTCCCGGCTTCCTGCTGGTTTCAA
This sequence comes from Cherax quadricarinatus, assembly GCF_026875155.1. NCBI lineage: Eukaryota > Metazoa > Arthropoda > Malacostraca > Decapoda > Parastacidae > Cherax > Cherax quadricarinatus. Next base: position 32,347,957 of record NC_069437.1, read on the forward strand.
CTCCCTGGTTCATGCTGGATTCAAAATGCTGGCTTCATGCTGGTTCACTATGGCCTTATTGCTGGTTCTAACTGCTGGCTCGCATGCTGGTTCACTCCCGCTTCATGTCTGGTTCTTCATCTACCGGCTTTTGCTGGTTAACTCTCCGGCTTCATGCTGGTGTCAACTTCCCGGCTTCATGTCTGGTTCTATCGCCGGTGTCATGCTGGGTCAAACTCCCGGCTTAATGCTGGCTTCACTCCCGGCTTCATGCGGGTTCAACTCCCGGCTTCATGATGATCTTTCAGTAATCTGTTAAATTCTCATTTTGGTTCTTCCAGTTTTGAGTGAGTAAATTTTATTTTCTTCTTTTCATATAACTGTTTATAGATTTTTCCATTCGATTTATTTTTTACCATAAGCACCATCTAGAAAAATGTGTTCAGAATTTATTCTTTTATTTTTTAGAATTTTTATTTCTATTGACTTTGAAATTGGCTTTTGGAATTAATTTTAGTTATAGAAATTATTTTTTAGAAATTTCTGTTCGCAGAAAGAATTTGTTTTTTAGGGTCAACTCGTGGCTAACTTGTTGTGTGCACTAGTTCACGTCATGGCGGTTCTTGATCCTGGTTCATTGGAGCTACTCTTGCACTTTGGCGTAAGGTTGGATTGTCTTCTCATTCCCCAGACGTTGTGTGTCCACGACGATTAAACAGTTATTTTTGATATAATTAATAATGCAAAGTCTTGTGGTAGGAAGGGCAGGAGTGTATTACGGTCACAATCCAGATGTGACCGTTAATACTTGACATGTTCTGAAAACTCTGGCTGATAGTAGAGATTGTTGAATCTACACGGTGGTAAGAAGAAGAATGTTGAAATATACAGGTAGGTAAGAGAGTAATGTTGAACATACACTGGTTGGGTATAGAAGAAGAATGTTGACATACACGGGTAAGAATGAGAATGTTGATCATTCACGGAGTAGTAAGTAAGAGAAGTTGAACAATTCCGGGTGGTAAGAAGAGGAAAGTTGAACATACACGTGAGTAAGAAGAGAAATGTTGGTAACGCTTACACGGAGTAAGAAGAGAATGTTGTTAACATTCACGGTAGTAGAAGAGGATTGTTGAACATACACGGGTGTAAGAAGAGAATGTTGAACATACACGGTGTTAAGAATGAGAATGTTGAACATACACGGAGTAAGGAGAGAGAAATGTTCAACATATACACACGGGTTGTAAGAGAGAATGTTGAACAACACGGAGTAAGAGAGAAATGTTGACATTACACGGAGTTAAGAATGAGAAATGTTGAAACATACACGGTGTAAGAAGGGTTGTTGAACATACACGGTGTAAGAAGAGAATGTTGAACATACACGGTGTAAGAAGAGAATGTTGAACATACACGGTGTAAGAAGAGAATGTTGAACATACAGGTGTAGAAGTGAATGTTTGAACATTACACGTTGTGTAAGAAAGAGAATGGTGAACATATATCACGGTGTAAGATAGAGAATGTTAACATACACGGTTTGTAAGAGGAGAATGTTGGAAACATACACGGAGTAAAGAAGAGATGTTCAACATTAGCACGGGGTAAGAAGTGAATGTTCTTCATACACGGGTTAAGAAGGTAAGAAGAGAATGTTGAACTACACTTGGTGTAAGAAGCGGAAATTTTCAACATACAGGAGGTAAGAAGAGGTATGTTCAACATAAACGGGAGGTAAGGAATGAGAATGTTCACATTACTACTGGGTAAGTAAGAGAATGTTGAAACCATTAACGGTGTAAAAAGGTATAAGTGTTAAACATAAACGGCGGTAGAGATAGAGAATGTTGAGACATACACGGTGTAAGAAGAGAAAGTTGAACATACACGGTGTAAGATCAGAGTTGTTGAAACATCACACGGAGTAAGAAGCAGTGATTGTTGAACTACACGGTGTAAGAAGTGAATGTTGACTACACGGTGTAAGAAGGAGAATGTTTTTAGAACAATCACGGTGTAAGAAGTATGAATGTTGAACAGTGACACGGTGTAAGAAGAGAGATTGTTGAACATACACGGAGTAAGAAGAGAATGTCTCCAAACATACACGGGGTAAGAAGAGATGTTGAACATACACGGAGGTAAGAAGTGAATGTTAGAAACATACACGGGGTAAGAAGAGAATGTTTCAACATACTCGGAAGTGTAAGAATGAGAATGTTTGCAAATAAACGGGGTAAGGAAGGAAATGTTTCAACATACACGGGTTTCGTTAGTAGAGAATGTTGACTACACGAGTAAGAAGAGAATGTTCAAATAACGGGGTAAGAGTAGAATTGTTCAACATCAAACTGGGGGTAAGAAGAGAATGTTCAACTTAAACGGTTTGTATAGAAGAGAATGTTCAACATACACGGGGTGTAAGAAGAGAATGTTGAACATACACGGAGTAAAGAAGATGAATGTTCAACAGTAACCGGGGAGGTAAGGGAAGAGAAGTTTAAATATCACGGGGTAAGAAAGAGAATGTTCAACATACTCACGGTGATTATTGTAAGAAGAGAATGTTTGAACATACACGGGGGGGTGGTAAGGAAGAGAATGTTGAACATAAACGGGGTGTTAAGGTAGAGAATGTTCACATAACAGGGGTTAATTGGTAAGAGAGGTAATGTTCAACATTACACGGGGTAAGAGTGGTGAATGTTCAAACATACACGGGGTAAGGAGTATGTTCAACATACACGGAGTAAGAAGAGAAGTTCAACATACCGGAGTAAGAAGAGAATGTTCAAACATACACGGTGTAAGAGAGATTGTTGAACATTAACGGTGTAAGAAGAGAATGTGATCATACACGGGGTAAGAAGAGAATGTTAACATTACACGGGTGGTAAGAAGAGAATGTTGATCATTCACGGTGCTGTTAAGAAGGTGAATGTTAACTTACACGGCTTAGGTAAGATGAGATGTTTAACATACACGGTGGTACGAAGAGAATTGTTCATCATACACGGGGTAAGAAGAGCTGTTTGACATACACGGGGTAAGAAAGAGAATGTTAAACATTCACGGGGTAAGAAAGAGAATGTTCAACATACACGGGTATGAAGGAATGTTAAACATACACGGAGTTGAAGAGAATGTTAACTTTACAAGGGCGTTGGCTAAAAGAAGAGAATGTTCAACATACACGGGGTAAGAAGAGAATGTTGAACATACACGGAGTAAGAAGAGAATGTTCAACATAAACGGGGTAAGAAGAGAATGTTCAACATACACGGGGTAAGAAGAGAATGTTCAACATACACGGTGTAAGAAGAGAATGTTGAACATACACGGTGTAAGAAGAGAATGTTGAACATAAACGGGTAAGAAGAGAATGTTCAACATACACGGGGTAAGAAGAGAATGTTCAACATACACGGGGTAAGAAGAGAATGTTGAACATACACGGGGTAAGAAGAGAATGTTGAACATACACGGAGTAAGAAGAGAATGTTGAACATACACGGGGTAAGAAGAGAATGTTGAACATACACGGGGTAAGAAGAGAATGTTGAACATACACGAGGATCGACATCAATTGGTTTTAATGTATCATAATTTAGTAGAAATAAGGTTAAGATAAAAGTGTTAATATAGAGAGTGAGACACAGGAGAAGTGTAGTGTGAAGTGTGAGAGTAAGTGAAGCTGCAGCAGCAGCCATAACTGAAGCATGAAGAAGAGTGCAAAGTGGAGTCATCACCATAAAATTCAAGATTAGGAGGATAGAAGGTAGCAGGATGGCGGGAGGCAGCTTGGTGGCAGGAGGTAGCTTGGTGGCAGGAGGCAGCTTGGTGGCAGGAGGTAGCTTGGTGGCAGGAGGCAGCTTGGTGGCAGGAGGTAGCTTGGTGGCAGGAGGCAGCTTGGTGGCAGGAGGCAGCTTGGTGGCAGGAGGTAGCTTGGTGGCAGGAGGTAGCTTGGTGGCAGGAGATAGCTTGGTGGCAGGAGGTAGCTTGGTGGCGGGAGGCAGCTTGGTGGCAGGAGGTAGCTTGGTGGCAGGAGGCAGCTTGGTGGCAGGAGGTAGCTTGGTGGCAGGAGGTAGCTTGGTGGCAGGAGGTAGCTTGGTGGCAGGAGGTAGCTTGGTAGCAGGAGGTAGCTTGGTGGCTGGAGGTAGCTTGGTGGCAGGAGGCAGCTTGGTGGCAGGAGGTAGCTTGGGGGCAGGAGGTAGCTTGGTGGCGGGAGGTAGCTTGGTACAGGAGGTAGCTTGGGGGCAGGAGGTAGCTTGGTGGCAGGAGGTAGTTTGGTGGCAGGAGGTAGCTTGGTGGCTGGAGGTAGCTTGGTGGCAGGAGGCAGCTTGGTGGCAGGAGGTAGCTTGGTGGCAGGAGGTAGCTTGGTGGCAGGAGGTAGCTTGGTGGCAGGAGGCAGCTTGGTGGCAGGAGGTAGCTTGGTAGCAGGAGGTAGCTTGGTGGCAGGAGGCAGCTTGGTGGCAGGAGGTAGCTTGGTGGCAGGAGGCAGCTTGGTGGCAGGAGGCAGCTTGGTGGCAGGAGGCAGCATGGTGGTGGGTTGCAGCATGGTGGTGGGAGGTAGCTTGGTGGTGGGAGGCAGCTTGGTGGTGGGAGGCAGCATGGTGGTGGATGGTAGCTTGGTGGTGGGAGGCAACTTGGTGGTGGGAGGTAGCTTGGTGGTGGGAGGTAGCTTGGTGGTGGGAGGCAGCTTGGTGGCAGGAGGCAGCATGGTGGCAGGAGGCAGCATGGTGGCGGGATGCAGCATGGTGGTGGGAGGTAGCTTGGTGGTGGGAGGCATCATGGTGGTGGGAGGTAGCTTGGTGGTGGGAGGCAGCTTGGTGGCAGGAGGCAGCATGGTGGTGGGAGGTAGCTTGGTGGTGGGAGGCAGCTTGGTGGTGGAGGCAGCTTGGTGGTGGGAGGCAGCTTGGTGGTGGGAGGTAGCTTGTGGTGGAAGCAGCTTGTGGTGGGAGGCAGCTTGGTGCAGAGGCAGATGGTGGCGGGATGCAGCATGGTGGTGAGAGGTAGCTTGGTGGTGGGAGGCAGCTTGGTGTGGAGGCATCATGGTGGTGGGAGGTAGCTGTAGTGGAGGCAGTTGGTGGCAGGAGCAGCATGGTGGTGGGAGGTAGCTTGGTGGTGGGAGGCAGCAGGGTGGCACGCAGAAGGCAGCTGGCTGACAGATGGTTTCCTTCTACTGCTTTATAACCTCGTGCATGATTATTTTGTACACCATTATCATATCTCCACTGGCCGTTCACTCTTCCATAGTTTGTCCCTTAACTCGAGATTCTTAATGTACATAACAGAGATTGTTTATTGCCCGTATAGAGCCAGTAAAGCGTTTAAACTACTGGTAATGCGTAAAAGTATTGACTATGTGCTCTTTGGAGCGTAGGAGTAAGAGAGATTGGGAGACAAATGTAAAGCAAAGTGAAATGCAGCAGCAGCGCCATGGGCACAATAAGACAACATTGTATCAACATTCGTTGGCCCAGATTCTTCAACATTCTGCCAAAAAGGTACCAGAAACACTGCTTGAACAAATACAGAAATCTTCAAGGAGAAACTCTATCAGTATCTCCGCTAAATGCTGGATCATCCAAGCTGTGATGGATATGTGGGCCAGAGGGCCGCCAGTAGCAACAGCCTAGTTGACCAGGCTTGCGCCAGACAAACCTGGCCCAGGGCCAGGCTGTGGGAGTAGGAAAATTCTCGATACCCATCAAAAGTATATCACCAGTATGATAATAGGTGATATATACTTTTGACTGTTACAACACTGTCGTCGATTCGATGTGGCCGGCGTTATGGTAAAGCATGTCTGGGCTCACTAGACACCTAACACCTACCATGCTGGTCCAGTTATATTTTCTTCTTTCGACGCACCGGCCGTATCCCACTGAGGCAGGGTGGCCCAAAAAGAAAAGCGAAAGCTTCTCTTTAAATTTACTAGCATATACATGAGAAGTTGTTACTAGCCCCTTTCTCTCGGCATTTTAGTCGCCTCTTACGACACGCATGACTTACGGAGGAATAATTCTATTCCACTTCCGTGGAGTTTAGTGTGTATATATATATATATATATATATATATATATATATATATATATAATATATATATATATATATATATATATATATATATATATATATAGACGGGTGGACGAGGGGCTCGAACCGCTGTCCGGAAATTGACATTCCGACTCTCTACCTTGTATGTTAACCCAGGCCTCCAATAGGAAGGATTCGAGGTAATACTGTATTACATAGTCAGAGGCACCAACTGTAACCCATCTGAACTTCTTCCTTCAGTCCAGGAGCTTTAACAGTAGATCCAATCCTTCTACCTACATTAAATACTGGAAAACCCCATACTCACTAAGTTAACTTTACCATAACCATTTTTAACATTAACGATGAGTGCAAATGTATATTTACTTTTTTTTATTAACACATCGGCCGTCTCCCACCAAGGCAGGGTGGGCCGAAAAAGAAAAACTTTCACCATCATTCATTCCATCAGAGTCTTGCTAGAGGTGCGCTTACACTATACTTATAAAACTGCAACATTAACATATATATCAAATCTTAGGAGAAAACGGTAAATACAAAGTCTGTTTCTTCCTCCCAGACAGGTCTTGTAAAACTCTTATTTTTAAAGCATGAGATTTTCATTATGTTAATTTATCAGTAGCCAAACCATGGATCACTCTTTGGTGCTCCTAGAACCGTGTAGCTGCAATAAATTTATTATTCCTATGTATAAATATAAGGCAGGGCTAAATACGATGTAAATAAACCAGATGAATGGACTGCTGCAGCCTAGGACTAGTGGTCTTTGAGGCTGGTAAAGGGATCTTCATCTAGGGAATTCGACCTTATTTCCCATTTCTTGGGTCAAGCGTACCTCTCACCCTTCTAGGTGTTATATGACCCCTAAGGGTTTGTCTCTCCATGAGTATCATTGAAAAAACAACCAATCATTTGATGGTTATAGATAAACATAGATAAATTTTTAATCGATTCATAGATATATATTCACTCTCAGTATTAAATGTAGTCATTATAGACTACAGTCATCGTTATATTATTTTCTAATTTAAACATTGGTAAGAAAAACATTGTTGTGAAAATTACCCATTTTTTTTAGAAGACAAACTTTTTCCCGATGCATCGAGAGTTTTATATCAGAGTTGTGATGAAATCATTGAGGAGCAGCGTCCACCACCACCACAAAAACTTTCACTGACATTTATAAATTATCGCTCAGTTTTCGAGTGCCAGAACTGCCAACAAACACAAGACGTTTTCTGACAACCTTAAATGGAGGTAATTTTTGTATTAAAAAGAATATTAAAGAGTTCTTGATTTAGGAAATTCTTGGGATATTCTTGTATCATACCTGATTGTTTTACATGTCGCATTAACGCTTCCATACATTATTATTTTAACGAAAATGTCACAGACAAGCGTGTCACTCACACACTAACACAATAAATACTTCAATACACTAAAACAATATAGCTATAAAACTATGATTTTATCTGAGAGATAAAACCACAGAGTCTTTTATCTCTCAGAGGCCAGCACTTCATTTTTCACTAATTGGGTAAGAGATGGTATGTTAAATAATGTAGATGTGTTTTATTGGGATATTAAGTATACTTACCTGATTTATTTTTTCTTTGAAGGTTTTCGTTTATAACTTAAGAACACCTCAACAGATGCAATCTTAAGTTTTCACTGCTGGTGTACTGTAAGTTTGGAAAAATCTGTGCTACTGTTGATATGTGCGGGTGTTCTCTGGTCAGTGTTATGCAGATCATCCCCGTTGTTGGTTTCCATGTCATAACCTGAGAATGCCTCTCCTGACCAGCTTCAAACTTTCAACACTGTTCCATCCTACACGAAAGAAGATTGGTATACATGCACACAGGAATACCTACGTACACACACTTACATTTTGCTTCAATACAGTTTTATGACGCCTTCGCCAATGTGTTGCAGGCTTGAAGCAGAGAGAGCGGGCCTTATGGAATACTTTTCTCAGATCGTACGAACACCAAATGTTTAGTTCCCCTCATACTTAATGAGTTATTTGTGTGTAATGTATCTAACGAAAATCTTGTCTAGGTTTTCTGAGCTCAGGCCAAACTTCAACTGAGATCTTGGCAGATTTAAAAAAAGGCATTTCTTTCGGAGGTGTATATATATTATATATATATATATATATATATATAATATATAATATATATATATATATATATATATAAATATATATAATATATATATATAAGTTTGGTAAATGTTTCAATACCACTTGTTTCTTGGTTTCAAACGGGAAATGGTTGAAATTACCCTTGAGCTTACCACTACCACGAGTGCCCTCGGATCATGAACAATACCTAGCTCTTCGCAGTATTCCAGCCTTGAGAGAACAAGTGATTTAAAAAGGATCATCATTGGCTTGGCATCTCTTGTCTTGAATGTTCTCATTATCCATCCTATCAGTTTCCTTGCAGATGTGATAGTGTCCCTGTTGTGATCCTTGAAGGTGAGATCCTCAAACATTACCACTCCCAGGTCCTTCACATTACTTTTCCTTTCTGTTGTGTGATTAGAGTTTGCAGTATACTCAGTTCTAGCTATTATTTCCTCCAGTTTTCCATAACTGAGTAGTTGGAATTTGTCATCACTGAACATCATAATGTTCTCCGTTGCCCATTGGAAAAGTTAGTTTATATTTTCTTGGAGATTTGCCGTGTCCTCAATGGATAACACACTCATACAGATCCTAGTATCGTCTGCAAAGGATGATACGGCGCTATGGTTCACATCTCTGTCTGTCTGATATGAGGATAGGAACAGGATAGGTGCGAGTTACTGTGCCTTGTGGAACAGAGCTCTTCACTATGGCAGCTTCCGATTTAACTCTGTTTACCACTGCTCTTTGTGTTCGATTGGTTAGAAAGTGAAGATCCATCCATCCCTTTTAGCAACATTTTGTGTGCTATTACACCATGATCGCACTTGTCAAAGGCTTTTGCAAAATCCGTTTATACCAAATCTGCATTCTGTTTGTTTTCCAGTGCATCCAAGACCATATAGTGGTCTAGTAGCTGCGAGAGGCAGGAGCGACCTGCTCTGAATCCATGTTGCCCTGGATTGTGCAACTGGTGGGAGTCCAAGTGGTTTGCAATCCTGCTTCTTAGAACTCTTTCAAAGATTTTTTTATGATGTGGGACGTTAAAGCTATTGGTCTATAGTTCTTAGCTACTACTTTGCTGCCACCTTTATGGAGTGGGGCTATATCCGTTGTTTTTAGTGACTGTGGAATCTTACCCGTGTCTATGCTCCTTCTCCATAGCATACTTAGGGACTGTTGCGAATAAGAAATTTTTTAAAGAACTTCAGAATGTGGCCTGTTACCATTTATTTCTTATGCAACAAGATTTTTGGATCCGAGTTCTTTAAAGGTCTTTTAGAGTCTAGGGGAAATAATTTCAACTGGGAAACTCCATAGAATATTATTCAAATTTATTAAAGTATTTAAATACAATACTTTATCTTCTCTTTGTAGTTAATTTAACTTAATACTTTGTACAATAAAATTACCATATACATTTAGTTCAAAATCATGGAAATGTCATATTAATAAGAACTTTTAATTATTCTTCTGTAATCTAAGTCCTCATTAAATATGTTTCGTCCTCTTGCTATAACACAGACTGTAGACTCAAAATACAAAAGGTACAAGATTTAATCAAGACTTTGAATCCTGGCCGGAAAAGTATCAATTGGATTACTGAACAGACCAGAAATATAAATATTCAAAAGAGTCTTTCAAAGTATGAGGACAAAGTGGAGTCAGCTCTAAAGTCCAATTCTCAACCAATCAACTGTACACCGTAAGAGCCAATATCCGATCAGGTTTTTGTCAGGCTAGAGCAGAGCAGACCTGTCTACTTGCAGTGCTGTCTTTGATCTGTCGTCAGGTTGGATCACGCTGATCCCACGTCAGCCGAGCCGGACATAAACAACTGAACGAATGTCACCGAAGGTTCCGAGACTTAACTCTAAATATACACAAGAAATCCTACCTAACCATAATAATAAAATAATAGCGATAATTACACAAATCAGTGATAACGATAATAGCGATAATAGTGATAATACCCATGGTAATAGTTTTCATATAATTAACAGATAATAATAAACGCCGAAAGCTCATTTAGCTATAAACGGGGACTTTCGCGCTATAATAATAAGTCTGATGAACCCATGCTCTTACAATATTTTAAATATACACAGGATGACCAATTTCGAAGATATAACACCCCCCCCCCGTACGACAATAGTCGCCTAGGAGTTTTGCAAGCGTCCATGGTAATATCTCCTTTATAGTAAGTCAGTCCTTCTTGGTAATAAAGGCATGTATACGACGGAAGAATTGGAGAAGCAAGAACTCGAACAGCATGTTATTTGCAGAGGATGAGTCTTTTGGAACCTGGCCAGAAGCAACTATCTGGAGTGGCCTTCCATCACAATGCGAGAATAAGGAGTCTCGGAGACATGACTGTCAAGGTCATCATGTGTACTTTAATACTTCTTCCCATCAACGAAACCGGCTTCCATATTCAACTGTCAATATAAAAGAAAATATTAACAAAAATATATAATAATATACTAGAAAAAAGGCTTCTAAGAGTACTCATTTCTAACTTTCCATTTAAGGAATACTTTTTTTTATTCAGGGCGAGAAAGAGCATCAAGCAAATTATGTTACGCGGGACCACTTAGTGTTGAAATACAGACAGATAAGGTTGGATTCACAGAGCCCACCTGAGGAACCGGGTGTTCTTTGATTTCAATAGAAGAATATAAAATTAAGGGTTGTGATCAGAAAATACGCATAATTTTAGAGGGGGAGGTTCTTCCCAGAAAAAAATGTCAAATGTTTCCAAAGATATTACTAGAGCAAGAGCATGTACTTTACTATCTACAGTGGCCGTAATTCCTTTGGTTGACGTTTCAACTTTTAGAAGAAAAAAAAGAAATATGGATGGCAAAATATACTGTAAGGGGGATTTCTGAGTAACACCACCCCACAGCATAAGCCGCTGGCATCTAGATGCGTGTAAATAGAAAGGTTTGATTAAAAGTCAGGAACTTTTTCATACGGAGGACGTACGAAAGCAACCGCTTATCAGCGCTCGATTAGAAGCTATCTCACAATCTTTCGTCCAGCAAAAAATATCATCTTACTCAACTGTGGTTTATACTCATAACGATGAGATGCAACCTGAGAAAATTTAGGTCAGAAACGTCGATAATATACCATCATTCACCAGGAAATAAAATGAAAAAAAAAACAAAAAACGCTCTGTATAGACTTTCTATCTTAGATGGATATAAGGAAACCACGGCAATGGCCTCTAACTTTTATACATCAACAGGAAGTACCTCACCTAGACTCATCACAAAAACCGAGGTATTTCTAATCTGGCTTGTTCAAACTGACACTTGGCTAAATTATTGTGAAGTTTGTACTTTTCTAACTTCTTAAATAAGGGTTTCCAGTCGAATAAATAGGTTGCTACCCACTCATTGCTAATATAAGAAAAGATCATCATAGATATGCATCCACTCCTATCGTAAATCATCTAGGTCAGCATGTCTTCATCAGGGGGCTGAAAATGTAGAGGCCGCGTTTACACAACCCGAAATGGCATAACACGAATAATTGAATAATCCTCCTTTCTATAGTAAAATGCGATATTATGGGCTCGCGCTGGGTAAGCCGCATGTGGTAATAGCCCCTTAATAAATCCAGGCGGGTGACAAGTGAGTTCCTGATAACTCATGTCTAATAGATCAATCATACGGGGATAGCTGGAACCACCTGGAGTACCGTGAGAGCATTAACTATAACGAAAATCAGTGCACATTCTGGAAGTTCCATCAGGCTTGGAACTAATATACAGGCGTGAGGCCCACGGACTTTTACTCCGTTCTATGAGTCCGCATTGGGACAACAAAAAATTCTATCTTCTTTGTTTAATGTCTTCTTTGTTTGAGTGGAAGTTGCCAATAAGGTTTGACTGTTTTGCAAGGCTTTTTCATACTTGATACATCAATGTCGTGAAATTCCCCATGAACAACACCTAGGACGTCATCGAATAAAACCTCGATAACGTCAATAACAAGTCTTGATATCTTTGGCTTTTCTTTAAAATTACAGGTCCATAATAAAGGTTTCAAGCAGATTGCAGTTGTCTCTAATTATTAAACGTAACTTCTATACGCTTTAGAATGCTGGCATAACTTCCATTTTATCAGATTTCAGCTAAGGAAGAACTGTCGAAACTGGTACGATATCTAGGGGTAAAGCAGAAGTTGGTTTAAAGTTTGATAGTACGTTTTGCTTTTCTCTTTATCCTGGATTTGTAAGTACAAGAATTTAACCTCTTGAGACGCTCAATCACGTACCAAAGGACCTATCGTATCCTAGTTGCAGAGCGTGTCGCAGTGTAAGAACATTTCTGCCTGTTCCATCACACTGTCACCTGTTTAGAAGAAACGTAGAGCGTGTGATGTTTGTCATACAACAATGCATCATCTTGGATGGCCTTAGCTAAGTGTTTTGAGGCTAATTCCTCATTGTGTGACAAACGCTTTTGCAATAGAGTTGAGGTTGTTTTTTAAGCGAGGGTTCTGAATTTCCGGGTCCATGAATGTTCTTTTAGTACGGCGAGGGGCCGCGTACTTGTGTCCGTAAATTAATTCAAATGGACTAAACCAGTGCTTATCTGTTCGCTTCCCTCTAAAGAGCGAACAAGATGAATGGTAATGTCCTTCGTCCAATCACTGAAAACCAGCTCGACAGTACGCTCTCCATCATGAATATTAATGTTTGAATGGAAATACGTTCGAGGCTCCTTGTCACTGAGGGTGATAAGCAACAGAAAGATACGGACTTCAAAATTCCGAGCGAGATAAGGCATCGCGAAACATCTTAGACGATCGAAATTTGAACCTTGATCAATTGAATTATTCGGAATCCCACCTGTGAGAAAAATTTTTGCAAGCTCGAGAACAATGATGCCGAGAATTAATTTTTTCTCAGAGGGAGGGCCCTCTGGATATCGTGTAACGACATCCATAAGGGTAAACAGATATTGATACCCTTGTTTAGTCCTGGGTAACGGAACCAACACAATCTATTATTCAGGCGAGAGAAGGCTTCACTCACTGACGTGGGGAATCGGAATGAGGGAACTGTTGTAGGTGTGTTCGAAGGTTTGTCCGGTCACTTGGCAACTTTGACACCCTTTTAGATAGCTTCTACAGTCTCCATCATTCTGGGCCAATGAAAATGCTTGGTCTATTTTTGCCCCATCGGTTTTGATTATACACTCGCCTAAATGTCCTGCGCCATGGGGACTATTGGTGGTGCGAAACTAATGGCCAATACTCGTAAGATGATCTAGGTACACTACTAGATGGTATGCTGTAGCCAGATGATCGTCGTGAAGACAAAAGAGACTTTTCCTATCTGCATTGATATATACACAATCTACACGATAGTAACAATTTTCTCAGTCTGGTTGCGTGTCTTCTTGTAATAGCTATCTCTCGTACTTTCTCTAGGGAATGGATCAAGGAATTTGATCATCTAATAAATCTTCATATCGATAGCATTTTAATATCAAAATCTTGAAAAGGGCCGATCAAAGTAATATTTCAGATTGAAGATCCGGGTATGTAAGGATCGACTGAGAACATATACATTCGAGACCTAGAATCTTTCGTCCTTCACTATAAGTACTTCAGTTGATAAAAGGATTTTAGAGGCGCTCTAGACTTGCTCTAGTTATAACATTTGGAGAGAAATAAGTATTGCCTCTTATCGAGCTTCTATGTCAATAGTTAAATGTTCAGTAGAATTTATCAATAACTAGAGGCGCTCGGCTTATTTGACCCGGATAGTCTAGATCATGCCTAAGAGTAAGTCCAACTGCGCCCTTGAATAGGAAAGTTTCACTGTATACCTACCGACACAAAGCCAGATAGGTTGGTGTTTGGATGGTATAGTCCTTGTGAAGATGCACTCTTATAATGCGTCCTCCATAGGCTTCTAATAAGACATCCCTAGCTTTGTGCGAGTCATATCACTTACGGGAAGAATGTCCTGCTTCAACAATGTTTAAATAAATTCCAAGCTATCACGGAAGGAATTAATTTCATACTAATTGATCTCGTCTGATCCAACTTTTCACGTAGCCAAGTAGGGACTCATGAGCTGTAGTAGAATATCTTTTTCTGAGAAACGGCTCTAGTAATTAGTCACCAAGGAAATGACTACATGATTCGTTCTTGTGAACCTAGTATTCGGTACTGGGAATCAGGTTCTTGAAGTTTATCTCGAATGAAGAATAAGTACCTGAGTTGGGAAACGAATCGCTCGTTCCTGGTATCCCCTCTAGCTCAATAATGTGTTTTCCTTAAATGCCCTCTCTTATTACAATAAGTGCATGTTCAACTTCACTGTTAAGAGCCTTATGGTATTGAACTATATCCTAGAGTTAGATCTAATTATTATTAATGGCGTGGAGGCATCATAGAGTCGGTAAGGAATTTGTATGCCGACGCATCTCTAATGATTGGAACAGTCCTTTCTTAGGGCATATTTAGTCAACTTGTTTCCTACTTTTTGTTTCGCCAATCAATTGTCGAGATAATTCATAATTATCGGCGAGATCGAGGCTGTTATCTAGTATATTCTACAAGGGGCAACTAATCAAATACCTAGCGCAAGAGTCTTCTGGTTAAATTATAGATAATCTCATGCAGGATCAATGGGAAGCTTTCGCCATAGATTTACATGTTAGCAGCTCTACACAATACTCTCAAAAGCGATTCTTTTCAAGGAGCAAAAATCACATACGACTGAGTGGCTGGCGTTTTGAATGCTCTAAAGGTTTTTATGATAGCTTACTGGAGGAGATCAAAGCCTTAGGATAGCCTTCTTAACGGAATCATAATCCACATATTACTCAAAGGTCGAGTACCGTCCAACTTTAGAGCTTACCAGACAACGAAGTGTTGTAATAAGGTTGCCCCAGTGTTGATCGCGCAAGCTCATAGACACGTGCTTGATTCAAAAGACTTCAAAATAAGTATCTAAATCTTCCTTCATTAAATCTTGGAACCAGAATGCAGCATTTTGTATATTGAACGAATCATTTGAGGATTCAGTACACTACTTTTATACAATCTCACTTCTGCAACTCTGTCGTTGAGTCTTAATATAGCAGAGAGGATTCATACAATCTTCACTCACGTTTACCTTGTGTTGTGTCTATATAGCAAGAGGATTCAGTCCATCTTTCACTCACTTTTATCTTGTTGTGTGTGTACTTATATAGCAGAGAGATTCATACTTCCTTTCACTCACGTTATCTTGCTTTGTTGTTGTCTTATATATCGGAGGATTCAGTACATCTTTTCACTCACTATCTTATACTTGTTGTTGTCTATATAGCGGAGCGTTTTCCTCCCTTGGAAAGTCTTCTTCATTTAATTACGCTGAGACCTCAATTATGAGCAGTCTGTTAAAATAAATAGTCCACTCTACATATTCTCAACTGACTTTGAGAAATATGCCCCGACTTGGTAATCGAAAATGAGGGAATTGAACTGGGCGTATTGTGGATATTCCTTGGATTGCTCCTTTGGTAGAGGCCAGTTCTAACCATTAAGTAAGGAGAATTCCTTCATAAACGGGGAAATGCGAACACGGCTGCACCTGCCAACAACAAATACTTCACTACTCTTACAGAGATGCAAAGCGTGACCTACTTCTGGTGCTGATTTCAATTTTCAAGATCAACATCTTTGAAATTGTTCATTTTTAATACTTCGATTCTCGACTGTAGCTTCTTGAGACAAACACTAGAACTTTCAGAGTCAGAATCTCCTGCTACTGCATGGTTAGAGAGCCCCTGAGGAAACAATTTGATTTCTAATTATATGCCCTTGGCGGTAGTGGCTGTTTAATATCTATCGTATTGTACTGCCAATTTACGGCTATCTGCAGCACGTTTGAAGTTTCAAGGAGTCCCAGCTTTGACAATGTTAAATCTTTCAAATAACTCCTTTAAATGAGATCTTTCCATGATCAATATTTCTGAGATAAATTCCCAGATACAACTTTAAAATTGTTCTTTGATCAATGTCTTAGAACAACAGAGCTCCCCGGATGGTACCCCATTTCAGTTTGAGATAAGAATTTTGTTTAAAGAACTTCCAAATAAGGCATGTCTTACCATTTATTTCTATGCAACAAGATATTTGGATCCGAGTTCTTTAAAGGTCTTTTAGATTCTCTAGGGGAAATAATATCAACTCGAGTGGAAACTCGCATAAGAATATTATCAAATTTATTAAAGTATTTATATACAATATCCTTTATCTTGCTCTTTGTAGTTAATTTAACTTAATACTTTGTCAATAAAATACCAATATACATTTAGTTCAAAATGCATTGAAATGTCATATTTAATAAGAAGTTTTAATTATTCTTCCTGTAACTAAGTCGCTCATTAATATTACGTCCTCTTCTAACAAACTGTAGACTCAAAAACAAAAGTACAAGATTTAACAAGACGTTGAATCTGGCCGAGATAAATATCTATGGAATTACTGAACTGACCAAGAATATAAATATGCAAGAAGAGTCTTTCAAAGTAATGGAGGAAACAAAGAGAGATCAGCTCTATAGTCCAATTCTCAAACCATTCAACTGTACAACCGTAAGAGCCAATATACGATCAGTAGTCAGGGCTAGAGCTGGGAGCAAGACTTGACTACTGCCAGTCGGTTGACGTGTGTCGTCAGGATTGGATCACCTGACCCACGTCCAGCCAGCCGACATAACAACTGAACAATTTCACCGGAAGTTTCCGAGACATAAGACTCATATATACACAAGAATCGCTACCTAACCATAATATTAAACATAATAGTAGATAACATTACAAAATAGTGGATAACGATAATACGATAATACCATGGAGGTATATTTCATATATTAACAGATAATCAATATAACGCCGAAAGTGATGCTCGTATTTCTAGCTATAAACGGGGACTTTCGCGCTAATAATATAAGTGATGAACACATGCTACTTACAATATTTAAATAACCACCTGATGAACCATTTCGGAAGAATATAACCTTGACCCTGAGAGGGTTCTTGTAGTTCGTTAATATCACGAGTTCCACGAGTCCTTGTGCCTGGCTGAAGTGCATGGGCATGTTATCAATGAGCTTTCACAAAGTCTAGTGTGAGTTAGGTATGTCAGAAATTGGGCATACAATTGACATGGTGTTTGAGGCGCATTCATGAAAAAATCGAGTGATTGTCTATCTTCAGACTGATTAGTGGCTCGCAATGAACACATGTACGTATTGAGATTTAGTATCGTCCCTCGTTACTTTGTATGACTACTGTGTAGGATCCGTCTTGTCTGAGCAGGGGGCCCTATCCTAAATGTGGTTTTTGCCTTGTTTTTGCACATGAAAAGAAATATTTCGAATTTCTATCAGTTCCATTATCGCTTTAGCGATCAACTTGTCGCTCCCGGATCCTGACGATCCTTTAACTTAAGCTCATATTTTCCCACTTCGCCTGGGTTAGCGCATCCTTCCGTGATTATCATATAATCTAGCATCCCCTGAGGCGCTCAGCGAGATACTTCGCCTTCCTCTTGTAGAGGGAGCATCTCGTCTCTTAAGGTTTACTACGACTATTAATTTTTATCTATAAGGTAAATGCCTTGAGCATACCTTCAGCGTACCATAAAGTATGATCCTTTCCTAAGGCACTTGGTTTTGATCCATGTTATTTAAGATATCTTCCCACATGGTTTCATGTATGGACAAATTACCTCGGTCCCAGACTGATGTTCTGTATGTTAAAGTTGAGATTAGGTGAAGCACCCTCAATTAGCTGTATGCCAAATTGCTGATCAGCCCCAATGCATGTAAGTCTGGAGACTATCGATTAGAGTGTGATCAGACTCGTCCTTTATTATAGTATATTTTCTTACCAGGGTCCTCACTGTATTTTATGAAAATAAGGTCTTACACACGTGTTCTCCAGTCTTGTTTGGCTCCACTATCTGCTGACATATGGATCAGTGTTCTATTGCAAAATTCAGCAGCTCAGGTCGTCTGTGATAACTTTTCAACTGAGCTGCCTCCAGTGAATTATTTTTGCTACAACATTATTTGCGATATTTTTTCCATTTTGTGTAGTACCTTAGATGAAGTCAACAAGCAGCAAGATTTTTGGGGATGATACTGGCAGGTTTTCCAACAGGAGATCAATTTCGGTAGCCGAGTTCTTAACTTGTTGGTAAGCTACATCTGGTGGCTTATATATACAAGAGTACAATGGACATTAAGTTTGGTTCTTGTATTTATTGTTAGAATTCACTACATCATTTAGTGGTGGTCAGTACTATCCGTGCAAATGAGCGACTCTTGATCCATACAGGCAATTCTCCCCCCATCTCCCCTTGTTGCCCTAGTTCTTTCTGTCGAGCATCTGAAAGAGGTACCCGTATCATATTCATTTTGATGGGTTCTCCGTGGAGGCTGCAGACATTGCAATTGACTCCTTAGAAGTACCACTAATGAAGGATATTTTGTTATGGTGGTGGATGCATAAGGTCCTAGTATATAAGCAAATTTAATAAGGTCTGTTTGCATGTTTGTTGGGGAGATTTTGTAGATTGCACTCAGTGATGGCAATAAGTTAACAAAAAAATCATCTGAACCTAACGGAAAAAAATTGTATTTAATTGTGTTTTTAGTTTTTTAAATAGTTATACTTATCTATAAGAAAAAGAGGTAAGTTGGACTTAAGCAACATTAAATATTGCGCTTATTATAATAAGGTTAGGTAAGTATTCTAAGGTAAACTTCTTGGTATAAAAAAAAAAAACAATAAAAAAAAAAACAAAAAAAAAAAAAAAAAAAAACCAAAATTAATATTTTACAGTAAATTGAAAAAATATCTGAAACATATAAGAGAAAATCTATACGAAAGACTTATTATTTTAAATGAGTTCTTACTCATGAGACCAGTATTACCTATTCGTGCACTACATATATTTATTTTTGGCAGGTACGTGTTTTGAGGTAAAGTGGCGTCCGTCCCAGGTGCTGATAATACCAACCGCTGTCAGCTGTGTGTAAGTCGTATCATATTACTAGTGCATCTGGCTTAATTGGCATCCTACTTGTGAGAGCTTTCCACCTCGTGCATTACGGCTGAATGGACAACAACAGTACGTCTGTGGTTAGCGAAAACGAGCGTAAAGCCTCCACCAGTCCAGGAGCAGACTAATACCAGCGTTCCGTTACCTTTATGTATGAGTAGAGGGATACGCAGTGCTAAGATTCACCCTTTCGCAATAGAGAGGATGAGCAGTGCATAAACACACCTTTCAATAAGAGAGAGAGGATGAAGCAGTGCTGTACACGCCTTGTCAAGGTAAGGCGTTCTAATCTCAGTGTCTAGATTACTTATACTGTCCGTGGGTATACCTACGAGAACGCGTTGTTAAGTTAATGCGCGTAATAACACTGAAAAATATTGAGAAATAGTGACTGCTAGGAGTGGTGGTAAACTACTGCTGGGGGAGAGGTGGCAGACTGCTGCGAGTGGTGGTAATCTACTGCTGAGTGTGGCAGACTGACTACTGGAGTGGTGCAGACTGACTGCTGGAGATGGGTGATTAGTCTGACTAGCTGGAGTGGTGGTGAACACCCCAGCATGGGCGGGTGATCCCTGGATGGTAGGGTGACCCCAGGATGCGGCGGTGACCCCCATCTATGGTCGAGTTGACCCCAGCATGGCGGATGACCCCCGAGCTAGAAATTGTTTTACGGTGAGATTAATAAAATTTGAGTGCACATTGTGTTTGCGCTCCCGCTGGACGCCTCTCTCGATCACACCAGACCAAAAAATTTCATATGTCATACGACCATCCCTCCACAGTCCTCTGTTAAGTACATTATTTTGTCTTCCCCCCCCCCAAAAAAAAAACTGTGTCGTCTGAAACTTTACCAAGGTTTTATTTTGAAGGTTTGAGAGGAAAAGAATATCTGGGGTCTCTTAAAATACGATATATTACTATATAATATATATAATATATATATATATATATAAAATAGTATCTAATATATAAATATAGTGATAATTATATATATTATTCTTAATTCTAGATAAGCCATTGCGAAATTATATATACGAATCATTAGTCTCAGTCCACAGCAGGCTAATCGACCTTCTAACTCGGCAACAATTTACCAATTATTTATCCAGAACAAGATATAGCAAGACGCAAACAACCACGGGAGGTATTGAATTGATAGCTCTACGCCTTTTCGTTATTGCATCAATCTATATAGGATCTTGCAAAAATTGGCAGTACCAACCGATAATCTGTAAGCATCAGACAGGAGGTTGACGAAAATGAAGATCACGGTCGTTCTGTATTATTGATAGTCCTTCATCAGGCGCTGCAATAGGGAAGTACTCGAAAATCGGGGATATGCAGGATGGAAAGGCCCTCCACCTTCTGACTCTAATGGTGATTTTCAACAGAAAGGATCTCAGACTGCTCTTGATATAATTTGAGCAGCGCCACCAACTAGCGACTTTAGACTGCAAATGATGAGGCTGCGACGAAGACAAACTTAATCGAGGGTACACAGCACCGCAGTAAAACACCACAAAAAAAAAACGACATTCCTCGGAACTAGAAAGACAATCCAAGGATACACTACGAAATTTAGGTTGATTAATGTGAGAGGCACATGTGATTTCCCATGACGCTTTCCCCCGCGAGGCGGCCACAGCAACTATAACACTACTCGCAGTGAATACTTTTTCCCCGAGAGCAGAGAGAGAGAGCTATCTCATAACTGCTCCTTTTCCAACATGCCTCCATCCTCCCCCCTCGTCAAGCTCCACCTTTTACTCCAACCTCCTGTAGATCTCTCTCTGCCAGTTGTCAAGTTCAATCCCCCTCACCTCCACCCACCACATTACCTTGGTAGCAAACATCCTATGCAAATTTCCATGGTACCTCCCTGCCAAGCTCCCTCTGCACTCCCTGTTAAGCCCAGTACTGCGCTTTCTGGCTGCAGGATCAAAGGCAGACGCGAGGAGGTCTTTTTGAGAGTGCCCACCATAACAATAGTCACAAACTTTACGCCTCTTCAGATTCTTCATGTCATTTCAATTCAGAGAGTTAGCGAGCAAGTTAGAAGCGGAATGGTTATTTTCTTCAGCCCACGGAGACATACTTACCCTCTTCCCACCCACTGCTTCCCCTCCCATCACCCCCCAGACCTTTCCTACTGGGAGATAGATCACTTCATCCCATCAATGTATCCACTCCCTCCACAAGAGTACGATTCCCCTCTTCCACAGTAATGGATCTCCTCCCCTACAAACTACAGCCATCTCCCAGGCGTGATGGATCACCAGACTCGCAAACAAGCACCCGCTAACTTGGTGACATTTAGTTCAGAAAACGGCTGTGCTGAAGATAACCAATAGAGTAGCCATCATTAACGATAACTCTGGTTATACTTCATAACTTCTCAGGTAATCTCAGGATAACCCGGGACTTAGAGAAAGCATAACCTTGAAAAGTCTTACAGAAAAGACAGGAATGGGAAAACAGAACGGTTTTTGAAATGAAAGTACAGTATATAATATCTAATGACGTCCAGTCATTGGACATAAAGACACGTATGCAGAGGAAAATTTGTCTTGCACGTGTTTCTCTCAGGAGAGTGACGCTTTCATAAAGCTCAGTCCCTAGGTGAAACGACGCTTGACATAAAGACTAGCTTTTCACTACCCAGTTGTTCGCTTGTTTAATTCTAGTTAATAACCCTGCCAAGAGGAAGAAAACAGAGGTGTCCATCAATACAATGTGAAATTATCGACAAGGCCAAGTCACAATTCAGAACATGAGAAAGAAAATGGAAAACTTAAATAGCAATTCTACGCAGAGAAACCAGCGCACAACAGGTAAAATACTGTCTAAAAAAAAAACAGCTTCAATAAACTCGCCGTAGCGGCACTTCTTACCCGTAGGAGGGGACAGAATCAGCACTAGATAATAAGAGAAACGATAAACAAAAATTGAACAAAAAAACGAGAATTTGACCTCACGAAATCGTTATGACACAATTACAAACAAACCACGGTACGGGTGGGGCTTGAACTCGTGGTAGGTCGGGGTTCGAAAGAGTTAAATACGCTAATTAGTGATTGGGGTCCCATCCAGCTGTTGGGGCTCATGGCAGGATGGGACCATCTTTACTGGCAGTCAGGAGAGAGCTGAACACTTGCTACCAAAAATTCCACTAAAAGAAGACGTTGAACAGTACCCGGGAGATGATAATATCACATAAGAGATAAATGTAGCACAAAGGGGTCACAAGCCAAGTCTTGTGTATCAAGAGACATCCCCCCCCCCCCCCCAAAAAAAAAAGAACATAAGACAAAAAAATTTTTATCCTCATTCCTAAAGAAAGCGAGAAAAATATTTACAGGCAAGCTTAGGAAAAACGTTAACATAGTACTGAGCAGACTTTTGGGCTAGTAAATAAATTATTACACTTTAATGGGATTCGTTAACGACAGAGGCACCACACGTTTAACTCGCCAACTTTCTTGAAAATATGAATAATTTTTTTTGTTGACTTAAAAGCTTCCTTAACAAACCCCAGAATATAGTCATTCTTGATTAATTAGCAGAAAAGGTTGAAAGCAAACCATTAATGTACAAAAAAATTTTGTATGACAAGGAGCAAACAGCCGTCTTTCCGGGATATATGTCAAAGGTACCGGAGAATGGAACACAACCCCAAGGGTGAGTCCTCAGGCCCCTGTTCTACTATATTCTGATGGATACTGTACACTGTGAAATCATTACCGCTGGTGTGGGCCATGCAGTGTAAGCTGTTGACAGATGTTGTATTAATATGTATCTTGCACTAACAAAAACTGGTTGCAAAGTGAAAGGAAATACTGATGAAGATATGAAAGAAAGTGTAGAATTAATCCGTACAGTTAGAGAACACTTTCCAGCATACTTGGTCCAAGACTCTTCAACATATACCAGATACACAAATAATGGTGGAACGAGGAAGAGGATGGACACTGCCTGCTACAAGTGCTGAATCATCTGGTTAAAATTGGGAGTGCGGGCGTGAGGGCAGCTAGCACAGTAATGGTTGAACAAGAGATCATCTGTAAAGTTTGGACTCAGGTGGACCCGTGAGGGTATAACACATGAAAGTAGTCACAGGTGTTTCTCGGGCACTGGATGAACCTTGAGTATAGTAAATTTTATTTCCCTCCCCTCCTCTCCCTTTTTCCCTTTTCTTCCTTCATTTCCTTCTTGTTTGTCTTTCCTACTCCGTTGGACACTTCTCTCTCTCTCTCTCTCTCTCTCTCTTTTTTTTACACAGAGTTTGACAAGGTTGGGCTAAGGATTCCTAGCTTTTTTGGGACAAGTTATTTACGGTTAAGGATTCCTAACTTTATTGGCAAGCTAAGAGCTGTTACCTACGTCAGCTCATTTGAAAGCATTTTTATTGTTATGAGACATGCAAGTAGGGAACAGGATGATGTTGGAGCCATCTGTGGGCCAGCATTTTCATTTGATCAACTGACTTTATCTCGTTGACATTATGCTGTACGAATGTGTTCCATACTCGAGTCGTCCGGGGTATAAAATGATCTCAGATGGATGATGTTCTGGGAAGGGTACAGCCAGAGTGAAGGTGCTCTTTCGGGCCGTCTTGTGGCATAAAAGCTTGTTTTCACGCTGTCCTCGAAGTGGATCCAAGTGTGGTACTTTGACAATATTGGCCTTGTACATAATAGTAAGGCCACCCACATCCCTCCTATGTTGAAGGCTCTGCTGAAATGACAGATCTATCCAGGATGGGTCCGGGCGAGAGATGAGACGTCTTGCTCCGTTCTCTACTCTATCAAGCAGTTTGCAGATGAGAGGGGGGGGCAGGCAAACCAAAAAAGTGGAGCTTACTAAAGGTGTGAGCGTACTTGTGCCTCGTACAGAATCTTGCAACCCCTATTGTCGACAGAAGCGAGATACGGCGAAGTGCTGTAAGCTTCCTGGCTGCCTTGTTTGCCAGATTTACATGGTTCTTCATGGTTAGTTTGGAGTCAAATTTCACCCCAAAGGGATATCAACTTCTTCTCCAGGTGCCAACACTCTCCCATTCATCCTTGCTACTTGCACCAGCATTACCATCATGGTGCCTAGAGACGATCATCATTGCGTTTTCTTTCTCAGGTGCAAATGTTACTTGCCATCTATTTCCCCCAGCTGATATAGCTCTCAGCTGGTGATTGATGTAGCTTTGAGCAGCTGGCATTTCTTTTCTGGATAAGTGAATGTCAGTGTACAGTCGTCTGCATATGCCTGTGATTCTGGGATGAGATGAAGAAAGTCGTTGAAATAGACATTTCATAAAAATGGTCCCAGCACGCTTTTCCTTTTGGAACACTTTCCCCAATAGGGTGTCTTGCTGAAATTTCCCTTCCATTGAGAACTACACTTAGAGATCTACCATGAAGGTAATCACTGAGGAGACATAGCGAGAGCCTGCAAAATTTCCCCGTGCTTGAAAGTTTTGCTAAGAGGCCTGGTGCCACACCCGGTCGAAAGCGCCAGCAATGTCCAGTGCTAAACCCCACAGCTGACTTTTGGATTTATCCAGTGACTGGTGCCACTTAGTGGAGGTTTAACAACAGATCAGCAGCAGAGTAACCTTTCCTGAAGCCATATTTACGATCACAAAGTAGCGAGTGATAGTCAAAAAACTCTGCCATTTGTCTTGAGATTATTGTCCTCAGGATCTTACCAGTGATTGACAGGAGTGACACTGGTCTGTATGTGCTGATTTCTGCTCTGCTCTTCTTTTTGTGAACAGGGGCTACATTTGCCTCTTTCCATAAGAGGGCCATTTACACTGTACTAGGCAGTGCTGAAAGATGCGAGTTAAAGGGCTCTAGCTGGTCTGCACATCTTCTCAGCAATCTTGGGGTCAACTTGTCTGGGCCCACAGCCTTTTCTTGGTCAAAACGATTTAAGAAGGAAATGCACCTCCTCCTGCCTTTTTGTCCCCCACTGACAGTTTTGACACGTTCTTGCAGCAGCCAAGGAGGGTCCCTTGCTGGATCAGGAACTTTCATTTTTTAGCAAAGTGTTCAGCAAAGAGGTCCGCCCCTCTTGACTACTAGTAGAGGTGGTCCCATCCTGTCGATTTAGAGATGGAATGAGTTCATCAGGCAGATAACCTTGTCTGTCCTTGACCAGGGACCACCAGGTTTTGGAGCCTACTCTAGCTTTCTTTTTGTGTCCACCTCCCATTTAGCAATGGCCCACTTTTAAACGTCACCCAATGCCTACAGGCTTGCCTGTGCAAGTTCCTGTTATAGGTGGTAGGATGTCTCTTATACCTTCGCCTCTTTTCTCCTCTCTTTCTCTCTCTCTCTCTCTCTCTCCCTCCCCTTGTCCTTCCCCACTTCTTCAACCCCCCTCCTCCTTACCTTTCCTTCTACATCAGTCTAACCGCATTCTTTACATTTTCATTATAATCTTCCCATGGCTTGTTTCACAGTGTCTCTGTCCTCTTCCCCTCCCCTTTCCTTCCTTCCTTCCTTCGTCCAGTCGTTCCCTCCTTCCCTCCCTCTTACATCACACTTTTCCCCTCTCCTTGAAGGGTTTTTGACCTGGCTTGACCTCTGTGGAATGTTGACCTTTCTTGTCCTACTTATCTTGCCTCGTGACCTCTTCAGCGGAGGAGCCCTTTAAAGCCGAAGGGCTCTTGAGCCTAAGGATTTGCGCTACCCTCCCCTTCTCGGATCAAGCTGATTGTCTTCCAACCCTCAAAGCTCTGCCGACCCATGAACACAATGATGAAGAGAAGGAGCAGGAGAAAGAGGAGGAGGAGGAGAAAGAGGCGGGGGAGGAGAAAAGGAGGAGGAGGAGAAAGAGAGGAGGAGGAGAAAGTGGAGAACGATAAAAGAGGAAGAGAAGGAAAAGGGGAGTAGAATGAAGACATTTTAAAAAATGAGCATTAACCCCCTACGGGTTTAGCGGTCCCCGTGGGGGCAGCGCTCTGCAGAATAACAGATGGGGGGAAGATTCTTGGCACTTAGCAGACAAACGAGTCTCCTGTTTCTTGACTTAAGATCGACACAGATCGAAGTGTTGCCCCAAATAGGAGGTATAGCCCCAAATCCCTTGGGTGAAACGTTTCACTAAAAAAAAACTTTTGTACCATTGCAAGTCGAATTTGGGCGAGGAAAGTAAAAAGGGCCTTCATATTTTTCCTCGCCCCATTTGTGATTGACAAGGTCCATGTGGCCCGAAACGTCGCCTTAAAATTTGTTTAATGCGGATTTATGGCGTTTCCAATAGAACTTTTTCATGGTAAGTTTTCTTTGCTATTGCGGGCTGTACACGTTTTGATCACGGGCCGGGGGGTTTTTTTGAACCCACTGCCCACCCTCACGAAATTCAAAAATTTTTAACAGTGTTACAGTGCACAATTTACATGAGGAGGAAGATGAACTCAAGGTGAAGAGAATAAAAATAAAGCAAAAAATAAGTTTCGTATTAACGTAATACAGCTGTCAGTGAGCGAAACGGGGGGCATTATAAAAATAAAACACACCCCTTTATTAAACCACACACACCCATTATTAAGTAAATCATACACACCCATATTAGGAACAAATCAAAATTCTTTGGGCCCCACATATCTCGCTTCCTCCTCGTCCCCCTCCTTTTCCCTTTCATACCCCTTCACCCATCTTCCCCCTTGCATCCTTTTTCCTGCCCCCCCTTACCATGGCTCCTCCTCTGTTCTTTGGGTTTTCCAGAAACTAACCTATTGCAAAATAAAAAAAATAGTGTTTTCATGAAGAGTAACAAAAACTTTAAAGTAATAAAGTAAGGGATAAGACGTGGTAGAAAAAGTTGATAAGACGGGGTAAAAAGTTGATAATGGCTGGTAGATAAATTTTAAAATGACGTGGAGAAAAAATTGATAAGACGTGGTAGATAAAGTTATAAGGGCGGGTAATAAATTGATAATGACGTGGAATGAATTTGATAATGCGTTTTTAATGAAGTTGATAAGACGTGGTAGATAAAGTTGAAAATGATTGGTAGATAAAGTTGAAAAAGGGCGTGGTAGATAAGTTGATAATGGGGGTAGATAAGTTGATAATGAGGTAATAAGTTATAAGACGTGGTAGATAAAGTTGAAATGGTGTGATGAAGTTGATAATGACGTGGTAGATGAATTGGGATAAGACGGGTAGATAAATTGATAAGACGTGTAGATAAATTAAAATGGCGGGTAGATAAGTTAGAATACGTGGTGATACGGTGAGAATGACGGGTAAAATATTAACGAAATGAAAAAAACTAAAAGTTCAGAGGGCAGAGGGACATAGTTTTTTTTTCAGCGTTAGGTTGTGGCACAGGGAAGGGTTAAGAAGGTCGCAGTGCATATTGAAAAGGGATTCAGGCAACGTTTTTAAGGAAGCAAGAACATTTTAAAGGGACTCAGGCAACTTTTGGGGAAAAGACTCGGACAACATTGGAAGGATTTTGGTGCAACACTTGGAAAACGCAGTAAACATTTGGAAAAGACAAACGAAGGTCGTCGGCACTGCAAACCCCCAACATAGTGAGCGAGCTGGATGGTGCACGCCTGTCCAGATCAACTGAGCTAGCAAAAGGGCATCATAAATTTTTGGGAATGAAGCCTTAAGGCACGTTAGCCCCCTGTCTTCAGTAATATGTTATTTTTCCACATAATCTACCTTGCCCTAATTACTGTTCTTTGGTTAAAACGTTTCTAAGGTAAAGTAAAAGATCTTTCCTTAATTCTTGGTAAAAACTTAACGATTGGTATAACTTAACAATGGGATACTTAACATGGGATAATTTTAACATGGGAAACCAATTGTATAATTTAACAAAATTTGAGATTTTTTAAATATACCTGAATTAAGGGAAAAAAACTTAGACTTTCACCTTACGAAAAAGGCAAAGAAATGCATAGTAATTTTGGCAAAGGGAATATAAAGGAAAAAAAACATATTAGAAGAGAGGAAACTCAGCGCCTTTAAGGGCAGGGTGGGGGACCCGACCTTGAGTCAATTTTTCGTCAGTTGTGTTAAGCACACCTTGACAGAAGCCATTCGCTCACCACGAACCCAATTTCACTATATGGGCAGTGATTTAATGTGTGAAATCCTTTCCCCCTTATCTTTCCCCACTCCTTCCCCACTTTCACCTTTTCCCTTTCCTTTCCCCCTCTCTTTCCTACCCTCCTTTTCCCCATTTCCCCCAAATTTTTTTCCTCCCCTTTTTTTTCCCCACCCTCTTTCTACCCTCTATCACTTTTAAAACTCCATCCCTTTTTTTTTCACAGGGTTTGACAAGGTTAAGGATCCCCAACTTTATTTCAAGCTAAAGCTTTTACCTACATCAGCTCTTTGAAATCATTTTTATTGTTATGAGACATACAAGTAGGGAACAGGGTGAAGTTGGAGCCACTTGGCCAGCATTTTCATTTATCAACTGACTTTTTCTCGTTGACATCATTTTGCGTACGAATGTTTCCCTACTGAGTCATCCCGCGTATGTAGATCTCAGATGGAGTGTGTTTTGGAGAAGGGGACCGCCAGAGTGAAGTTTCTGCTTCGCCTCTTGAGGCATAAAACTTTTCTCACCCTGTCCCGAAATGGAACCCAAAGGGGGTACTTTGACAAAAATGGCCTTTTACATAACAGTAAGGGGCCACCCACATCCCCCTGTGTTAAGGCTCCTGAAAGACAATCACCAGGGTGGGGGCCCGGCGAAAGGAACGTCTTGCTCCGTTCTCCACTCTGTCAACAGTCGCAGATGAAGCAGGGGGGGGGGGGGGGGCAGGCAAACCAAGAAAGTGGAGCATACCAAGTGTGAGCGACTTTGCCCGTACAAATCTTGCAAACCCCCACTGTCAAGAGTGGGGGCACCCAAGTGCTGTAAGCTCCTGGGCGCCTGTTTGCCAAAACAACAGGCTCTTCATGGTTAGTTTGGATTTAAATTTTTCCCCAAGGAATGAACATCTTCCCCAGGGGCCAACACCCTCCCAGTCATCCTTTTACTGCACCAGCATTACCATCATGGTGCCTAAGACGATCATCATTGCTTTTTTTCAGGGGCAAAGTTACTTGCCACTATTTCCCCCAGCTGATATAGCTCTCACTAGTATTATGTAGCTTAGAGCAGCGGGGATTTTTTTCTCTTGGATAAATGAATGTCGTGTACATTGTCTGCATATGCATGTGATTTTGGGATAGAGAAAAATCGTTGAAATAGACCTTCAATAACAAGGTCCCAGCACGCTTCCTTTTGGGAAAATTGCCCCAATAGGATGCTTGCTGATTCCGTTCCATTAGAACTAAACCCCTTTGAGATCTACCCTGAAGGTAATCACTGAGGGGAAAAGCGTAGAGCCCACAATTCCCAGTGCTTGAAGTTTTTCTAAGGCCCTGGTGCCACACCCCGTCAAAGCACCAGCAATGTCCAGTGCTACAACAGCTGATTGATTCATCCAGTGACGTTGCCCTTTGGGAGGGTTTTAAAAACAGATTTGCAGCAAGTAACCTTTCCCGAAGCCCTCTGACGATCACAAAATAGTGAGTGGTGTCAAAAAAACCGTCATTTGTCTTGAATTTTCTCAAGGGTCTTACCCTTTATTTACAGGATGACCTTCGTAGTTGCTTATTTCTGCTCTGCTCTTTTTTTTTTTGTGAACAGGGCTACATTTGCCTCTTTCCACAGAGAGGGCCATTTACGCTGTACTAGGCAGTGCTGAAAGGGTCGAGTTAGAGGTGCTGCTAGCTGGTCTGCCACCAGCAATCTTGGGGTCAACTTGTCTGGGCCCCCAGCCTTTTTTTGGTCAAGCGATTTAAGAAGGAAATGCACCCCCTCCTGCCTTATTGTCACCACTGACAGTTTTGACACAGTTCTTGCAGCACCAAGGAGGGCCCTTTCGATCAGGAACTTGCATTTGGTAGCAAAGTGTTCAGAAAGAGGTCCCCTTCTCTTTACTACTAGTAGAGGTGGTCCCATCCGTCGATTTTGAGGGGGAATGATTCACAGGCAGAAACCTTTGTCTGTCCTTGACAGGGCCACCAGGTTTTTGGAGCCTACTCTAAACTTTTTTTTAGTGTCCCCTCCCTTTAGCAATGGGGCCCCCTTTTGGA
>NC_069437.1:32378830-32431668 GCF_026875155.1 Cherax quadricarinatus
TTCGAGACTCAGCTCCTGGCCCCGCCTCTTCACTGATCGCTACGGGTCCTCTCTCTCTCTGCTTCCTAAAGCTTTGTTATACCTCTTCTTAAAACTATGTATGGTTCCTGCCTCCACTACTTCACTTGCTAGGCTATTCCACTTGCTGACAACTCTATGACTGAAGAAATACTTCCTAACGTCCCTGTGACTCGTCTGAGCATTCAGCTTCCAGTTGTGACTCCTTGTCCCTGTGTCCCCTCTCTTGAACATCCTATCTCTGTCCACCTTGTCTATTCCCCGCAGTATCTTGTATGTCGTTATCATGTCTCCCCTGCCCCTTCTGTCCTCCAGTGTCGTCAGTCCGATTTCCCTTAACCTTTCCTCGTACGACATTCCCTTGAGCTCTGGGACTAGCCTAGTTGCAAACCTTTTTACTTTCTCTAACTTCCTGACGTGCTTGACTAGGTGTGGGTTCCAGACTGGTGCTGCATACTCCAGTATGGGCCTAACATACACAGTGCAGTGTCTTGAACGATTCCTTATTAAGGTATCGGAACGCTATTCTCAGGTTTGTCAGGCGCCCGTATGCTGCAGCAGTTATTTGGTTGATGTGTGCCTCCGGTGATGTGCTCGGTGTTATGGTCACCCAAAGGTCTTTCTCCCTGAGTGAGGTCTGTAGTCTTTGTCCACCTAGCCTATACTTTGTCTGGTGTGTGTGTGTGTTTGGTGTGTGTGTGTGTGTGTGTGTGTGTGTGTCCTTGTGTGTGTATGCTGATGAGTGTGTGCTGGTGTGTGTGTGCTGGTGTGTGTGTGCGCTGGTGTATGTGTGTGCTATGTGTGTGTGCTGGTGTGTGTGTGCTGGTGTGTGTGTGCGCTGGTGTGTGTGTGTGTGTGTGCTAGTGTGTGTGTGCTCGTGAGTGCGTACTTGTGTGTGAGTGCGTCCTGGTGTGTGTGTGTGCTAGTGTGTGTGTGCTGGCGAGTGTGTGCTGGTGTGTGTGTGTGCTGGTGTGGGTGTGAGCTGTGTGTGTGTGTATGCTGGTGTGTGTGTGTGTGCTGGTGTGTGTGTGTGCTTGTGTGTGTGTGCTGGTGAGTGTGTGCTGGTGTGTGTGTGCTGGTGTGTGTGTGCTGGTGAGTGTGTGCTGGTGTGTGTGTGCTGGTGTGTGTGTGTGTGCTAGTGTGTGTGTGTGCTGGTGAGTGTGTGCTGGTGTGTGTGTGCTGGTGTGTGTGTGTGTGCTAGTGTGGTGTGCTGGTGAGTATGTGCTGGTGTGTGTGTGCTTGTGTGTGTGTGTGTGTGCTGGTGTGTGTGTGCTGGTGTGTGTGTGCTGGTGTGTGTGTGTGTGCTAGTGTGTGTGTTCTGGTGAGTGTG
Organism: Cherax quadricarinatus; assembly: GCF_026875155.1. Lineage (NCBI taxonomy): Eukaryota > Metazoa > Arthropoda > Malacostraca > Decapoda > Parastacidae > Cherax > Cherax quadricarinatus. Next base: position 32,380,179 of record NC_069437.1, read on the forward strand.
TGCTAGTGTGAGTGTGCTGGTGTGTGTGTATGCTGGTGTGTGTGTGCTGGTGTATGTGTGTGCTGGTGTGTGTGTGTGTGCTGATGTGTGTGTGCTGGTGAGTGTGTGCTGGTGAGTGTGTGCTGGTATGTGTGTGTGCTGGTGTGTGTGTGTGTGCTGGTGTGTGTGTGCTGGTGTGTGTGTGCTGGTGTGTGTGTGCTGGTGTGTGTGTGTGTGTGCTGCTGTGTGTGTATGCTGGTGTGTGTGTACTGGTGAGTGCATGCTTGTGTGTGTGCTGGTGGTGTGTGTGTGCTGGTGTGTGTGTGCTGGTGTTTGTGCTGGTGTGTGTGTGTGTGCTGGTGTGTGTATGCTGGTGTGTGTGTGTGTGTGTGTGGTGTGCTTGTGTGGTGTGCTAGTGTGTGTGTGCGTGCTTGTGTGTGTTTGTGCTAGTGTGTGTGTGCTGGTGAGTGTGTGCTGGTGTGGTGTGTGTATGCTTGTGTGTGTGTGTATGCTGGTGTGTGTACTCACCTATTTTTACTCACCTATTTGTGGTTGCAGGGGTCGAGTCCTAGCTCCTGGCCCGCCTCTTCACCTGTTGCTACTAGGCCCTCTCTCTCCCCGCTCCATGACTTTATCACACCTCGTCTTAAAACTGTGTAGGTTTTTGCCTCCCCATGTTAATTTTTACTGAATACACTTAAATGTAAAATTATTAATAAATGTGTATTGTGACAAAATAATATAATCATCTATTCAAGTTGCTAAGCTCAAATATGGCCTGGGATTTTGTAGTTGTGTTATTCATAATTAATATGCTAAAGCCAGGGTTTAATACAAGTCTAGGGTTTATACAAGTCCTATGGTTATACAAGGGTCAAGGGTTTATAAACAAGTCTAGTGTTTATACAAGGACAGGGTTTATAAAAGGTCTAGAGGAATATACAAGATCTAGTGGTTTATACAAGGTCCTAGGGTTTATACAAGGTTCTAGGGTTATTCAATTCTAGGGTTATACAAGATCTAGGAGTTTTATACAAGGTCTAGGGTTTATACAAGGGTCTAAGGGTATATAATGTAATTTTTATTAATTATAAATGTGTGGTTTCATTTCTTGATACATGGGATCAACTCTTTGTACCTATCTTCCTGCCTGCACAGCAAAAGCGTACAAAGTAGATGACAAAGTTTATCATGTGTATCTAGAAATCTCTCTATGAGGAGAGACTGGAGGGCCCTGAAACTGCACAGCTCTAGAAAGGCGTAGAAATAAGGGGGGAATATGATTAGGTGCATAAATGGAAACCGAGGATTTAATAAAGGGGATGTAAATAGCGTGCTGAAAATTTCAGCCTATAACAGGACTCGCATCAATGGTTTCAAGTTGGAAAAATTATCAGATACAGGAAGGATAAGGAAAGAACTGGTTGGTAATAAGTTGTGGATGAGTGGAACAACTCCCGAGTACAGTTTATAGAGGCCTAAAACGTTGTGAAGTTTTTAAAAATAGGTAGATAGAAAACATGAGTGGGGTGTGGTGAGTGTGAGTTTGGACCTGACTATCCTGTGCTCCTAGACTTAAAACTGCTAGCTGGAGATTCCGTCTGTAAAAACTTGCAATTTGTGGTCACAGAGGTGCCTGTGCTAACTTTCCTATGGTTGTAGAAAAATACCTAGTTGGTGATTCCTTATGTGGCTAGCTTGGTCCAGTGGCTAGCGCGACTGGCTGAGTTTTGAGACTCTATGACCGAGGGTTCAATCCGGCGCCGGGGTATGCTGTTGCTACTAGGTCCGATGCCGTGCCTGCCTTCCTTAAGATGGCGAGTGACCTAATTAGGTGGATCATTATCTTATGCGGAAGGTGACATGGACCTGCTTCGCATGGGTCAGTAGGCCTGTGCTAGCAGTGTTCCTTCTTTCTTATGTTCTTATTCCATAATAAACCATGGAGGAGATCTAACCCAATTAATGTAAAAGGTGAATCCCATGGAATTAAAACAAAAGCGCATCACTGTCCGTACGAAAAGGTTACAAACTAGATTTATAAAAAATTATAGAAGTAAATTTAGATTCACTAGGAAGTAGAGTAGTGAGTCATATAAATTAGTGTGATAAACAGCAGAAAGAATTCGAGAGAAAAATTATTCATATGAACAGGAAATGGAGCTCTTGATGACCAAAATTACGATTTAGAAGAGGAAAACATGAATTGTAAAGGTAAGAAAGGGAAGCCTATAAATAATGGCAATAAAGAGTAAAAAAAGAGGATAGTTTTATTTTGCCAGGTATCATTGCATCAAAATTTTTATTGCATACAGATTCCTGGTATAACAAGAGGATACAGTGGAAGAACTTAACAGATATCAATGTCAAGAAGGGAAGACAACTAATGTAGTGTGCAGAGTGTGTGAATAATAATAATAATAATAAATAATAATAAGAAATAAAAATAATAATAATATACAAATAATAATAATAATAATAACCCTGGCACAGCAGTTAAAATCGAAATAATCGTAGAGAATGTAATGTGACAATGGAATTACTAATTATGTCCTTACCTGTAGTGAAAGTGGAATAATCAAAAAAATGGACGAAGAATCAAAAAATATAAGATGCTATGCTAGACAAGGATTCCAGAGGCAGATTTAAGAACATAACCATAGGTAGTAGGGATGGTAGACAAAGCAACCACCCAGGGAAGAACAACCGTAACCGTCCACCAGATGACTGTGAAACAAAAACCTTTAACTGTTTTGCATGATGGTAGGATTGCTAGGATTCTTTTTCTGTCCTCAAAAACACGCTAAGATAACATGGATATCTTGCTACTCGCTTCTTACACTTTGGTCCCACCTTCACAGTACAATAACGCACATGCGATATATAAAAATACATACATCTAGGTTTTTCTCCTTTTTTCTAATAGCTCTTGTTCTTTTTATATCTTCCTATTGTCCATGGAAGTGGAAAAGAATCTTTCCTCCGTAAGCCCATAGTGTCAAATGAGGCACTAAAAATGCCGGAGGCAATGGGCTAGTAACCCCTTCACCTGTATAAATTTACTAAAAAAGAGAAGAAGAAAAACTTTATAAAACTGGATGCTTAAATTTCATGGATGTAGTCGTATGACAAGAACAGATGATTGCCGATGGTTATGACATGAAAAGAAGTTGGATGTCCTGGCCCTAAGCGAAACAAAGCAGAAGGGTAGGAGAGTTTCAGTGGGGGAAATAAATGGATTAAATCTGTGTGAGTATCTGAGAGAGTTATAGCAAAGGATGGGGAGCAGTAATGTTAAATGATCATAGATGGAAGGAAGAAAAGAGAATATGAATGTGTAAATTCAATAATTGATGGTGGATTTTAATAAACAATTTTAAAAAAAAAAAGGTTGGATGCGATGAAGTGGGGGTCACATAAGCGTGTAGACACCAGGAGAAGAGAGGAATGCAAGGAGATAGAGAGAGGATTTTGGGAATGTTAAGTGAATGTATAGAGCCTTGAACCAAGAGAGAGAGTAAATTGTGGTAGGTGGACCTGAAAGCTAAGAGGTAGAGAAACATTTAGAAAGGTGTGGTAGGTAAGTAGTTTTGTGCTAGGTGTAAAATGATAATGGGAGCCCTTTTGATTAAACTATTGTATAGAAAGGGTTTAGGTTAATAGGTACTACATATATATAAAGAAAAAAGAGGATAAATAAGGATGCGACACGAAATATGATGTAGGGGCGAAATGACAGTAGTTAGTTTGGATTATGTATATGGAGGGAGATAAAAGACTGTTGAGTAGACTTACAGGATGTACATGTATATAGAGGGACCACAGATAATATCAGATCACTTTCTAGTTGAACTACACTGATAGTAAAAGGTAGATGGGATAACAAGGAGAATAGAGCAACAGGAAGAGAGAGGTGAAGGTTTATAACTCAAAAGGAGGCATTAGGGTGCAGAAGTAAACAGCTATTGGAGGATAGATGGGCTACTGATAGCATAGGCAATGGGTCTAAGAGGTTATGGGGTAGGTTTAAAAATGTAGTGTTAGAGTGTTCATGCAGAAGTTTGTGGGTACTGGGAAAGGAAAGTGGTGCAGGATGGAAGAGGAGCGATTAGAGGAATGATGATGTAAGAGAGTAGTAAGGGAGAAAAAGTTAGCAAATGAGAAGTTTTTTACAATGTAGAAGTGATGAAAGAGTGGAATAAGAGTAAATGTTACAAAGAGAGAGGTTAAAGAGTGGTGAGCAATGTAAAAAAGAGCAATGAGAGAGTGGGTGGAGATGTTATCACAACAAATTTTGTAGAAAATAAGGGAAAAGTTTTGGATTGAGATTAACAAGTATTAAGAAAGCCTGAGAGAACAAATGGATTTTGTCCAGTTAAACATAGGAGAGGGAGAGTTTAGTTAAATGGAGAGTTAGAGAATTGGGAAGATGGAAGGTAAATATGTTTGATGTGAATGTGGTTAAATGTTGATGAAGATAGGGAAGCTGTGGATTCGTGTATAGGGCAAGAGGCATAACATCTTGTAGGAGGATGAGGAAGAGACAGTTGGAGTGTGGGAGAAGTTCGTGAGGCAGTAGGTAAAATGAAAGTGTAAGGCAGCCGGGGATTGATTGGGATAGAAGATAGAAATGTTAAAAGCAGTTTGGGATATAGTTGGAGAGATGGGAGTGGTTTGGTGCAAATTATTTTAATAAATGTTTGGAAGAGGGTAAGGTAACCCTATGGAAAGGCAAGAGCGAGTGCTATTTCCTTTGATAAAAGGCAAAGGGGATAAAAGGAGAGTGCAAAAATATAGGGGATAAGACTGTTGAGTGAACCAGGTAAAGTGTATGGTATAGTTATAATTGAAAGAATTACGAGTGTGGAAGACAGAAATAGGATAGCAGATGAACAAGGAGGCTTTAGGAAAGGTAGGGGTGTGTGGATCCAGGTGTTTACAGTGAAACATAATAAGTGTATCATTTAAATTAGATAAGTGCTAAGAGAGTTCGCTTTGATGTGCAATTATGGATATGGGAAAAGGCGTATGAACAGTGTGGATAGGGGGGCAATGTGTCAGAAGTAGGCAAGTGTAAGGTGTACTGGAAGGAAGGTCACTGAAAGCAGTGAAGAGTTGAGTTTACGAGGATAGTGAGGCTCAGTTAGAGTATGTAGGAAAGAGGAAATTTTTTTCCCAGTAAAAGTAGGCCTTCGAACAAGGACGTGTGATGTCACCGTGGTTTTTTTAATATATTTATTGATGGGGTTGTACAGAGAAGTAAGAGAGGAGCGAGGGTCATGGCAAGATTCGGAGTTAAAATATAAAGAATCACACACAAATAGGGATTTGTGCACACAAGCTGCTCATTGCAGATGAACTGTGGCTCTTGGGAGAATCTGAAGAGGAGTTTGCAGAGATAATGGTGATGAATTAGGTAGGGTGTGCGAAAAGAAAAAATAAAGTGAATACAGGAAAAGAGTAAGGTTATGGAAGTATAACACAAAGATGTACGGTGATGAAAGATTGAATGATCAATTGGAGGCGAGAGTTAGGAGGATGTGGAACGTATTCAGATATTTGGGAGTGGATTGTTTTCAGCGGGATGGGTCTATGAAAGAGATGAATTCATGAAGAATTGATTAGGGAAAAAGAGTGAGTGTGCACTTAGGGAGTCTTTGAAACAAAGAACTTGTCCTTTGGAGGCAAAGAGGGAATGTATTAGAGTATAGATTTACCACGCTCCTTATATGTGTAACGGGGTGATGAATGTGCAAGTCGAGTGAGAAGGGCTGGAGCAGTGGAATGTCCATGTCTGAGGGCAAAGTGTGTGGTGTGAATATAATGCAGAAAGAATTCGAGTTTTGAGAGTTAGGAGGAGGTGGCGGGATTACACCAAAACAGTTGTCCAGAGGGCTGAGGAAGGGTTGTTGAGGTGGTTCGGACATGTAGAGAGAGCAGGAGGCCGAAACAGAGATACTCAAGAGTGTATCACAGTCTGTAGTGGAAGGATAGCGGTAGGGTCGGCCCAAGGAAAAGGTGTTTGAGGGGAGGTGTTAAAGGAGGTTTTGAGGTGCAGGGGCTTGGACTACCCAGCAGGCATGCGTGAGCTGTGTTTGATGCGAGTGATGAGAACAAAATTGTTTTTAAATTTCTTACGTGCTGTTGGAGTGTGAGCAAAGTAACATTTATGAAGGGATTCAAGGGAAACCGCAGGCCGAGTTGAGTCCTGGAGATGGGAAGTACAGTGCCTGCACTCTGAATGAGTGGTGATAATGTTGCAGTTTAAAAACTGTAAGTGTAAAGACTCTTCTGGCAAGAACAGTGATGGATTGAATGATGGAGAAGTTATTTTCTTTTTCGGGCTCACTCCTGCCTTGGTGGGAATCGGCCAAGTGATAATAAAAATAATAAACATAAGAAAGGAAAGGAACACTGCACCAGTTCTACTGACCCATGCGGAGCAGTCCATGAGACCCAACGGATTAGCCCAATTGACCCTGGACCCCCTCCCCCGAATTAGACCAATGAACCACCCATCTGGTCACCCTCCACTCAAGTGATGAAGCACGGCACCAGATCCAGCAGCACAAGCTAGACAGGACCAACTCACACCACCGACACCCAAATCATGTACTTATCTAACCTATTTTTGAAACTACACTACGTTTTAGCCTGAATAAATGTACTCGGGTTTGTTCCACTCACCCACAACTCTATTACCAAACCATTTGCATTTCCTATATGTGTGTGTGGTGTGTGTGTGTGTGTGTGTGTGTGTGTGTGTGTGTGTGTTGTGTGTGTTGTGTGTGTGTGTGTTGTGTCGTGGGTGTGTGTGTGTGGTGTGTTGTTTGTGTGTGTGTGTGTGTGTGAGTGTGTGGTGTGTGTGTGTGCGTTGTGTGTGGTATGTGTGTGTGTGCGTGTGGGTGAGTGTCAGTGTCAGTGTCCAGTGTGTGTGGAGTGTGTGTACACACCTAATTGTACATCCACCTGCATTGTGGTTGCAGGGGTCGAGACTTCAGTCTCCTGGCCCGCCCTCATTTCACTGACACTACTGAGGTCCTCTCTCTGTTTCCTGATCTTTGTCATACCACCTTCTTAAAACAATGTATGGTTCCTGCCTCCACATACTTCCACTTTGCCTAGGCTATTCCACTTTCTGACAACACTATGACTGAAAGAAATACTTCCTAACGTCCCTGTGACTCTCCTGAGTCTTCACATCCAGTTTTGACGCCTTGCCCTGTGTCCCCTCTCTGAACATCCTATCTCTTGTCCCACCTTGTCTATCCCCGAAGTATCTTGTATTTCGTTATCATGGACTCCCCTGACCCTTCTGTCCTCCAGTGTCGTCAGTCCCGATTTCCCTTAACCTTTCCTCGTACGACATTCCCATGAGCTCTGGGACTACTTGTTCAAACCTTGTTACTTTCTCTAACTTTTGACGTGCTGACCCAGGTGTGGGTTCCATAATGGTGCAGCATACTCCAGTATGGCCTAACATACACAGTGGGTACAGTGTCTTGAACGATTCAATTATAAAGTATCGGAACGCTATTCCAGGATTGCCAGGCGCCCGTATGCTGCAGCAGTTATTTGGTTGAATGTGTGCCTCCGGTGATGTGCTCCTTGTTATGGTCACCGCCAAAGGTCTTTCCTCTGAGTGAGGTCTGTAGTCTTTGTCCCACCAGCGCTATACTCTGTCTGCGGTCTTCTTTGCCCCTCCCCAATCTTCATGACTTTTGCATTTGGCTGGATTGAATTCGAGAAGCCAGTTACTGGACCACATGTCACCCAGCCATCCGGGTCTCTTTGCAGTCCTGCCTCATCCTCGTCCGATTTAATTCTTCTCAATCAACTTCCCATCATCCTGCGAACAGGACCTTCAGAGTCTATTTCCTTCCATCATGTCGTTCACTATATATCAAAACGATAGCACGGACCAAGAACTGACCCCTGTGGGACCCCGCACGTAACAGGCGCCCACTGTGATACCTCTTCACGTACCATGAACTCGTTGCTGGCCTCCCTGTCAGGTATTCCTTATCCATTGCAGTGGCCCTTCGCACCTTTTACATGTGCCTTACCTCCAGCTTCTGCACTAATCTCTTGAGGGGAACTGTGTCAAAGGCCTTTTCTGCAGTCTAGAAAACGCAATCTACCCACCCCCCCTCTCCTCTCGTGTTTTACATGCTGTATACCTCGTCATAAAACTTCACAGGAGGTTTGGATGCAGGATTTGCCTTCCATAACCCATGCTGGTTTTCATTATAATCTTGTTCCTTTCCAGGTGTTCACCACTCTCCTCCCGATAATCATCTCCATGACTTTGCACACAATACGTGTCAGAGACCCAGGTCTGTAGTTTAGTGGCCTCGTATCTGTTCCTTTCTTAAATATGGGGACTACATTTAGCTGTCTTCCATTCTCAGGGTAGTTTGCCCCAGTTTCAAGGGAGTGTTAAGATTGTGGCTAGAGGCAACGCACAGCATCTCTGCCCTTCTCTAAGGACCCATGGGGAGATGGTTGTCCGGTCCCATCGCCTTTGAGGTGTCAAAAAGGGGGGTTATCCCCCCACTTAAGAGCTTCTCACCTCCTCCTCGATTTTCGTATGTCATCCAGCACTTGTTGGTATATTCCCTCTTGATGTCCCTTCTTTGCTGTCATCCACAGCCCTCTTCTGTCTCTACTGTAAAAACTTCCTTAAACCTCCTGTTCAGTTCCTACACATACCTCCTGATCATTTCTTTGATTTCTCCACCTTCTGTCCTAATCTGATCACCAGTCTTTGACGGTTGTCTTCCTCCTGATGGGCTATACAAGCAGTTACGGTTCAGTCTTGATTCTCGATGCTATGTCATTTTCATCCGTCGCTGGGCCTCCCCTCCTTACCTGTACATACTCATTCCTTGGCTCTGGCGACTTGAATCTCCCCATTTTTTCGTGTGTTCCTGCCTTCTGTACTTTTTGCATTCTCTATTGCCACTTTGTTTTTGAATCCTTACTCGTCGGGTAAACCATGGCTTTGTTCTGGCTCCCATTGTTACTGTTGCCCTTAGGAATATACTTTTCCAGTACTTCTCCTTGCATTTGTTGTTACGTATTACCCAATCATTTCATTTACTGTGCTTACCTGCCTGTTCTCTGTCCCACTGGACCTCGCACCCAGGAAGTTCTTCAACCCTATGTAGTCCCCTCTTTTATAGGTCAGGCTTTTCCACCCATTCAACTCCTGTTATTCTCCTCCACTTGTCAGCACTACTATGAATTCAAATCACAGAACCACGTGGGTCGCAAGCTCCTAGGGGACTCTCATACTTGATGTCCCAATTGGTCCGAGCTGCCCAGGGGAACACAAAGGTCCAATCTTGCTGGTTCATCCTCCCCCTACTCACTCTGGAAGGTTCCCTTAACATGTTGGGTGGGCATGAGTTTTCCAGCACCACGTCAACATCCTGGCTCCCCATGTTATTTCGGGACCCCCATGTGGCCACCCAGGTTTCCCAGTCGATCTCCCTGTGGTTGAAATCCCACCATAACCTGAAAACTTTGCTCTGTTGGAATGATCTCTCTTCTTCTTGCCACCTCAGCAAGTAATGTGTTCCACCATTGCTCTGTTGCTCTCTACTTCATAATCCTCTCTTGGCCTCCATGCAGATCTGTTGTGATTAAAACATCACTGCAATGACCACTTTGTGTTCCCCATGCTGAAAGTGACCTGCTATGTATCCTCTTTCTCTCTTTCCTCCCGTCTCATCTATGCCTTCCATTTTCTCGAATTTCCATCTGTTGAGTTTTACGAGCAGAGCAACCCCACCTCCCCCCCCCTGCCCCTTCTATTCTTTCCTCATGATCTGGTATCCACCCGGTGGGAAGATTGCATCTGTTATTGTCCTCCATGAGTTTTTGTTTCTGTAGACTGGCTATGAGTCTGGGGACTCTCATTGATTCTTTCTTGCATTCCTCATGATTATTCGTTAATCCATCTTCATTTGTGTACCAAAAAACTCTTCAACCTCTGTGTCTAATACTGTAACTGTGGTGCGGGGGGTGAAAACATAGGGATCTGTGTGTGATGGTTTGGTTTTGGATTTGTTCAGTATTGCCTTGGGTGTCGTGGCTGAGTCCCTATCTGCAGGTGAGTATTCTGGGGGGTGCGCTTGTCCTTGTCCATTGATCTTGGGTTATTCTGCTGCTCTCCTTTTTTCATTTCCTCCCATTTCTCCATTCATTTTTTGAACTCTCTCTTTCATCGTCTTCCTTTCGTCCTGTTGTTCTGTCTCGATCGAGGTAACAACACTCCGGATCTATGTGTGTGTGTGTGTGTGTGTGTTGTGTGTGTGTGGTGTGTGTGTGTGTGTGTGTGTGTGAGTTGTGTGTGTGTGTGTGGTTTGTGTGTGTGTGTGTATGTGTGTGTGTGTGTGTGTGTGACTCAATCAATATTTGCACCAATAACCACTACATTGTGACCGGGTGTGGAAGTGTAGAATTGCTCATTACACTATAATTTGTTCATGATTGTAGCCAAGTATAAACGTAAGTAACCCATTCTTACAGAATCATTACCTTTGTAACTGTGAGCTCATTACCTTTTGTACCTAGTTCAGCTTATCAAAACTTTGGGGCCCAGTCCCCTGGACCCATTACGTACCTCTGTAATCTGTAAATAACCTTTGTAACTTGTCATGATTGTGACCAGAACCAACTGGAGTTCATTACCTTTGTAAATTGTGAGTTTCAATACCTTTGTAAATTGTGAGTTCATTACCTTTTGTAAATTGTGAGTTCATTACCTCTGTAAACTTGCTCTCAGCATCAAAACTTTGAGTCCATCCGGACCAATTATTACCTCTGTAATCTTTTGACTACCGCCCACAGAGATGGGTATGGGGTGCCATAATATACATCTTAAACTAACTCTATATCCTTTCCTGAATCTTGAAATTTGACCAACTTGAAATCATTGCTCTGCGAGTCCTGTCTTGGCTGGAAATTATTCAGCAATGAAACTCTTTACATTCCTTTATTTATTCATGTTTTTTCATTTATACACCACGATCATATCCCCCCTAAATCAACGCCTTTCGAGCGAGTGCAGATTCAGGGCCCTACAGTCATCCACATAGAAAGATTTCTGATACATGGAATCATCTTGTCATCCTCCTCTGTACGTTTGCCTTCCAGCGCATTTATATCCAATCTGTAATACGGGTGACCAGAACTTTGCAGCATAGTCTAAATGAGGCCTAACCCAAGGATATATAGAGCTGAAGATTAACCTGAGAACTTCTATTAATTATACTTCTAATATGAATCCAAAGATTCTTTAGCTTTATTGCGAACACTACTGCACTTTGTCTTGGTTTTAGATTACTGCTAACCAGAATCCTAAATCCTTTTCGCAATCAGTAAGTATTAAGATCTACATTATTTAGTTTATTATGTGGCATGGTTTATTTAAAACTGTCCAACCATTTAGAACTTTGCATTTGTCAATATTAAAACTGCATCTGTACTACTCCGACCATTGCATCATTCTATTCAAATCATCCTGAGTGCTCTAGTGTCCTCATTAGAATGAATTGGTTGGCCTATATTGGTGTCAACACAATTTGCTTTCATGTCGCTATTTATTCCCTCATCTATGACGATTATGTAAATTGTGAACCACAACGGCCAACACTGACCCCGAGGAACACCACTTGAGCCGTGCCCCCAATTCTGATTTCTCCCCATTAATTCAAACGTCTCTGGCTGCCTATTTGTCAGCCATGCCTCTACCCAGGAAAAAAATTCTCCTATTCCGTTGCTGAAATTCTCAAAAGCCTCTGTGTGGAACACTATCGAAAAGCCTTACTGTAATTCCAATACACAAATCAAATTCATTAACCATGATCTTCCCTCCTCAAACACCTTATGAAAAAAAGTTAGTAAAATTCGTAATACAGGAACCCCCTTTGTAAAACCATGTTGAGAATCATTAATCAATCTGTGCCTATCAAGATGGCTACGAATTGCTTCGGCAATTATTGATTCCATAAATTTTCCCACTATGGAGGTAAGGCTTATTGGTCTATAGTTCGAGGCCAAGGACCTGTCACCTGCCTTTTAAATAGTAATACATTGCCATTTTTCCACTTATCAGGCACTATGCCAGTTTGTAGTGCAACATCTGGGTAACGCAGTTTGCTTTAGAGGTATGCCAGTGCAAAATGGGAATCCTGAAATTTAAAATTGTCTTGATTTCTATCAGAAAAAAAGTCTCTGGAGTACGATACCGAATATTTATATCGGGATGAGAAGTGAGAAAAATCGTGAATGATGTTATAGTAGACAAAGACTGCCAGAGAAAATAACTACAGTTGGACTTAGTGAAGCAAGTGTATATAATGACTCAGTGGGGCCCATCAATATTATTAAATAGAGTTATTATCTCTTATTTATGAAGAGTATGATGAAAAATGACGATACTGAGCCAGTAAATAACTTATGAGATCTGGACAGCACCAGAATTAATGTGAATGAAGGAAGTCCGAATGATTCTTACATCCAGGAACAATACCTGGAAAATGTGAAGTATGAACATGGACAATACTGGGTACAACTCCCACGAAAGCTGAGTCAGCCAGAACTACATACAAATTATAAAATGGCTTATGATTAATTATAGGCTAGTCTCCCCGAGTTCAGAAAGACCCCAGAATTAGTGGGCCGAATATAATAAAATAACGAACAAAGAAGAATTTTTTATAGAGAAGTTTTAATACAGTTCCGTCATAGAACAGAATATTGAGACATCCTACTAAATTTCATGGTAAAGAAAATAGTAATTTACGGCTTACATAAGTCAAGTTTTCCGAAATCCCTCCCAGGTAAAACTCTCAGGTTAACTCCAGGTAAACTTAACCGTGTAAAAACCTTGCTAGGAGCACACTATCTGGCGCTACCGTCCAGTACATTCAGCTGCATTCCCGTTTGTTACTGATGCCCATGGGAATGAACCTTCCACTCCTCCTGCATTTGCTGCTTACTATTCCATCATTTCATTTACTGCTTTCCTGCCAGTACTATGTCCCCACTTGACCTCCCGCAGGAAGTTCATCAACCCTATGTAGTCCCCATCTTTATAGTTAGGCTTTTCCCCATACACTCCTGTTATTCTCTCCACTTGCACTCTACAATTATACAAAGCACAGAACCACGTGGTCGCTAGCTCCATAGGGGACTCTCATACGGAGGGATATCTCTGGTAGCCTCGAATGTCCGAGCTGCCGCAGGGTGAACGACAAGGTCCAATCTTTGCTGGTTCATCCTCCCCTCTCACCGTGTAGTGTCCTTAACATATTGGTGCATGAGGTTTTCCAGCACCACGTCCAACATGCCTTGGCTCTCCATGTTTCGTGGACCGCCCATGTTGGCTCGGCAGGGTTTTCCCATTCAATCTCCCTGTGTTGAAATCCCCCATAACCAGCAACTTTGCTCGCTGAGTGGCTCTCTTGCCACCGTGAGCAGTGCAAGTTGTCCACCATTGCTCTGTTTGCTCTCTTCATATTCCTCTCCTTTGGCCCTCCGCAGTTACTGTGTGGATTATACATCACTGCCAATGACCACTGGTTGTGTTCCCTGAACAGACTTGAAGTGAACCAGCTATGTAGTCTATTTCTCGGCTGTCTCATCTTTTCCTTCCATTTCTCGAATTTCCAATCCTGTTTTATTTACGAGCAAGCAACCCACCCCACCCCCACCCCGTCTATCTTTCCTCATGACTGGTAACCTGGTGGAAATGCAATCTGATATTGTCTCCATGAGTTTGTGTTTCTGTAACTGCTATGATGTCTTGGATCTTCTCTTGATTCTTTCTTTGCCATTCCTCATGTTTAATCGTTAATCCAATCGAAAATGTGTACCAAACTTCAACTTCGTGTTCTAATACTGTATCTGTGGTGCGGGGGGTGGAAACAGAGGGATCGGGTGTTGATGGTATTGTTTGGAATGTTCAGGATGCCTTGGGGGTGTCGTGCTGGAGTCCTTCTGCAGGTGTTTCTGGGGGGTGCGCTAGTCCTTCCATTTGATCCTTGGTATTCGAGGTGGCGTCGGGCCTTTTTCATTTTCCTCCCATTCTTCCGAGTTCGTATTTGAAACTCTCTCTTTCATTGTCTAGCCATTCGTCCTGTGTTCTTTCTCGTGTCGAGGTACAACAGCTGCCGTGACTCAGTCTATGCCTCTCAGCAGTGCTTTCTCGCTGCAGGGCGTCATGGCTCGGGTTATTCTGCCTGTAAAATTACTTTGAGAGGCCCGATTCGTTTTCTTGTGAACCACCCAATTCTCCGAAAATTTGCCACCTGGTGTCCATTCCCCTCGCCTATCACCTTCATGATGTCTTCAATGCGTGCGTTCTTCTCCTCCTGCTTTCTTTCATCGAAAAGATTTCCCCTTTAGCTTCGTCCTAGCCCATATGACAAACGCCGGATGCTCTCCCTTCCACCTCCCACTGTGACTCCCATTGGGCATGCCACTGAGGTTTGTTTAGTTCCTTCCCGTGTGAGTGTCCTACCTTCAGTCCCTTCCCTCGTTATGGCGCCTATGCTTCTTAGTTTATCCTTCCTGCTCACCTGCTCCTGGGCCCCCACAGGTATCTGGTAAGGTCCTTGCCATGTCCTAGTTCCATCAATGTCCTTCCAACCTCTCTTCTGTCCTAGAGTGCTCCCTGTCTTTGTTTTGGCCCCATGTGGGGTTTGACAGACCTCTGCATACAGTTTAGTTTTCCATGCTTCCTTCAGGACCATGTTGTCTGTGTTGGGGGCGATGTAGCCATTGCTGAGTGGTAGACTTCTGTAATATCTTTGTCTCTGTGCTGTATTCAGATTCTCTAGCCCTCTTTCTAATCTCTCTATCCTTGATTTCAGCTGCTGTGGCCTGTTAGCTTCCACCTTCTGCATTCTGCTGCTAACCTCTCTTCCATCTTCCTTTCCAGCGTCCTCCATCTCCTTCCCCAGTCATGCCTTCCCTTTTGAGCTCTATCTCCCATTCCTCCCTCTCCAGATTCGTCCCTTGGAGCCCCTTGTCCTCAGACCAGGTTAGGGGATGGTGAATAGATTGGTTAGGAGAGTGTGTATGATGGTTGTGGGGGAGGGGGGAGGATGGTTATTGGGAGGGCAGAGATAGTTGGGGGGAAGGAGGTTATGAAGATTTTGAGGAGGATGGATGGGGATATGGGGAGGTGAGGATTGTTATTGGAGGGAGGGAGTTGTTGGGCGGGGGTTAGACGGTTTTGGGGAGTGTTTATGTGGTTAGGGAGCGTAAGGTGGCTAAGGTGAGTGTGTGTGTGCTGGTGTGGTTTGTGCCGGTGGTGTGTGTGCTGGTGTGTGTGTGCTTGGTGTTTGTGTTTTATGTAGTACCTAAATAGAAGCAATAATACTGATAGGTGTGAGTGAGCAGTTTCTGTGATCAACTTACTTTTCCTGCAATGTCTTTTTTCGTATTGAGAGTTTGCCTTTCTTCTTACCTGTGCAAATTCAATTCTTGCTCTACGACTACTCTCCTTGTTCCCCTGGGTTCTTTGCCTTCTGTACTTCTTTCATTCTCTAGCTCTCTTGGTTTTTGTCTCTTTACACCTGTGGGTGAACCGAGGGCTCGTCCTGGCCTTCTCATTACGTCTGTTGCCCTTGGATACAAACCTCTCTTCCGCTTCCTTGCATATTGATGTCACATAACCCTCATCCATTTACTGATTTTCCCCCCAGCCATTTCTCTGTCCCACTGGACCTCGTGCTGGAAATTCCACATGCCTCTGTAGTCCCCTCTCTTGTAGTTTGGCTTCATTCTCCCTCCCTCCCTCTGCACTTGTAACTCTATGTATTTGAAGCTTAGGACCACATCATCACTAACTCTGAGGGCCCTTTCATATGTGATTTCCTCAATATCTGTACTGCTCAAAATGAATATTAGGTCCAGTCTTGCTGGTTCATCCTCTCCTCTCTCTCTGGTAGTATCCCTAACGTGTTGATGCATGAGGTTTTCCAGTACCACATCCAACACCTCTAGGTATCTGGGTTTCCCTGTGGTTCCAGGTTTTCCCGGTCATTTTCTTTGTGAATGAAGTTACTCACAACTAGTAGCTTTGCCCTGCCCACATGGGCCCTTCTGGTCACTTCAGCAAGTGTATGAACCATCTCTCTCTTACACTCATCAACCATCTCTCTCTTTCACTCATATTCTTGTCTCCGGCCTGCTTGTTATTCTGTGGTGTGGTTAATACATCACTGCAATTTACCACCTTGGGACTTTCCAGATTGAAGTGTTCCTTTCATGTAATTCCCTTGCATCTCCTCTGTTCCCCGAGCTCTCCCACATTCCTCAAATCCCATCTTATTTTATGGGTAGCGCCACTCCACCAACCCTTCCTGTTTCCTCTGTCTCCCTCACAACACCTTATGGTCGACGGCGTGGAGAAATGGCATTTGTTATCATTCCTGGAGAGCTTCGCTTTTTGTAAACCTAAGGGTAAAAAGTGTCAAATTGAGCACAGACATATACTGGTTAGTGCCATCCTGTTTGTCGGATAATGAGTGTAAGAACCGTAAGGCAAATGTAACTGTTAAATAAGTTTAACTTCTAGCACCGACCATCATGCACAATGACATCTCTCGTTTTCAGATATATTAAGAGTGAGTCTCATATATAGCTATGATTAACATTAAACTAAAGTTTAGCTGTGCGGAAAGCCCAAATTTGATTTAATAGAGAATGCTCCAGCTACTCTGCTCATGACTCGTTCCCAGAAAAAACCCTCATGATACATAACAGGATTCAACCCTACCATAGTGACAACTTCCAATGCTTTATTCTAGTTTGAAAAGCAATGGACTATATTTAGGAAACAAGCAGAAAGAAAGTATGTAAGGTAAGTAAATTTATTTTTATTGTTTAAAAAATAAAAAAAAAGAATAAACTCTAAACAAAATTAAAAGTGTTCAGAAGCGCATTTACTTTTATGTGAACTTTGGTAAAAAAAAAAAAAAAGAACATCAGATTCAGTAATTTTTACTGAATACACTTAAATGTAAAATATTTAATAATGTGTATTGTGAACATAATAATATAATCATCTATTCAAGTTGCTAAGCTCAAATATGGCTGGGATTTGTAGTTGTGTTATTCATAATTAATATGCTAAGCCAGGGTTTATACAAGGTCTAGGGTTTATACAAGTCCTATGGTTATACAAGGGTCAAGGGTTTATAAACAAGTCTAGTGTTTATACAAGGACAGGGTTTATAAAAGGTCTAGAGGAATATACAAGATCTAGTGGTTTATACAAGGTCCTAGGGTTTATACAAGGTTCTAGGGTTATTCAATTCTAGGGTTATACAAGATCTAGGAGTTTTATACAAGGTCTAGGGTTTATACAAGGGTCTAAGGGTATATAATGTAATTTTTATTAATTATAAATGTGTGGTTTCATTTCTTGATACATGGGATCAACTCTTTGTACCTATCTTCCTGCCTGCACAGCAAAAGCGTACAAAGTAGATGACAAAGTTTATCATGTGTATCTAGAAATCTCTCTATGAGGAGAGACTGGAGGGCCCTGAAACTGCACAGCTCTAGAAAGGCGTAGAAATAAGGGGGGAATATGATTAGGTGCATAAATGGAAACCGAGGATTTAATAAAGGGGATGTAAATAGCGTGCTGAAAATTTCAGCCTATAACAGGACTCGCATCAATGGTTTCAAGTTGGAAAAATTATCAGATACAGGAAGGATAAGGAAAGAACTGGTTGGTAATAAGTTGTGGATGAGTGGAACAACTCCCGAGTACAGTTTATAGAGGCCTAAAACGTTGTGAAGTTTTTAAAAATAGGTAGATAGAAAACATGAGTGGGGTGTGGTGAGTGTGAGTTTGGACCTGACTATCCTGTGCTCCTAGACTTAAAACTGCTAGCTGGAGATTCCGTCTGTAAAAACTTGCAATTTGTGGTCACAGAGGTGCCTGTGCTAACTTTCCTATGGTTGTAGAAAAATACCTAGTTGGTGATTCCTTATGTGGCTAGCTTGGTCCAGTGGCTAGCGCGACTGGCTGAGTTTTGAGACTCTATGACCGAGGGTTCAATCCGGCGCCGGGGTATGCTGTTGCTACTAGGTCCGATGCCGTGCCTGCCTTCCTTAAGATGGCGAGTGACCTAATTAGGTGGATCATTATCTTATGCGGAAGGTGACATGGACCTGCTTCGCATGGGTCAGTAGGCCTGTGCTGCAGTGTTCCTTCTTTCTTATGTTCTTATTCCATACATAAACCATGGAGGAATCTAACCAAATTAATGTAAAAGGTGAATCCATGGATATTAAAACAAAAGCGCATCACTGTCCGTACGAAAAGGTTACAAACTAGATTTATAAAAAATTATAGAAGTAAATTTAGATTCACTAGGAAGTAGAGTAGTGAGTCATATAAATTAGTGTGATAAACAGCAGAAAGAATTCTGATGAAAAATTATTCATATGAACAGGAAATGGAGCTCTTGATGAGCCAATATTACGATTTAGAAGAGAAAACAGTGAATTGTAAAGGTAAGAAGGGAAGCCTATAAATAATGGCAATAAAGAGTAAAAAAAGAGGATAGTTTTATTTTGCCAGGTATCATTGCATCAAAATTTTTATTGCATACAGATTCCTGGTATAACAAGAGGATACAGTGGAAGAACTTAACAGATATCAATGTCAAGAAGGGAAGACAACTAATGTAGTGTGCAGAGTGTGTGAATAATAATAATAATAATAAATAATAATAAGAAATAAAAATAATAATAATATACAAATAATAATAATAATAATAACCCTGGCACAGCAGTTAAAATCGAAATAATCGTAGAGAATGTAATGTGACAATGGAATTACTAATTATGTCCTTACCTGTAGTGAAAGTGGAATAATCAAAAAAATGGACGAAGAATCAAAAAATATAAGATGCTATGCTAGACAAGGATTCCAGAGGCAGATTTAAGAACATAACCATAGGTAGTAGGGATGGTAGACAAAGCAACCACCCAGGGAAGAACAACCGTAACCGTCCACCAGATGACTGTGAAACAAAAACCTTTAACTGTTTTGCATGATGGTAGGATTGCTAGGATTCTTTTTCTGTCCTCAAAAACACGCTAAGATAACATGGATATCTTGCTACTCGCTTCTTACACTTTGGTCCCACCTTCACAGTACAATAACGCACATGCGATATATAAAAATACATACATCTAGGTTTTTCTCCTTTTTTCTAATAGCTCTTGTTCTTTTTATATCTTCCTATTGTCCATGGAAGTGGAAAAGAATCTTTCCTCCGTAAGCCCATAGTGTCAAATGAGGCACTAAAAATGCCGGAGGCAATGGGCTAGTAACCCCTTCACCTGTATAAATTTACTAAAAAAGAGAAGAAGAAAAACTTTATAAAACTGGATGCTTAAATTTCATGGATGTAGTCGTATGACAAGAACAGATGATTGCCGATGGTTATGACATGAAAAGAAGTTGGATGTCCTGGCCCTAAGCGAAACAAAGCAGAAGGGTAGGAGAGTTTCAGTGGGGGAAATAAATGGATTAAATCTGTGTGAGTATCTGAGAGAGTTATAGCAAAGGATGGGGAGCAGTAATGTTAAATGATCATAGATGGAAGGAAGAAAAGAGAATATGAATGTGTAAATTCAATAATTGATGGTGGATTTTAATAAACAATTTTAAAAAAAAAAAGGTTGGATGCGATGAAGTGGGGGTCACATAAGCGTGTAGACACCAGGAGAAGAGAGGAATGCAAGGAGATAGAGAGAGGATTTTGGGAATGTTAAGTGAATGTATAGAGCCTTGAACCAAGAGAGAGAGTAAATTGTGGTAGGTGGACCTGAAAGCTAAGAGGTAGAGAAACATTTAGAAAGGTGTGGTAGGTAAGTAGTTTTGTGCTAGGTGTAAAATGATAATGGGAGCCCTTTTGATTAAACTATTGTATAGAAAGGGTTTAGGTTAATAGGTACTACATATATATAAAGAAAAAAGAGGATAAATAAGGATGCGACACGAAATATGATGTAGGGGCGAAATGACAGTAGTTAGTTTGGATTATGTATATGGAGGGAGATAAAAGACTGTTGAGTAGACTTACAGGATGTACATGTATATAGAGGGACCACAGATAATATCAGATCACTTTCTAGTTGAACTACACTGATAGTAAAAGGTAGATGGGATAACAAGGAGAATAGAGCAACAGGAAGAGAGAGGTGAAGGTTTATAACTCAAAAGGAGGCATTAGGGTGCAGAAGTAAACAGCTATTGGAGGATAGATGGGCTACTGATAGCATAGGCAATGGGTCTAAGAGGTTATGGGGTAGGTTTAAAAATGTAGTGTTAGAGTGTTCATGCAGAAGTTTGTGGGTACTGGGAAAGGAAAGTGGTGCAGGATGGAAGAGGAGCGATTAGAGGAATGATGATGTAAGAGAGTAGTAAGGGAGAAAAAGTTAGCAAATGAGAAGTTTTTTACAATGTAGAAGTGATGAAAGAGTGGAATAAGAGTAAATGTTACAAAGAGAGAGGTTAAAGAGTGGTGAGCAATGTAAAAAAGAGCAATGAGAGAGTGGGTGGAGATGTTATCACAACAAATTTTGTAGAAAATAAGGGAAAAGTTTTGGATTGAGATTAACAAGTATTAAGAAAGCCTGAGAGAACAAATGGATTTTGTCCAGTTAAACATAGGAGAGGGAGAGTTTAGTTAAATGGAGAGTTAGAGAATTGGGAAGATGGAAGGTAAATATGTTTGATGTGAATGTGGTTAAATGTTGATGAAGATAGGGAAGCTGTGGATTCGTGTATAGGGCAAGAGGCATAACATCTTGTAGGAGGATGAGGAAGAGACAGTTGGAGTGTGGGAGAAGTTCGTGAGGCAGTAGGTAAAATGAAAGTGTAAGGCAGCCGGGGATTGATTGGGATAGAAGATAGAAATGTTAAAAGCAGTTTGGGATATAGTTGGAGAGATGGGAGTGGTTTGGTGCAAATTATTTTAATAAATGTTTGGAAGAGGGTAAGGTAACCCTATGGAAAGGCAAGAGCGAGTGCTATTTCCTTTGATAAAAGGCAAAGGGGATAAAAGGAGAGTGCAAAAATATAGGGGATAAGACTGTTGAGTGAACCAGGTAAAGTGTATGGTATAGTTATAATTGAAAGAATTACGAGTGTGGAAGACAGAAATAGGATAGCAGATGAACAAGGAGGCTTTAGGAAAGGTAGGGGTGTGTGGATCCAGGTGTTTACAGTGAAACATAATAAGTGTATCATTTAAATTAGATAAGTGCTAAGAGAGTTCGCTTTGATGTGCAATTATGGATATGGGAAAAGGCGTATGAACAGTGTGGATAGGGGGGCAATGTGTCAGAAGTAGGCAAGTGTAAGGTGTACTGGAAGGAAGGTCACTGAAAGCAGTGAAGAGTTGAGTTTACGAGGATAGTGAGGCTCAGTTAGAGTATGTAGGAAAGAGGAAATTTTTTTCCCAGTAAAAGTAGGCCTTCGAACAAGGACGTGTGATGTCACCGTGGTTTTTTTAATATATTTATTGATGGGGTTGTACAGAGAAGTAAGAGAGGAGCGAGGGTCATGGCAAGATTCGGAGTTAAAATATAAAGAATCACACACAAATAGGGATTTGTGCACACAAGCTGCTCATTGCAGATGAACTGTGGCTCTTGGGAGAATCTGAAGAGGAGTTTGCAGAGATAATGGTGATGAATTAGGTAGGGTGTGCGAAAAGAAAAAATAAAGTGAATACAGGAAAAGAGTAAGGTTATGGAAGTATAACACAAAGATGTACGGTGATGAAAGATTGAATGATCAATTGGAGGCGAGAGTTAGGAGGATGTGGAACGTATTCAGATATTTGGGAGTGGATTGTTTTCAGCGGGATGGGTCTATGAAAGAGATGAATTCATGAAGAATTGATTAGGGAAAAAGAGTGAGTGTGCACTTAGGGAGTCTTTGAAACAAAGAACTTGTCCTTTGGAGGCAAAGAGGGAATGTATTAGAGTATAGATTTACCACGCTCCTTATATGTGTAACGGGGTGATGAATGTGCAAGTCGAGTGAGAAGGGCTGGAGCAGTGGAATGTCCATGTCTGAGGGCAAAGTGTGTGGTGTGAATATAATGCAGAAAGAATTCGAGTTTTGAGAGTTAGGAGGAGGTGGCGGGATTACACCAAAACAGTTGTCCAGAGGGCTGAGGAAGGGTTGTTGAGGTGGTTCGGACATGTAGAGAGAGCAGGAGGCCGAAACAGAGATACTCAAGAGTGTATCACAGTCTGTAGTGGAAGGATAGCGGTAGGGTCGGCCCAAGGAAAAGGTGTTTGAGGGGAGGTGTTAAAGGAGGTTTTGAGGTGCAGGGGCTTGGACTACCCAGCAGGCATGCGTGAGCTGTGTTTGATGCGAGTGATGAGAACAAAATTGTTTTTAAATTTCTTACGTGCTGTTGGAGTGTGAGCAAAGTAACATTTATGAAGGGATTCAAGGGAAACCGCAGGCCGAGTTGAGTCCTGGAGATGGGAAGTACAGTGCCTGCACTCTGAATGAGTGGTGATAATGTTGCAGTTTAAAAACTGTAAGTGTAAAGACTCTTCTGGCAAGAACAGTGATGGATTGAATGATGGAGAAGTTATTTTCTTTTTCGGGCTCACTCCTGCCTTGGTGGGAATCGGCCAAGTGATAATAAAAATAATAAACATAAGAAAGGAAAGGAACACTGCACCAGTTCTACTGACCCATGCGGAGCAGTCCATGAGACCCAACGGATTAGCCCAATTGACCCTGGACCCCCTCCCCCGAATTAGACCAATGAACCACCCATCTGGTCACCCTCCACTCAAGTGATGAAGCACGGCACCAGATCCAGCAGCACAAGCTAGACAGGACCAACTCACACCACCGACACCCAAATCATGTACTTATCTAACCTATTTTTGAAACTACACTACGTTTTAGCCTGAATAAATGTACTCGGGTTTGTTCCACTCACCCACAACTCTATTACCAAACCATTTGCATTTCCTATATGTGTGTGTGGTGTGTGTGTGTGTGTGTGTGTGTGTGTGTGTGTGTGTGTTGTGTGTGTTGTGTGTGTGTGTGTTGTGTCGTGGGTGTGTGTGTGTGGTGTGTTGTTTGTGTGTGTGTGTGTGTGTGAGTGTGTGGTGTGTGTGTGTGCGTTGTGTGTGGTATGTGTGTGTGTGCGTGTGGGTGAGTGTCAGTGTCAGTGTCCAGTGTGTGTGGAGTGTGTGTACACACCTAATTGTACATCCACCTGCATTGTGGTTGCAGGGGTCGAGACTTCAGTCTCCTGGCCCGCCCTCATTTCACTGACACTACTGAGGTCCTCTCTCTGTTTCCTGATCTTTGTCATACCACCTTCTTAAAACAATGTATGGTTCCTGCCTCCACATACTTCCACTTTGCCTAGGCTATTCCACTTTCTGACAACACTATGACTGAAAGAAATACTTCCTAACGTCCCTGTGACTCTCCTGAGTCTTCACATCCAGTTTTGACGCCTTGCCCTGTGTCCCCTCTCTGAACATCCTATCTCTTGTCCCACCTTGTCTATCCCCGAAGTATCTTGTATTTCGTTATCATGGACTCCCCTGACCCTTCTGTCCTCCAGTGTCGTCAGTCCCGATTTCCCTTAACCTTTCCTCGTACGACATTCCCATGAGCTCTGGGACTACTTGTTCAAACCTTGTTACTTTCTCTAACTTTTGACGTGCTGACCCAGGTGTGGGTTCCATAATGGTGCAGCATACTCCAGTATGGCCTAACATACACAGTGGGTACAGTGTCTTGAACGATTCAATTATAAAGTATCGGAACGCTATTCCAGGATTGCCAGGCGCCCGTATGCTGCAGCAGTTATTTGGTTGAATGTGTGCCTCCGGTGATGTGCTCCTTGTTATGGTCACCGCCAAAGGTCTTTCCTCTGAGTGAGGTCTGTAGTCTTTGTCCCACCAGCGCTATACTCTGTCTGCGGTCTTCTTTGCCCCTCCCCAATCTTCATGACTTTTGCATTTGGCTGGATTGAATTCGAGAAGCCAGTTACTGGACCACATGTCACCCAGCCATCCGGGTCTCTTTGCAGTCCTGCCTCATCCTCGTCCGATTTAATTCTTCTCAATCAACTTCCCATCATCCTGCGAACAGGACCTTCAGAGTCTATTTCCTTCCATCATGTCGTTCACTATATATCAAAACGATAGCACGGACCAAGAACTGACCCCTGTGGGACCCCGCACGTAACAGGCGCCCACTGTGATACCTCTTCACGTACCATGAACTCGTTGCTGGCCTCCCTGTCAGGTATTCCTTATCCATTGCAGTGGCCCTTCGCACCTTTTACATGTGCCTTACCTCCAGCTTCTGCACTAATCTCTTGAGGGGAACTGTGTCAAAGGCCTTTTCTGCAGTCTAGAAAACGCAATCTACCCACCCCCCCTCTCCTCTCGTGTTTTACATGCTGTATACCTCGTCATAAAACTTCACAGGAGGTTTGGATGCAGGATTTGCCTTCCATAACCCATGCTGGTTTTCATTATAATCTTGTTCCTTTCCAGGTGTTCACCACTCTCCTCCCGATAATCATCTCCATGACTTTGCACACAATACGTGTCAGAGACCCAGGTCTGTAGTTTAGTGGCCTCGTATCTGTTCCTTTCTTAAATATGGGGACTACATTTAGCTGTCTTCCATTCTCAGGGTAGTTTGCCCCAGTTTCAAGGGAGTGTTAAGATTGTGGCTAGAGGCAACGCACAGCATCTCTGCCCTTCTCTAAGGACCCATGGGGAGATGGTTGTCCGGTCCCATCGCCTTTGAGGTGTCAAAAAGGGGGGTTATCCCCCCACTTAAGAGCTTCTCACCTCCTCCTCGATTTTCGTATGTCATCCAGCACTTGTTGGTATATTCCCTCTTGATGTCCCTTCTTTGCTGTCATCCACAGCCCTCTTCTGTCTCTACTGTAAAAACTTCCTTAAACCTCCTGTTCAGTTCCTACACATACCTCCTGATCATTTCTTTGATTTCTCCACCTTCTGTCCTAATCTGATCACCAGTCTTTGACGGTTGTCTTCCTCCTGATGGGCTATACAAGCAGTTACGGTTCAGTCTTGATTCTCGATGCTATGTCATTTTCATCCGTCGCTGGGCCTCCCCTCCTTACCTGTACATACTCATTCCTTGGCTCTGGCGACTTGAATCTCCCCATTTTTTCGTGTGTTCCTGCCTTCTGTACTTTTTGCATTCTCTATTGCCACTTTGTTTTTGAATCCTTACTCGTCGGGTAAACCATGGCTTTGTTCTGGCTCCCATTGTTACTGTTGCCCTTAGGAATATACTTTTCCAGTACTTCTCCTTGCATTTGTTGTTACGTATTACCCAATCATTTCATTTACTGTGCTTACCTGCCTGTTCTCTGTCCCACTGGACCTCGCACCCAGGAAGTTCTTCAACCCTATGTAGTCCCCTCTTTTATAGGTCAGGCTTTTCCACCCATTCAACTCCTGTTATTCTCCTCCACTTGTCAGCACTACTATGAATTCAAATCACAGAACCACGTGGGTCGCAAGCTCCTAGGGGACTCTCATACTTGATGTCCCAATTGGTCCGAGCTGCCCAGGGGAACACAAAGGTCCAATCTTGCTGGTTCATCCTCCCCCTACTCACTCTGGAAGGTTCCCTTAACATGTTGGGTGGGCATGAGTTTTCCAGCACCACGTCAACATCCTGGCTCCCCATGTTATTTCGGGACCCCCATGTGGCCACCCAGGTTTCCCAGTCGATCTCCCTGTGGTTGAAATCCCACCATAACCTGAAAACTTTGCTCTGTTGGAATGATCTCTCTTCTTCTTGCCACCTCAGCAAGTAATGTGTTCCACCATTGCTCTGTTGCTCTCTACTTCATAATCCTCTCTTGGCCTCCATGCAGATCTGTTGTGATTAAAACATCACTGCAATGACCACTTTGTGTTCCCCATGCTGAAAGTGACCTGCTATGTATCCTCTTTCTCTCTTTCCTCCCGTCTCATCTATGCCTTCCATTTTCTCGAATTTCCATCTGTTGAGTTTTACGAGCAGAGCAACCCCACCTCCCCCCCCCTGCCCCTTCTATTCTTTCCTCATGATCTGGTATCCACCCGGTGGGAAGATTGCATCTGTTATTGTCCTCCATGAGTTTTTGTTTCTGTAGACTGGCTATGAGTCTGGGGACTCTCATTGATTCTTTCTTGCATTCCTCATGATTATTCGTTAATCCATCTTCATTTGTGTACCAAAAAACTCTTCAACCTCTGTGTCTAATACTGTAACTGTGGTGCGGGGGGTGAAAACATAGGGATCTGTGTGTGATGGTTTGGTTTTGGATTTGTTCAGTATTGCCTTGGGTGTCGTGGCTGAGTCCCTATCTGCAGGTGAGTATTCTGGGGGGTGCGCTTGTCCTTGTCCATTGATCTTGGGTTATTCTGCTGCTCTCCTTTTTTCATTTCCTCCCATTTCTCCATTCATTTTTTGAACTCTCTCTTTCATCGTCTTCCTTTCGTCCTGTTGTTCTGTCTCGATCGAGGTAACAACACTCCGGATCTATGTGTGTGTGTGTGTGTGTGTGTTGTGTGTGTGTGGTGTGTGTGTGTGTGTGTGTGTGTGAGTTGTGTGTGTGTGTGTGGTTTGTGTGTGTGTGTGTATGTGTGTGTGTGTGTGTGTGTGACTCAATCAATATTTGCACCAATAACCACTACATTGTGACCGGGTGTGGAAGTGTAGAATTGCTCATTACACTATAATTTGTTCATGATTGTAGCCAAGTATAAACGTAAGTAACCCATTCTTACAGAATCATTACCTTTGTAACTGTGAGCTCATTACCTTTTGTACCTAGTTCAGCTTATCAAAACTTTGGGGCCCAGTCCCCTGGACCCATTACGTACCTCTGTAATCTGTAAATAACCTTTGTAACTTGTCATGATTGTGACCAGAACCAACTGGAGTTCATTACCTTTGTAAATTGTGAGTTTCAATACCTTTGTAAATTGTGAGTTCATTACCTTTTGTAAATTGTGAGTTCATTACCTCTGTAAACTTGCTCTCAGCATCAAAACTTTGAGTCCATCCGGACCAATTATTACCTCTGTAATCTTTTGACTACCGCCCACAGAGATGGGTATGGGGTGCCATAATATACATCTTAAACTAACTCTATATCCTTTCCTGAATCTTGAAATTTGACCAACTTGAAATCATTGCTCTGCGAGTCCTGTCTTGGCTGGAAATTATTCAGCAATGAAACTCTTTACATTCCTTTATTTATTCATGTTTTTTCATTTATACACCACGATCATATCCCCCCTAAATCAACGCCTTTCGAGCGAGTGCAGATTCAGGGCCCTACAGTCATCCACATAGAAAGATTTCTGATACATGGAATCATCTTGTCATCCTCCTCTGTACGTTTGCCTTCCAGCGCATTTATATCCAATCTGTAATACGGGTGACCAGAACTTTGCAGCATAGTCTAAATGAGGCCTAACCCAAGGATATATAGAGCTGAAGATTAACCTGAGAACTTCTATTAATTATACTTCTAATATGAATCCAAAGATTCTTTAGCTTTATTGCGAACACTACTGCACTTTGTCTTGGTTTTAGATTACTGCTAACCAGAATCCTAAATCCTTTTCGCAATCAGTAAGTATTAAGATCTACATTATTTAGTTTATTATGTGGCATGGTTTATTTAAAACTGTCCAACCATTTAGAACTTTGCATTTGTCAATATTAAAACTGCATCTGTACTACTCCGACCATTGCATCATTCTATTCAAATCATCCTGAGTGCTCTAGTGTCCTCATTAGAATGAATTGGTTGGCCTATATTGGTGTCAACACAATTTGCTTTCATGTCGCTATTTATTCCCTCATCTATGACGATTATGTAAATTGTGAACCACAACGGCCAACACTGACCCCGAGGAACACCACTTGAGCCGTGCCCCCAATTCTGATTTCTCCCCATTAATTCAAACGTCTCTGGCTGCCTATTTGTCAGCCATGCCTCTACCCAGGAAAAAAATTCTCCTATTCCGTTGCTGAAATTCTCAAAAGCCTCTGTGTGGAACACTATCGAAAAGCCTTACTGTAATTCCAATACACAAATCAAATTCATTAACCATGATCTTCCCTCCTCAAACACCTTATGAAAAAAAGTTAGTAAAATTCGTAATACAGGAACCCCTTTTGTAAAACCATGTTGAGAATCCTTAATCAACTGTGACCTATCAAGATGGCTACTAATAGCTTCCGGCAATTATTGATTCCATATAAATTTTCCCACTATGGAGGTAAGGCTTTTTGTCTATAGTTCGAGCAAGGACCTGTCACCTGCCTTTTAAATAGTAATACATTGCCATTTTTCCACTTATCAGGCACTATGCCATTTAGAAAGTGTCAACATCTGGTAACGCAGTTTGCTTTAAAAGGTATGCCAGTGCAAAATGGGGAATCCTGAAGTTAAAAATTGTCTTTGAATTCTATCAGAAAAAAAGTCTCTGGAGTACGATACCGAATATTTATATCGGGATGAGAAGTGAGAAAAATCGTGAATGATGTTATAGTAGACAAAGACTGCCAGAGAAAATAACTACAGTTGGACTTAGTGAAGCAAGTGTATATAATGACTCAGTGGGGCCCATCAATATTATTAAATAGAGTTATTATCTCTTATTATGAATAGTATGATGAAAAATGACGATACTGAGCCAGTAAATAACTTATGAGATCTGGACAGCACCAGAATTAATGTGAATGAAGGAAGTCCGAATGATTCTTACATCCAGGAACAATACCTGGAAAATGTGAAGTATGAACATGGACAATACTGGGTACAACTCCCACGAAAGCTGAGTCAGCCAGAACTACATACAAATTATAAAATGGCTTATGATTAATTATAGGCTAGTCTCCCCGAGTTCAGAAAGACCCCAGAATTAGTGGCCGAATATAATAAAATAACGAACAAATGAAGAATTATTTTATAGAGAAGTTAATGACAGTTCTGTCATTGACAGAATATTTAGGAGACATCCTACTAAATTTCATGGTAAAGAAATATGTATTTACGGCTTACATAAGTAAAGTTTTCCGAAACCCTCTCCAGGTAAACTCCAGGTTAACTCCAGGTAAACTTAACC
This sequence comes from Cherax quadricarinatus, assembly GCF_026875155.1. Classification (NCBI taxonomy): domain Eukaryota; kingdom Metazoa; phylum Arthropoda; class Malacostraca; order Decapoda; family Parastacidae; genus Cherax; species Cherax quadricarinatus. The sequence goes on from NC_069437.1 coordinate 32,409,381, forward strand.
TTGTAAAAACCTTGCTTTAGGAGCACACTATCTGGCGCTACCGTCCAGTACATTCAGCTGCACTTATTTCTGTTATTTTATCATAAAACCCAGAAGGTTTTACACAGGATTTGCCTTCCATGAATCCGTGTGGGGGCATTTTACTTTTGTTCCGCCCCGGGGTGTCCACCATCTCCCCCCGAAAAATTTCCCCATAATTTTGCTATTTTAAACACGCAATGACACGGTCTTATTTTTTAGGCCTTTTTTTCTTCCCCTTTTTTAAAAAATGGAAAACATTTGCCGTTTTCCCCATCCCAAAGGATTGCCCATTTCCCAGGGACGTGTTGAAGTTTGGGGTAAGTGTGTGTGTGTGCTGTGTGTGGTGGGGTTGTTGTGTGTGGTGTGTCTGCTGTGTGTGCGGTGTGGTGCGTGGCTGGTGTGTGTGGGTGTTTTTCTGGTGTGTGTGGTGTGTGGGGGGGTGTGTACTGGTGGTGTGTGCTGGGTGTGTGTGCTGGTGTGTGTTTTTTGGTGTGTGTGGCTGGAGTGTGTGTGTGGTGTGTGTGGCGGGTGTGATGTGCTGGGTGTTGTATTTGGTGTGGGGTTGCTGGTGTGTGTGTGTGCTGTGAGAGTGTGTGTGGGTGGTGTGCTGGTGAGTGTTTGCTGGGTGTGTGTGTGCGGGTTGTGTGTTTGTGGTGTGGTGTGCTGGTTTGTGTGTGCTGGTGAGTGTGTGGGGTGGTTTTTGGGGGGTGTGTGTGTGTGTGTGGTGGTGTGTGTGTGGGGGGTTTTGTGTGCGTGCGTGGGTGCGCGGGTGGTGGGTTACTGGTAGTGGTGCTGGGTTGTGTGCGGGGTTATGTGTGTGGGGTTTTGTGTGTGCTCGTGTGTGTGTGTGGTGTGTGTGTGTGGGGTTGTGTGTGCTGGTTTGGGTGTGTGTGTGTGTGGTGTCCTGGTGTTGTGTCTTGTTTTGTGTGCTGGTGTGTGTGTGCGGGTGGTGTGTGCTGGTGTGTGCATGGTGCTGGTGGTGTGTGTGCTAGTTGTGCGCTTTGAGTTGTGCGGGTGTGTGTGACTGCGTGCTGGTGTGTGTTGTGCTAGTGTGTGTGGCTGGTGGTGTGTGCTGGTGTGTGTGTGTGGCGGTGTAGGGGGCTGGGTGTGTGTGTGTAGCGGTTTGTGTGTGTATGCGGTGTGTGTGTGCTGGTTGTGGCGCTGGTGTTTGTGTGTTGCTGGTGTGTGTGTGTGTGGGGTGTGGGGTGCTGGGAGTGTTACTTGGTGTGTGGTGGTGTGTGTGTGTGCTGGTTGTTGTGCTGGTGTGTGTGTGCTGGTGTGTGGTGTGGCTGGTTGTGTGTGTTGCTAGTGTACCATCCCTCGTTGTTGCCTCCCTGTCGGGTATTCCTGATCCAATGCGGGGCCCTTCATGTTTAGGCCTGATGTTTAGCTTCTGCACAAATCCTTGTGAGGAACTGTGTCAAGGCCCTTTTTTGCAGTCCAAGAAGATGAAATCACCCACGCCCTCTCTCGGTCTTATTCTTTATTTTTAAAAAACCCAAAAGGTTTTGACACAGGATTTGCTTCCGTAATCCGGCTGGTTGGCATTTATACCTTGTTCCGTTCCAGGTGTCCCCATTTCCCCTGATAATCTTCCCATAATTTTGCATACTATAAAACGCAATGAAAAGGGTCTATAGTTTAGTCCCTCTTTTCTGCTTTTTTTAAAAATGGGAACTACTTTGGGGCCGTTTTTCCATACCTCGGGGTAGTTGCCCGTTTCCAGGGATGTTGAAGATTGTTTAAGTGGCACCACAACATATCTGCTCCCCTAAGGACCCACGGGGAATGTTGTCCGGTCCCATTCCCTTTTGGGGTATCGATGCCCTTAGCAGTTTTTTTCCACCCCCTCCTCATCTGTATGTATGTCGTCCAACACTTTTTGGGTGTTTCCCTTTGCTGGGTCCCCTTTGGTCGTCCCCCCAGAGCCCTTTCCTGCTTGCTGTAAAATATTTCCCTTTAAATTGTGTTGGCCCTCACATCCCTCTTGATGTTCTTGTGAGTTCTCCACTTCTTTCCTCACCCTTTATCCCCTGGTCCTGACTCCCTGTCTTCCCCCTAATGTGGCTATCAGCGTTTCGGGTCAGTTTGACTTTCGTGCTAGTCGTTTTCATACGGGCCTCCCTCCTTATCTGTGCATACTGTTCTGGCTCTTCTACTAATCTCCTTGTTTTCCTGGGCCCCCTATGCCCCCGTCCTTTTTCCATTCTCTGTTGCACTTAGTTTTTGCCTCCCTAAACCTTGGGGAAACCAAGGACTCGTTTTGGTCTATATTTTGCTTTTTCCCTTGGGAAAAAAACTTTCCTCTGCCCCCTTTGCACTTTGTTGCCATTATTCCATCATCCGTTTACTGATTTTCCTACCATTTCTCTGTCCCACGAACCCTCCTGCAGGAATTTCCACCCTGGAGTCCCCCCTTTTAATTTGGCCTCCCCCCTTGAGTTCCTGTTCCCTTCCCCACTTGAAAACCTACTTTTATAATCAAACTCAAACCACGTGATCGCTAACTCCGGGGCCTCTCGAAAAGTTATCCCAATGTCTAACTGCTCGGGGGAAACACAAGACCCAGTCTTGGGGCTACCCTCCCCCTCCTTGGTTTTTGTCGCTGACATGTTGATCTGGGGTTTTCAAGTCCACACCTCACTTGGCTCTCCATCTTTCGGGACCCCCATGGGCTCCGGGTTTTCCCAGTCGATCCCCCTTTGGGTTGAAATCGCCCATTACCAGAAATTTTGCTCGCTCGAGGGGCTTTTCTTGCCACCTCAGCCAGTGTGCCCCCCATCACCCTGTTGTTTTCTTGACTCCTTCTTGGCCCCTGCAGTTCTGTGGTGGGTTATACATCACCCCCAATGACTTTTTATGTTCCCCGGACTGAATTGTACCTAAATGTAGTCTCTTTCTCCAACATTCCATCCCTCCATTTCCCTCAAACCCCCATCGGTGTTTTATGAGCGTGCAACCCCCCCCCCCCCTCACCCCTTCTGTCTTCCCTCAGGTTGATATCCCGTTGGGAAGATTGTGTCTGTTATTGTCTCACGATTTTTGTTTCTGTTCTGCTTAGTCGGGGGTTTTTTTCATGTTTCTTTCTTCCACTCCCAGTTATTCGTTATTCCATGGGGCTTTTGTGTAAAAAACTTTCAGTTTTTTTTCTATCATTTGGGGGTCATGAAAGAAATTGGCGGGGGAGCGAGACCTTGGGGGGGGGCCTATAGGGGGCCCCTGTGGTGAGGGGGGGTTTGTGATGAGGGGTTGGGGGTCAGAATGCCCAAAAGGGCAGCTGTTGGGTGAGGTTTTGATATGGGGGTGGTGGCAGAGGAAAAGTGAGTGGGTTGTAGTAAGGTTTCTCAGTTGCGTTGGAAAGTCGCGGTTTTGGGGTCTTTTGGGGGGAATTCTTGGGGGTGTTTTCCCTTCCCCCTTGTCTGGGTCCTGCTCATTTTCCCTCATTGCCTCCGTTCCCCCCTTCATCTTGTCCCTCTCTTTCAGTGTAGTCCCCCTTCTTTTGTTTTGTCGCGGTCGGGTTACTCTCTGGTACCCCGTGTCCTCATCTTGCTTTTTTCTTTCAGAATCCTGGTTCGAACTGATTCTTCCCTTTAAAGTTACTTGACGGCCGACCTTCCACTCGCAAACCACCCCAAATTTTCTGAAAAATTTTTCCCTGGGCATACGCCCCCTTTCCCATTGTTTTCATGAGCCTTCAATCATTTTTTTCTCCCCTTTTTATTTTTCAAAGTTTTTCCCCCGGTTTTAGGAGCCCCTACACAAAAACTTTACCCGCCCTTTCCTCCTCCCACTTAGTTCCATCGCTTCCTCGGGGATTTTTTTTCCTTCCCTTGATTGTTGTTGCCCCTTGTCCCCCGTCATTCAAACTTCTATTCTCAGTGAAATGTCTTTTTACCAGCTTCCCTTGCTACTGCAGTTTGGGTGCTAGAACTCTGCTATAGCATACCTTCATTGTCTTCGGGGCCTTATTTGATCTTAGTTGATCCTCTCTTTTCCCTGGCCCCCCCGTGGGTCTGATAGGGCCCTTTGGTACGGCATTCTCCGTTTTGCTTCCGTCCCCTTTTCTGCGCCCGACATTGAATTTCCTGATGTCCATCGAATTGTCATTTGTCTCTCTAATTGTTTTTCAGGCTTTCAGTTTTTCTTCTAAGCACTGTACCTAGCTTCTGCTGCTAAAACCTTACTTCCCACTTCCTGCATCTTTTACTTCTGCCCCTCCATTTTCTTACCAAGCTTACTATCTTCCCTTTCCCCCCTCTTCCCCTTTTTTTGGGGCTCTAACTCCATTTTTCCCCCCCTGGTTCGTCTACCAGATCTTGGTTTTCCGTCCCCCTAGGGGGCCACCCATTTTTTTTTTTTTTTTTTTTTTCCCCAGACAGAAGTAGAGGGGGGAGGGTGCAAGGGGGCAGAGAAAGGGGTTTGAAAGAGGGAGAGAGGGAAAGAAAGGGTAGAAAGAGGGAATAGAGGAGAAGTATGGGGGTGAGGGAAAAACCAAGGGGGAAGAGAGGAAATGTAGGGGGAGAGAAAGGGTAGAGAGAGGGGGAAAAGAGGGAGAGGGAAGGGAGAGGAGAGAGAGAGAGAGAGGAGAGAGAGAAGAGAGAGAGAGAGAGAGAGAGGGAGAAAGGAGGGTGGGGAAAAAAGGGTATGAGAGAAGAAATGGAGAGATGGAAGAGAAGCCCTTTGGAGAAGAATAGGTTAAATTTGGGGTTTAAAGGGAGGAGGGGGAGGAGAGAGAGAGAAAAGGAGAGAGAAGAGAGAGAAGAGAGGAGAAGAGAGAGAGAGAGAGAGAAGAGGAAAAGAAGAAGAGAGAGAAGAGAGAAAGAGTAGGGGGGAAGGGGGGGGGAAAAGGCATGAGAGAGAGGAAACGCGAGGGAGGGGAGAGGGAAAGATAGGAGGGAGGAGGGAGTGAAGGCAAAGGGGGGGAGGGAAAAGGGCTCTGGGGGGGGAAAAGGTGTTTGGGGGGGGAGGGAAAGCAGTCAAAACCAAGGATCAGCTGTGTGTACTCACCTAGTTGTGGGTTTTGGGGTTGAGACCAGCCCTGGCCCCAAAATTATGGTGTGTTTGCGTGGTTTTGTGAGCAATCAGTTGTTTTTTGCCCAGAAAACAATTCACCCCTGGTTTTCCATAATATAATAAATACCATTAACACTGAGAGTAATTCTAATAATTATAAACTATTGTGTTTAACAAGTCATTCTTTCACCCAGTTATTTTCTTCCTTTTCTACATGTGTAAACCCCAAAACTTGCTTTAAAAGATTTGTTGTCTTTGTGTCCCCAAAACATTACTCTCGAAAATGTTTTCAGGGGTGTAGTCCCCCATTAGCCACGACTTTAAACCCCCTGCCCATTTCCTTTTTCTACAAATTTTTCTTCCTATACGCTGGTGTTTGGTATGAAATCGCCTGGGTGGGTTTTTGAAGCCACTACCAGTGACTAGGGGGCCCGGGTCTACCCCCCCAAAACTTCCCCGCCAAACCCCAAAAAGGGGTTTTTACGTTTCCTCAGAGGGGACTTTCCCTCCAGATGCCTGAGTACGATCTCGCTGTCGATGCTCGCTGTACGATGTCGCTGTACGATGACTCGTACACCCCGCCCCTTTCCCCCGCGACTTCTTCAGCTATTCTTTTCTCGTTTCCCTTTGAGTCCATTTTCCAATTATCACTTGTATAACTGCACTTTTAATTTTTCACTTCACTTTTGGGAAGTACACTTTTTTTTTGTGATGACCCCCAAAATTTATGGCACGCTACTTCCCCAGGGCCCACTGCTCCACCACCCCTTTCTTTTATTTATGTATATGTATGTTTATATATAATAAATATAATTTTTATATAATATATATAATTTTTAAAATATAAATATATATATTAAAATATATAATATATTTATATATATATAAAAATATATATAATCCCCTTTCTGGGTACTTTTCACCTGTGTCTACATCAAGTTTGTCGTTAGCCCAACCCCTTTTAATTCTTTTTGTCTTTTCTCTTTAGTCCCCGTTTTTTCTTGTAAATTTGTAACAAAGTGGCAAAAAGGCCAACTAGGCCTCAACGAATGGGGACTTTGAAATTTTTTTGTATAATTTAGGCTTTTTTCGCTTTACTTTATTTATTTTTTCTTTAAAAATTTGTTTACTTAGGGTTTTCCTGACGTTTTCACTAACACGGGTTTCTTCTACTGCTAAAACACGCCCTAAAAGCCTAAGATTCTCGGGAGCCTGGGGCTTGTGCCCACTCAAACCGTCTGTGTGTGTGTGTGGGGTTGTGGTGGGTGTGGTGTGCGGTGGTGTTGCTGGTGTGTGTGTGTGCTGGTGTGTGTGTGGGGGGGTTTTTGTGTGGTGTGTGTGGCTGGTGTGTGTGTGCCGGTGTGGTGTGCTGGTGTGTGTGGCTGGGTTTGTGTTTTATTAGGTACCAAATAGAATCAAAACTGAGAGGTATGAGTGAGCATTTCGTTCAACTTTATTTTTTTCCCGAATGTCATTTTTTATTTTAGTTGTGCCTCCCCCCTTTTTACCTGCGCATATTCATTTCTTGCTCTAGACTACTCTCCTTTTTCCCCTGCAGAACTAGTAGGCGACGTGTTCAAGCGACCGCTGCTCCTTGCAGCCAGTGTTGCAGAATAGTAATTTATAAGAGACATACAACTCTTACCTTAGCAGGACAAATAAAGGAAATATCCTGCTCCCACTTTATTACCATAGGTACAGATAGGTGGAACAGTAGTTTGTCATGCTTAAGACTGCACAGATCAAACATTCGCTTTGCTCATCGAGATGAAACGTTGGCAAGAGAAGCAAAAGTGTACTAGTACAGCTTTTTCCTTTGTTGCTGGGGGCTAGTGACGGCATGGGGGTGGCTGTGTCGTCTTCCGAAGTACTTATTGACTCTTAAACGAGAGTGACACTTGACGCCATGGATATACCAAACAAAGAACGATCAGAGCGTTAGTCGGTGAACAATGTGGTTTCACAAAAAACACAATAAACACTTACAAGAGACATGAATCAGCTACTTCTCAGTGATATTGTAGTGAACCATTAAATGGATGAACAGTGCTAACGACTAGTGTTGTGACCCAACAGAGTGTAGTGGCGACATTCTTCCAAAGAACACTATTCTTCAATCAACCTCAACTGATATCCGGGTTAATTACGGGTCATAAAATCATAACCCCGCAGGTAAGTGTTCAAACTCGTGATTGCACTACTAAGATTTGTACATCGCAGTTAGTATAACATCGTGAGTTAGGTCCACTTACCTTTGAGTCCACGACACGTAATTTTGTTCAGCCATCATCCTGAATTGAAATATAGACTTTACATAACACCCTCAAGGTAAAATTAATAATCGTTTACAAATTAAAACACATTTACAAACCCCTACTTGAGAGATGACTTTCGACCAGTCTTCGCTCCGAAGGACCTGTCCGTTTCTGGCAGGGGCGGACATGGTAGCAGAGGCCGAGTGACCTAGTCTTTCTAACAGTTTAAGTGGTTCCCAATATTTATATACGTTCTAGCTGTAAACCCAATTCACAAAAAATCCAGCCTTGATGATTTTTTGTTTGAAGTTTTGTATCATCTAAAAAACCTCTGAATGATAAAATTATGGTTAAATGGACCAAGTTGGTTTGGGTAAATAAAAATTAATTAGCATTTCATAAGGCACAAGTATTGTATCTAACTGAAATTACTCTGAACACCAGTTCAAAGATAATACTGTAGGTACCATCAATAGCATGCACTAATTACATGGAGCAGCCACCATAATCAACAATTACTTGTAGACCACCAGTTATCAATGATTTCCTAGACCACGCAGTTGACAATAATTGCTGGACTACCATTACGATAAGATACGACTGACCCACCGTTCAATAATGTACTGTTACCTCCATTTAAAATAACTTACTGTGAACCAACCACTTTATCAATAATTTCAGTTGACTGACCCTAGATTCAATAATTATCTGTGCACCCATCAGATTCAATAATTACTGTGGACCTACCCTGCTTCTATAAATACAGCTGGACCAACCAGTATTCAATAATTACATTGTTTACCACCAGTTCTAAGTAATTACTGTGACCACCATACAATAATTACTGAGACCACCAGGGTTCAAAGAATTACAGTGACCAACCATTCTCAAATAATTACTGGGGACCTCCAGTTCCTATAAACTAACAGTGACCACCATATCAATAAATACTGTGACCTCTCAGATACAAAAAATAACTTTCACCAACATTTCAATACATTTCTTACTGCTACACCAGTTTTAATATTTACAGTGACCACCATTCAAATAATTACTGCAGACCTCCGATCAAAAATTACAGTTGACCCACCACTTTCAATAAGTTACTAGTGACCATGCAGTTCAAGTAAATTACTGTGTATCCCACAAGTTTCAATCAAGTTACTGAGACCACCAGTTAAAAAATTACCTGTGACCCACCAGTTTTCAATAATTACTGTGACCGTCCAGTTCAATAATCCTGTGACACGTAACCATTCAATAAATACTATGAGAACCTCCACGTGTACAAAAGAAAACTGAGACCATCCAGTACAAAAAGTTACAGAGAACCATCCAGGTCTCAATAAAAATACTGCTCCACCCACCATTTCAATACTTTCATTACCACCACCATTTCAATATTACTGATACCGACCATCACAATACTTACTGTGACCACGCATTTCAAAATTGGCAGTGACCACCAGTTCAATAAATTACTGAGGACACACCACAGTTCCAACAATTACGTGACCACCATTTCAACAATTATCTGTGACCAACCACTACAATAACTAAACTTGTGACCACCAGTCAATAATTACTGGGGACCACCATATTACAATAATTACTGTTGAACCCCACCATTTCAAATAATTAACCTTGTGGGGTTAACCTCCAGTTCAATAGTTTACAGTGACCCCCAGTCCAAAAATTTCTGTGACCAACAATCAATAATATACGTGTTGCGCACCATTTCAATCTAATTTACTGTTGACCACCAGTTCAATAAATTACTGTGACCACCCAGTTCAAAAATTAATGAGTTACCACCAGAACGCCATAATTTACTTTGACCTCCAGAACAATAAATACAGTTGACCATTTCAAATGACTTACCAGTGACCACCAGTTACGAATAATTAACTGTGACCACCAGTCATTCAATAAATAACTGTGACCCCAGCTCAGTATAAACTGTGGACCACACAGTTCAATTAATTGTATGGACCACCTAGTATCATAATTACTGTGTGACTACCATTTTCAATCAAACTACTGTGACCACCGTTCAACACATTACTGAGAGTACGAGTATCCCAATAATTTACTGACCCTCCAGTTTCAATAATTTCTGTGACCACCAGTTCAATAATTACTGAGAGCCACCAGTTCCATAAATACTATGACCACCCATTTCAATTCAATTACTTACTGTGAACACCATTTTTACTAACATTAGTCGACCACCATTTCAAAATACTTACTATTGACCACCCCGTTCAATAACGTACTGTGACCACCAGTTCAATAATTAACGTAGTTGATACAAAAAACGCGATTCTAAAAAGCTTAGAGATCTCCAGTTTGAATACTAGAAAGGACTGCCCTTCTAGCATCCAGCCTGTGTACTGGGTTTGTGTTTAACAAGTTAGCTCAGTATCCTTGGTCCAATTATCCAATATAAATCAGTATTGTTTTCAATACCAAATTTAAGGTAAAACAACGGAAGGCTAACTAACTAGAGAAATTAAAAATTTAATCAAATTCTTACTTAAGTCCTATAAGTATGTCCCTAGTAGGTAATCATTATCAAAGTAAAAAATTAAATAAACAGTCCAATCAAATAAAAATCAATCTCATCGGAGTTCAATAATATTGTGCCTGAAAGCAGCATTATCACACTATATAACCTGTAATGTTGACCGTCATGTACATTAAACATTTAATAAGATAATACAAATATGCTACACAGTAATTGTGAGTATGCGGGTGTAATTTGCATCTAAGTAGTCTAAGCTATTTCCCTCAAGAGCCGAAAAGGAGACTTAAACAAGTGACGTCACAAAGTCCTGACAATAAAGCAAACTTCATGACCGACTGGCAACCGAGACAGTCTTCTTAACAACATAAGAAAGCTAAGTCCAATAGCAATGCAAATATCAAGCGACCTGCGTGGCGACACAGAAATCAGGACTTGGAAATTAATATAACGACACAATGTATGACCGATCAGCAGATCCTCCACACAAGTAACAAAACTCCCATAATCCAGTTTCAGCACGGTAAAAAACTGTGAATGTGACAATACGACAGGAACCATACAAAAAAAGGTCTCCAGAAGCTATAGCTAGGACCTGATTTGTTCAGGAGTGACTAAGTGACACACAACCACAGTACAACGTACGTAAAAATCACAAATTCAATACAATGTTCAGTGAACAAAGTCTACAGAACTAACAAGAATAATGAGTACAGACAACACTGTCACAACCACCAAAGGAGTCAAGAGCAGACAGACTAACTTCACGATAGGTGAGGACACCCCCTCCCTCTTCACGATTACTAGCAACGTTGGACATACATGACATCTCAGAAGTCCTGGCAGTAATAACGAGCGACCAAAGGCGAAAATAACTGAGTATTTTGACATCAAGAATAACTGAAACACATTTTATATACCATCCACGCATAATAAGCCAAATATACAAAATAAGACCGTCCGAAATAATAATATAAAAGGACATACATTTTACGATGTTAGACTACTATACGCAAATAAAGCAATAGTAAGAAAATACAATGAAAAAGAAGGTAATATACATTATAAAAATAATGACAAAATACAATCATTGTAACCCATATCAGGGGTTGCCAACACGTGTGAGAACTCACACAGTTCAATAAATACTGGACCACGCAGTACTCAATAAATATACTACTGAGGGGCACCACTCAAAATTACTGTGACCTCCACTTTCTAAAAATCAACTGAAACCGACATTTCAATAATAACGTGATCAGTGCCAAGTTTCAATACTACTGTGAGACCGACCAGAATCAATCATAACTGAGACCACCAGTTTAATAATACTAGTGACGCAGCCTCAATCTCAGGAATTTACATGTAGGCCACGCATAGCTTCATATTTAACTTAGATCCAGCCAATACAATAATTATGTTACCATCAGTTCATATATAGCTCTGATCAGTTCACTAAGGATTGCTGTTTGACTCAAAAAGTTACATTAATAGACTTTGACCATACGCAGATCAATAAATAAAACTGAGACCCAAACCCACTACTAAAATTACTGAGACCGGACCATATCAAAATTACTTAACGACAGCTCAGTAAACTGAAATCGACCATTTCCACCATCCTCATAACTTACACGTTACAAACACGTATCCGAATAAAAGACAGAGATGACCACCAGATTCAAATAACAAACTGTGAGTAACCTACCTGCTAATACAATAAATTACAGTGACCCAACAGGCTACCAAAATATTTTTTTCAAACTATACCTCCAGTATCAATTAAATTAACATGTCTCACCACATTCAAGTAAATACTGGCGACCATACCAGTTTCAAACACAATACTTTCACCACCCAGGTACAATAATTAATTTACCTCCAGAACAATAATTACTGAGACCACTTCAGCATCAGATAATAACTTGTTAACCCCCAGTATCAAAAATTACTGTGACTCGCCACGCATATGTTCAACAAAACTTGACCACACGAGTTCAAAAAATGTTAACTTAGACCACCAGGTTATCAGATCGAAAACATTGATCACCATTTCAAATAATTACTGTTAGCCATCCAGTTCAATAATTACTGATACAGGACCCCAAAAGGGGGTTCTAATAAATTACTGTGCAACCAGTTGCAATAATTACTGTGACCCCCAGTTACAATATTTATATGTGGCCACCAGTTCCAAAAATTACTGTGACCACGCATTTCAAAAATAACTTGACCAACCAGTTCCAATAATTACTCGTGACCACCATTTCAATTATAACCTGTGATCATCCCAGTTCTATCATTACTGTGACCATATACAATAAATACTGTGACCACCAGTTACAATAAGTTACAGTTCCACCCAGTTCAATAAATTACTGTGAGACACGGCAGCTCGAATGTGAAATACTGTGACCACCCGAGTTCAATAATTGCTAACGAACACCAGGTTCAATAATTACTGTGACCACCAAATCAATACTTACAGTTGACCACCAGTTCAACAATTACTTGCACTAACCAAATCAATAATTAACTGTTACCTCCAGTTTCAATAAATAACAATGACCACCAGTTGCAACTGACAATACTTGTGACCACCAGTTCAATTAAATAGATATTACCGCACCAGTATCATAATTTACCTGTGACACGAACAGTCACAAAATACACTGTGGGACCACCAGTATCAATAAATTTACTGTGACCACCAGTTTCAACACAAGGTACATGTGCACTACCAAATCAATAAATACTGGAACCTCCAGTTCAATAAAATAACAGATGACGCACACAGAAACCATAATAAACCCTGTGGACCACATAACAAAAAATACTTGAGACCACCAGATACAAGACAATCAGAGAACAACCATAACCAATAAAAATGTGACTCACCAGACACCAAACAAAAACTGTTACCACCCTAATCAATAACTACTTTTACCCCCAGTACAATAAATACTGTGACTCCAGTATAACAATAAAAACTGGTGGACCCACCATTTACAATAGAATACTTGTAGATCACAGTGAGTGGGGGCAATAATTACTTGTTTGACTCCCCAGTCAAAATTTACTGTGAACAACAGATAAAAAAAAACTAAAGAATTGGAGACCACCTATTGTGTAGATCATAGTTCACAACATACTGTGGCCACCAAACAGAAACTTACTGTGATACCACCAACACAATCAAAACTGTTGACCATCAAGATATGTAATAATTACTGTTGATCAGCCATTCAATAAAGTACTGGGACCAACAGTATTGTCCAATAAATTACTGTAGACCAGTTCACTAATTGCAGTTGAACCACCATTACAGTAACAATACTGGGAGCCACCAGTTCAGTAAATTACTGTTACCACCAGATAGATCAAAAAATAACAGCAGATTAACGACCAGTTTTCAGTAAATACACTGGTGGCCATCATTTCAAATAATTACTTGAGACGACCACCCAGGTATTTCAATAAAGTAACTGTTTATCACCATTTCGAGCATAATTAACTGTGACCGCCCGAGTGCAATAATTACTGTGACCACCCTTTATTAATAATTATTTGTGACCACGCAGTATCATAAGTACTGTGTGCCACCAGGTTCTATAATTAGGTCTTGTGACCACCCAAACAACAATTACTGTACCATCAGTTAACAGAATACTGTCACATCACCATTAATCAAACAATACTGTGACCAAACATTCAAAAAAACAGTACGGCAGTTCCTAATTTTGCTAGTGACCACCAGACTCAGTAAATTACAGTGACCACTCTTACATGATAATTACTGATACCACCAGTTTCAATAATTACGAAGACCACCAGTTACGAAAAATTACCGTGAGGCCCATCAGTTTCAATAAATTACTGTTCACCGTGACGCAGTTTCAGATATAACTGTGCCGTACCATTTTTCAGATAATTACAGCCTACCACAAACCAAAAATATAACTGAGACACCAGTTCGAGAAAATACAGTTGACCACACAATTCAATAATAACAAGAGACCATCAGTTCAGTCAATTACTGTGGACCACCACGATCATGAAGTTACTGTGTGTACCACATTCCAATAATTATTATGACACCAGTAGCATTTAACATTTACACAGGTGACCAAGCATTTATACCATTAAAAACTTTAACACCAGATATCAAAAATACTGTAACCACCAGCAACATTAAATAACCTGTGGCGAAAAAGTACAGAGTAATTAACATATTGACCATCCAGTCAAAAAAAATAAGATCACGGCAGATTGACCAGCAGTAATTACCGTTACCTCCCATCGTTCAATAAAAACTAGATATCTCCAGTTCAACTAATTACAGATGACGGCACGGCTTTATACACTAATAGTCAGAACAGAGGACCAGCCATTACAATAATAACATGAACCCCCTCAGGATTACAATAGATGACTTAGGACCACCAGTTTCCAATAATTACAAAGACCCCCATTATACAAAAATTACTGTGACCACCAGAATTCAAAAATTTACAATGACGCACCAGTGTCAATAATACACTTTTACCTAACCAGTTCAAAAAGTTAGTGTTACCCACACGCATACAAAAAAAGACTAAATTACCACTAGTCCCAACAAGTTACTGATAACCACCATTGACAAAACAAAATGATAGAACACCCCAGGACTCGAATAAATACTAGTGTGCCCTCCAGTTCAATACCAACCATGAGTTGACAAACCATTCAACAAATTACTGTGATGACCACCAGGATAACAATAAATTACATTAGACACGCATTCATACAACGTTACTGTGACCACCATGAGTTTCAATAAAACACCTTACCACCAGATCAAACGCGAAACAGTGATACTGCACCATAACCAAGAAATTACTGATGCCACGCAAAACATCAATAATAACTGTTACCACCATTACACTAAATATATGACCACTACATCACAATAACTATGCTTTGACCACCGTTCAATAATTACAATGAACCCACAGTTCAAAAATTACTGAGTTACCACCAGATTCAAGAATTTAATCTCATTACCGACCATTTCACATAATAGACTGTGACACCAGTTCAATAATTATTGTTACCACGCAGTTGAATATTACTATGACCACAAGTTCAAAATTAACTGTGACCACCATTCAAAAAATATTGTGACAGACCAGTTGTACAATAATCAACCTGTGACATCCCTTTCATATAACACTGAGACTACCAGTTTCCAATCAATTACTGTGTGACCCACCAAGGTTCAATAATGTAATACTGGTGACAACCAGTTCAACAATTACTGTTGAACGCACTCAGGTGACAATAATTGACTGTTAACCACCCAGTATCAATAATTACTGCGACCACCGTAACAAAAAGTTACTGTGGCCACCACATTCAATAATAACAGTTCCATCCAGTACAATAATTAGTTCCTAACTAAGACCACAAGTACAATAAAAATGACTTAGACCTACCATGATCATTCATTCACTGAGACCACCAGAACACAAGCAGGGAAACATGAGGATCATAGCCTGAAAATAATATGGCTAATGCAGGGAATCAATTTCAAGTGCAGAGTAAGCGATGACATAGCAGAGGAACTTCTCATGCCGTGGAATTTGTGCTTCTCATGGAATCTTGATCAAACCACGGGAAACTTGTCATGCAGGGAATCGTGTTATGCCAGTGTAACTTGTCATGCTATGGCATTCTTGAGGGGGGGGGTGGCAATCTTGTCATGCAGGGAATCTGTCGAATCACGGAACCTTGTCACGCAGGGAATCTAGTCATACAGGAACATGTATTGATATGCAAGGAATCTTAGACACATGCAGGGAATCCACTTTTCATGCAGTGAATCATCCGTTATAGGGCAGTGATTCCTTGTAATGCAGTGGAATATTCTTGTCATGCAAGGGACTCTTGTACATTCAGGGAATCTGTCAAGCAGTGAATTTCTTGGTCATGCAGGGAAATCTTGTCATGCAGGGAATCTTGTCGTGCAGGAAACTTGTTCATGGAGTTAATCTATGACATGCAGGGAAATTCGTCATGTAGGGAATCTTGTTATGAATGGAATCTTAGTCCTTCAGGGAATCTTCGTCATGCAGTGAATATTGTTTAATTCAGTTAATCTTTGTCATGCAGAATTCCTTGTCATGCAGAAGGACTCTTGTCCAAGCCAAGTGAAACATGTTATGTGCATGAATCTGTCATGCAGGGAATCTTGTCCATGCAGGTGGATAACTATTCCTTCAAGGAATCTTTCATGCACGGAATCCTTTCTAGCGGGAAGTCTGCCCTATGCCGGAACACATAGTTAAGCAGGGAATCAATGTTCATGCAGGTAAATACCACTCATGCCGTGGGAGATTTTTGGTCTTGGCAGTGAATTCTTGTCATGCAGGGAATCGTTGTCATGCAGGTATCTTTGAAATGCAGTGAAAAATTTTTATGCGGGGAACCATTTCATGCGTGGACAATCAACCATCTTGTCATGCAGGCAATCTTATTCATGCTGAGAAACTTGTTCATGCAGGCAAATAATGTTACGCAAAAAGGGGATCTATGTCATGCAGGGAATCTTTTCATCCAGTTTGGGGGTGGGGCGGGAAGATGGCGGGGGGGGGTGGGGGAAGGGGGAAAAAAATCATTGTTATGCAGGGATTTTTTGTCATGCAAGGGAATCTTGTCATGCAGGGAATACTTGTCAGTGGCAGTGGAATCTTGTCAAGGGCAGGAAATCTTGTACATAGGCAGGTAATCTTATCATCAGGAATCATGATATCGCAGGGAACTTGTCAAGCAGGGAACTTGACATTCATGGGTAACTTGTCCATGTGCATGGTACGAATATTCCTGAAGGTAACTATATCATGCAGGATCTTTCAGCAGGTGGAGACATTGTCCAAGCCTGGAATCTTGTCATTCAGGGAACTCTTGTTCATGCAAGAATCTTTGCATACAAGAAACTTGTTCAAGCAGGGGAACTTGATTAAGCAGAGAATCTTAGTCCATGGCAGGGACCACGTCAAGTAAAGTAATAATGATTATGCAGGGAATTTGTCCCTGCAGGGAGACTTGTCATGCAGTGAATCTTTATACATCAGGGAATCTTGTCATGCAGGGAATCTTGTCATGCAGGGAATTTTGTCATGTAGGGAATCATGTCATGCATGGAATATTGTTATTCAGTTAATCTTGTCATGCAGGGATTCTTGTCATGCAGGAATCTTGTCATGCAGGGAATCTTGTCATGCAGGGAATCTTGTCATGCAGGGAATCTTGTCATGCAGGGAATCTTGTCATGCAGGAAATTTTGTCATGCAGAGAATCTTGTCATGCAGGGAATCTTGTTATGCAGGGAATCACGTCAAGCAGGGAAACTTGTCATGCAGGGAATCTTGTTATGCAGGGAATCTTGTCATGCAGGAATCTTGTCATGCAGGGAATCTTGTCATGCAGGGAATCTTGTCATGCAGGGAATCTTGTCATGCAGGGAATTTTGTCATGTAGGGAATCATGTCATGCATGGAATATTGTTATGCAGTTAATCTTCTCATGCAGGGATTCTTGTCATGCAGGGAATCTTGTCATGCAGGGAATCTTGTCATGCAGGGAATCTTGATATGCAGGGAATCTTGTCATGCAGGGAATCATTACATGCAGGGTATCTTGTCATGCAGGGAATTATGTGGAAATAAATGGTATAAAATACCGACACAATGGCAATATAAACACAGATGCAGTATAATGTGATCCTTTATTGACTACGTTTCGCCCACACAGTGGTCTTTTTCAAGTCACAAACAGAACTACCTGGGGTGGAAGGAACGCGAGTATTTATAGTCCGGCTGAGGTCAGGTGAAGAATGCTGCATCTGATGATGTACCGAGTTGGGTTGTAGAGTCTAAAAACTTGGGTAGCTTGGAAAGGAGACTGGACATGTTTGTGAGCAAACCTTCTACAGTGTTCTTATGTGGGATAGCGATGAAGAAGTTTCTTGGCAAGTGGTTCAGCTATGTTATAGAAGCCACTATTCTGGTTTGAAGTTGTCGGAATAGAAATAAGTGATGATTCCAGGATTCTTCGGTATTGAGTGTTGTCTTCTGTGGCGATAAGTCTTGATTTCTGTAGTTTATCAAGTGGTTGTGTGAATTACGTGTTGTACGCAGGCATTCCTTGTGTCGTCAGACCTGCTTGCGTATTGGTGTTCTGAAATACGTGTTTGGAGTCCCTTGATGTTTCGCCCACGTATAACTTGTTGCAGTCATTACAAGGATTATGTAAACCCCTGCAGAGGATGGAGGCTTGTCCTGCCTACTACTGGTGATGTCCTGATGGTCGTGGTTGTGGAGGTAGATACTTGGAAAGATGTTTTGGCAAAGATGTTGGAAACATGTTTGGCAATGGAGTTGGTGGGAAGGACTATGTATCTCTTCTCGGCAGTGTCTTCTCTGGGTGTGTTGAAGATGTTTAGTGCTCGCCGTCTGCAGTCTCTGATGAAGTGACGAGGATAGTGGAGTTTGGAAAATACTTGTTCAATTATAGTGCATTCTTCCTCAAGAGAACTCGTTGCTGCAGATTCTGAGTGCACGCAGGAAGAAGCCTATAATTACACCACGTTTGGTTTTGGTGTCGTGGTGAGAGTAGAAGTGGGGAAGATCGTTTTGGTTGGTGGTTTTCGATAGACTTTAAAACGAAGTTCGTGGTCAGCTTTGCAGAGTAGAACATCAAGGAAAGGAAGAGTGTTGTCGACCTCTTCTTCAAGTGTGAACTGGATTGAAGGCTCGACCTGGTTGAGCTTGTCTTGGAGAGCTTGAACGTTGAAGCGTTTTAGGAGTTATGAGGAGAATGTCGTCAACATAACGGAGCCAGGTGACAGACGAAGGAATAATGGTGGAGAAACGTTCGGCTTCTAGATGTTCCATGTATAGGTTCGCCAGGACTGCACTGAGTGGCGAACCCATGGGTAGTCCAAAAGTCGCTGAAAGAGGTGATTTTCAAAAGAAAACACGTAAAGCCAACACATAGTTCAACCAGGTCGATGAAATCGCTGGCTGGAATGGGAAGATCAAGTGAATCGTCAATTTTCTTGCGCAAGAGATCGATGGCTTGTTTAGTAGGTACTTTAGTGAATAGGGAAGTCACGTCAAGGCTGGAAAGTTTCTTGTTCCTGATGTTGATGTTGCGAATGCGATTGAGAAGATCACCTGAGTGTTTGAGATGTGCTGGACTGATAGTGCCCAAGAGTTTCGAGAGGTGTTTGGCGAGAATTCCTGAGAGCTGGTGGGGAGCACTGCCTATTCCCGAGGATATGGGCCTCAGTGGGATACCAGGCTTGTGAGTCTTTGGCAGGCCGTACATTCTGGCAGGTCTGGGGTTGCTGGGCATGGTGTGCAGAAGTTTCTTCCCTTGTTCTGAGCTCCTCAGAATGCGGCGAGTCCTTTGAAGAAAAGTTTTAGTAAGGTTGTCCAGTTGGTTAGTTGTGAGAGGTTTGTAGGTATCTGGGTCATTAAGTAGATTGAGCATTTTGTTCCTGTAATCGTCAGTGTTCATGATAACAACACCACCTCCTTTATCAGCGGTGGTGACCCTGATGGTCGTGTCTTCTGCTAAACCTTTGAGTGCATTGATGTAACGTCGGGGTATGACTGGGGAGCTGCGTGTTGAGATAGCTGCTGAGATGATGCCTTGAAGATAGCCTTTTTGGAAGTCGGAGTCATTCTGTCTGTAGTTTTTGGCGATGAAATTGAGGTCTTGTTTTGGTTTCGTAATTCCTGTTGCGAATTTGAGGCCTAAGCAGAGTTACCACAGCGAATATTCAACAGAAGATCAGACTTACTAGGAAACTACAAACACTCTGCGATAATAGTAATTGGAAAAGTTTAGGAAGACCTGAAATTATTCAAAATCTTTCATCTCGTCCACTGTCAACCACAGAAACTGAAGCCCTCAGCTTAGGCCTCAAATTCGCAACAGGAATTACGAAACCAAAACAAGACCTCAATTTCATCGCCAAAAACTACAGACAGAATGACTCCGACTTCCAAAAAGGCTATCTTCAAGGCATCATCTCATCAGCTATCTCAACACGCAGCTCCCCAGTCATACCCCGACGTTACATCAATGCACTCAAAGGTTTAGCAGAAGACACGACCATCAGGGTCACCACCGCTGATAAAGGAGGTGGTGTTGTTATCATGAACACTGACGATTACAGGAACAAAATGCTCAATCTACTTAATGACCCAGATACCTACAAACCTCTCACAACTAACCAAGTGGACAACCTTACTAAAACTTTTCTTCAAAGGACTCGACGCATTCTGAGGAGCTCAGAACAAGGGAAGAAACTTCTGCACACCATGCCCAGCAACCCCAGACCTGCCAGAATGTACGGCTGCCAAAGACTCACAAGCCTGGTATCCCACTGAGGCCCATATCTCGGGAATAGGCAGTGCTCCCCACCAGCTCTCAGGAATTCTCGCCAAACACCTCTCGAAACTCTTGGGCACTATCAGTCCAGCACATCTCAAACACTCAGGTGATCTTCTCAATCGCATTCGCAACATCAACATCAGGAACAAGAAACTTTCCAGCCTTGACGTGACTTCCCTATTCACTAAAGTACCTACTAAACAAGCCATCGATCTCTTGCGCAAGAAAATTGACGATTCACTTGATCTTCCCATTCCAGCCAGCGATTTTCATCGACCTGGTTGAACTATGTGTTGGCTTTACGTGTTTCTCTTTTGAAAATCACCTCTTTCAGCAGACTTTTGGACATACCCAGTGGTTCGCCACTCAGTGCAGTCCTGGCGAACCTATACATGGAACATCTAGAAGCCGAACGTTTCTCCACCATTATTCCTTCGTCTGTCACCTGGCTCCGTTATGTTGACGACATTCTCCTCATAACTCCTAAACGCTTCAACGTTCAAGCTCTCCAAGACAAGCTCAACCAGGTCGAGCCTTCAATCCAGTTCACACTTGAAGAAGAGGTCGACAACACTCTTCCTTTCCTTGATGTTCTACTCTGCAAAGCTGACACGAACTTCGTTTAAAGTCTATCGAAAACCCACCAACCAAAACGATCTTCTCCACTTCTACTCTCACCACGACACCAAAACCAAACGTGGTGTAATTATAGGCTTCTTCCTGCGTGCACTCAGAATCTGCAGCAACGAGTTCCTTGAGGAAGAATGCACTATAATTGAACAAGTATTTTCCAAACTCCACTATCCTCGTCACTTCATCAGAGACTGCAGACGGCGAGCACTAAACATCTTCAACACACCCAGAGAAGACACTGCCGAGAAGAGATACATAGTCCTTCCCACCAACTCCATTGCCAAACATGTTTCCAACATCTTTGCCAAAACATCTTTCCAAGTATCTACCTCCACAACCACGACCATCAAGGACATCACCAGTAGTAGGCAGGACAAGCCTCCATCCTCTGCAGGGGTATACATAATCCCTTGTAATGACTCCAACAAGTTATACGTGGGCGAAACATCAAGGGACCTCCAAACACGTATTTCAGAACACCAATACGCAAGCAGGTCTGACGACACAAGGAATGCTGCGTACAACACCGTAATTCACACAACCACTTGATAAACTACAGAAACTCAAGACTTATCGCCACAGAAGACAACACTCAATACCGAAGAATCCTGGAATCATCACTTATTTCTATATCCGACAACTTCAACCAGAATAGTGGCTTCTATAACATAGCTGAACCACTTGCCAAGAAACTTCTTCATCGCTATCCCACATAAGAACACTGTAGAAGGTCTGCTCACAAACTTGTCCAGTCTCCTTTCCAAGCTACCCAAGTTTTTAGACTCTACAACCCAACTCGGTACATCATCAGATGCAGCATTCTTCACCTGACCTCAGCCGGACTATAAATACTCGCGTTCCTTCCACCCCAGGTAGTTCTGTTTGTGACTTGAAAAAGCCCACTGTGTGGGCGAAACGTAGTCAATAAAGGATCACATTATACTGCATCTGTGTTTATATTGCCAGGGAATTATGTCATGAAGGGAATCTTGTCATGCAGTGATCTTGTCATGCAGGGAGACTTGTCATGCAGGGAATCTTGTCATTCAGGGAATCTTGCCATGCAGGGAATCTTGGCATGCAGGGAATCTTGTCATGCAGGGAATCTTGTTATTCAGAGAATCTTGTCATGCAGGGAATCATGACATGCAGGGTATCTTGTCATGCAGGGAATTATGTCATGAAGGGAATCTTGTCATGCAGTGATCTTGTCATGCAGGGAGACTTGTCATGCAGGGAATCTTGTCATTAAGGGAATCTTGTTATGCAGGGAATCTTGTCATGCAGGGAACTTGTTATTCAGAGAATCTTGTCATGCAGGGACTCTTGTCATTAAAGGAATATTGTTATGCAGGGAATCTTGTCATGCAGGGAATCTTGTCATTCAGGGAATCTCCGG
>NC_069437.1:32432168-32457815 GCF_026875155.1 Cherax quadricarinatus
TTTTTTTTTTGCAGGGGAAATCTTGTCAGGGGGGAAAACTTGTTCGGGATTCTTTATCGGGGATTTGTATGAAAGGGAATCTTGTATCGGGGAAATCTTGTATGCGGAATTTTGTATGCAGGGAATTTGTTTCGGGGCCAAGGGGAATCTTTTTAAAAAATTTTTAGGGGAATTTGTTATGCAGGGAATTTTTTTTTCGGGAATTTGTCATGCGGGAATTTTTTTGCGGGGAATCTTGTCATGCGGGGAAATTTTGCATGCAGGAATCTTTTTCATGCAGGGAATTTTCATGCGGGGAATTTTGTATGGGGGAATTTGATCAGGGATTTTTCTGAGGGAATTTTGTCAGCGGGGAATTTGTCAGGGGGAAATCTTTTTATAGGGACTTGTTTGGGGAAATTTGTATGCAGGAAATTTGTATGCATTAATCTTTGTAGCGGGCCCTGTCATGCGGTATTGTATCGTAAATTTGTCATGCAGGGAATCTTTCATGCAGGGATTTAAACGGGGAATTTGCATCAGAAATTTTGCTGCAGGGATTTGAAACTTTTCAGGGGTTCTTGTCAAGCATGGGGAATCTTGCAGGGGAAATTTTTTAATGCAGGGAGGGGAAATTCTTCAAAAAATTTTTATGGGGAATTTGTCAGCAGGAAAATTTTTTCTTCAGGGAATTTGTTTTGCGGGATTTGTCATGAGGGATCTTGTCATGCGGGTTTTGTTATGCGGGGAATCTTGAATGCGGGAAAAATCTTTTTATGCGGGAAAACTTGTTGCAGGGAACTTGTATGGGGGAAACTTGTCATGGGGAAATTTTTATGCGGGGAAAATCTTGCCTTCGGGGAAATTTGTATGAGGAAATTTGTTTGCAGTTAATCTTGTCATGCGGGTTTCCCTTTTTCATGCAGGAATCTTGTCATGGGGGAAATTTTTTGTCATGAAAGGGGGAATCTTGTCATAAGGGAAATTTGTCTGAAGGGAATCTTGTTTTGAGGAATCTTGTCTGAGGGAAATTTTTTGCGGGGAATCTTGTCATGAGGGTTTCTAGGGGTTTTTATCGGGGGGAATTTTCTTTGGGGGAAATTTTATGAGGGAATCTTTCATGCGGGAATCTTTTCATGAGGGAATTTGTATGCAGGGAATTTTTTTGCAAATTTGCGGGGAACTTTCATGGGGAATTTTTTATGCAGGGAAATTTTTCCTTTGGGGATTTTTCATAGGGAATCTTGCACAGGGAGTCTTGTTTGGGGGAAATCTTGTCTGCAGGGATTTTTTCATGCGGGAATTTGTCATGCAGGGAATTTTTGCTGCGGAAATTTTTTAAATTTGCAGGGGAACTTTAGGGGGGGAAAAGAATTTTGTATGCAAGAATCTTGTTCAGGGAATTTGTATGCGGGAATCTTGTCATTGGGATTTTTCCCTTCAGGGATTTGTCATAAGAATTTGTTATGGGGGAATTTTTTATGCGGGGAATCTTGTCATGAGGGATTTTGTCATGCAGGGAATTGTCATGCAGGGAATTTTTCCCAGGGATCTTGTCATGGGGAAATCTTGTTGCAAATCTTGTCATGCAGGATTCTTTTATGAAGGGAATCTTTTCATGCGGGGAATCTTTTCTGCAGGGAATCTTTCGGGGGAATTTTCGAAAGAATTTGTCATGAGGGAAATCTTGTTTGCGGGGGGAAATTTTTTTGCAGGGAATCTTTCAGAGGGAACTTGCATCAGGAATTTGATGAGGGAATTTGTCTCGGGGAATTTGTATGCGGGAATCTTTAAATGAATTTTATGAAATTTGTTTGGGAACTTTATCCCAAATTTGGGGAAATCTTGTTCTTTTGGGAAATTTTTTGGGGGAAAATCTTGTCAAGCCGGGGAATTTGCATGCGGGAATTTTTATAAAATTTTGAAAGGGGGTTTCCTTTTTGTATGCAGGGAATTTGTATGAGGAATCTTTATAGGGAATTTTGTTCAAGCAGGGAAAACTTGTATAAGGGATTTGTATGGGGGATCTTGTCAAGGGTCTTTCTGCGGGGAATCTTTCTTTGGGGGGAAATCTTTTTTGGGAAAATTTTTTATGGGGAATCTTGTCATGAAGGGAAATTTTGTCTCAGGGTCTTGTCATGCGGGAATCTTGCATGGGGGGAAATTTGTATGCAGGGAATCTTTCTGCAGGGGGGAATTTTTCAAAAAGAAAGGGAATTTTTTTTCAGGCTTTTGGGAATCTTGTTTCTTTGAATTTTGTCTTGAGGAATTTGATGGGAATCTTTTTCTAGGGAATCTTTTTATGCGGGAAATCTTGTATGCGGGGATCTTGTATGAGGGAAATTTGTTCAGGAAATCTTGTTTTGCAGGTTTCTTTTAGCGGGGAATCTTGTCATGCAGGGTTTGCTGGGGGAAATTTGTCTTTGGGCAGGGAATCTTTTTCTAGGAAATCTTGTCAGGGGTGGGGAATTTTTTATGGGGGAATTTGCCCCTCGGGGAAATTGTCTGGGATTTTTTATGCAGGGAATCTTGTCATGCAGGGAAATCTTGTCATGCAGGGAAGTTTGACATGCAGGGGAATCTGGTCAGCTCGGGTATATTGTCATGAAGGGAATCTTGGTATGAAGGGAATCTTGTCATGCAGGGTTTTCTTGTCTTGTTGGAAAGCTTGTATGCAGTGAGTCTTGTTCATGCAGGGAATATTGTCGGTCAGGGAATCTTGTTCATGCAGGGACTCTTTGGTTTCATACGGGAATCTTGTCATGCAGGGAACTTGTTATTGCAGTGATTCTTGTCATGCAGGGAATCTTGTCATTAAGGGAATCTTTGTTTTGCAGGGAATCTTGTTTGCAGTGAATATTGGCCTTCAGGTATTTGTCAGGCTGGGGAATCTTTTTTTCGCAGGGATCTTGTCTTGCAGGGAATCTTGTCATGACGAGAATTTGTGTCATCGCTGAGAATATTTTTCATGCACGGAATTCTTGTAATGCAGGGATCTTGTCGGTGCATGGCGTCTTTTCATGCAGGGAATTTGTCTGCAGGGAATCTTGTCATGCTGGGGAATCTGTCGATGCAAGAGTCTTGTCATGTGGGAATATTGTCATATCAGGGAATCTTCGTTAAGATAGAATCTTGTCATGCAGAGAATCTTGTCATGCAGGGAATCTTGTCATGCAGGGAATCTTGTCATGTAGGGAGTCTTTCCATGCAGGGAATCTTGTCATGCAAGTAATCTTGTTATGCAGGGATTCTTCTCATGCAGGGAATCTTGTCATGCAGGGATTCTTGTCATGCAGGGAATCTTGTCATGCAGGGAATTATGTCATGCAGAGAATCTTGTGATGCAGGGAATATTGTGATGTTGGAAATCTTGTAATGCAGGGAATCTTGTCCTTCAGGGAATCTTGTCATGCAGGAAATATTGTTATGCAGGGAATCTTGTCATGAAGGGAATCTTGTCATGCAGGGAATCCCGTCATGTAGGGAATCTTGTCATGTACGGAATCTTGTCATGCAAGGAATCTTGTCATGAAGGGAATCTTGTTATGTGGCTCTGATGGCCTGGTGGTTAACGCTCTCGCTTCATACGGTGAGGGCCTGGGTTCGATTCCCAGCCAGAGTAGAAACATTGGACGTGTTTCTTTCCACCTGTTGTCTATGTTCCCATCAGTATAAATTGGGTACCTGGGTGTTCTGTTAGGTCGACTGGTGGGGTCGCATCTGGGCCATGACCTAGGAGGCCAGGGTCACAGACCGGGGGCCGCGGCGGGCGTTGACCTCCGGAACACTCTCCAGATAAACTCTCTGATGCACGGAAGGAATCTTTTAATGCAGGGAATTCTTGTCATGCAGGCAGGGAATCTTTGTCATTCACGGAATCTTCGCACGCGGAAATCTTGTCATGAGGAATCTTTTCATGCTGGGAATCTTGTCATGCAGGGAATCTTGTCATGAAGGGAATCTTGTCATGTAGGGAATCTTGTCATGCAGGGAATCTTGTCATACAGAGAATCTTGTCATGCAGGCAACCTTGGCATGAAGGGAATCTTGGCATGCAGGGAATCTTGTTATGCAGGGAATCTTGTCCTTCAGAGAATCTTGTCATGCAGGAAATTTTGTCATGCAGGAAATCTTGTCATGCATGGAATCTTGTCATGCAGGGAATCTTGTCATGCAGGGAATCTTGCCATGCATGGAATCTTGTCATGCAGGGAATCTTGTCATGCAGGGTATCTTGTCATGCAGGGAATCTTGTCCTTCAGGGAATCTTGTCATGCAGGGAATCTTGTTGTTCAAGGAATCTTGTCATGCAGGGAATCCTGTGATGCAGGGAATCTTGTGATGCACGGAATCTTGATACAGGGAATCTTGCCCTTCAGGGAATCTTGTGATGCAGGAAATATTGTTATGCAGGGAATCTTGTCATGCAGTTAATCTTGTCATACAGAGAATCTTGTCATGCAGGCAATCTTGGCATGAAGGGAATCTTGTCATGCAGGGAATCTTGTCATAGCAGGGAATCTTGTCATGCTGGGGGAATCTTGTCTGCCGCGAGATTCTTGTCATGCAGGGGATATTTGCAGCAGGAGAACTTGTTATGAGGGAATTTGTATGCATTTGATATCTCGTCATGTAGAGAATCTTGTAAGGAGGGTATCTTGTCATGGACGATTCTTGACATTGCAGGAATTTGTCCTTCAGGGGAATCTTGTTCATGCAGGGGTATCTTTTGTTCAGGGAATATTGTAATGCGGGATTCCTGTGTGCAGGGAATCTTGTCATGCAGGGAATCTTGTCATGCAGGGAATCTTGCCATGCAGGGAATCTTGTAATGCAGGGAATCTTGTCATGCAGGCAGTCTTGTCGTGCTGAGGAATCTGTTATGCAGGGATTCTTCTCAGGCAGGGATCTTGTCATGCAGGGATTCTTGTCATGCAGGGAATCTTGTCATGCAGGGAGTCTTGTCGTGCAGGGAATCTTGTCATGGAGGGAATCTTGTCATGCCGGGAATTTTGTTATGCAGGTATTCTTGTCATATAGTGAATCTTGTCATGCAGGGAATCTTGTCATGCGGGGAGTCGTGTCATGCAGGGAATCTTGTCATGCTGTGATGTTGTCAAGTGGGCTTTGGGAGGTCTATGGGAGACCTAATTTAACCAATATATGGTACACATCTTGCCTTGGCCAAACGTCTGTAGCCTGCCCAGGTCTGAGGGTCTTTTGTTCTTGACGGCGTCAGACTAGGCGACAGGTTGTGAACGTGGTGTGGAGGGTGACTTCGACCACATAATAGCAGAAGGAAGGAGCATGATAAGTAGATTAGAGGCGGAGCTGCTGCTGGGGGTGCGGAGCTCTGTGCCAGAGACTTCGAGCGCGTGCTGCTGCTGAGGAGCAGGGACTCGGGAGAAGGCTGCTGAAGTCTCTGGGGAGTGTTGGAGGACATTGGGCAGATGTACTGGCTGGCGCTAGTATCTGCTGTGTAGGTCTTGGGACTGTGGCTTAGGTCCTGTACGTGAACTGTCCTCTGGGATAGATTTGATAAGTTATATTCATTTTCGTTTAAGTTGATTGTGTTCCGTACTCATGCTTATTCATACCATCCATTTTATCCATGTAGGGAATCTTGTCATGCAGGGAATCATGTTCTTCAATGAATTTTGATAAGCTGGGAATCTTGTCATGCAAGGAATCTTGTTCTTCAGGGAATCTTGTTATGCAGGGAATCTTGTCATGCAGGGAATCTTGTCATGCAGGGAATTATGTCATGCACAGAATCTTGTAATGCAGGGAATCTTGTTATGCAGGGAATCTTGTCATGCAGGGAATCTTGTAATGCAGGGAATCTTGTCACGTAGAGAATCTTGTTATGCAGGGAATCTTGTCCTTCAGGGAATCTTGTCATGCAGGAAATATTGTTATGCAGTTAATCTTGTCATGCAGGGAATCTTGTCATGCAGGGAATCTTGTCATGCAGGGAATCTTGTCATGCAGGGAATCTTGTCATGCAGGGAATCTTGTCATGCAGGGAATCTTGACATGCTGGGAATCTTGTCATGCAGGGAATCTTGTAATGCAGGGAATCTTTTCATGCAGGGAATCTTGTCATGCAGGGAATCTTGTCATGCAGGGAATCTTGTCATGCAGGCAATCTTGTCATGAAGGGAATCTTCTCATGCAGGGAATCTTCTCATGCATGGAATCTTATCATGCAGGGAATCTTATCAAGCAATGAATCTTGTCATGCAGGGAATCTTGCCAAGCAGGGAATCTTGTTATGCAGGGAATCTTGTCATGCAGGGAATCTTGCCATGCAGGGAATCTTGTCATGCAGGGAATTTTGTCATGCAGGAAATATTGTTATGCAGGGAATCTTGTCATGCAGGGAATCTTGTCATGCAGGGAAACTTGTCATCCAGGGAATGTTGTCATGCAGGGAATCTTGTCACTTAGGGAATCTTGTTATGCAGGGAATCTTGTCCTTCAGGGAATCTTGTCATGCAGGAAATATTGTTATGCAGTTAATCTTGTCATGAAGGATTCCGTCATGAGGGATATCTTGTCTTGCTGTAAATCTTGTCATGCAGGGAATCTTCTCATGCAGGGAATCTTGTCATGCAGAGAATCTTGTCATGCGGGGAATCTTGACTTGCAAGGAATCTTGTTCTTCAGGGAATCTTGTTATGCAGGGAATCTTGTCATGCAGGGAATCTTGTCATGCAGGGAATTATGTCATGCACAGAATCTTGTAATGCAGGGAATCTTGTTATGAAGGGAATCTTGGTCATGCAGGGAATCTTGTAATGCAGGGAATCTTGTCACGTAGGGAATCTTGTTATGCAGGGAATCTTGTCCTTAAGGGAATCTTGTCATGCAGGAAAAATTGTTATGCAGTTAATCTTGTCATGCAGGGATTCCTGTCATGCAGGATATCTTGTCATGCAGTAATTATTTGCATGCAGGGGAATCTTGTCATGCATGGGATCTTTTTATGCAGGGAATCTTGTCATGCAGGGAATCTTATCATGCAGGGAATCTTGACTTGCAGGGAATCTTGTCATGCAGGGAATCTTATCATGTAGGGAATCTTGTCATGCAGGGAATCATGTTCTTCAATGAATTTTGATAAGCTGGGAATTTTGTCATGCAAGGAATCTTGTTCTTCAGGGAATCTTGTTATGCAGGGAATCTTGTCATGCAGGGAATCTTGTCATGCAGGGAATTATGTCATGCACAGAATCTTGTAATGCAGGGAATCTTGTTATGCAGGGAATCTTGTCATGCAGGGAATCTTGTAATGCAGGGAATCTTGTCACGTAGAGAATCTTGTTATGCAGGGAATCTTGTCCTTCAGGGAATCTTGTCATGCAGGAAATATTGTTATGCAGTTAATCTTGTCATGCAGGGAATCTTGTCATGCAGGGAATCATGTCATGCAGGGAATCTTGTCATGCAGGGAATCTTGTCATGCAGGGAATCTTGACATGCTGGGAATCTTGTCATGCAGGGAATCTTGTAATGCAGGGAATCTTTTCATGCAGGGAATCTTGTCATGCAGGGAATCTTGTCATGCAGGGAATCTTGTCATGCAGGCAATCTTGTCATAGATAAGGGGAATTTTGCATGTCTGGGAATCGTCTCATGAATGGATAATGATTATCATGCTGGGAATCTTTTCAGAGCAATGTATCTTGTCTTGCAGTGGGAACTTGCCCAAGCAGGGAATCTTGTTATGCAGGGAATCTTGTCATGCAGGGAATCTTGCCATGCAGGGAATCTTGTCATGCAGGGAATTTTGTCATGCAGGAAATATTGTTATGCAGGTAATCTTGTCATGCAGGGAATCTTGTCATGCAGGGAAACTTGTCATCCAGGGAATCTTGTCATGCAGGGAATCTTGTCACTTAGGGAATCTTGTTATGCAGGGAATCTTGTCCTTCAGGGAATCTTGTCATGCAGGAAATATTGTTATGCAGTTAATCTTGTCATGCAGGGATTCCTGTCATGCAGGATATCTTGTCATGAAGTAAATTTTCATCGCAGGGAATCTTTCATGCAGGGAATTTGTCATGCAAGTGATTCTTGTCATGACGGGGATTCTTGACTTGAAGGGATATCTTGGTCATACAGGGAATTGTCATGTAGGGAATCTTGTCCATCAATGAATCTTGTCATGCAGGGAATCTTGTCATGCAGGGAATCTTGTCATGCAGGGAATCACGTTCTTCAATGAATTTTGACATGCTGGGAATCTTGTTATGCAAGGAATCTTGTTCTTCAGGGAATCTTGTTATGCAGGGAATCTTGTCAAGCAGGGAATCTTGTCATGCAGGGAATTATATCATGCACAGAATCCTGTAATGCAGGGAATCTTGTTATGCAGGGAATCTTCTCATGCAGGGAATCTTGTCAAGCAGGGAAACTTGTCATGCAGGGAATCTTGTAATGCAGGGAATCTTGTCACGTAGGGAATCTTGTCATGCAGGGAATCTTGTCCTTCAGGGAATCTTGTCATGCAGGAAATATTGTTATGTAGTTAATCTTGTCATGCAGGGATTCTAGTCATGCAGGGAATCTTGTCATGCAGGGAATCTTGTCATGAAGGGAATCTTGTCATGCAGGGAATCTTGTCATGCAGGGAATCTTGTCATGCAGGGAATCTTGTCATGCAGGGAATCTTGTCCTTCATTGAATCTTGTCATGCATGATATATTGTTTATTTGCTGGATATTTGTTATGAAGAGTATCTTGTTATGCAGGGTTTCTTGTTCATGCAGGTAATTTGTCAGCTTGGAAATCTTTTTTTCAGGGGGGAATCTTGTTATGCACGGATCTTTTGTGTCATGAAGGGAATCTTCGTCATGCTTGGGTTTATGCTCATGCAGAGAATCAGGTCATGCATGAATCTTGTTATGCAGTGAATTTGTCATGCTTGGGAATTCTTGTCATGCAGGGAAACTTGTCATGCTGGGAATCTTGTCATGCAGGGTTTTTTTGTCACGTAGGGAATATTGTTATGCTGGGTATTCTTGTCATTCAGGGGTATCCTTGTCAGGCAGGAAAATAGGGTTATGCAAGTTAATCTTGTCATGCAGGGATTCCAGTGAATGCAGGGATAACTTGTCTTGCAGTTAATCTTGTCTCTGGGAAATCTTGTCATGCAGGTAATCTTGTTCATGCATGAAATCTTGTCAGTCAGGGATTCGTGACTGGCAGGGAATTTGTCATGCAGGGAATCTAGTTAGTTGGGAATCTTGTCCTTCATGAATCTTGTCATGCAGGCCATCAGTGTCAGCAGGGAATTTGTCCTGTAGGGAATCATGTTCTTAATGAATTTTGACAGGCTGGGATTCCTTGTATGCAAGTATCTGTTCTTAAGGGAATCGTGTTATGCAGGGAATATGTCTTCATTAGCATCTTGTAATGCTGGGAATCTTGTTATTGCTGGGAATTATATGGTCATGCATGGGAGGAATCGTGTCATGCAGGGAAACTTGTCATGCATAGAATCTTGTAATGCAGGGAATCTTTTCACGAAGGGAATCTTGTTATGCAGGGAATCTTGTCCTTCAGGGAATCTTGTCATGCAGGAAATATTGTTATGCAGTTAATCTTGTCATGCAGGGATTCTAGTCATGCAGGGAATCTTGTCATGCAGGGAATCTTTTCATGCAGGGAATCTTGTCATGCAGGGAATCTTGCCATGCAGGGAATCTTGACATGCAGGGAATCTTGTCATGCAGAGAATCTTGTCATGCAGGGAATCTTTTCATGCAGGGAATCTTGTCATGCAGGGAATCTTGTCATGAAGGGAATCTTCTCATGCAGGGAATCTTCTCATGCAAGGAATCTTATCATGCAGGGAATCTTAACAAGCAATGAATCTTGCCATGCAGGGAATCTTGCAGAGCAGGGAATCTTGTTAAGCATGGAATCTTGTCATGCAGGGAATCTTGCCATGCAGGGAATCTTGTCATGCAGGGAATTTTGTCATGCAGGAAATATTGTTAAGCAGGGAATTTGTAATGTGGGTACATTTGTCTATGCAAGGAGTCTTGTCCTTCAGGGAATCTTGTCATGCAGGAAATCTTGTCATGCAGGGAATCTTGTCATGCAGGGAATCTTGTCCTTCAGGGAATCTTGTCATGCAGATAATATTGTTATGCAGTCAATCTTGTCATGCAAGAATTCTTTTCATGCAGGGAATCTTGTCATGCAGGGAATCTTGTCATGCAGGGAATTTTGACATGCAGGGAATCTTCCGTTGTCTTGCAGGGTATTTGTCATGCAGGAATTTTGTCTGCCAGGAATCTGTTTCAATGCAGGGATTTTGTCTGCTGGTATTCTTGTCAGGCAGGGAATTTTTGTCATGCAAGGTATCTTGTCTTTTCTTGGATTCTTTTCATGAAGCGAAGTCCTTGTCTTGCAGGGAGGGAATTCTTGTCATTCAGGGATTCTTGTCAGAGGGAATATTGTCAGGGCAGGGAATCTTGTCATTTAGGGATCTTGTTGTGGAGGGATCTTGTTATGCAGGGAATCTTGTCATGCATGGAATCTTGTCATGCAGGGAATCTTGTCATGCAGGAAATATTGTTATGCAGGGAATCTTGTCATGCAGGGAATCTTCTCATGCAGAGAATCTTCTCATACAGGGAATCTTGTCATACAGAGAATCTTGTCATGCAAGGAATCTTGTCCTTCAGAGATTCTTGTCATGCAGGGAATCTAGTCATGCAGGAAATCTTGCCATGCTGGGAATATTGTAATGCAGGAAATATTGTTATGCAGGGAATCTTGTTATGCAGGGAATCTTGTCATGCAGGGAATCTTGTCATGCAAGGAATCTTGTTCTTCAGGGAATCTTGTTATGCAGGGAATCTTGTCATGCAGGGAATCTTGTCATGCATGGGATTATGTCATGCAGAGAATCTTGTCATGCAGGGAATCTTGTTATGCATAGAATCTTGTCATGCAGGGAAAACTTGTCATGCAGGGAATCTTGTCAGGCAGGCAATTCTTGTCACGTTAGGGAATCTTGTTTATGAGAGCCCCCCCCACCCCGATCTTGTCCTTCAGGGAATCTTGTCATGCAGGAAATATTGTTATGCAGTTAATCTTGTCATGCAGGGATTCCTGTCATGCAGGATATCTTGTCATGCAGTAAATCTTGTCATGCAGGGAATCTTGTCATGCAGGGAATCTTTTGTCCATGCAGGGATTCCTGGTCATGCAGAGAATCTTGACTTGCAGGGAATCTTGTCATACAAGGAATCTTGTCATGTAGGGAATCTTGTCCATCATTGAATCTTGTTATGCAGGGAATCTTGTCATGCAGGGAATCTTGTCATGCAGGGAATCTTGTCATGCAGGGAATCATGTTCTTCAATGAATTTTCACATGCTGGGAATCTTGTCATGCAAGGAATCTTGTTCTTCAGGGAATCTTGTTATGCAGGGAATCTTGTCATGCAGGGAATCTTGTCATGCAGGGAATTATGTCATGCACAGAATCTTGTAATGCAGGGAATCTTGTTATGCAGGGAATCTTGTCATGCATGGAATCTTGTCATGCAGGGAAACTTGTCATGCAGGGAATATTGTAATGCAGGGAATCTTGTCCTTCAGGGAATCTTGTCATGCAGGAAATATTGTTATGCAGTTAATCTTTGTCTTGCAGGAGGGATTATAGTCATGCAGGGAGGGGACAACTTGTCATGCAGGGAATCTTGTTTGCAGGGAATCTTGTTCATGCAGGGAAATCTTGACATTGCCATTGAATTTGTCATTGCAGTGAATCTGTCATGCAGGACTCTTTTTTATTTTTTCATGCAGGCAAATCTTGTATGAAGGGATTTTCTCATGCAGGGAATCTTATCATGCTAGGAGAATATTATCATGCAGGAAATCTTTTCATGCAGGGAATCTTGTTCAGCAGGGAGGAATCTTGTCCTGCTGGGATCTGTCATGCAGGGGAATCTTTTGTTTTGCAGTGAATCTTGTGATTCCTTCAGGAATACTTGTCCTGCAGGGAATCGTTTTATGAAGGGAATCTGTCATTGCAGGGTATCTTGTCTTGACAGGAGATTCTTGTCATGCAGAGGATATGTTTTATGCAAAGGAAATCTTGTAATGCAGGGAATCTTGTCGTGCATTTGCATGGTGTCTTTTCTCTGCAGGGAATTTGTCAGGCAGGGATTCTTGTCATGCAGGGAATCTTGTCGTGCAAGGAGTCTTGTCATGCAGGGAATCTTGTCATACAAGGAATCTTGTTATGCATAGAATCTTGTCATGCAGAGAATCTTGTCATGCAGGGAATCTTGTCATGCAGGGAATCTTGTCATGTAGGGAGTCTTTCCATGCAGGGAATCTTGTCATGCAAGTAATCTTGTTATGCAGGGATTCTTCTCATGCAGGGAATCTTGTCATGCAGGGATTCTTGTCATGCGGGTATCTTTGTCATGGCAGGGAATTTATGTCTATTGCAAAGGAGATTTCTTGTGATTGCAGGGATTATTGTGATGTTGGAAATCTTGCTAATGCTGGGAATCATTGTCCTTCAGGGAATCTTGTTTGCAGGAAATATTGTTATTTTATTGCAGGGATCTTGTCATGAAAGGGATCTTGTTTGTGGCTCTGATGGCCGGTGGTTAACGCTCTAGCTTAACACGGGTGAGGGGCTGGGTTCGTATTCCCAGCCAGAGTAGACTTGGACGTGTTTGTCTTTTCCAACTGTGGTCTATGTTCCCATCAGTAAAATGGGTACCGGGTGATAAGTCGATGGTGTGGGGTCGGCATCCTGGGACACTGACCTAAGGAGGCCAGGTCACAGACCGGGCCGCGGGGGCGTTGACCTCCGGAACACTCTCCAGATAAACTCTCCAGATGCACGGAATCTTTTAATGCAGGGAATCTTGTCATGCAGGGAATCTTGTCATTCACGGAATCTTGTCACGCAGGGAATCTTGTCATGCACGGAATCTTTTCATGCTGGGAGTCTTGTCATGCAGGGAATCTTGTCATGAAGGGAATCTTGTCATGCAGGGAATCTTGTCATGCAGGGAATCTTGTCATACAGAGAATCATGTCATGCAGGCAACCTTGGCATGAAGGGAATCTTGGCATGCAGGGAATCTTGTTATGCAGGGAATCTTGTCCTTCAGAGAATCTTGTCATGCAGGAAATTTTGTCATGCAGGAAATCTTGTCATGCATGGAATCTTGTCATGCAGGGAATCTTGTCATGCAGGGAATCTTGCCATCTTGGAGTCTGTATGCTGGGGAAACTTGTCCATAAAGGGTATCGTGTCATACAGGGAATCTTTGTCCTTCATGGATTCTTGTCATGCAGGGAATCCTGTGTGATGGAGGGAATTCTTGTGATGACGGATCTTGGATACAGGGATTCTGCCACTTCAGGGAATCTTGTGATGCAGGAAGGAAATATTGTTATGCAGGGAATCTTTTCATGCCCCTGTTTAATGTTGCTCTTACAGTGAATCTTGTCATGCAGGCATCTTGGCATTGAAGGGAATTTTGTCATGCAGGGGATTATTGTCTTGCAGGGAATCTTGTTCATGCAGGGAAATCTTGTCATGACGGGTAATTTGTTTCATGAAGGGAATCTTTTTTCATTGCAGGAGAACTTGTTTATGCAGGGAATCTTGTCATTCATTGAATCTCGTAAGGTAGAGATCTTGTCATGTAGGGATCTTGTTCATGGTCGAATCTAGTCAGCAGGGATCTTGTCCTTCAGGGAAATCTTTATGCAGGTATCTTGTTGTTTCAGGGAATCTTGTCATGCAGGGAATCCTGTGATGCAGGGAATCTTGTCATGCAGGGAATCTTGTCATGCAGGGAATCTTGCCATGCAGGGAATCTTGTAATGCAGGGAATCTTGGTCATGCAGGCCGGACTTGTCGTGCGAGGAATCTTGTTATGCAGGGATTCTTCTCATGCAGGGAATCTTGTCATGCAGGGATTCTTGTCATGCAGGGAATCTTGTCATGCAGGGACTCTTGTCGTGCAGGGAATCTTGTCATGGAGGGAATCTTGTCATGCCGGGAATTTTGTTATATCAGGTTTCTTGTACTTCATTATTAGGGGAATCTTGTCATGCAGGGAATCTTGTCATGCAGGGAGTCGTGTCATGCAGGGAATCTTGTCATGCTGTGATGTAGTCCAGCTGGGCTTGTGAGGTCTCTGGGGAGACCTAATTTAACCAATTATATGGTCACACCTTGCCTTGGCCATCGTCTGTGCATGCCCGGGTTTGATGATCTTTTGTTCTTGACGGCGTCAGAACTAGGCGACAGGTCGTATACACGTGGTTGTGGAGGGGTGCTTGGACCACCATAAAAGCGGAAGGAAGAGCATGATCAAAGAGATTCGAAGGGCGAGAAAGCTGCTGCTGGGTGCGGAGAGTCCTGAGCAGAGACTTCGAGCGGAAGGGTGCTGAGGAGCAGGGGCTCGGGGAGAAGAAGAAGGCTGCTGATGTCTCTGGAGGAGGACTGTTGGAGACATTGGGGAAGAGTACTGGCTTGGCGCATTACTCGTGCTGTGTAGGTCTTGGGGACCTGTGGATTAGTTCTGTAGTGAACTGTTCCTCTGTACTTTATTGTAATGTTATATTCATTTTCGTTAGTTGATTTGTGTTGTCCCTGTCTCACTGTTATCATACCATCCCATTTATCTAAACGCTTTAATGATTCTCCTGTTCCGAAATATATTATTGTACAAGGACTTAATATTAATCGGAGTTGTGAGTAGAATAGTTAATATTCACTGTCCCCGTTATTTTTCTCCATTTATTTATGTTTATTTTTAAAGTAGTGAGAGGGTGAGTAGTGTAGTTGTGGCGGGTAGGAGTTAATGAGAGGTGAAGGGGGTAGTCACCAGTGACCTACTTTCCTTCCTACCTCTGCCCTTGTCCCTCCTACTGCCTCGACTGTTCCCTACTTCTAACTCCTCCTCTTCCCCCAATTTATTCCCCTAATCAATAACCCCCATACAAAGACAATGCATGGAATCTTGTCATGGCAGGGGTATCTTGTCAGCAGGAGAATATTGTGTTGAAGGGATCTTGTTCATGCAGGGATCTTGTCATGCATGAGAATCTTGTCTTACAGAGAATTGTCATGCAGGAATCTTGTAATGCAGGGTGTCTTGTCTGGCAGGGAATCTTTTTCATGCAGGGTGGAATCTTCTTCATGCGGGGATAACTTGTCATGCAGGGGAATCTTGTCATGCAGGGGAATCGTGTCCTCAGTGATTCTTGTCATGCAGGGAATCTTGCCATGCAGGGAGTCTTGTCATGCAGGGAATCTTTTCATGCAGGGAATCTCTTCATGCAGGAAAACTTGTCATGCAGGGAATCTTGTCATGCAGGGAATTTTGTGATGCAGGAAATCTTTTCGTGCAGGGAATCTTGTAATGCAGGGAGTCTTGTCATGCAGGGAATCTTGTCATGCAGGGAATCTTGTCATACAGGGAATCTTGTCATGCAGGGAATCTTGTCATGCAGGGAATCTTGTAATGCAGGGAATCTTGTCATGCAGGGAATCTTGTCATGCAAGGAATCTTGTTATGCAGGGATTCTTCTCATGCAGGGAATCTTGTCATGCAGGGATTCTTGTCATGCAGGGAATTTTGTCATGCAGGGAGCCATGTCGTGCAGGGAATCTTGTCATGGAGGGATATCTTGTCCATGCCGGAATTTTTTATGCTGTTATTCTTGACAATATAGTGAATCTTGTCCGTCAGGGAATCTTGTCATGCAGGGAATCTTCTTCCTCAGGGGATCTTGTCATGGTGGGAATCTTGTCATGCAGGGAATCTTGTCATGTAGGGAATTATTTCATGCTGGAATCTTGGTTTGTTGTTTTTAATAATGCATGGAAATCTTGTGATGTTAAGGGATCTTGTCATGCAGGGATTTCTTGTCATGCATGGATCTGGTCATGCAGGGATTCTTGTCAGGCAGGGAATCTTGTGATGGTAGGGAGGGACTCTTTGTCATGCAGGGAATTTGTCATGCTGGAGAGTCTAGTCTGCCAGAGTTTCTTTTGTATGATAATGCAGGGTATCAGTCTGTAATTCAGGGAATTTGTCGTGACGGTGTCTTGTCATGGCAGTGGAACGTGTCCATGCAGGGAATCTTGTCATGCATGGAAATCCTCTTGTAATGCAGGGAGTCTTGTCATGCTGGGAATATTGTTCATGCAGGGAAATCATGTTATGAAGAGATATTGTCATGCAGAGAATCTTGTCTTGCAGAGATCTTGTCATGGCAGGGTATTTGTCTTGCAGGGGAATCTTGTCATGGGGGGAAATCTTGTCATGCTGGGGGGAAATTTTGTTATGCAGGTGTATTCTTGTTTCCCTATAGTGGAATTTGTCAAGCAGGGAAATCTTGTCATGAAGGGAGTCTTGTCGTGCAGGGAAATCTTGTCATGGTGGGTAATCTGTCATGACTTGGGAATTTTGTTATGCAGGTATTTGGTTATATAGTGAATCTTGTCAGCAGGGATTCTTGTCTTGCAGGGGAGTCTTGTCGTGCTGGTGAATCTGTCAGCAGGGAAAATCTTGTCAGGCAGGGAAATCTTTGTTCATGCAGGGGAGTCTTGTCATGAAGGGAAATCTGTCATGCAGGGAATCTTGTCATGCAGAGAATCTTGTGATGCAGGGAATCTTGTGATGCAGGGAATCTTGTCATGCAGGGAATCTTGTCTTGCAGAGAATTTTGTCATGCAGGGAATCTTGTCATGCAGGGAGTCTTGTCATGCAGGGAATCTTTTCATGCAGGGAATCTCTTCATGCAGGGAAACTTGTCATGCAGGGAATCTTGTCATGCAGGGAATCTTGTCATGCAGGGAATCTTGACATGCAGGAAATCTTGTCCTTCAGGGAATCTTGTCATGCAGGGAATCTTGTCCTTCAGGGAATCTTGTCATGCAGGGAATCTTGTCATGCAGGAAGTCTTGTCATTGCCAGGAATTCTTTTCATGATAGGGAATCTCTCATGCAGGGAAACTTGTCTTGCAGGGAATCCCCCCCTTGTCATGCAGGGTATTTGGCATTATGGGTACTTGTTGTGGAGGGGATTCTTGTTATGCAGGGAATCGTGTCATGCATGGAATCTTGGTCATGAGGGAATCTTGGCCATGCAGGAATTTGTTGTGCAGAGGAATCTTGTCAGGCGGGAACTTATCATGCAGAGAATCTTCTCATACAGGGAATCTGTCATACAGTGAATCTTGTCATTGGTAGGGGCATCTTGTTATGCATGGATTCTTGTCCTTCAGAAGTTTCTTGTCATGCAGGGAATCAGTCATGCAGGATTTCTTGCCATGCTGGGGATTATTGTAATAGGCAGAGCGGAAATATTGTTATGCAGGGAATCTTGTCATGAGGAGAATCTTGTTATGGAGGGAATCTTGTCATGCAGGGAATCTTGTCATGCAAGGAATCTTGTTCTTCAGGGAATCTTGTTTTTAAAATTTGGGCAGGGAATATTTTCATGCAGGGAATTCTTGTCATACTTGGGAATGGTTATGACAGAGGAATCTTGTCATGCAGGGAATCTTGTTATGCAGGGAATCTTGTCATGCAGGGAAACTTGTCATGCAGGGAATCTTGTCATGCAGGGAATCTTGTCACGTAGGGAATCTTGTTATGCAGGGAATCTTGTCCTTCAGGGAATCTTGTCATGCAGGAAATATTGTTATGCAGTTAATCTTGTCATGCAGGGATTCCTGTCATGCAGGATATCTTGTCATGCAGTAAATCTTGTCAGGCAGTGAATTTGTCATTTTGGGGGCAGGGAATGTGTCATGAGGGAATCTTGTCATGCGAGAAATCTTGGTCTTGCAGGGAATCTTGTCCATAAGGGAATCTTGTCATGTAGGGATCTTGTCCATCATTGATCTGGTTATGCAGGGAATCTTGCATTGCTGGGGAATTTGTCATGCAGGGAATCTTGTCATGCTGGGAATCATGTTGCTCAATGATATTTTCACATGCTGGGTATTCGTGTCATGCAAGGAATCTTGTTCATCAGGGAATCTTGTTATGCAGGGAATCTTGTCATGCAGGGAATCTTGTCATGCAGGGAATTATGTCATGCACAGAATCCTGTTAATAGCTGGGATCTTGTTATGGGCAGGGAATCTTGTCATTGAATGGAAATCTTGTCATGCAGGGAAACTTGGTCATGCAGGGAATATTGCTAATAATGCAGGGAATCTTGTCCTTCAGGGAATCTTGTCATGCAGGAAATATTGTTATGCAGTTAATCTTGTCATGCAGAGATTCTAGTCATGCAGGGAATCTTGTCATGCAGGGAATCTTGTCATGCAGGGAATCTTGTCATGCAGGGAATCTTGTCATGCATTGAATCTTGTCATGCAGTGAATCTTGTCATGCAGGGAATCTTTTCATGCAGGCAATCTTGTCATGAAGGGAATCTTCTCATGCAGGGAATCTTATCATGCAGGGAATATTCTCATTTGCAGGAAATCTTTTCATGGCGGGATTCCTGGCATGGAGGGAATCTTGTCATGCAGGGAATTTTGTCATGCAGGCAATCTTGTCATGAAGGGAATCTTCTCATGCAGGGAATCTTATCATGCAGGGAATCTTGTCATGCAGGGAATCTTGCCATGCAGAGAATCTTGTCATGCAGGGAATTTTGTCATGCTGGAAATATTGCTATGCAGGGAATCTTGTCATGCAGGGAATCTTGTCATGCAGGGAATCTTGTCCTTCAGTGAACTATGGTCTAGCATGGCGGAAACTTGTCTGCAGGGATAACTTGTCATGAGGGTATTCTTGTCTTGCAGGGAATCTTGTCATGCAGGGAAATCTTGTCATGCAGGGAAGTTTGACATGCAGGGGAATCTGGTCAGCTCGGGTATATTGTCATGAAGGGAATCTTGGTATGAAGGGAATCTTGTCATGCAGGGTTTTCTTGTCTTGTTGGAAAGCTTGTATGCAGTGAGTCTTGTTCATGCAGGGAATATTGTCGGTCAGGGAATCTTGTTCATGCAGGGACTCTTTGGTTTCATACGGGAATCTTGTCATGCAGGGAACTTGTTATTGCAGTGATTCTTGTCATGCAGGGAATCTTGTCATTAAGGGAATCTTTGTTTTGCAGGGAATCTTGTTTGCAGTGAATATTGGCCTTCAGGTATTTGTCAGGCTGGGGAATCTTTTTTTCGCAGGGATCTTGTCTTGCAGGGAATCTTGTCATGACGAGAATTTGTGTCATCGCTGAGAATTTTTTCATGCACGGAATCTTGTAATGCAGGGAATCTTGTCGTGCATGGAGTCTTTTCATGCAGGGAATTTGTCATGCAGGGAATCTTGTCATGCTGGGGAATCTGTCGATGCAAGAGTCTTGTCATGTGGGAATATTGTCATACAGGGAATCTTGTTATGCATAGAATCTTGTCATGCAGAGAATCTTGTCATGCAGGGAATCTTGTCTTGCAGGGAATCTTGTCATGTAGGGAGTCTTTCCATGCAGGGAATCTTGTCATGCAAGTAATCTTGTTATGCAGGGATTCTTCTCATGCAGGGAATCTTGTCATGCAGGGATTCTTGTCATGCAGGGAATCTTGTCATGCAGGGAATTATGTCATGCAGAGAATCTTGTGATGCAGGGAATATTGTGATGTTGGAAATCTTGTAATGCAGGGAATCTTGTCCTTCAGGGAATCTTGTCATGCAGGAAATATTGTTATGCAGGGAATCTTGTCATGAAGGGAATCTTGTCATGCAGGGAATCTCGTCATGTAGGGAATCTTGTCATGTACGGAATCTTGTCATGCAGGGAATCTTGTCATGAAGGGAATCTTGTTATGTGGTCTGATGCATGGTGGTTAACGCTCTCCTTCATACGGTGAGGGCCTGGGTTCGATTCCCAGCCAGAGTAGAAACATTGGACGTGTTTCTTTTCCACTGTTGTCTATGTTCCCATCAGTATAAATTGGGTACCTGGGTGTTCTGTTAGGTCGACTGGTGGGGTCGCATCTGGGCCATGACCTAGGAGGCCAGGGTCACAGACCGGGGGCCGCGGCGGGCGTTGACCTCCGGAACACTCTCCAGATAAACTCTCTGATGCACGGAAGGAATCTTTTAATGCAGGGAATTCTTGTCATGCAGGCAGGGAATCTTTGTCATTCACGGAATCTTCGCACGCGGAAATCTTGTCATGCACGGAATCTTTTCATGCTGGGAATCTTGTCATGCAGGGAATCTTGTCATGAAGGGAATCTTGTCATGTAGGGAATCTTGTCATGCAGGGAATCTTGTCATACAGAGAATCTTGTCATGCAGGCAATCTTGGCATGAAGGGAATCTTGGCATGCAGGGAATCTTGTTATGCAGGGAATCTTGTCCTTCAGAGAATCTTGTCATGCAGGAAATCTTGTCATGCAGGAAATCTTGTCATGCATGGAATCTTGTCATGCAGGGAATCTTGTCATGCAGGGAATCTTGCCATGCATGGAATCTTGTCATGCAGGGAATCTTGTCATGCAGGGTATCTTGTCATACAGGGAATCTTGTCCTTCAGGGAATCTTGTCATGCAGGGAATCTTGTTGTTCAGGGAATCTTGTCATGCAGGGAATCCTGTGATGCAGGGAATCTTGTGATGCACGGAATCTTGATACAGGGAATCTTGCCCTTCAGGGAATCTTGTGATGCAGGAAATATTGTTATGCAGGGAATCTTGTCATGCAGTTAATCTTGTCATACAGAGAATCTTGTCATGCAGGCAATCTTGGCATGAAGGGAATCTTGTCATGCAGGGATTCTTGTCATGCAGGGAATCTTGTCATGCTGGGGGAATCTTGTCTGCCGCGAGATTCTTGTCATGCAGGGGATATTTGCAGCAGGAGAACTTGTTATGAGGGAATTTGTATGCATTTGATATCTCGTCATGTAGAGAATCTTGTAAGGAGGGTATCTTGTCATGGACGATTCTTGACATTGCAGGAATTTGTCCTTCAGGGGAATCTTGTTCATGCAGGGGTATCTTTTGTTCAGGGAATATTGTAATGCGGGATTCCTGTGTGCAGGGGATTCTTGTCATACAGGGAATCTTGTCATGCAGGGAATCTTGCCATGCAGGGAATCTTGTAATGCAGGGAATCTTGTCATGCAGGGAGTCTTGTCGTGCAGAGGAATCTTGTTATGCAGGGATTCTTCTCATGCAGGGAATCTTGT
Source organism: Cherax quadricarinatus (assembly GCF_026875155.1). Lineage (NCBI taxonomy): Eukaryota > Metazoa > Arthropoda > Malacostraca > Decapoda > Parastacidae > Cherax > Cherax quadricarinatus. Next base: position 32,453,369 of record NC_069437.1, read on the forward strand.
CATGCAGGGATTCTTGTCATGCAGGGAATCTTGTCATGCAGGGACTCTTGTCGTGCAGGGAATCTTGTCATGGAGGGAATCTTGTCATGCCGGGAATTTTGTTATGCAGGTATTCTTGTCATATAGTGAATCTTGTCATGCAGGGAATCTTGTCATGCGGGATGTCGGGGAGTCGTGTCATGCGGGGGAATCTTGTCTGTTTGGTGTAGTCCAGGGTTGTGAGGTCTCGGGGGAACCTAATTTAACCAATTATATGGTCACATTTTCCTTGCAACGTCTGTAGCCACCCCCGGGTTGAGGTTTTTTGTTCTTGACGGCGTCAGACCCTAGGCGTCAGGTCGTACACGTGGTTTGGGGGGTCTTGGACACCATAAAAGCCGAAGGAAGGCTGATCAAAGATTCGAGCGGAGCTGCTGCTGGGTGCGGAGCTCCTGACAGAGACTTCGAGCGGAGCTGCTGCGAGGACGGGGGCTCGGGAAAAAAGGCTGGAAGTCTCGGAGGAGACTTTTGGAGAATTGGGAAGAGACTGGCTTGGCCAGTAATCGTGTGTGTAGGTTTTTGGACCGGGCTTAGTTCCTGTGTGAACTGTCCTCTGACTTATTGTAAGTTTATTCTTTTCTTTAAGTTGATTGTGTTCCCTGTTCACTGCTTATCATACCACCCCATTTATCAAAACCCGCAATAATGAGACATTGGGCGCAGTACTCGTGTGTGTAGGTCTGGGACCTGTGGTTTAAATTTCCCTGTAGTGAACGCCCCTCTGGGGCTATATTGTAAGTTATATTCATTTTCGTCAAGTTGATTGTGTTCCCTGTCTCACTGCTTATACATACCATTCCATTTATCTAAACCGCAATAATGTTCTCCTGTTCCCAAATATATTATTGTACAAGGACTTAATAATAAACAGTGTTTGAGTAGAATAGTAATATTCACTGTCCCCGTTATTTTCTCCATTTATTTATGTTTAGTTAAAGTAGCGAGAGGGTGAGTAGTGTAGTGTGGCGGGTAGAGTAATGAGAGGTGAAGGTGTAGTCACCAGTGACCTCACATTACCTACCTACCTCATCCCTCCTACTGCCTCGCCTGTCCCCTACCTACTAACTCCCTCCTCTTACCCCCATATTCCCCTAATCATTACCCCCCTACAAGACAATGCATGGAATCTTGTCATGCAGGGAATTTTTGCCCCATCAGAAATTTGTCAGCAGGGAATCTTGTTTTGCAGGGAATCTTGTCATGCGGGAATCTTGTTTTTCAGAAAATTTTTGTCATGCAGGGAATTTTGTTCGGGATCTTTTAATGGGGGAATTTTTTAGCGGGGAACCCTTTCAAAGGGGAAACTTTCATGCAGGGAACTTGTCTGCAGGAATTTTGTCATGGAAAGGGTTTTTTTCATACAGGGTTTTGTCATGCAGGAATCTTGTCTGCAGGAAATCTTGCCTTTCAGGGAATTTGTATGCGGGGAAATCTTGTCCTTCGGGGAAAATCTTTCATGCAGGGAATTTGTTATGCGGAATTTTGCATGCAGTAAATCCTGTCATGCGGGAAAAATCTTTTCATGAGGATATCTTTTCCCTTCAGGGAATCTTGTATGCGGGGAAAATTTTGTCCTTTATTAACCCTTTTAGGGGGAAATTTTTTATAAAAGGGAATTTTGTCATGCGGGGACTTGTCATGAGAGAATTTGTCATGCAGAAAAATCTTTTCATGCGGGGAAAATCTTTAATGCAGGGTTTTTTGTGTGGGGGATATTGTCATCCGGGGAATTTGTCATGCGGGGAAATTTGTCAGCAGGGAATTTGTCAGGGGGTTTTGTCATGCGGGGGAACTTGTAGCGGGGGAATTTTGTTTCAGGGAATCTTGATATGTAGGGAATTTTTCCCATGCGGGGAATTTGTAATGCGGGAAATCTTTTCATGCAGGGAACTTGTCATGCAAGGGAATCTTGTATGCAGGGATTCTTTCATGCAGGCAATCTTGTATGAGGGTTCTTGTCAGCGGGAATTTGTCTGCGGGGAATTAGTCATGCAGAGAAAATTTTGTGATGCGGGGAAATATTGTGAGTGGAAATTTTGAAATGCGGGAAAATCTTGCCCTTTAAAAAGGAATTTTGTCATGGGGAAATATTGTTATCCCGGGAATTTTGTCAAGAAGGAAATTTTGTCATGCAGGGAAAATTTGTCATGAGTTAATTTTTTTATGCAGGAATTTTGTCTGAAGGAAACCTTGTTATGGGGGAACCCTTCTGGGGAATCTTGTATGTACTGAATCTTGTCATGCGGAATTTTTGTATGCGGGAATTTTGTTATGCAGGGAATTTTGTAATGAGGGAATCTTGTCATGCAGGAATTTGTCATTCACGGGATTTTTTATGGGGGGAATTTTTGTCATGCCGGAATTTTTCATGGGGAATCTTTTCATGCAGGCAATTTGTCAAAGGGGAAATCTTGTCATGTAGGGAATCTTGTCAGGGGAAAATCTTGTATAAAGAAATTGTCATGCTGGCAATTGGCATCAAGGGGGAATCTTGGCACAGAAAAACTTGTTATCGGGGAATCTTGCCCTTCAGGAAATCTTGTCATGCAGGAAATCTTGTCATAGGAATTTTGTCTGCATGAATCTTGTTCTGGGAATCTTGTTATGCAGGGATTTTATAATGGGGGGAATTTAATGCAGGGAATCTTGTCTGCAGGGAATTTGTTATGCAGGGAATTTGTCTTGCGGGATTTGCCATGCAGGAATTTGTCATGCAGGGAATTTGTCATAAGGGTTCTTGTCATACGGGGAAAACTTGTCCTTCGGGGGAATTTGTCATGCAGGGAATCTTTTTTGTTCAGGAATCTTGCATGCGGGGGAATCCTGTGTGCGGGAAATCTTGTGTGCAGTAATCTTGATACGGGGAAATTTTCCCCCTTCAGGGAATTTGTGATGCGGAAAAATTGTTATGCGGGGTCTTTCATGCATTTAATCTTGTCATACGAGAATCTTGTCATGCAGGGAATTGGCTGAAGGGAATTTGTCATGAGGGTCTTGTCATGCGGGGAACTTGTCTCAGGGAATTTGTCTGCCGGAACCCCTTGGGCATGAGGGAATCTTTTCAGCAGGAGAACTTGTTTTCAGGGAATCTTGTCATGTTAAAATTGTATGTTAGAGAATTTTGTCATGAGGGTTCTTGTCAGGAGGAATCTTGTCATGCGGGAAATTTTGTCTTAGGGAATTTGTCATGCAGGGAACCCTGTGTTGCGGGGAATCTTTTTTTGGCACGGAATTTTGATACGGGGAAATTTCCCCCTTCAGGGAATTTGTGAGCAGGAAATATTGTTATGCGGGAATCTTGTCTTTGCTTTAATCTTGTAAAAGGATTTTGTCATGCAGGGCATCTTGGCATGGGGGAATCTTGTATGCAGGGATTTTTGTCATACAGAGAATTTCAGCGGGGGGAAACTTGTCATGCAGGGAATTTGTCATAAAGGAAATCTTGTTTGCAGGGATTCTTGCATGCAGGGAATCTTGTCATGCGGGGGATTTTTGTCTTGCAAAACTGTCAGGGGGGAAACTTGAATCCCGGGAATTTTGTTATGCGGTATTTTGTATATAGTAATTTTCATGCAGGGAATTTTGCATGCAGGGAGCGTTCATGGGGAAATCTTGTCATTTGTATTTTTGCCAGGGGCTTGTGGGTTCTGGGAGCCCTAATTTAACCAATTATAGGGTTCAAACCTTCCGGGGCAAAGTCGTAGCACCCCACTTTTAGGTTTTTTGTCTTGACCGCAGCCCTAGGGGGGTTGGTCGTACACGTGGTTTTGGAGGGTGCTTGGCCACCAAAAAAACCCAAAGGGAAGGCATTTTTCAAGAGATTCGAGCGGAGCTGCGTGGGGTAAAAGCCCCTGAGCAGAGACATCGGCAGCTTGCTTAGGACAGGGCTCGGGAGAAGGCTGTTTAAAGTCTCGGAGGAGATGTTGGAGACTTTGGGAAGGTCTGGTTGGCGCAGAACTCGTGTGTTAGGTCTGGGACCTGGGGCTTTTCCTGAGTGAATGTCCCTTACTATTTTTGTAAGTTTATTCATTTTGTCAATTGATTTGTTCCTTTTCCGTTTTTACATACCACCCCCATTTATCTAAACCCAAAAATGTTCCCCTTTTTCCCCAATAATTATTGTACAAGGACTCAATAATAACTCCCTCATCTTTCCCCCCCATTTCCCCTAATCATTACCCCCTACAAGACAATGCAGGAATCTTTTCGCAGGGATCTTGTCATGCAGAAATCTTGTCATGCAGGGAATCTTGTGATGAAGGGAATCTGTTATAAAAGGGAATTTTGTTTGCAGAGAATTTTGTCATCAGGGAATCTTGTCATCAAGGTCTTGTCTGCAGGGAATCTTTTCATGCAGGGAATCTCTTATAAGGGGAAATTGCATGCAGGGAATTTGTCATGCAGGGAA
>NC_069437.1:32458315-32523355 GCF_026875155.1 Cherax quadricarinatus
GGGAACACTGACAAAGGGGAATTAATTAACACAAACATTATTTTCTCCAATCTCTCGACAATCTAAAAAAAATTACAGAACACTCGATTGCATCATTAATGTCACGCGTGATACGTAGCAGCACTGACGCAGCAGCACTGACTCAGCAACATCTCGGGGTGACGTCAGCAATATCTCGGGGTGACGTCAGCAGAAATCTCAGCAGACACGGACAAAAGAAGTCGGGCAGCCCGGGGGTGACGTCAATTGATGCGGGCAGAAACCACACAGGGGCCTTGAAAATCTGGTAACTCACGGCGGGTAGATCCACTGACATCGCTCACACCCCCGGGGTCGTGATCCACGTGTGTCGTGATCTACGGGGTTTCTGACCACGTCTCGAGGGGCCTCGGGCACTGGGATAAAAACAGCTCTGGCAATAAAATTCACTGAAAACAGCAGAAAAACAGCAGAGGGAGTGGCATGGTGAGTGATGTAGTGTGGGGGCGAGGACCCGGGGTGATGAGGCAGGAGCATCTGCGGTCCCCCTCCTCCCCCCACAAAAACACGGGGAAACACACGGACCAGAACACCACAAAACACACCTCGGCTTGCGGAACAGCTGTGCTGAGCTGAACAAAAACAGCAATATCAATATGCAACAGGGAAATCAGAAACAGCGGGGGACACTGTACGGGGACGCTGTATGGGGGTTACTGTGACGCCACTTACAATTCTGGAAATTTCGGAAAATTTTCGGCTGGATCCTGTTGTACCTGTGTCTTGGGCTCAAACGGCAGACACCATCAAATATCTCGTTGAAGGGGGAGCTTCTGTCTCGGGAACTTGTCATGGGGGGAAAACTTGTCATGCAGGGATCGTCATGCGGGGAATCTTGTCAGCGGGAATCTTGTCAAGCAGGGAATCTTGCCGTGCAGGGAATCTTTTCATGGGGGAACTTGTTTTTGGGCATGAATTTTGTCATGCAGGAATCTGTCATAAAGGGGGAATCTGTTTTATGCAGGAATCTTGTCATCAGGAATCGCAGCGGGGTCTTTTTACAGAGAATCTTGTCAACGGGGAATTTTGGCAGCAGGGAAATGTCATATGGGGAAACCCTTTTCCATGCAGGGAATCTTCCATCGGGAAAATCTTTTTAGGGCAGGAAACTTTTCATGCAGGGAATCTTGTCAGGAGGGAATTTGTCAACGCAAATTTTGTAATCCGGGAATTTCTCACGGGAAAAAACTTTTTATCGGGAAAAATTTTGTCATACAGGGAATCTTCCTGCAGGAAATCGTTTTGCAGGGAAAATTTTTTCATGCGGGGAATCTTGTCAGCAGGGAATCTTGTTATGGGGGAAAATTTTTTTATGCCGGAAACTTTCCCCCGGAATCTTGTCATTCAGGGAATTTTGTCATGCGGGGAAATTTTGTCATGCAGGAAATCTTTCATGCGGGGAATCTTGTCATGCAGGAAATCTTGTCAGCAGGGAATCTTTTTAAAAGGGGAATCTTGTCACAGGGAATCTTGTCATGCGGGAAAATTTTGTCATGTAAGGAACTTGTCATACAGGAATTTTGGCAGCAGGAACTTTAGCGGGGGGAATCTTGTCATGCGGGAACTTGTCGTGCGGGGAACTTGTTATGCGGGAAAATCTTGGCATGCAGGAAATCTTTGTCATGCGGGGAATTTTTTCAGCGGAATCTTGTCAGCAGGGAATCTTCATGCGGGAAAACTTTTTTGCAGGAAATCTTGTCAGCAGGAATCTTCTCTAAAGGGAAATTTTGTTTTTTCTGGAACTTGTCATGCGGGAAAAATTTTTGTCTGCAGGGAATCTTGTCATCAGGAATCTTTCATGCGGGAACTTGTTATGCAGGGAAACTTGTTATCCGGGAATCTTTCATTCAGGGAATTTTGTCAGCAGGAATCTTGTCAAAGGAATCTTGTCAGGCGGAAATCTTGCCCCAGCAGGGAATCTTTTCATCAGGAATTTTGTCAGCAGGGAATCTTTTATCAGGGGAATCTTTCTGCAAGAAATCTTGTCATGCAGGGAATCTTTTTAGCGGAAAATCTTGTCATCAGGGAACTTGTCATGCGGGGAATCTTGTTTTTGCAGGGAATCTTGTAGCAGGGAATTTTGTCATGGGGGGAATCTTGTCATGCACGGAACTTGCAGCAGGAAACTTTTTGCAGGAAATCTTGTCTCAGGAATCTTCTCTTTAAGGAACTTTTTTTGCATGGAATCTTGTCAGCGGGGAAACTTGTCATGCAGGAATCTTGTCATGCGGGGATCGTCAGCGGGAATTTGTTATGCACGAATCTTGTCATGCCCCCGGAATCTTGCATGCAGGAATTTTGTCATTCACGAATTTTGTCAGCGGGGAACATTCATGCACAAATTTTTTCATGCAGGAATCTTGTCATGCGGGCAATTTTGGGAAATGAAGGGAATTTTGGCATGGGGGGAACATTTTTGCGGGGAAATCTTGCCCTTCAGAGAATCTTTCATCAGGAAATCTTGTCATGCAGGAAAATCTTGTCATGCGGAATTTGTCATGCAGGAATCTTGATATGCAGGAATTTTGTCATCAGGAATCTTGTCATGCGGGGAACTTTTATGCAGGAATCTTGTCATGCAGGAATCTTGCCATGCATGGAACTTGTCATGCAGGCATTTTGTCATGCGGGTTCTTGTCAAGCAGGAATTTTGTCCATAGGAATTTTTCCTCAGCAGGGAATCTTGTTTTTTCAGGGAATCTTGTATGCAGGGAATCCGTATGCAAAATCTTGTGATGCACGGAATCTTGATACAGGAATTTTGCCCTTCAGGGAATTTTTGGATGCGGAAATATTGTTATGCAGGAATCGTCATGCATTAAATCATCATACAGAGAATCTTGTCAAGCAGAAAAACTTGGCATGAAGGGAATCTGGTCATGCAGGGAATCTTTCAAGCAGGAATCTTGTCATAAGGGAATTTTGTCATGCGGGGAAAATCTTGTCATGCGGGGAATTTTTTCTTGCAGGAAACTTGTATGCGGGGAACTTGTCAGCATTGAATCTCGCAGTAGAAAATCTTGCACTGGGGAAATCTTTCATGGGGGAATCTGTCTGCGGGGAATCTTGCAGGGGGGAAATCTTGCATTCAGAAACTTGCATGGGGGAATCTTCCCCTGTAGGGAAATCTTTCATGCGGGAATTTTGTTATGCGGGGAAAACTTGTCATGCAGGAATCTTGTCATTAAAGGGAAATTTGTTATACGGGGAATTTTTTTGTCCTTCGGGGAATTTTTTTCATAAAAGGGAATTTTGTGGCAAAAATTTTGTCACGCGGGAATCTTGCAAATTGGGGAAAATTTTTCCATCAGGAACTTGTCATGCGGGAAAATTGTTATGCAGGAATTTTTCCACGGGAATCTTGTCAGCGGGGAATCGTCATGCAGGAAATCTTGTCAAGCAGGGAATAAATTCTTCAATGAATTTTGTCTGCAAGGAATCTGTTCTTCGGGGAATCTTGTCATGCGGGAAAAACTTGTCATGCGGGAAAGCTTGTCAGCAGGAATTATGTCAGCAGAGAACTGGAACGGGGAATCTTGTGATGTAGGGATTTTGTCTAAAAGGAATTTTTCCTTTCAGGAATCTGTCATGCAGGAAATATTGTTTGCGGGGAACTTGTCATAAAGGGAATCTTTCATACGGGAACTTGTCATCCCGGGAACTGCATGCAGGAAATCCGGAGTGGGGAGTTTTTGCCCATGTGGGGAAAATCTTTTCATGCAGGGAATCTTGTCATTCAATGATCTTTGCCCTTTCGGGGAACCTTTTTCTTTCAGGGAATCTTTGTCACGGGGAATCTTTTTTTAAGAGGGAATCTTGTCATCGGGGAATCTTCCCATGCGGGGAATCTTCTCTGCAGGGAATCTCTCATGCGGGGATTTTCCATAAAGGGAATCTTCTCATGCAAGGAATCTTGCATGCGGGGAAATCTTGCATCAGGAAATATTATTATGGGGGAATCTTGTCATAGTTAATCAGTCAGCAGGAATCTTTCATGCATGGAATTTTTTTCATGCAGGAACTTTCATGCAGGGAATTTCTTCTCCGGGGAAATCTTCATGCGTTAACTTGTCAGCAGGAATCTTCTCATGCGGGGAATTATTCAGCAAAAAATTTTTGTGATCAGGGAATTTTGTGATGTAGGGAATTTTTCTCATGCGGGAAAATTTTTCTCATACGGGGAATCTTCTCATCAGGAATCTTTTTATGCAGGGAATTTTTGTCAGCGGGGGAATCATTTCTCCAAGAATTTTGTCATGCGGGAATCTTGTCATGAAAGGGAATCTGTTCTTAAAGGAATCTTGTTATCAGGAATCTTGTCATCGGGGAATTTTGCCATGCGGGGAATCTTTTCATGCGGGGAACTTGTCATGTAAGAATTTGTCAGGGGGAATCTTGTCATGCGGGGAAAATCGTCCTTCGGGGAATCTGTCATCAGGGAACTTTTTTGTCGGGAACTTGTCAGCGGGAACTCTAAAGTAGGGAATCTTGTCATGCAGGGAATTTTTCATGCAGGGAATCTTTTTTATGCAGGAGAATTTTTAGCTTGAATTTTGGGCATGCAGGGAATTCGCCCTAAAGGGGAATCTTTCTGTAGGGAATCTGTCAGCGGGAATCTTGTCCAGCAGGGAACTTGTTTTTGGGGAATCTTGTCATCCGGGAATTTTTCATGGAGTGAATCTTCCATATGGGGACTCTTGTCATGCAGAACTTGTTATGCAGGGACTCTTGATGCGGGGAAAAGTTCTTCAATAATTTTGTCATCGGGGAATCTTGTAATGCAAGGAATCTTTTTTCTTCAGGAATCTTGTCAGCGGGGGAATTTAAGTCAGCGGGGAATCTGTGAGTAGGGAATCTTGTCCTTCGGGGGAAAAACTTTCAGCGGAAATATTTTTTAAGGGCGGGGAATCTTGTCACAGGAATCTTGTCTGCGGGAATCTCGCATGTAGGGAATTTTTTCGCGGGGAATCTTTTCTTGCAGGAACTCGTCAGCAGGGAACTGTCATCAGGAATTTTGCCATGCAGAGAATCTCTCATGCAGGAAAACTTGCATGCAGGGAATTGTCATGCGGGAAATCTGTCATGCGGGGAATATTGCATGCGGGAACTTTTCCTCAGGGGACCTTGTCATGCGGGAATCTGCCTTCAAGAATCTTTTTTTATCAGGAATTTTTTCCTTCGGGGAAATCTTGGCATCAAGGAATTGTGACGAAATCTTGTCAACCCAGGGAATTTTGTCATGTGGGGAATTTTGTCACTCAGGAATTTTTGTCAGCGGAAATATTGTTATGCGGGGAATCATGTTCTTCAATGAATTTTTGTCATCAGGAATCTTGTAATGCAAGGGAATCTTGTTTTTCCCGGGAATCTTGCATGCGGAAAATTAAAGTCGCAAGAATCTTGTGAAGCAGGAATCTTGTGATGTAGGGAAATTTTGTCCTCAGGGAATCTTTTCAGGCAGGAAAAATTTTCGGGGGAATCTTGTCATGCGGGGGAAACTTGTCATGCAGAATCTCGTCATGTGGGGAATTTTTCATGCGGAACCTTTTTTTGCGGGAATCTTGTCATGCGGAATTTTGTCATGCGGAACTGCCATGAAAGGAATCTCCATGCGGGGAATCTTCTCATCCCGGGAATCTTGTCAGCAGGAATTTTGATGCGGGAATCTGACATGCAGGGATTTGCCCGGGGGACCTTTTTCCCAGGCGGGGAAAATTTGTCAGCAGGGAAACTTGTCAGGTGGGGAAATTTATGTCCTGAAAATCTTGTAATGCAAGGGAACTTGTGTAAAAAAAACCTTGTCATCAGGGAATCTTTCATGCAGGGAATCTTGTAAAATTTGCATGGGGGGTCTTGTCAGCAGGGAATTTTTCATGCAGGGAATCTCTTCTGCGGGGAAACTTGTCAGCGGGGATCTTGAAAGCGGGGAATTTTTTTCATCAGATTCTTTTCATGCGGGGAACTTGTCAGCAGAGAATCTTGCATCAGGAACTTTCATGCGGGGAATCTTGTCTTGCAGAGAATTTTGTCGCTGGTTTCTTTTCATGCGGGAAAAACTTGTCAAGCAGAAATCTTGTCAGCAGGATCTTGTCATGCAGGATTTTTTTCCATCGGGGAATCTCTTTAAACGGGGAAACTTGTCATGCAGGGAATCTTTCATGCGGGAATTTTGTCATCAGGGAATCTTTTCAGCAGGGAACTTGTCATGCGGGAAAACCCTTGTCATGCAAAATCTTTCCTTCAGGGCCCTTTGTCATGGGGAACGTCCTTCAGGGAATTTTTGTCATGCGGGGAATTTCTTTTTAAAGCGGGAAAATTTTTGTCATGCATTAAACTTTCAAGGGAAAATTTTTTCATGCAGGATATCTTGTCCTTCGGGGAATCTTTTCATGAAAGGGAATTTTTGTCCTTCGGGGAAATTTTGTCATGCAGGAATCTTTTTATGAGGGAATTTTGTCAGCGGGGAATCTTGTCATGCAGAGAATCTTGCATGCAGAAAATTTTTTCAGCAGGAATCGTAATACGGGGAACTTGTCGGCAGGGAGTCTTTCTGCGGGGAACTTGTCATGCGGGGAATTTTTGTCATCGGGGAATCTTGTAAGCGGGGAGTCTTGTCATCGGGGAACTGTCACGCAGGGAATCTTGTAGCAAGAATTTTGCCCATGCAGAGAATCTTTCATGCGGGGTATTTGTCATACAGGGAATTTTTGTCAGCAGGGAATTTTGCCATGCAGGGAATCTTTAACAGGGAATCTGTAATGCGGGAATTTTTGTCATGCAAGGAATCTTTTAGCAGGGTTTTTCTCATGGGGGGAATTTTGTCAGCAGGTTTCCCTTGCATGAGGGAATCTTTCATGCGGGGAGTCTTTCGGCAGGGTTTCCCTTGTCATGGAGGGAATCTTTCATGCCGGGAATTTTGGTAGCTGGATTTTTGCATATAGTGAATCTTCGCAGGGAATCTTTCACGTGATGTACCACCCGGGCTTGTGAGGTCTCTGGGAACCCTAATTTTAACCAATTAAGGGCCCCAACCTTGCCTTGGCAAACGCGTACCCGCAACGTCTGAGGTTTTTTGTTCTTACGGCGTCAGACCTAGGCGTCAGTCGTACACGTGGTTGGGGGGGGCGGACCACCAAAAAGCTAAAGGAAAGCAGATCAAGAGATTCACGGAGCGCGCTGGGGTGCAGACCCTGAGCAAACTTCGAGCGGAGCTGCTGCGGGGAGCAGGCTGGGGAAAGGCTGCTGAAACTCGGGGGGAGACTTTTGGAGACATTGGGCAAGTAACGGTTTTTGGCCAGTACTCTGCTGTGGGGTCTGGACCTGTGCTTATTTCCTGTAATGAACTGTCCTCGTACAAAATTGAAGTTATATCATTTTCGCAAGTTGTTTGTCCCTGCCCCCTCACTGCTTATACATACCATCCCATTTATCTAAACCGAAATAATGTTCTCCTTTTCCCAAAATATTTTTCAAGGAATTAATAATAAACGGTTTTTGAGTAGAATAGAATATTCACTTCCCCGTTTTTTCCCCATTTATTTATTTTTGTTAAAGTAGGATGGGGTGAGTAGTGTAGTGTGGCGGGTAAGAATAGAGGCGAAGGTGGGTCCCCCAGGGCCTCACATTACCACCTACCTCTCCCTCATCCCTCCCTACTGCCTCGCCTGCCCCCTACCAATAACTCCCCCCTCTTACCCCCATATTTCCCCCAACATTACCCCCAAAAGACAATGCAGGAACTTGTCATCAGGGAATCTTGTCAGCGGGGGTTTTCATGCAGGGATCTTGAGACAGGGGAAACTTTTCATGCAGGAGTCAGGTCATGCAAAGGAATTTTGTCATGCAGGGGAAATTTGTCAGCGGGGAACTGTCATGCGGGAATCTTTTCAGCAGAAATTTTTGTCATGCAGGAGTCTTTTCAGCAGAGAATCTTGTCTGCATGGAATCTTGTATCAGGGGAAACTTTTCATCAGGGAAACTTTTTTCGTATTCTTTTCATGCAGGGATTCTTGTCAAAGCAGTGAATCTTGTCATGCAAAAAAATTTCATCAGGGAATCTGTTATGCGGATTCTTTTCAGCGGGAATCTTTTCAGCAGGGAACTTGTATGCAGGAATCTTTCTATGCGGGAATCTTTTCACAGGGAAACTTGTCTGCAGGGAATCTGTCATGCAGGGGAAACTTTTCTGCAGGGAAACTTGTCCAAACAGGGGGTTTCAGCAGGGAAAACTTGCCAAAGCAGGGTCTTTTCAGCAGAGAACTTGTCATCCAGGAATCTTGTTTTGCAGGATTTTTTTCCCCGCAGGTTTTTTGTCAGGGGTAATCTTGTCAGCAGGAAAATTTTCATGCAGGAATCTTGTTATGCAGGGAAACTTGTCAGCAGGGGTTTTGTCATGCAGGGGAATTTGTCATCAGGGAAACTTGCTATGCCGGGGAAACTTGTCAGCAGGGGAAACTTGTCAGAGGGATCTTGTCAGAGGGAATCTTTTAATGCGGGAAACTTGTCATCAGGGGAAACTTGGATGCAGGAATCTTTTTAGCAGGGAAAACTTTTCATCAGGTAAAACTTTTTCATTTCAGGGAATCTGTATGCAGGAAACTTGCATGCAGAAATCTTTTCATGCATCGAAACGTGTCATGCGAAATCTTTTCACAGGGAAACTTTCATGCAGAGAATCTTTTCATGCGGGGAAATTTGCGCATGGAATCTTTTCATGCAGGGAATCTTGTCATGCAGGGGAAACTGTAATGCAGGGAAACTTTTCAGCATGGAATCTTGTCATGCAGAATCTTGTCATGAGGGAATCTTTCATGCAGGGAATGTTTCATGCAGGAAATCTTTCATGCAGGGAAACCATGCAAAAAATCTTTTCAGCAGGAAACTTGTCATGCGAAACCTTTTTATGCAGGGAACTTGTCATGCATTAAATCTTGTCATGCAGGGAAACTTGTCAGCAAGGAAACTTGTCATCATGGAATCTTGTCAGCAGGGAATCTTGTCATGCAGGGAACTTGTCAGCGGGAACTTTTCACAAGAGAACTTGTCATGCAGGGAACTTGCACAGAAACTTTTCTGCAGAAAATCTTCTCATCCGGGGAACTTGTCAGCAGGGGAATCTTGTCATGCGGGAAAACTTTTCATGCAGGGGCTTGAATCCCAAAACTGTCAGCGGAATCTTCTCATGCAGGGAATCTTGTCATCAGGAACTTGTCCCTGCAGGAAATTGCATGCAGGGGAAACTTGTTATGAAGGAAATATTTTTATCAAACAGTCATTAGGAACTTGTCATGCAGTAATCTTTTCAGCGGGGAACTTTTCATGCAGGGAAACTTTTCCTTCAAGGAATCTCGTTAGCGGGAATCTGTCATTCAAGGGAAACTTTAACAAGGAATCTTTGATCGAAACTTGCATCAGGGAACTTTTTAATAATAATCTTGTCGTTCAGGGAAAACTTTCAAGCAGGAAAAATTTTATGCACGGGAAACTTGTCATCAGGGAATCTTTTCATGCAGGAATCTTTTCGCAAGAATCTTGTCATCAGGGCTCATTTCTTCATAAATTTTGACATGCAGGGAATCTTTTAAAAAGCAAAAGAAACTTTTTTCTTTAGGGGAAACTGATATTTGGAATCTTTTTTGCAGGGAAACTTGCATCTGGGAATTATGTCATGCAGAGAAACTTATAAGGAAGAATTTTTTTTATGTAGGGATCTTTTCATGCAGGGGAATCTTGTCAGCAGGGGAAACTTGTAAGCAGGGAATCTTGTCATGCAGGAATCTTTTCTTAGGGAAACTTGTTAGCGGGAATCTGTTTTTTCGGGGAACTTTCATGCAGGAATATTGTTATCAGTTAATCTTGGCTGCAGGGTTTTTTGTCATGCAGGGGAAAATTGTCAGCAGGGAACTTGTAAAATTTCAGGGAATCATGTCATCAAGATTTGCATGCAGGAACTTAAAAGCAGGAATCTGTCAGCGGAAAACTTGTCATCAGGGAACTTGTCAGCAGGAGCTTTCAGCAGGAATCTTCAGCAGGACTTGTCATAGGGAATCTTGCATGAAGGTATCTTTTCCCTGCAGGGAAACTTCTCATCAGGGAATCTTATCATGTAAATCTTTCAAGCAGGAATCTTGTTAGCAGGAACTTTTCAGCGGGAATCTTGCCCGAGGGAAAAATTGTCAGCAGTGAATCTTGTCATGCAGAAATATTGTTATGCGGGAACTTGAAATGCGGAATCTTGAGAGGGAATCTTGTCCTCATGGGAAACTTTTTCATGTAAAATCTTGTCAGCAAAGGGAACTTGTCAGCAGAATCTTTTTATCATGGAAACTTGTCATGCCCCAAAAAAACTTTTCAGCGTAAATCTTGTCATCCAGAAAAATTGTTTTTTTTAGCAAACTTGTTTATGCAAATCTTCTCAGCAGAAACTGTCTGCAGAAATATTTTTTAGCAAGGGAAACTTGTCATGCGGGAATATGCCATGCAGGGAAACTTCTTATGCAGGGGAAACTTTTCCCTGCAAAAATCTTTCGTGCGGAATCTTTTCATGCGGAATCTTTTTCCCGCAGAGAATCTTGTCATGCAGGGGTTTGTCTGTAGGGGGAACTTGTTATGCAGGGGAACTTGTCCTTCAAAATCTTTTCATGCAGGAAAATTTTTATGCAGTTTAATCTGTCTCAGGGATTTTTGTCATGCAGGAATTGTCATGCAGGGGGAAAATGTCATGAAAATGGGGTTTTTTTGGTATGTGCTGTTACGAGGGTAAGATACTCTCGGAGGCTTCTTTTTTATTTTAAGTTTTTTGGGGGGTACAAAAGGGTTGGTTGTGCCCAGGCCCGGGGAGGCCATCCCCCCAAGAAGAGCGGGGGTACTTTGTCTTCCCGCAGGCCGCTGGTTTTAGTGAGAGGGGACATGGGTCGGTAACTGGGGGCCTACCTATGGCCTGGCTACAGAGGGGGGCACCTGATCGCGAAATATGAACTAAGCTGCAGACAGCATGGGGGCTGTGCAGCAGACGGCGCTACATCGCTCGGGCCCCTACGGCGCTCGCCCGCCGACAAAAACGGTGGGAAAAAAAACTCGATCCTCTCTTTTAGGAACAGGGGACAGAACCAAATAACAACATAAATAAAATTGGACCACTGCGGGGTGAGCGTGACTAACAGATTTACGGGCCCTCTGGAACGGTGAACAGACATCGACAGTCGCGCAGGTTTTTACTCAACCTGGGGGACAACATGCGGTGCCCCTAAGTGAGGGGTTGACAAAACCCTCGGCAACTGGGCAGACTTTTGGGAAACGACTCAGGAGGGCACTTCTCGACTGGTACTGTCGCTGGGCTGTCACTGCCGGCGAGCGTGGAGCGAGTTGTGGAGCGAGTCGTGGCAGAGACGACTGGGCGAAACATCTGGGAGTCGTAACATCATACACCAGACTGCAGTGAGAGAGCTAGCAGTCAAAGTGACATCTTCTATGTGCAGGCTGCTCACTGAAGCTTGTGACACGAGGTTGACACAGTGTGTCATTCTCTCGACAGTTGGAGTTATAGCAGAGGTTAGTCTAAGCGTCCCCAGACTTGTTTCTCTACATATAACTGCACGCTGACGGTCTGGAGGTGAAGTGAAACAAATCTCGATGGGAATCGTAGCAGGTACTATTCTGCAGAACATCACTAGCGACGAGCATAAAAGCTTTCTGTACAAGAGGGCTCATACGCTCAGGGCTGAGTAATCAGCTGTCAAACACACTGGTCACACGGGTGACTTAGCACAGTGGTGCTACTCAGGTCTGGCTCAGACCTCACTGGACACACGGAAACTTTACACACCGCGGTACAACATGGCTTAAACTAGCAAATGATGCTTTTCTGTACATAAAACTGACACTAAGACATATACTAAAATGTGGGAACACTGACTGAGAGGAATTAATTAACACAAGACATATATTTTCTCTCAATCTTCTCGACAATACTAAAATAATTACTAGAAACACTCGATGTGACATCATGTAATGTCACGCGTGATGACGTCAGCAGCACTGACGTCAGCAGACATCTCGAGGTGACGTCAGCAGATATCTCGAGGTGACGTCAGCAGATATCTCGAGGCAGACATCGTGACATCATGAAGTCGGGCAGCATCGTGGGTGACGTCAATGTGATGCGGGCAGCAGACCACAGCATGAGGCCTTGAGATATCTGGTAACTCACGTGGCTGGTAGATCCACGTGACATCGCTCACACCCACGTGGCGTCGTGATCCACGTGGTGTCGTGATCTACGTGGCATGCTGATCCACGTAGCTTCGAGTGGCCTCGGGCACTCGGATACACAGCTCTGGCAATGAATTCACATGGAAAACAGCAGAAAACACAGCAGAGGGAGTGGGCAGTGGTGAGTGTATGGTAGTGTGGTGGCGAGGAGCGTGGGTGAGTGTATGGCGAGGGAGCATCTGGCGGTCTCTCCTCCTCCCACCCACAAACAATAAAAAAACTGACCAGGAATCACCCCCAAAAACCCCTCTGGCTTGCTGGAAGCTGTGCTGAGCTGTACAAAAACAGAATATACAAGTGATGCTGAACACGTGACTCGGAACGATGGGACACTGTTGGGGGGGGGGGGCGTACTGGGGTCACTGTGACGCTATTACAATTTTCCCGGGGATTTCGGCCCCAAAATTTTGGTGGGCCGTTGCCTGTGTCTGGGGGCTCAAAGTGCAGACAGACTCAAATAACTGTTGGGGGCGGGTGCTTCTTTTTGGGAGATGAATAAGATATTCATCCCTTCCTTCCCCGCTTTGGGCAAAACCTGCTGCGACCACGCTGTTACCATTTTATCGAAAAATATTTTTTGGTAGCGGGGGGGTTAAATATACGTCTTTGGGGGCTTCTTACTTTTTTTTGTTAAGAGTGGCACAACAAGGCTTGTGTTTGCCCCTGGCCCGGGAGGGCCATGACCATGAGAGAAAACGGGAGTATTTGTTTTTTCTGCTAGGCCGTTGTATGAGTGAGACGGGGGCATGGGCCGTCGGCTGGCCTGCCTCCTGAGGATGGCTACAAGGGCGCACCCCGAGTGGGCGAAATATGGACTAAGTGGCAGACAAAATGGGGTGCTTTTGAGCAGTACGGCTGTCTACACGGGAATATTGTCATGCAGGAATCAACATGCAGGGAAAACTTTTCAAGCAGGGGAAACTTTTCATAAGGGAATTTTTCATGCAGGGGAACTTGTCTGCCGGAGTTTTCTCGGGAATCTTGCATGCAGGGAATCTTGTCAAGCAGGGGAACTTTCCCCTGCAGGAATCTTTTCATGCAGGGAACTTGTTACGCAGGAATCTTTTCATGCAGGGAATCTTGTCATGAAAAGGGGAAACTTGTTTTTGCAGGGAAACTTGCATGCGGGAAATTTGTCATGAGGGGAATCTGTTATTCAGTGACTTTGTATCAGGGGAAACTTGGCATGCAGGGGAAACTTGTATATAGGGAATCTTTTCATGCAGGGAAACTTCTCGGCAGGGGAAATTTTCAGCAGGAAAAACTTGTCAGAGGGAATCTTGTCATGGAGGGGGAAATTTTTTTATGCAGGGAATTTGTAATGAGGAAACTTTTCATGCAGGGAAATTGTTAGCAGGAATTCTTTTCATCAGGGAATCTTTCATGCAGGGAATCTTGTTTTTCATGGGTCTTTTCAAGCAGGGAAATTTTTTCAGCAGGGGGAAATTTTAGAGGGAATTTGTCATGCAGGGGAACTTGTCATGAGGAAAAATTTTCATGCATGGAATCTTTTCATACAGGGAATCTTGTCATGCAGGGGAAACTTGTCGCAGGGAATATTTTTGTAGGGGAAACTTGTCATACAGGGAATCTTGCATGCAGGGGAAACTTTTCATGCAGGGGAAATTTTTCATGAGGGAATCTTGTCGTGAGGAATTGTTTTGCAGGAAATCTTGGCATGAGGAATCTTGTCATGAGGGAAACCTGTCATGAGGGGAAACTTGTATGCACGGAATTTGTTTGCATGGAAACTTGGGATGCAGGAAATTTGTCTGCGGGAATTTCTCATGCAAGGAACTTTTTTTTGATGGAATTTTTCATGCAGGGAATCTTGTCATGCAGGGAATCTTGCATGCAAGGAATTTGTCAGCAGGGAAACTTTTTATGCAGGGAATCTTGTATCCCGGGGAAATTTTTATGAGGGAATTTGTATGTGGGAATCTTGTCTGCAGGGAAATTGTCTGCGGAAATCTTGTCAAGCGGGAATCTTTTTTTGCAGGGAATTTTTTTTATGCAGGGGAATCTTGTTATGCAGGGAATCTTGCATGCAAGAAATTTTTCAGAGGAATTTGTTATGCAGGAAATTGTCATGCGGGTCTTGTCATGCAGGGGGAAAATTGTTTTGCATGGGAAATTTTTTTATGCAGGGAATCTTTCATGCAGGAACTTCTCTGAGGGAATCTTGTCATGAAAGGGGAAACTTTTTATGCAGGAATCTTTTCATGAGGGAATCTTGTCATGCAGGGAATCTTTTCATGCAGGGAATCTTGTCATGCAGGGAATCTTGTCATGCAGGGAAACTTTTCATGTAGGGAATCTTGTCATGCAGAGGATCTTGTCATACAGAGAATCTTGTGAAGCAGGCCTCCTTGGGAAGAAGGGAAACTTGTCAGCAGGGAACTTTTAAGCAGGGAATCTTTTTCAGCAAGGAATTTGTCAAGCAGGGAATCTTGTCATACAGGGAATCTTGTCAAGCAGGGAATCTTTTCATGCAGGGAATCTTGTCATGCAGTAAATTTTGTCATAAAGGGAATCTTGTCATACAGAGAATCTTGTCATGCAGAGAACCTTGGCATGCAGGGAATCTTGATATGCAGGGAATCTTGTCCTTCAGAGAATCTTGTCTGCAGGAAAACTTGCCCTGCAGGGGAAACTTGTTTGCAGGAATCTTGCATTCAGGGGGGTCTTGTCTCAGGAAATTTTTTTTAAGGGATTCGTGTAGCAGGAATCTTGCCATGCAGGAATCTTTTCCTTCGGGAAATTTGTCATCAGGGAAACTTGTTGTTCCCAGAAGTTGTATGCAGGGAATTTGTCATGCAGGGAATCTTGCCTTTCAGGGAATTTGTCAGGGAGGGAATCTTGTTGTTTAGGAAAAACTTGTCATGGGAAATTTTTCATGGGGGGAACTTTTTTTATGCAGGAACTTTTTTATGCAGAGAATCTTGTCTGCAGGGAATCTTGCTGAAGGGAATTTGTTATGCAGGGAATTTTCATGCAGGGAAACTTGTCATGAGGGGAATCTTTTTATGCAGTGAATCTTGTCATAAGGGAATTTGGGGATGCAGGGAATTTTTATATAGGGAATCTTTCATGCAGGGAAATTTTTCGTGAGGGAAAACTTGCTATGCAGGGAAAACTTGTCATCAGGGAAATTTTTCATGAGGGAACTTGTCAGCAGGGATTTTGTAAGCGGGAATTTTTTTTCGGGAACTTGTTTCGGAATTTTTGCAGCGGGATCCCTATCAGGGTTTGTTTTTTGGGGGTCTTTTTAAGCGGTTTGATCAAAAAAACGCAGAGGAAAATTTTTTTATGATGGAAATTTTTCAGGGTTTGTTGGGGGATCTTTGGGGTTTTCCCTTTTTCCCCCAGGGAACCCCGGAGCGGGGAAACCACAAAACTTGCTGCGGGAACGCGTGCAGGGAACCCAGGGAAAATTGGATAAATTTTCGAGGGAAAACCTGCATGAGGGCCCCCCCCCCCCCCCCCCCCCCCCCCCCCCCCCCCCCCCCCCCCCCCTGGAACTTTTTTGGGGTCTTGGGAAAATTTTCGAAGGGAAATTTTTCATGGGCTTGATCGGGCTTGTCCGGATCTTTTCTGCAGGGAACGCATCGGGGGTCCCGTAGCGGGCTTGTCATGCGGAAAACTTGTAAGCGGAATCTTTTTCATGCAGGGAAAATTTTTTTTGCAGGGAATCTGTTTCGGGAATTTTTAGGAAAATTTTACAGGAATTTGGAGGGGAAAACTTTTTTGAGGGAACTTGTTCAGGAAATTTTTTGCAGGAATCTTGTCATGAGGGATCTTGTATGCCGGAAACTTTATGCAGGGAACTTGTCATGCAGGGAACTTGTTATGCAAAATTTTTCATCGGGTTTTTTGGGGGGGTTTTTCATAGGGAATTTTTTTGAGGGAAATTTTCACAGGGAAAAAATTTTATAGGGAATCTTTCTGCAGGGATCTTTAACAGGAATTTTGGGTGCTCCTTGATGAAGGGAATTTTTGGGGGCTTTTAAGCAGGGAATTTATCAGGGGAATTTTAAAGGGGGTTTTTTCAGGGGGAAACTTTCAAGCAGGGGAAACTTTTTAAGGGAAAACTTGTATGCGAAAAATTTTTTTTAAAAAGGGAACTTGTCATCGGGAATTTGTCATGGGTTTTGGGGGGGAAAATCTTTATACAGGGAATTTTCTCAGGGAATCTTTTTGGGGGGGGAAAAATTTAAAAAAAGGGAAACGGGAAAAATTTTTTTTGGGGGGTTTTTTTCTGAAGGGGGTTGAAGGGATCTGCATGCAGGGAATCTTGCCCTGCGGGAATCTTGTCCTTAGGGGGTCTTGTCGGGGAATCTTGTTGGGGGGTTTTTCAGGGGGGTTTGGCGGGTTTTTTTGGGGGGTTGAAACTTTTTTTGGAAAACTTTTATGCAGGAAAAACTGTCTGGGGGAATTTTTTATGCAGGGGCTTGTTTGCGGAACTTGCATGAGGGAATCTTGTCATGAAAGGGGTCTTTTTGAGGGGGGTTTTTTTTGCAGAATTTTTTAAAGGGAAATTTTATCAGGGAATTTGGCATCAGGGAATCTTGTCAAAGGGAAATTGTCTGCAGGGAATCTTTCTGCAGGGGAAACTTTAGCGGAAACTTTCTGCAGGGAATTTTTTTATGGAGGGGAAACTTTTTGCGGGATTTGTTGCAGGGAAAAATTTTCATGCAGGGGGAAATTTTTGCGGAATTCTTGTCATGAGGGAATCTTTTGCGGGAATCTTGTTTTTAGGAATCTTTCAAGAGGGATCTTGTAGCAGGGAATCTTGATGCAGGGGAAATTTGTCATGCAGGAAACTTGTATGCAGGAATCTTTTCCGGGAATCTTTCATGCAGGGGAAACTTGTTGCGGGGTTTGTCATGGGGGGAATTTGGGCATAAAAGGGGGTCTTGGATGCAGGGAATTTTAGAACTTGTAGGGGGTTTGTGGGGAATTTGTTTGCAGGAAAACTTTCTCAGGAATTTGTTCAGGGAATCTTGTCATGCCGGGGAATTTTCTACGGAAACTTGTCATGGGAAAATTTTGGGAGGAAAAACTTGGCATGCAGGGAATCTTTATGCAAAGGAAACTTTTTTTTGATAATCTTGGAAAATTTTGGGGGGGGGAAACTTGAAAGGGTTTTTTGCAGGGGAAATTTGTTTGGGGTTTGTCATTCCCGGGAATTTGAAAGCAGGGGGTTTTTTTATGCGGGAATCTTGCATGCAGGGGAATTTTCATGCGGAAAACTTTCGGGGAAACTTTTCATGGGGGGTTTTTATCAGGGAATTTTTATGCAGGGAATTTGTCAAGGAAATTTTTGGGGGTCTTTTAGCGGGAAATCTTGTAAAGGGGGGGGAAAAACAGGGAAAATTTTTTCAGGGAAATTTAGAAATTTTTTGAGGAAATTTTTATGGGGATCTTTCATCAGGGGGTTTTTTGGGGAACCTAGGAATTTTTCCCGGGAACTTTTCCGGGGGGTTGTCTCAGGGAATTTTAACAGGGAAACTTTCATGAGGGAATTTTTCTGCGAAACTTGTATCGGAAACTTGTCAAGCAATCTTTTTGGAAAAAAAGGGAAATTTTTATGAGGAATCTTTTAAAAGGGAATCTTTTCATGAAGGAATCTTGTTTCAAACAGGGAATCTTGTCATCAGGGAATCTTGCCCGAGGGAATCTTTTATGCAGGGGAAACTTTTAGAAATTTGAAGGGTTTTAAAAAGGGAAATTTTTATCAGGAACCTTGGCCTTCAGGGTTTTTTTTTAGGGAATCTTGTTTCGAGAATCTTGTCACCCGGGAAACTTTCCCCGGGGAATCTTGTTATCAGGGAACTTGTCATGCAGGGGGAAAAATTGTTTAAAAGGGAAAATTGTCGCAGGGAATCTTTGCAAGGAATTGTCCCCCAGGGAATCTTGTAGCAGGGATCGTTTTCGGGGAAGTAGCGGGGAAATTTTTTTTCAGGGAAATTTGTTTCAGGGGAAACTTGGCGGGTTTTGTTAAAATTTTCAGGTTTTTTTGGAATCTTTGTATGAGGGAAACTTGCATTAAGAATCTTGTAAAAACAAATTTTTTTCGGGAATTTTTTATGCAAGGAAACTTGTATGTGGGAAAAACTTGTCATCAGGGGCTTGTCAGAGGGGTTTTCAGTTAATTTTTGAGGTTTGTTAGGAAACTTTTTAGGGGAATTTTCAATACTTTTAGGGGAAAATTTGTCATGCGGGAATCTGTTTTCAGAATTTTGTTTGGGGTTTTTGCCTTTTTGGGTTTTCAAAGGGGGTTTCGGGTTTTTTTTTGGGGTTTTTTCAGGAAATTTTTTAAAGGGATCGGTTTTTTGAATGGGAATGGGTTTTTTGGGGGGAAACTTGTCAGCAGGAATTTTTTAAAAACGGGATTTGTAGAAACTTGTCTTTCGGGAATCTTTTGGGGGGGGGATTTTGGGGGATGAGGGAACTTGTTGTGGAATTTTCATGCGGGAATTTTCCATCAGGGGTTTTTTATGCAGGGGGCTTTAAAGCAGGGAATCTTCTTTGGGGGGTTTTCATGGGGAAATTTTTTCTGAAAGGGGTCTTTAAAGGGGCCCGGAAAGATAAAAAATTTGCAGGAAAACTTGGCATGAAAGGGGGTCTTTCATGCAGGGAATTTGTTATGAGGGAATCTTTTTTTCAAATCTTTTTGAGGAAAACTTGTCCAGGAAAACTTGTCATGCGGAATCCTTTGGGAACTTGTTTAAAGGGGTTTTTTGTTTAAAATTTTTGCCAAAGCAGGTCTTGTAATAGGGAAACTTTTTTTGAGGATTTTGTATGGGGAATTTGGCCATGCAAGGAACTTGTCATAGGGAATCTTGTCATTGGGGATCTTGTTGCAGGGGAAATTTTCTTGGGAATTTAGAGGGAATTTGTTTTCGGGGAAATTTTTTTGAGGAATCTTGATAAGGGAAACTTGTTTTGGGAAAATTTTTAGCAGGGAAAAAATTTTTTTAAGGGGAATTTGTCTCATAATTTGTCATCAGAAAACTTTTATGGGAATTTGCTAAGGGAAATTTTTTTTTTGGGGAAAATTTTTCATGCAGGGAATCTTGTAAAAGGAATTTGTCTCAGGGAAACTTTCCCGGGGAATTTTTTGCAGGGAAACTTGTTGAGGGAACTTGTCATGCAGAACTCTAGAGGGAAATTTTTTATTTAGGGAATCTTCGGGGAATTGTTGGGTTTTTGTCATGAGGGGAACCCCGGGGGGCTTTTGGGGAATTTCCGGGGGAAACTTTTCAGCAGGGTCTTGTTTTTTTCAGGGAATTGTCATGCAGGGAAACTTTTAAAAGGCTTATTTCGGGAATCTTGTCCTTCGGGGGAATCTTGTTATGGGAAATTGTCTCAGGGGTTTTTTTGGGGAATCTTGTATGCCGGGAATCTTCATGCAGGGAAACTTGTCATAGGGAATTTTTTCCGGGGTCTTGTCATGCAGGGATTTGTATGCGGGAATTTTCTCAAAAGGGGGTTTTTTTTGGAAAATCTTGAAGGGAAAAAATTTTTTTAGGGAAAAATTGATCAGGGGAAATTTTTCATCAAGAATCTTTCGGGGGTTTTGGGGGGAATTTTTTTCATCAGGGAAACTTTTAAGCAGGGAATTTTTTTAAAAAATTTTTCGGGGAAATTTTCGGGAAATTTTCAAGGGGAATTTTTCATCAGGGAATTTTTCAGGAAATTTTTTAAAAAAAAAAAAATTTTTTGCAGAAAATTTGCAGGGAACTTTATGCGGGAAAACTTTTGGGGGATTTGGGGACGAAAGGGGGGGGGGTTTGGGAAAGTCTTTTTGGGGGGTTTTTTTTTTTGTTTTAAGGGGGGTTTTTGGGGAATCTTGTTTCAGGGGAACTTGTTTGGGATTTTTTTGCGGAATCTTGTTGGGGAATTGTCATGGGGCTTTTTGCAGGGAATCTTTCTTAGGGAAATTTCATGCAGGGAAACTTCTTTTCAGGGAAATTTTCATGCAGGGAAAATTTTTTATGCAGGAAATTTTGGGGGAAACTTTTCATGAGGGAAATTTTTATTTCAGGATCTTGTCCTTCGGGATTTTCCCAGGAATTTGTATGCTGGAATTTTTTGGGGTTTTTTATGGGAATCTTTCCTTCATTTTCTTGTCATGCAGGAAAAATTTTTAGCAGGGAATCTTTCATGCAGGAAACTTGTAAAAGGGAACCCTTTGCAGGGAATTTAGCAGGGAACTTTTCTTCAGAATTTTGTCTTTCGGGATTTTTGTCAGCAAAGGGAATTTTTTCTTGGGAAACCTTTTATGCAGGGGAATTGTCCTCAGGAATCTTTAAAGGGGGTTGTTGCAGAAAGTTTCAAATATTTTTTGGGTTGGGGGAAACTTTAAAGCAGGAATCTTTTCCTTTAGGGAACTTGTCATGCGGAAAAATTTGTTTCGGGAATCTTTTGGGGTTTTTTGGGGAATTTTCATGCAGGAAAAATTTTTTATGCAGGGAATTTGTCATAAAGGGAAACTTTTATGCAGGGAATTTTTGGGGGAAACTTTTCTGCGGTTTTTGGGGGGTTTTTGCAGGGAAATTTTTTGGGGAATCTTTTAATGCAGGGGAATCTTGTCATGCCGGGAAACTTGGGCCGGGGGAAACTTGATGAAGGGAATTTTATGAGGAATTTGTCCGGAATTTTCAACGGAATCTTGTCATGCAGGAACCTGGGGGGGAAATTTTTTTTTTTAGAAAATTTTTTTCAGGAATCTTGTTATGAGGAAAACCCGAAATCTTGTCATGCGGGGTCCTGTCATGGGGAATTTGTTTTCGGGGGGGTTTTCGTGGGGCTTCCAGCAGGGAATTTTCCCGGGAATTTTTTTGGGGTTTTTTTGGGGAAACTTTATGCATGGGAAACTTGCTGGGTTTTGGGTTAGTCTGGGGGTTTTCCCTTTTTGGGAACTTGCTGGGGGGAATTTTGGGCAGGGGTTTTTTTTTGAGGTTTTTCAGGGCGCCCTTTGGGCGTAGGCGGAAAATTTTTTGAGGGTTTTCCCCCCCAGTTAAGCATTAAAAAAAAAGGCGGGGTCTTGGCTGAAGGGGTCTTTTAGCAGGACTTCAGCGGACTTGTAACAAAGGTCTTTTAGCGGGAACTTGAGAGGGGTCTTTTCATGGGAGAAATTGTTTTCAGGGGCTTGTCTTTGTTTCCCCTGTGAGTTTGCTTGGGCTTGTCTGAGGGAAATTTCTCGGGGGTTTTAAGTAAATTTGTCATTGGGGTTTTTTTGCAGGGCTTTATCAAACTTTATTCAAAATTTTTTCAAATTTTTTTAGGGGAATTTATAAAGGTTTGTATGGGGTTTCCTGCCCGGGAATTTTCATAAAATTTTATAGGGGGTTTTTGAGTAATTTGTTTTGCCCGGAATTTGTATGGGGGGAATTTTTACAGGGAACTTTTCAGAACTTTTCCCCAAACTTTCTCGGGGCTTTTTTTAAATTTTCCAAAAATTTTCCCCTACAAAATTTTCCACAGGGGGTGAAGGGGAAACTTGTCATGCAGGGAACTTTAAAAAGGGAATTTTTAAAAAAATCTTGAAGCAGGGGTTTTTAAAGGAATCGTCAAGCAGGGAATTTTTTCATGGGAACTTTCATGGAAAATTTTGTTTTAAGGGAATCTTTTCATGGGAAACTGTCAGCAGGAACTTGGATTGGGGGAAACTTGTATGCAGGGGAATCTTGCCCCTTCGGGAACTTTTCATGAGGGAATCTTGATGCAGGAATCTTTTAGAGGAATTTGTCATGCGGGGCTTGTTTTCATGAATTTTTTATGGGGTTTTTTGGGATGCAGGGAATTTTCCCTAGGGAATCTTGTCCTTCAGGGAAATTTTTCATGCAGGGAACTTTGTTCCGGGGAACCCCCGGGGAACTGTCATGGGGGAAACTTGTCCCTTGGGTTTTATGCAGGGGGAATTTTTTTCAGGAAAATCTTGTCAGCAGGAATCTTTTTTGCAGGAATCTTGTCATGCAGGGGGAAATTGTCAAAGGAATCTTGTAAATGCGGGGGTTTTTCCTCGGGAAATCTGTCAGCAGGAATTTGTATGCTGGGAAATTTGTATGAGGGAATTTTTTTGGGGGTTTGTCCCTTTAAATTTGTTGCAGGAAAAAATTTTTTTGGGGAAAACTTTTATCCTTTTTAAAGGGAATCTTGTATGCAGGGAATTTTTAGCAGGGAATCTTTTTTCAAGAAATTTTTTCTGGGGATTTTTGTTAAGGAATTTTTTTGGAAATTTTTGGGGGGGTTTTTGGGGGGTTTTAAAGCAGGGAATTTCAAAAGGAAAACTTGTGATCGGGAATTTTGTGGGAAAACTTGTATGCAGGAAAATTGCCTTCAGGGAATTTTCATGCAGGAATTTTTAGCAGGAATTTGTCATGAAGAAAAACTTGTCAGCAGGGAATTTTATGCAGGAAAAATTTTTTATGCAGGGGAAATTTTTCATGAAGGGAATTTTCATGAGGGAAATCTGATGAGGGAAATTTTTTCATGAGGAATTTTTGCAGCAGGAATTTTTGCGGAATCTTTAGCAAATTTGTAAAGCAGGACTTTCTGGGGATTTGTCATGCAAATTCTTGGAAATTTTGGGGGAAAAAGCAAATTTGTCTCAGGAATCTTGTCATGAGAATCTTGATGAAAGGGGAAACTTTCATGAGGGAAATTGTTACAGGGAATCTTTTTCTTTCAGGAACTTGTCATGCGGGAAAATTTTCATGCAGGAAAAGGGGGAAACCTGTCTGCGGGAATCTTTTGCAGGGATTTTTGTCCGGGTCTTGCCCTGCCCGGAATTGTCATGAGGGAATCTTTCCAGGGATTTTTGCATGCAGGGAATCTTCCCTGAGGAAAATTGCATGCAGGGAATCTTGTATGAGGGATTTGAGCAGGAATCTTTTTTGGGAAATTTTAGCAGGGGAAACTTTAGGGATTTTATGCAGGGGAAAATTTTTTCAGGAATTTTTCGGAAATCTTGTATCAGGTATTTTTGCGGAATCTTTATGAAAAATCTTGTCATCAAAATTTTTATTAAATTTGGGAAAAGGGAATTTTTGCAGAAATTTTTTATGAGGGGGGCCTTTTTCAAATTTTTCAGGGTTTTTCAGGGAATTTTCTGGGAAATTTTTTTTTGGGGGTTTGCATGCAGAATTTATCAAAGGGAAATTTTTATTTTAGGGAATTGAATGGAGGAATCTTTCATGCAGGGAAATTTTTTTTTTTTTGGGGGAAATTTTTCCCCAAAAAAAGAAAAAAAGGGATGGGAAAAATGGGGGGGCAAAACAAAATTTTGGGAAAAAAAAATTTTTCCCCCTTAGGGAACTTGTTTTGGAATTTGTTCGGGGAATTTTTCACAGGGAATTGTTTCCCAAAATTTTTTTTAAAGGGTTTGTCATCAGGAATTTGTTATGGGGAATTTTTTTGGGGGCTTGTCATGAGGGATTTTTTCAGCAGGGTCTTTTTGCAGGGAAAATTTTCATGCAGGGAACTTTCATGAGGGAAACTTGTCTGCAGGAACTTGTCATAAGGAATCTTTAAGCGGATCCCTTGGTTTTTGGGAATTTGTCAGAGGGAATCTTTCAAGCAGGGAATTTTTAAAAAATCTTTCAAAAGGGAATTTTTTTAACAGGGAATCTTGTAGCAGGGAAACTTTTCCGGGGGGCTTTCATGCAGAAATTTTTTCATAAAGGGTTTTTGTATCAGGAAAAATTTTTTGGAGAACCTTTTTATGGGAATCTTTTATGGGGGGAAATTTTTCCTTTAAGGAATCTTTTATGGGGAAAAATTTGCCCTGCAGGAATTGTTATCAGGGAATTTTATGCAAGGATCTTGTAAAGCGGAAACTTTTATGCGGGATTTTGTTAAAGGGAATTGAGCAATTTTCCTTTGGGGAATTTTTCCCCGGGAATCTTTTTTCCGGAACTTGTATGCAGGGGAAATTTTTTTGCAGGGGTCTTGTCCTTGGGAATTGCCCGCGGAATTTCTTTTCAGGGGAAACTTGCCCTGCGGAAACTTTTTTGCGGGGTTTTTTCAGGGAAAAATTTTTTTTGGGGGGTTTTAGAGGTTTTTTTTGGGAATTTGTATGAGGAATCTTGTTAGGGAAATCTTTCATGCAGGGAATTTGTATTGGGAATCTTGTCCTTAGAATCTTTCGGGGGGAAATTTTTATGCGGGAATTTGTTGGGGGTTTGGGTTTTTTCAGGGTTTGAGGGGAAAAATTTTTCTCGGGGCTTTTCTTAAAGTTTTGTTTGGGGGTTCCAGCGGTTTGTTTTGGGAAACCTCACGGAAGCTTTTTGGGTGAAAAATTTTTTGCAGGGTTTTGTATGAGAGAACTTTTGGTGGGGTTTTTATGTTTGGAAAAAACGGGAACTTGTCCCCGGGGTTTTAGAAAAAAAGTTTGCAGGGTTTTTTCCCAAAAGGGGTCTTTCAAAGCGGGAAACTTTTTTTGCGGTTTGTTTCAGGGAAAAAATTGTTAAGGGGAACTTGTTTTTGAGGAACCCCGGGGAAACCATTACAATTTTCATGGGGGGAACTTTCATGCGGGACTTTTTATCCGGATTTTGTTTTGGAGGGAACGCTCGGGGCGTCTGCAGGGTTTTCCCGGGGGAAACGTTCTGGAGGGAACTTGCCAAAGGAAACGGTTCGGAAATTTTTAGAGGAACTTTGAAGGGAACTTTGGGTGGGCTTTTTTAGGGGGTTTTGGGGGGTTTTTTGGAAAGTCTGCAGGGAATTTTTTTTTGGGAAATCTTGTCACAAACCTTCAGGGGAAGTTTAAGGGTTTTTGTTGCATGGTCTTGTCATCATGGGAATTTTTACAGGGGCTTTTTACAGGGAAACTTCGCAGGGATTATGCAGGTTTGTAAAGCCCAACTTGTTTCCATACTTTGCCCCGGGGCTTTTTAAAAGGGGAACCTTTTTGGGAATTTTTTGGCAGGGAATCTTTTGCAGGAATCTTGAACAGTAAAAGCCCCCCTTTAAGTTGATGGGAAATTTTGTTAACAGGAATTTTTTTGCATTTCTTTTCTAAGGTCTTTCTCAACTCTTTGGGAAAGGGAAATTTTCCAGGGTTTTACGGAAAAATAAAAAATTTGTCCGGGGGTCTTTCAAGGGGGAATTTTACAGAGGAATTTTAAACCGGGGGTTTTTTCTCTTAATCTCTTCTTAAAATTTTTATGGGAAAACTTTAAGTCTGTTAGCGGGAGGCCCAAAACTTTTAAATTTTTTCGGGGTTGTTTAGGAATTTTAACAGGGTCGGGATCCCGTTTGGGGGGGTAATGGGTTTCCCGAGTTTGGGGCCTTGGGAACTTTTAAGCCTGTAAACAGGAACCCACAAAATGGGGGGGTTTTTTTTTGGGGGTTTTCAGTTAAAATGGTGGGGGGCCCCCCTGGCCCTCCAAAACCCCCGGGAAAAAAGGGGCCCCAAAAAACGGGGCGTGAAAGTAGGTTCTTTCCGGGGAGTTTTCCAGCCTTTTGGCCCTTTTTGGGGGGAAAAAACAAAAAAACAACCCGGAAAATTTCCCCATTTTTGTGTTGGGGTTTTTCCGGGCAAAGTGGGAAAGGGAAACCCCGGGGGGGAACTTTTTTAATTTAAACCCAAAAAAAACCCCCCTTTCCCCAAAACAAACCCCTTTTGGAACTTCATTTTCCTTTTTTGGGGGGAAAAAACTCGGAAAACGGGCATTTTTTTAGGGGGAAAATTTTTTGGGGGGGGTTTTTTTTTGGGGAAAAACCCGGGAAGGTTTTTTCCCTTTTTTTGGACCGGGGTGGGTTTTCGGGGCCAAGGAACCCCCCCTTTTTTGGGGGGGGGGGGAGTTTTTGGGGAAAGGGTTTTTTAAAATTTTTCCCCCGTCCCCCCAAACTGGCAAAGGTTTTAAATTTAACGAAAATTTTTTTTGGGGCGGGTTTTAAAAAATGAAATTCCGAGGGGCCCTTTTTCCTTTTAAAAAGGGTTTTGGGGGCCAAGGGTCTTTAGAGGGGCCGAGGGAAATTGAAGGGGAAACAGGGGAATTTTTTCTAAAAAACTTACGGTTTTTTTATAGGGCGAGCAGGGAATTTTTTTGCCGCTTTGGGGGTTTTCTAAAGGGGGTTTTTCAGGGGGTTTTGGGGTTTTTTGGGGGGAAATTTTGGGGAATTTTTGGCCCGGGTTTTTAAAAATTTTTTCTGGAAATTTTTTTTTTTCCAGGGAAATTTTGGGGAATCTTTTGCAGGGGTTTTTAAGCAGGAAAACTTTTCAAGGGGAATTTTCAAAGGGGAACTTGTCTGGGGTTTGTCTGGGGAAATTTCCCTGGAATTTTTTTTCAAAAGGGAGGAATCCCAGGGAATTTTCTGAGGGAACTTGTTAAAAGGGGTTTTTATGCAGGGGAAACTTTTCATGGGGTTTGCAGGGGAATCTTTAGGGAAATTTTTTATGAGGAATTTTGATATGGTTGTATAGGGAACTTTTTTTGGGGAATTTATAAGGAATTTTTTTCATGGAACCCTTGGTTTCAGGGAATTTTCATGCGGAATCTTTCAGAGGGGAAACTGTTTGAGGAACTTGTCATCAGGGAATTTTATGCAGGGAAACTTGTCCAGGGTTTTTTTGGGGGGGGTTTTATGCAGGGAAAAGGGAATCTTGGGGGGCCCAAAATTTTGGGGGGGTTTTTTTAAGGGGTTTTTCCGAATTTTTTAAGGGGAAAAATTTTTAGCAGAAATTGTCATGAGGGGAATTTTTAGAAATTTTTTCCGGGGGAAACTTTTGGGGGGGGTTTTTTTTGGGGGGTTTTTGGGGTTTGATGGGATTTTTGGGAATTTTGCATGGGGGAAATTTTATGGGGAATTTTCATGAGGGAACTTGTCTGCAGGGGAAATTTTTGCAGGGAAATTTTCATGAGGGAACTTTCATGCAGGGGTTTTTTTATAGGGGTTTTGAGAAAAAGGTTTTTGGGGGAAAAATTTGCAGGGAATTTTTAAAAAAAAACCTTTTTAGCAAGGAATCTTGTCAAAGGGGTTTGTCAACGGGAACTTTTGGGGTTTTTATGCAGGGGGTTTGCATAAGGGAATTTGTTTAAAAAAGGGGGAAATTTTTATGCAGGAACCTTGGATCAGGGAATTTTAAAGAGGGAATTTGTTTTTGGAATCTTTTTTAAAAACCCCGGGAAAACTTGTTCGGATTTTTGGGGTTTTTTCAGGATCTTGTTTTAAGGGGAACTTGTTTTGGAAGGAAATTTTTACGGGGTTTGATTCCCTTTTTTTAGGAATTGTTGGGGTTTTTTTTGGGGGAACTTGTTTTGGGGGAAAGGGCTTTTGTTCAGGAACTTTTGGGGAAGGGTTTTTGGGGAACTTTTTATGGGAAATTTTTTTGGGGTTTTTTATGGGGAATTTTTTGCGGGTTTTTTAAACCCGGGGGAATCTTGTCATGCAGGGAATCTTGTCATGCAGGGAATCTTGTCATGCAGGGAATCTTGTCCTTCAGAAATCTTATTATACAATGAATCTTGTCCTTCAGGGAATCTTGTCATGCAGGGAATCTTGTCATGCAGGGAATCTTGTCATACAGGGAATCTTGTCATACAAGGAATCTTGTCATACAGAGAATCTTGTCATGCAGCGAATCTTGTCATGCAGGATTCCACAAGAGTGGTAATGTGTAAAAAAAAGTGTATTAAATATTGTATAATGTATGGACGGGTATGTACCTTCCCCCAAACAGTTCACTTGGAAGTGGAACAGGATTTGTCTGCCGAGCAGTTTATGCAAGTGTTTCCAAAATTTAAAGATCCTGCCTAGTAATAATGCCACTTCTTTTAGATGGTGTGAAATATTTGATAGAATTATTAGAAAACGTTAATGTTCACTCTCTATTATCTCAGCAACTGGATTTTTTCGCCCCCCAGAGCGTCTTGGCAGGGCGTGTTTTTATGAAGGAATGGTAGGAGCCGTAAACTGATGTCTACAGACGACGCTACACAGGAAGAGAATCAGTCTAGAGGAATTTTTTACTGTGTTAGTAGAGGCTGAAAATCGAATATGTAATCATCCCCTCACACGTACTTGGGTAACTCCTGATGTGCATATATTAACTCCTCATTTAGTATGTGGAAAAAACTAGAAGCATCACCAATCACCAGAGTGATGGAGATTGTAATGATGCAGAATCATTGCCGGATAAACTTAATGTGATTAATCATTTATCTAATATGAGGTGTAAAGAATATCTTCTCACTCAAGTCATAATATGACTCAGTTTTTTGCAAGCCGCTAACCAGACTAAGAATCGAAGATCTAAATGAATTTTTTATGAGAGCCACAGAATTTGGAAAAGACAAACCTATCTGATATTATCCTGACATCAAATGACTTCGAACAGGCGATAAATGACAATCCCATGCACTCTGGGGCAGAGTGCATGGGCGGAGTGATGGGCGGAGTGCATGGCCATGTGATAGGGGGCAAGAAGCCCATATCATATGCTTTTAACATCCTATGGAGAGAGAGCATGAACACTGGGGTAGTCCCACATTTACTAAAACCGACAGACATAGCCCC
This sequence comes from Cherax quadricarinatus, assembly GCF_026875155.1. Lineage (NCBI taxonomy): Eukaryota > Metazoa > Arthropoda > Malacostraca > Decapoda > Parastacidae > Cherax > Cherax quadricarinatus. Next base: position 32,487,155 of record NC_069437.1, read on the forward strand.
ACTCCACAAAGGGGGCAGTAAAGCAATATCAAAGAACTACAGACCGATAGCGCTAACATCTCATACCATAAAAATCTTTGAAAGGGTCCTAAGAAGCAAGATCGCCACCCACCTAGATACCCATCAATTACACAACCCAGGGCAGCATGGGTTTAGAGCAGGTCGATCCTGTTTGTCTCAACTTCTGGATCACTACGACAAGGTCCTAGATGCACTAGAAGACAAAAAGAATGCAGATGTAATATACACAGTCTTTGCAAAAGCCTTCGACAAGTGTGACCATGGCGTAATAGCACACAAAATGCGTGCTAAAAGAATAACAGGAAAAGTTGGTAGATGGATCTATAATTTCCTCACAAACAGAACACAAAGAGTAGTAGTCAACAGAGTAAAGTCTGAGGCAGGTACGGTGAAAAGCTCTATTTCACAAGGCACAGTACTCGCTCCCATCTTGTTTCTCATCCTAATATCTGACATAGACAAGGATGTAAGCCACAGCACCGCGTCTTCCTTTGCAGATGACATCTGATTCTACATGACAGTGTCTTCCACTGAAGACACTGCAAGACTCCAGGGGGACATCAACCAAATCTTTCAATGGGCTGCAGAAAACAATATGAAATTCAATGATGAGAAATTTCAATTACTCCGATATGGTAAACACGAGGAAATTAAAACTTCATTAGAGTATAAAACAAATTCCAACCACACAACAGAGCGAAAAACTAACGTCAAAGACCTGGGAGTGATCATGTCGGAGGATCTCACCTTCAAGGACCATAACATTGTATCAATCACATCTGCTAGAAAAATGACAGGATGGATAATGAGAACCTTCAAAACTATGGATGCCAATCCCATGATAACACTCCTCAGGTCACTTGTTCTATCTAGGCTGGAATATTGCTGCACACTAACAGCACCTTTCAAGGCAGGTGAAATTGCTGACCTAGAAAATGTACAGAGAACCTTCACGGCGCGCATAACGGAGATAAAACACCTCAATTACTGGGAACGCTTGAAGTTCCTGAACCTGTATTCCCTGGAACGCAGGCGGGAGAGATACATGATTATATACACCTGGAAAATCCTAGAGGGACTAGTACCAAACTTGCACATGAAAATCACTCACAACGAAAGCAAAAGACTTGGCAGACGATGTAACATCCCCCCAGTGAAAAGCAGGGGTGCCATTAGCATGTTAAGAAACAACAGAATAAGTGTCAGGGGCCCAAGACTGTTCAACTGCCTCCCAGCATGCAAAAGGGGGGATTACCAATAGACCCCTGGCTGTCTTCAAGCAGGCACTTCCCAAGCACCTAAAGTCGGTACTTGACCAGCCGGGCTATGGTTCGTACATTGGATTGCGTGCGGCCAGTAGTAACAGTCTGGTTGATCAGGCCCTGATCCACCATGAGGCCTGGTCACAGACCAGGCCGCGGGGGCGTTGACCCCCGGAACTCTCTCCAGGTAAACTCCAGGAACACATTTATGGTATATCAGAAGCTATGAAATAGGCAGAACATTCAATCCGACGATAATGTATTGACTGATACAGAGCAACATCAAACAGCATAGTCACTGGACAGTGTTAACATTATACCCAGACTCTCGAGGTCTTGTTAGGAATGTCTGTGTGTTGTGTCATGGTCACGAAAGCCTAAGTACTATTAATTAAATGGTGTACAACAAATGGAAATTAACCTTCTAAGTATAATCGAAGACAACTTACAAAGAAATTCAAGATAAAGAAGTGGTATTAAGTCCTGCCAGGTGAACCACAACACAATTCATACTGGCTGGTATATACTCAGGGAAGAAGAAGAAACAATTTAAGTCGTCTACAGCGACCTTATTTCACCAATAATGTGGAAAATTTTAATAATTTTCCTAAAATAAATGTATTTGGACAAGTGATAAAAGGGAAATGGAAGAGTTAAAACAGAGATGAAAGGGTCCTAAGAAGCAAGATCGCCACCCATCTAGAAACCCATCAGTTACACAACCCAGGGCAACATGGGTTTAGAACAGGTCGCTCCTGTCTGTCTCAACTATTGGACCACTACGACAAGGTCCTAAATGCACTAGAAGATAAAAAGAATGGAGATGTAATATATACAGACTTTGCAAAAGCCTTCGACAAGTGTGACCATGGCGTAATAGCGCACAAAATGCGTGCTAAAGGGATAACAGGAAAAGTCGGTCGATGGATCTATAATTTCCTCACTAACAGAACACAGAGAGTAGTCGTCAACAGAGTAAAGTCCGAGGCAGCTAAGGTGAAAAGCTCTGTTCCACAAGGCACAATACTCGCTCCCATTTTGTTCCTCATCTTCATATCCGACATAGACAAGGATGTCAGCCACAGCACCTCATCTTCCTTTGCAGATGACACCCGAATCTGCATGACAGTGTCTTCCATTGCAGACACTGCAAGGCTCCAGGTGGACATCAACCGAATCTTTCAGTGGGCTGCAGAAAACAATATGAAGTTCAACGATGAGAAATTTCAATTACCCAGATATGGTAAACACGAGGAAATTAAATCTTCATCAGAGTACAAAACAAATTCTGGCCACAAAATAGAGCGAAACGCCAACGTCAAAGACCTGGGAGTGATCATGTCGGAGGATCTCACCTTCAAGGACCATAACATTGTATCAATCGCATCTGCTAGAAAAATGACAGGATGGATAATGAGAACCTTCAAAACTAGGGAGGCCAAGCCAATGATGACACTCTTCAGGTCACTTGTTCTATCTAGGCTGGAATATTGCTGCACACTAACAGCACCTTTCAAGGCAGGTGAAATTGCTGACCTAGAAAATGTACAGAGAACCTTCACGGCGCGCATAACGGAGATAAAACACCTCAATTACTGGGAGCGCTTGAGGTTCCTGAACCTGTATTCCCTGGAACGCAGGCGGGAGAGATACGTGATTATATACACCTGGAAAATCATAGAGGGACTAGTACCGAACTTGCACACGAAAATCACTCACTACGAAAGCAAAAGACTTGGCAGACGATGCAACATCCCCCAATGAAAAGCAGGGTTGTCACTAGCACGTTAAGAAACCATACAATAAGTGTCAGGGGCCCGAGACTGTTCAACTGCCTCCCAGCATACATAAGGGGGATTACCAACAGACCCCTGGCAGTCTTCAAGCTGGCACTGGACAAGCACCTAAAGTCGGTTCCTGATCAGCCGGGCTGTGGTTCGTACGTTGGTTTGCGTGCAGCCAGCAGCAACAGCCTGGTTGATCAGGCTCTGATCCACCAGGAGGCCTGGTCACAGACCGGGCCGCGGGGGCGTTGATCCCCGGAACTCTCTCCAGGTAAACTCCAGGTAAACTCCAGGTAAACTCCAGGTAAACTCCAGGTAAACTCCAGGTAAACATAACGTGTTAAGGAATGGACTCCATGATAACTACCACGTACACTCTTATGATTATTGCTCGCCTCCCAGTATATATTAAACTCTACACAACTGGTGAGGACCAGAGTTAATGGCCAAGTTTCTAATTAGTCTGTCTGTGAGGGGTATTGGGATATATCACTAACATGATATAAACCTGACAATAAACACCGACAAGTTGGTTTAGAAAGACACGTAATTAATACTATGACGTATTTATCAGACAACGTTACGGTCCTGAGACCTTGATCACTTCTCAGAATGGTAATTCTGAGAATGATAATTGTAATAATATATGTCCTTAAAATGAATAATGTGATTAATATTTGTAAGCTAGTAGACAAAACAAAATGCTTAAGCAAGTCAAGTTCATTTAAATTCTAATTAATTATACAGTCTTCTAAATAGTCAGTTTTACTGACGTAAAATTTCATAATATACGTGAACCATTTGTTCCGGCACAACCAACTAGAGGAAACAATCTGCTTGACTTGGTTTTTGCCAACAAAGAATCACTAATTAATAATCTTGAGGTTAGTGATGAGCTTGGGGAAAGTGATCACAAATCACTTAGTTTCAATATATCATGGAATTACCCAGATAACTGCAATCAAGTTGCTGTCCCAGACTTTCGCTTGGCCGATTTCATGGGACTGAAAAATTACCTGGGTGGGCTAAATTGGGACGGGTCAGGTAGGTGGTGTTGGTTGCCAGTGTGACATTTTTCAGAGAAAAGTTCTAGCTGGCCAGACAACTTTTGTTCCGAGTACGGAAATTAGGTCTAACAAAAATGTTGTCAGTCACTTTCATTACTTGTCACAGTGTAATGTTGTAATGACTGAATGTTGTCAGTCACTTTCATTACTTGTCACAGTGTAATGTTGTAATGAATGAATGTTCTCAGTCACTTTCATTACTTGTCGCAGTGTAATGTTGTAATGAATGAATGTTGTCAGTCACTTTCATTACTTGTCACAGTGTAATGTTGTAATGAATGAATGTTGTCAGTCACTTTCATTACTTGTCACAGTGTAATGTTGTAATGACTGAATGTTGTCAGTCACTTTCATTACTTGTCACAGTGTAATTTTAAATTGTTGTAATTGTAAAATGAATGTTGTCAGTCACTTTCATTACTTGTCACAGTGTAATGTTGTAATGAATGAATGTTGTCAGTCACTTTCATTACTTGTCACAGTGTAATGTTGTAATGAATGAATGTTGTCAGTCACTTTCATTACTTGTCACAGTGTAATGTTGTAATGAATGAATGTTGTCAGTCACTTTCATTACTTGTCACAGTGTAATGTTGTAATGAATGAATGTTGTCAGTCACTTTCATTACTTGTCACAGTGTAATGCTGTAATGAATGAATGTTGTCAGTCACTTTCATTACTTGTCACAGTGTAATGTTGTAATGAATGAATGTTGTCAGTCACTTTCATTACTTGTCACAGTGTAATGTTGTAATGAATGAATGTTGTCAGTCACTTTCATTACTTGTCGCAGTGTAATGTTGTAATGAATGAATGTTGTCAGTCACTTTCATTACTTGTCACAGTGTAATGTTGTAATGAATGAATGTTGTCAGTCACTTTCATTACTTGTCACAGTGTAATGTTGTAATGAATGAATGTTGTCAGTCACTTTCATTACTTGTCACAGTGTAATGTTGTAATGAATGAATGTTGTCAGTCACTTTCATTACTTGTCACAGTGTAATGTTGTAATGAATAAATGTTGTCAGTCACTTTCATTACTTGTCACAGTGTAATGTCGTAATTAATAAATGTTGTCAGTCACTTTCATTACTTGTCGCAGTGTAATGTTGTAATGAATGAATGTTGTCAGTCATTTTCATTACTTGTCACAGTGTAATGTTGTAATGAATGAATGTTGTCAGTCACTTTCATTACTTGTCACAGTGTAATGTTGTAATGAATGAATGTTGTCAGTCACTTTCATTACTTGTCACAGTGTAATGTTGTAATGAATGAATGTTGTCAGTCACTTTCATTACTTGTCACAGTGTAATGTTGTAATGAATGAATGTTGTCAGTCACTTTCATTACTTGTCACAGTGTAATGTTGTAATGAATGAATGTTGTCAGTCACTTTCATTACTTGTCACAGTGTAATGTTGTAATGAATGAATGTTGTCAGTCACTTTCATTACTTGTCACAGTGTAATGTTGTAATGAATGAATGTTGTCAGTCACTTTCATTACTTGTCACAGTGTAATGTTGTAATGAATGAATGTTGTCAGTCTTATACAATATAATACGTTATTCGTCACTTTTGAAGATTTAAAATAAGATCAATGAACAAACTTTCTACCAGATAAATAAAATAAGTTTGTATTACTTGCAAGAAAAAAATTGTAGAAAATATTTTTACTCGTAACTGAGCGTAAGTTGTCAGCCATGAAGGAGGAGCAGCAGTTGTCAGCCATGAAGGAGGAGCAGCAGTTGTCAGCCATGAAGGAGGAGTAGCAGTTGTCAGCTATGAATTTGGAGCAGCAGTTGTCAGCCATGAAGGAGGAGCAGCAGTTGTCAGCCATGAAGAAGGAGCAGCAGTTGTCAGCAATGAAGGAGGAGTAGCAGTTGTCAGCTATGAATTAGGAGCAGCAGTTGTCAGCCATGAAGGAGGAGCAGCAGTTGTCAGCCATGAAGGAGGAGCAGCAGTTGTCAGCCATGAAGGAGGAGCAGCAGTTGTCAGCCATGAAGGAGGAGCAGCAGTTGTCAGCCATGAATGAGGAGTAGCAGTTGTCAGCCATGAAGGAGGAGCAGCAGTTGCCAGCAATGAAGGAGGAGCAGCAGTTGTCAGCCATGAAGGAGGAGCAGCAGTTGTCAGCCATGAAGGAGGAGCAGCAGTTGTCAGCCATGAAGGAGGAGCAGCAGTTGTCAGCCATGAAGGAGGAGCAGCAGTTGTCAGCCATGAAGGAGGAGCAGCAGTTGTCTGCCATGAAGGAGGAATAGCAGTTGTCAGCCATGAAGGAGGAGAAGCAGTTGCCAGCCATGAAGGAGGAGCAGCAGTTGTCAGCCATGAAGGAGGAGCAGCAGTTGTCAGCCATGAAGGAGGAGGAGCAGCAGTTGTCAGCCATGAAGGAGGAGCAGCAGTTGTCGGCCATGAAGGAGGAGCAGCAGTTGTCAGCCATGAAGGAGGAGCAGCAGTTCTCAGCCATGAAGAAGGAGTAGCAGTTTTCAGCCATTAAGGAGGAGTAGCAGTTGTCAGCCATGAAGGAGGAGCAGCAGTTGTCAGCCATGAAAGAGGAGCAGCAGTTGTCAGCGATGAAGGAGGAGTAGCGGTTGTCAGCCATGAAGGAGGAGCAGCAGTTGTCAGCCATGAAGGAGGAGCAGCAGTTGTCAGCCATGAAGAAGGAGTAGCAGTTGTCAGCCATGAAGGGGGAGTAGCAGTTGTAAGCCATGAAGGAGGAGCAGCAGTTGTCAGCCATGAAGGAGGAGTAGCAGTTGTCAGCCATGAAGGAGGAGTAGCAGTTGTCAGCCATGAAGGAGGAGCAGCAGTTGTCAGCCATGAAGGAGGAGCAGCAGTTATCAGCCATGAAGGAGGAGCAGCAGTTGTCAGCCATGAAGGAGGAGTAGCAGTTGTCAGCCACGAAGGAGGAGTAGCAGTTGTCAGCCATGAAGGAGGAGCAGCAGTTGTCAGCCATGAAGGAGGAGTAGCAGTTGTCAGCCATGAAGGAGGAGTAGCAGTTGTCAGCCATGAAGGTGGAGCAGCAGTTGTTAGCCATGAAGGAGGAGCAGTAGTCAGTACTGAAGAACAAGACTTGCAGGTATGTGGACGCCTCATATTTATGTCATGAACAAACACCTATAATTTCTTCATTACTATTACAATCAATAAGAAGCACTAAACCTACAAGGGCCATACAGAACAGATATAATTTCTTCAGATGGAGTATTTAAAAGAGGAGCAAATATATGATTAATTAGTATGGGCTAATTCCTGATTATAACTTGGACGACAGTTTTGTCTCAGGTCGCAGACGTTTAATAAAAATTTTTAATATCTTGTAGTCCATGCGGGAGAGGTCGAAGATGCCTTCCTCCAGGGTGCTTAAGTCCACTGTTTTCACATTCTCGAATCCCAGACGAAGACTTACTTTCTCTGCGTAAAGGTTGATGGTATTTGTACAGGCTAATGTGTAGCCTTGCTTGATGCAAAGATCCAGACATAGCTGAAGGAAATGCATGAACATGATATGAACACAGCAACATGGGAAATAATAATATTAATATCAGGCAAAATGGAAGAATTTCGATTTTGTTGTCAACACTGATATCCAAGAATTACATTGTTTGATCTTTTATCATCTGCATTTATTATCTACCGGGTAATACCACCACATATGGCTTAACACAAACCTTTGCTACCTTTGTAGACACACCTAGATGAGAATAGTCAGGAAGGACACAAATGCGAGTACCATAGACGATGCGTTCCCTCTTTGTGCCCACGACTTCATCCATAAGTTTCCGCGTTATATACCACGCTCTAAGAATTCCAACCTGAAGGATAAACAACTCGCAATTACTGCAAAAAAACGTAAGCCCATATAACCTGGCAATTAACAGACAGTACAGATTTTGTTCACAGTTAGAACATACATTTATTATCACAATAATGTGTTACTTAAAATTCCTGTAAAATACTCAGCAGGTTTGTATAGCACTGTCTGCCAAACCATATTATATAATTGTTGAGAATTATTGCTTAAATTGTGTAATTTTAAAACTATGAAATTGCAGGCTTACTTAAAGCTGTTATCGTACCTTAGCTAATTTCAAAGCCCAAGCAATTTTAAAGGCAAAGTCATCCAGGATGCAGCCCACTACAGTTACTTAACATCCAGATATATATTTACTGCTAATTGAATGAGATCAAAAGGTGTAATGGGGCTTGTTAGGTGCTTGTACTCTCAAAACAGAGACGACTGCTACTTTGTGTATCTATATTCTCTACCAATGTGCTTCCAGCACATTAGAAATGTATTGCTGCTTTTAGATAATTAAAAAAAATGGTTACATCGCAGTTAACAAAACAAATAATTAGGTTCTGTACATATTGAGGCTCATTATGTAGAAACTGTCTCAGTGAATGCTATATTTTGAGGTTCATTATGTAGAAACTGTCTTAGTGAGTTGAGTTTCAGTCTCACATTCAGCATTAATTAAACTAAACATTTTATATCAAGAACAGTAACAAATAAGAAAAATAATTTCTGTTAATTAAATGTTAAGTAAGCATTTTCAACATATAAGTTTTCATTTAACTGTTAAGCAAGCATTTTTAACATTAGTCTTCAATTAACTGTTAAGTAAGCATTTTTAACATTTGTCTTCAATTAACTGTTAAGTAAGCATTTTTAACATTAGTCTTCAATTAACTGCTAAGTAAGCATTTTTAACATTAGTCTTCAATTAACTGTTAAGTAAGCATTTTTAACATTAGTCTTCAATTAACTGCTAAGTAAGCATTTTTAACATTAGTCTTCAATTAACTGCTAAGTAAGCATTTTTAACATTAGTCTTCAATTAACTGTTAAGTAAGCATTTTTAACATTAGTCTTCAATTAAACTGCAAAGTAAGCATTTTAACATTAGTCTTCAATTAACTGCTAAGTAAGCATTTTTAACATTAGTCTTCAATTAACTGTTAAGCAAGCATTTTTAACATTAGTCTTCAATTAACTGTTAAGTAAGCATTTTTAACATTAGTGAGGGAACTTGTGCACACAAGCAAGATCAAATATTAGTAAAGAAAGTTGTGTAGTGAGGGAACCTGTGCACACAAGCAATATCAAATATTAGTAAAGAAAGTAGTGTAGTGAGGGAACTTGTGCACACAAGCAATATCAAATATTAGTAAAGAAAGTAGTGTAGTGAGGGAACTTGTGCACACAAGCAAGATCAAATATTAGTAAAGAAAGTTGTGCAGTGAGGGAAGTTGAGCACACAAGCAATATCAAATATTAGTAAAGAAAGTAGTGTAGTGAGGGAACTTGTGCACGCAAGCAATATCAAATATTAGTAAAGAAAGTAGTGTAGTGAGGGAACTTGTGCACACAAGCAATATCAAATATTAGTAAAGAAAGTAGTGTAGTAAGGGAACTTGTGCACGCAAGCAAGATCAAATATTAGTAAAGAAAGTAGTGTAGTAAGGGAACATGTGCACGCAAGCAAGATCAAATATTAGTAAAGAAAGTAGTGTAGTGAGGGAACTTGTGCACACAAGCAATATCAAATATTAGTAAAGAAAGTAGTGTAGTAAGGGAACTTGTGCACGCAAGCAAGATCAAATATTAGTAAAGAAAGTAGTGTAGTGAGCGAACTTGTGCACACAAGCAATATCAAATATTAGTAAAGAAAGTAGTGTAGTGAGGGAACTTGTGCACACAAGGAAGATCAAATATTAGGTTACAAAGTAGTGTAGTGAGGGAACTTGTGCACAAAAGCAATATCAAATATTAGTAAAGAAAGTAGTGTAGTGAGGGAACTTGTGCACACAAGCAATATCAAACATTAGTAAAGAAAGTAGTGTAGTGAGGGAACTTGTGCACACAAGGAAGATCAAATATTAGGTTAAAGTAGTTTTAGTGAGGGAAAACTTGTGCACGCAAAGAAAGATCAAATATTAGTAAAGAAAGTAGTGTAGTGGGGGAAAACTTGTGCACACAAGCAAGATCAAATATTAGTAAAGAAAGTGTGTAGTGAGGAACTTGTGCACACAAACAATATCAAATTTTTAGTGAAGAAAGAAAGTGTAGTAAGGGAATTTGTGCACACAAGCAAGATCAAATATTAGTAAAGAAAAGTAGTGTAGTGAGGGAACTTGTGCACACAAACAATATCAAATATTAGTAAAGAAAGTAGTGTAGTGAGGGAACATTTGCACACAAACAATATCAAATATTAGTAAAGAAAGTAGTGTAGTGGGGGAAAATTGTGAAAACAAGCAAGATCAAATATTAGTAAAGAAAGTAGTGTAGTGAGGGAACTTGTGCACGCAAGCAAGATCAAATATTAGTAAAGAAAGTAGTGTAGTGAGGGAACTTGTGCACACAAGCAAGATCAAATATTAGTAAAGAAAGTAGTGTAGTGAGGGAACTTGTGCACACAAACAATATCAAATATTAGTGAAGAAAGTAGTGTAGTAAGGGAACTTGTGCACACAAGCAAGATCAAATATTAGTAAAGAAAGTAGTGTAGTGAGGGAACTTGTGCACACAAACAATATCAAATATTAGTAAAGAAAGTAGTGTAGTGGGTGAAGGGAAAATTTGGCCACAAACAATATCAAATTTTTTGGGAAAGAAAATGATTTTAAAAAGGGTAACTTGTGAAAACAAGGGACAAAGTGAGGTAATTTTATCAGATGAATTTATTCCTTGGGAGGGTTTAAAACGAAAAACTGGGAGGGTTTAAATAAAGGGTAAAACTTTTTGCTGAAATTTACCAGAACTGGTGACGAACTTATTACGCTTCAGGTAAGTGGTTCTACCAGTCAGACTGGTAATGAACTTATTGTTGAGTAAGGGTTTCCCCAGTCAGATGGTAGAACTTATTGCTTTAAGGTAAGTGGTCAACCAGTCAGACTGGTAATGAACTTATGATTGAAAGGTAAAGGTAACAACCAGTCAGACTGGTAATGAACTTATTGCATTGTAAGGTATATGGTACAACCAGTCAGACTGGTAATGAACTTATAGCATTGTAAGGTAAGGGTATACCAGTCAGACTGGTAAGGGAACTTATTGCCTTAAGGAAATGGTTAAACCCAGTCAGATGGTAATGAAATTTTTGCATTTTTTAAGGGTAAGTGGTATTACCAGCATGATGGTTTTGGGTAATGAAGTTATTGCGCTCTCAGGTAAGTGGTACAACCAGTCAGACTGGTAATGAAATTATTGCATTGTTAGGTAAGTGGTACAACCAGTCAGGCTGGTAATGAACTTATAGCATTGTTAGGTAAGTGGTACAACCAGTCAGACTGGTAATGAACTTATAGCATTGTAAGGTAAGTGGTACAACCAGTCAGACTGGTAATGAACTTATTGCATTGTAAGGTAAATGGTACAACCAGTCAGACTGGTAATGAACTTATTGCATTGTAAGGTAAGTGGTATTACCAGACAGACTGGTAATGAACTTATTGCATTGTTAGGTAAGTGGTACAACCAGTCAGACTGGTAATGAAATTACTGCATTGTTAGGTAAGTGGTACAACCAGTCAGACTGGTAATGAACTTATAGCATTGTAAGGTAAGTGGTATTTACCAGTCAGACTGGTAATGAATTTATTGGCTGTCGGGTAAGTGGTACAACCAGTACTGGAAGGCTTGGGTAAGGGGAGATTTAAATATTGCATTGTAAGGTAAGTGGTATTTCCAGTCAGACTGGTAATGAACTTATTGCATAGTAAGGTAAGTGGTATTACCAGTCAGACTGGTAATGAAGTTATTGCGCTGTCAGGTAAGTGGTACAACCAGTCAGGCTGGTAATGAACTTATAGCATTGTAAGGTAAGTGGTATTACCAGTCAGACTGGTAATGAACTTATTGCATAGTAAGGTAAGTGGTATTACCAGTCAGACTGGTAATGAAGTTATTGCGCTGTCAGGTAGGTGGTACAAACGGTCAAAAGGGATTTTATCATTTCAGAGACATGACAAGTTTCACAGTGAGTTGTCGTTGTTGTTCTTGATTCACCGGTACTCTCCCGGTCCGGGTCTTTTCTAGTTGGTGACCTGTCCTTGACTCCTTGTCTTTGGAGTGTTTAGAGACCTATGTCTCCCATGGAAGGAAGTACAAGTACCTTCTCAGCTTCGGGATCAACTGTCCCCAGGCCTAGCCCCATTCCCCACCCTCACAGAGCTCGTAGGGAGAAGCTAGGCCTCTGGTCTGCCATCTGTCTCGCCCCAATGGGGCTCGTGGGAATATCAGTCTTGGGAGCTGTAAGTGGTAGTAAGCTCCGCCTCTGGCACCATCCCTGGCCAAATAGGGCTCGTGGAAGTTGTATCTGATACACCTCCTCACAGTGAGGTGCTCGGCTCCTTTCCATGTCTGGTGTGGCTAATATTGAGTCGCAAAAAGAAAGGTTCCTAAATGCAAAAGCTGAATAGGTAAAATTGGTCAATTACCAAGAACTCATTTAAAGTTAAATCCTTTCAAGAAGAGCATTGCAAATTTCACCTATTCAGTACAACACAAACTATATTAAATACATACATACACACACACACATATACATATGTATAAAATATTATTTATATTTATATATATATATATATATATATTTAAAATATATATTTTATATATATAATATATATATATATATATAAAATATATATATATATATGAGATTAAAAAAGTTAAGAAAGCCTAGAGAACAAATGGATTTGTCAGTTAAAAATAGGAGAGGAGAGTTATTAAATGGAGAGGTAGAGGTATTGGGGAAAATGGAAGGAATATTTTGAGGAATTGTTAAAAGTTGATGAAGATAGGGAAGCTGTGATTTCGTGTATAGGGCAGGAGGAATAACATCTTTAGGGGTGAGGAAGAGCCAGTTGTGAGTGTGGGGAAGTTCGTGAGGGAGTAGGTAAAATGAAAGGGGGTAAGGCAGCCGGATTGATGGGATAAAGATAGAATGTTAAAAGCAGGGTGGGGGTATAGTTTTGGAGTGGTTGGTGCAATTATTTTTTTTAAATGTATTGAAGGGGTAAGGTACCTAGGGATTGCAGAGAGCATGCAAAGTTTTCCTTTTTATAAAAGGGAAAGGGGATAAAAGAGAGTGCAAAATTATAGGGGGATAAGTCTGTTGAGTGTACCTGGTAAAGTGTATGGAGAGTTATAATTGAAAGAATTTAAAAGTAAGACGGAGAATAGGATAGCAGATGAACAAGGAGGCTTTAGGGGAAAAGGGAGGGGGTGTGTGGACCAGGTGTTTACAGTGAAACATATAAAGTGAACATATTTTTGATAAAGGCTAAAGAGGTCTTTGTGGCATTTATGGATTTGGAAAAAAGGCGTATGACAGGGTGGATAGGGGGGCAAAGTGGCAGATGTTGCAGGGGTATGGTGTAGGAGGTAGGTTATGAAAACAGTGAAGAGTTTTTACGAGGATAGTGAGGCTTTAAGTTAGAGTATGAAAGGGAAAAAGGGGAAATTTTTTTCCAGTAAAAGTAGGCCTTAGACAAGGATGTGTGATGTCACCGTGGTTGTTAATATATTTATAGATGGGGTTGTAAGAGAAGTAAATGCGAGGGTCTTGGCAAGAGGGGTGGAGTTAAAAAAATAAAGAATCACACACAAAGTGGGAGTTGTCACAGCTGCTCTTTGCCCATGACACTGTGCTCTTGGGAGATATCTGAGAGAAAGTTGCGAGATTGGTGGATGGAATTTGGTAGGGTGTGCAAAAGAAGAAAATTAAAGGTGAATACAGGAAAAAGTAAGGTTTTGAGGATAACAAAAAGATTAGGTGAGAAAGATTGAATATCAGATTGGAGGGGGAGAGTATGGAGGAGGTGAACGTATTCAGATATTTGGGAGTGGACGTGTCAGCGGATGGGTCTATGAAAGATGAGGTGAATCATAGAAATTGATGAGGGAAAAAGAGTGAGTGGTGCACTTAGGGGTCTGTGGAGACAAAGAATTTGTCCTTGGAGGCAAAGAGGGGAATGTATGAGAGTTATTTTACCAACGCTCTTATATGGGTGTGAAGGTGGGTGAGAATGTTGCAGCGGGAGAAGGCTGGAGGCAGTGGAGAGTCATGTCTGAGGGCAATGTGTGGTGTGAAAAATAATGCAGAGAATTCGTAGTTTGGAAGTTAGGAGGGGTGCGGGTTACCAAAACTGTTGTCCAGAGGGCTGAGGAAGGGTTGTTGAGGTGGTTCGGACATGTAGAGAGAATGGAGCGAAACAAAAATGACTTCAAGAGTGTATCAGTCTGTAGGGGAAGGAAGGCGGGGTAGGGGTCGGCCTAGGAAGGGTTGGAGGAGGGGGTAAAGGGGGTTTTGTGGCGAGGGGCTTGGACTTCCAGCGGGCATGCGTGAGCGTGTTTGATAGGATGAATGGAGACAAATGGTTTTAATACTTGACGTGCTGTGGAGTGTGAGCAAAGTAACATTTATGAAGGGATTCAGGGAAACCGGCAGGCCGGACTTGAGTCCTGGAGATGGGAAGTACAGTGCCTGCACTCTGAAGGAGGGGTTTTAATGTTGCATTTTAAAAAAACTGTAGTGTAAAGCACCCTTCGGGCAAACAGATGGGTAAATGATGGTGAAAGTTTTTTTTTTCGGCCACCCTCCCTTGGGGGGAAATTTCGGCCGGTGTGATAATAAAAAATATATATATATTTTATATATATATATATATATATATATATATATATATATAATATATATATTATATATATATATATTCCTGGTTACCTGAAGGTTATCTAGAGGTTATTTCGGGATCAACGCCCCCGCGGCCCGGTCCAGGACCAGGCCTCCCAAAGGATCGGGGCCTGATCAACTAGCTGTTACTGCTGGCCGCACGCCGTCCAACGTACGAGCCACAGCCCGGCTGATCCGGAAACTGACTTTAGGTATCTGTCCAGCTCTCTCTTGAAGGCACCAGGGTTTATTGCAATTCCCCAAAATGCTTGATGGAGGCTGTTGAACAGTCTTGGGCCCCAGATACTTATTGTTTTCCCTTAGTGTCCCAAAGGGCGCCCCTATTTTTTATTGGGGGCATTTTGCATCGCCTGCCCAGTTCTTTTACTTTCGTAGGAGTGATTTCTGTGTGCAGTTTTGGGGACCATTCCTTCCAAGTTTTTCCAAGTGTAGATTTATGATATATCTCTCCCCTCCTCTGCGTTCCAACGAGTACAATTTCAAGTGCTTCCAAGCGTTCCCAGTAGTTAAGGTGCTTGAACAGAACTTATCCCTTGCAGTAAAGGTCTCTGACACTCTTGATCTGCGATTTCACCCTGCTTTGAATGGAGATGTTAATGTACAGCAGTATTCCAGCCTAGAGAGAACAAGTGATTTGAAAAGGATCATCAGGGGTTTGGCTCTCTCGTTTTGGAAAGTTCTCATTATCCATCCTATCATTTTCTTTGCACTGCGATCGTGGCACTTGTTTGATCCTTGAAAGTGGATCCTCAGACATTACTACTCCCAGTCCCTTACATTATTTTTCCGCTCTATTGTAGGCCCGGGAGTCAGTAGTTATACTCTGTTCTATTATTATCTCCTCCAGTTTTCCATAACGGAGTAGTTGGAATTTGTCCTCATTGAACATCATATTGGTTTACCGTGCCCACTGGAAAACTTTGTTTATATCTTTTTGGAGTAACCGCGTCCTCAGCAGATGACAGCCTCATGCAGATCCTAGATCATCCGCAAAGGATATACGGTGCTGTGATGTATATCTCTGTCTGTGTCTGATATGAGGATAAGGAATAAGAGGGGGGCGAGTACTGTGCCTTGTGGAACAAGCTCTTCACTATGGCAGCCTCTGATTTAACTCTGTTGACCACTACTTTTTGTGTTAAATTTGTTAGAAGTTGAAGACCATCTCCCATTTTTCCCCAGTTATTCCTTTAGCACGTATTTTATGGCTATTACGCCATGATCGCATTTGTCAAATGCTTTTGCAAAGTCTGTGTATATTACATCTGCATTCTGATTTTCCTTCCAGTGCATCCAAGGCCATGTCATAGTGAATCCAGTAGTTGTGAAGGCAGGAGCGACCCTGCCCTGAACCCATTTTGCCCTGGTTTTGTGCAGATTTTGGGAATCCAGTGTTTGCAATCCTGCTTCTTAGCACTCTTTCAAAGATTTTATGATGTGGAAACGTCAGACTATTGGTCTATAGCTCTTAGCTAATGCTTTGCTGCCACCTTTATGGAGTGGGGCTATATCCGTTTTTTTAAAAGTGCTGTGGAATTTCACCCATGTCCAAGCTCCCTCCTCCATAGTGTACTTAGGGCACACGAGAGGTTTTTTTGCAGTTCTTAATGAAAACAAGTTCCACGAGTCTGGGCCCGGGGCTGAGTGCAAAGGCATGTTGTCAATGGCTTTCGAAATCTATCGGAGTTAGGGTAATGTCGGAAATCTGGCATACATTTATGGAGTTTTGAGGCTCATTTATGAAGAAATCATTGGGTCGTCGATCCTCAGACCCATTAGTGGTTCACTAAACACAGAGTCGTACTGGGATTCAATATTTCACTCATTTCCTTGTTGTCATCTGTGTAATCCCATCCTGTCTGAGTAAGGCCCGATACTAATGTGGTATTTTTCCTTGTTTTTGGGATATGAAAAGAAAAAATTTTGAATTTCTTTCAATTTCACTAATAGCTTTTAAACTCCTCCTGCCCTCTCCTGGTTCCTGTAAGAGTCATTTAGCTTAAGTTCGATAGTTTCCACTTCCCTGGTCAGCGCTCCTTTTGTGTATCGATATCTAGCACTCCTGAGGAGCTCATGACTCTTCGTCTTCTTCTGTAGAGGGAGCGTCTTTTTCTCTCCAGTTTACTCCTGCTCTCTTCTTCTTTTTTAGGGGGGAAAATGGATAGAACAATGCTTCGGCTACCAGGAAGTTGATCCTTTCAAGGCACTGGTTTGGATCCAGTCATTTAAGACATCTTCCCAACATGTTTCGTTTAGGACATGGTTTACCTGGTCCCAGTTGATGTTCTTTTTGTTGAAGTTGTATTTTGTGAAGACACCCTTCACAGGTACATGCATTCTGCTGTTCAGGGCCCCAAAGCATGTACGTCTGGAATTCGATTAGGTTGTGATCGGAATTAGTTGTTTTTGATATTCTTATGTCTCTTATCAGGTCCTCATTATTTGTGAAGATAAGGGCAAGTGTTTTTCTCTAGTCTTTTTGGCTCCACATCTGCTGGCTTAAGGGGTGTTTTTCGCAGAGACTTAGTAGCTCAGTGTGTGTGACCTTTCATCTGCGCTACCTCCGGGGATTGTTTAGCTAAAAACATTATTTGCTACATTCTTCCATTTTGTATGCCTTAGGTTGAAATCACAAAGCAGTAAGATGTTTGGGGGTGGAGCTGGAAGGTTTCCAAAAAGTAATCAATTTTCAGTTTGTTGTTCCTTGAACTGTTGGGAGGTTGCATCTGGTGGCTTTATACAACCCAATGACTAGGTTTTGGTTCTCGATCTTTATTGATAGAACTGCAACAAACCCAATTTGTGGTGTTCAGCAACTCCGGCAGATAAGGGACTCTTTGACTTACATACATATTATATATATATAAATATATATAAAATATATATATATATAATATATATAAAAATATATATAATATATATATATATATATATATATATATATATTCAACAAGTCGGCCGTCTCCCACCGAGGCAGGGTGACCCAAAACAGAAAGAAAATCCCAAAAAGAAAATACTTTCATCATCATTCAACACTTCACCACACTCGCACATTATTACTGTTTTTGCAGAGGTTGCTCAGAATACAACAGTCTGAAAGCATACACATATAAAGATACACAACATATCCCTCCAATCTGCCAATATCCCAAACCCCTCCTTTAAAGTGCAGGCATGTACTTCCCATTTCCAGGGCTCAAGTCCGACTATATGAAAAAAACCGGTTTCCCTGAAACCCTTCACTAAATATTTTCCCTGCTCACTCTTCAACAGATCGTCAGGTCCCAAGTACCATTCGTCTCCATCACTCCTATCTAACACGCTCACCACGCTTGCTAGAAGTCCAAGCCCCTTTCCCACAAAACCTCCTTTACCCCCCCCTCTCTCCAACCCTTTCGAGGACGACCCCTACCCCGCCTTCCTCCCCTATAGATTTAAATGCTTTCCCTGTCATTCACTTTTATCCATTTTCTCTAAATGACCAAACCACCTATATATATAAACATTATATATATATAAAATATATATATATATATATATAATATATATATATATATATATAAATATATATAAATATATAATATATATATATATATATATATATGCAATAAGATCACAGTAAACAGGTGATTTCAGAATATGCAAAACAACCACTCTGAAAGAATAGAGAAATTCCAAGCGCTTTCGTGACAACTCACATTATCAAGGGAAATATGAAAGTAAGCATCCAAGGAAGCTATATAAAGGGTCTGGCCACACCTCACTATCAGATCCCTCAACGGTTAAACACCTGATGCGCGCCGACCCAACTTGGAGAGGTCCTTTGCACAACTCACCCCACAAACTATTCTACCCAATGGGAAGAATAGTTTGTGGGGTGAGTTGTTGCAAAGGACCTATCCAAGTTGGGTCGGCGCGCATCAGTGTTTAACCGTTGAGGGATCTGATAGTGAGGTGCTGGCCAGACCCTTTATATAGCTTCCTTGGATGCTTTACTTTCATAGTTCCTTGATAATGTGAGTTGTCACGAAACCGCTTGAATTTCTCTATTCTTTCAGAGTGGTTTGTTTTGCATATATATATATATATATATATATATATATATATATATATATATATATATATATATATATATATATAATATATATATAATATATATAGATAATATATAATATATATATATATATATATATATATATATATATATATATATTAATTAATTATTATTATTTATTATATTTTTTTATTATCACACTGGCCGATTCCCACCAGGGCAGGGTGGCCCGAAAAAGAAAAACTTTCACCATCATTCACTCCATCACTGTCTTGCCAGAAGGGTGCTTTACACTACAGTTTTTAAACTGCAACATTAACACCCCTCCTTCAGAGTGCAGGCACTGTACTTCCCATCTCCAGGACTCAAGTCCGGCCTGCCGGTTTCCCTGAACCCCTTCATAAATGTTACTTTGCTCACACTCCAACAGCACGTCAAGTTTTAAAAAAACCATTTGTCTCCATTCACTCCTATCAAACACGCTCACGCATGCCTGCTGGAAGTCCAAGCCCCTCGCACACAAAACCTCCTTTACCCCCTCTCTCCAACCTTTCCTAGGCCACCCCTACCCCCGCCTTCCTTCCACTACAGACTGAACACTCTTGAAGTCATTCTGTTTTACTCCATTCTCTCTACATGTCCGAACCACCTCAACAACCCTTCCTCAGCCCTCTGGACAACAGTTTTGGTAATCCCGCACCTCCTCCTAACTTCCAAACTACAAATTCTCTGCATTATATTCACACCAACATTGCCCTCAACATGACATCTCCACTGCCCCAGCCTTCTCCTCGCTGCAACATTCATCACCCATGCCTCACACCATATAACAGCGTTGTAAAACTATACTCTCAACATTCCCCTCTTTGCCCCCAAAGGGACAAAGTTCTTTGTCTCCACAGACTCCTAAGTGCACCACTCACTCTTTTCCCCTCATCAATTCTATGATTCACCTCATCTTTCATAGACCCTTTCCGCTGAAAACGTCCACTCCCAAATATCGAATACATTCACCTCCTCCATACTCTCTCCCTCCAACTGATATTCAATCTTCATCACCTAAT
This sequence comes from Cherax quadricarinatus, assembly GCF_026875155.1. NCBI lineage: Eukaryota > Metazoa > Arthropoda > Malacostraca > Decapoda > Parastacidae > Cherax > Cherax quadricarinatus. The sequence continues at coordinate 32,507,110 of NC_069437.1, forward strand.
CTTTTTTTTAACCTCATAACCTTACTCTTTCCTGTATTCACCTTTAATTTTTCTTCTTTTGCACACCCTACCAAATTCATCCACCAATCCCCTGCAACTTCTCTTCAGAATCTCCCAAGAGCACAGGTCATAAAGCAAAGGCCATTTTGTGACAACTCCCACTTTGTGTGTGATTTTTTATCCTTTTTTAACTCCACGCCTCTTGCCAAGCCCCTTTGCATTTACTTCTTTTTATTATATATGTATATATATATATATATATATATATATATATATATATATATATATATATATATGATGGCACACTAGCGGGTTTACAAGGAATCCCTCCTGCATGATCTTACACAGGTAATGACACGGGGACAGGAAATGGGTTTCATCCTGAATCCATCCAAATGTGAAATCATCTCAGTCAATCAACAAGTGATAATTGCAGTGAGATCAAAACTACCAGGAGCAGCAATCATTGCCCCCACAAACAGTGTCTTGTTAGGAGCACCTCTGGGAAGCAATGCCATTGACACAATTCTCAGGAAGAAATCGGAAGAGTTAAGGAGAATGGAAGAACGAATAGGCAATCTGGACACCCACGATGCCTTGTAATTTCTCACAAAGTGTTTGAGTCTGCCCAGGTTGACATATTTCCTAAGATGTGCACCTTCATATGATAACCCTATACTGCACGAATATGACAGTATCCTGAGGCAGATTTTTTACGAAAGTACTTAACCTTACTCTAGACGACGGGCAGTTGAACCAAGCTACACTTCCAGTCAGACTAGGAGGCATTGGTGTCCGCAAGTCATCACAGATTGCGCTACCTGCTTTTCTGTCTTCATGTATTGCATCCAGAGGGCTTGTAGCAGCGATTCTCCCTGAACATCTTAGGGACAAGATTGGAGTCCAGGACCAAAAGTTCATTGACGGAGCTATAAATCTGGAATAATCTAACGGCTCTAAAACCCAAACCCTGCTCCCCCCAACAACTACAAACAATCGCACTGGGATGGTCCAATAGTGGAAAATATAGCCGCAACAATGCTTCAGAGTGTGTCAGGGAAGGGTAGAGCCCGCCTCCCCGGCAGTGAGAGCCCATCATGCAGGGATTTTCTGTTGGCTGTTCCCAACTCCAGCCCTTTGGGACACGCCTCGACCCACAGACCATCCGCATCGGTGTTGCCCTTAGACTGCCGCCCCTATTTTCGCCGAACCAGGTGTAATTTGTGGCAGTGAAGCAGCAGACCGATTCGGGCACCAAAGGGCTTGTGTGCCGTTAAAAAAATCCAAGGGAAAAAAAAATTGCAAGACATGAGGAAGGGTTTAAAAACATTATCAAGAGGAGTCTTACAACAGCCGGATGCCCAACAGTAAGGGAGCCACCCCAGCTATGCAGATCTGATGGCAGCCAGAAGTGTCCAGATGGTATCACCATTAAAGCCTGGGCAGTGGGAAGCAGGGGGTGTGGGACATACATGTGCATCTTCCTTGGCTGATACCTACTCCAATACACCAGGGGAAGGAAGGGGGAGCTGCCCCGCTTTAGGGGGTCCCAAAAGTCTAGAAAATATGGAGAACTTGCCCATCATTATATGTTTGTTCCCATGGGCTCAGAGACCTTTGGCTCATGCGGAAAGAATGCATCTAAATTCCTTAAGGAGCTGGGAAAAAGACTCATCAGGGTAACTAGGGACCCAGGTAGCTAGTTTTTCTGTTCCAGCGGCTCAGTGCGGCTGTTCAAAGGGGTAATGCCTGCTGTATTTTGGGCACACGCCCCAGCTCTGAGGAGCTGGATGAGATTTTCGCCTTATAATCGGTGATACACACGTAACAACATTTACCTTATATGCCACCATTATATCAACAATGGATCTCTTAAATCTTTTGTACCATATTATGTACTAAAATATTCCTATTGGTAAAAAAAAAATATGAAAAGATGGGGTGGTAGGGGAAGTGGAATATTCAAACGGTTTCAGGAAGAAATCCAAATATTTTTCCTTGAAGCCTTTTTATCCGCTTCTCCGAGGCTATGGGTCCCACAGTTTACACCAGAGGTGGACCCCTAATATATATATACATAAATAAATAAATAAATAAATAAATAAAATATATATATATATATTATATATATATATATATATAATATATATATATATTTATATATAATATATATATATATATAATTATATATATATATATATAAATATATATATATATATATATATATATATGTGTGTGTGTGTGTGTGTATATGGACACATAATTTTTTCTATTAACATATCAGCCTATTCCCACCAAGGCAGGGTGGCCCGAAAAAAGAAAAACTTTCATCATCATTCACTCCATCACTGTCTTGCCAGAAGGGTGCTTTACACTACAGTTATAAAACTGCAACATTAACACCCCTCCTTCAGAGTGCAGGCACTGTACTTCCCATCTCCAGGACTCAAGTCTGGCCTGCCGGTTTCCCTGAATCCATTCATAAATGTTACCTTGCTCACACTCCAACAGCACATCAATATTAAAAATCATTTTCTCCATTCACTCCCATTAAATACACTCACACATGCTTGCTGGAAATCCAAGCCCTTCGCAAACAAAACCTTCAACCTCTAACATCAACATTTTCTTGGCCGACCCCTATCTTGCCTTCTTTCCACTACAGATTTATACACTCTTGAAGTCATTCTGTTTTGTTCCATTCTTTCTACATGTCCAAACCACCTCAACAACCCCTCAGCCCTCTGGACAATAGTTATGGTAATCCTGCACCTCCTCCTAATTTCCAAACTACGAATTTTCTGCATTATATTTACACCACACATTGCCCTCGGACATGACATCTCCACTGCCTCCAGCCTTCTCCTCGTAGCAACATTCACAACCCATGCCTCACACCCATATAAGAGTGTTGGTATAACTTTACGCTCATGCAATCCTCTCTTCACTTCCATGGACAAAGTTCTTTGTCTCCACAGAGTCTTAAGTGCACCACTCACCCTTTTCCCCTTATCAATTCTAGGACTCACCTAATCCTTCATTGACCCCTCTGCTGACACGTCCACTCTTAAGTATCTGAATACATTCACCTCCTCCATACTCGCTCCCTCCAATCTGATATCAAATCTTTCATAACCTAATCTTTTTGCTATCCTCATTACCTTACTCTTTCCTATATTCACTTTTAATTTTCTTCTTTTACATACCCTACAAATTCATCCATCAACCTCTGCAACTTCTCTTCAGAATCTCCCAGAAGCACAGTATCATCAGCAAAGAGCAACTGTTACAACTCCCACTTTGTGTTTGATTCTTTATCTTTTAACTCCACACCTCTTGCCAAGACCCTCGCATTCACTTCTCTTACAACTCCATCTATAAATATAGTGAACAACCAAGGTGACATCACACATCCTTGTCTAGCGCCTACTTTTTCTGGGAAATAATCTCCATCTCTCTTACAAACTCTAACCTGAGCCTCACTATCCTCGTAAAAACTCTTCACTGGTTTCAGTAACCTACCTTCTATACCATACACCTGCAATATCTGCCACGTTGCCCCCCTATCCACCCTGTCATACACTTTTTTTAAATCCATAAAGAAACTAGGTACCTTACCCTCTTCCATACATTTATTAAATTATAGCACCAACCATTCCAAAACTATATCCCAACCTACTTTTAACATTTCCATCTTTATCCCATCAATTCCAGCTGCCTTACCCCCTTTCATTCTACCCACTGCCTCACAAACTTACCCTACATTCACAACTGGGTCTTCCTCATTCTTATAAGATGTTATTCCTCCTTGCCCAATACACAAAATCACAACTTCCTTATCTTCCCTAGGCTTCCTCAACTTATTAATCTCACTCCAAAACTTTTTCTTATTTTCAACAAAATTTCTTGATAACATCTCACCCACTCTCTCATTTGCTCTCTTTTTACTCGGTCCTGAGAGCGTGGTTTTTGCCGACCACAGGATGGGTTCAGGGCACATTAATGTGCCATGTACCCATCCTGTGGTCGGTAGTCAAGTTATTGATGTGCCCTGAACCCATCCTGTGGTCAGGAGTCAAGATATTAATGTGCCCTGAACCCATCCTGTGGTTGGTAGTCAAGATACAGAATATCAAAATGGTATACAATACCGACAGGTTGGTAGGTAAGACACATAGGCAACATTTAGGCAATTATATTCCGAAACGTTTCGCCTACACAGTAGTCTTCTTCAGCCGAGTACAGAAAGTAGGCAGGAGCAGTGGAGATGTGAAGACGATGTAATCAGTCCATCACCCTTGAAGTCGTAGATTTGAGGTTGTCAGTCCCTCAGCCTGGAGAAGTTCTGTTCCAAAGTCTGGAAGTGACTGAAGATCAAGCGACATTGTTGAGACTTAGATACTGTCGGAAGGAGAGGTGGTCTTGGTACAGAAAAGAAAACACCTTGGACAACTTTTTCAAGTGAGAATTGTTTGATCTAAGAGGGACCTGACCTCCCAGTGGCTACATTCTCACTACTACTACTCTGCACCTCTCCTTCCGACAGTATTTAAGTCTCAACACTGTCGCTTGATCTTCAGTCACTTCCAGACTTTGGAACAGAACTTCTCCAGGCTGAGGGACTGACAACCTCAAATCTACGACTTCAAGGGTGATGGACTGATTACATCGTCTTCACATCTCCACTGCTCCTGCCTACTTTCTGTACTCGGCTGAAGAAGACTACTGTGTAGGCGAAACGTTTCGAAATATAATTGCCTAAATGTTGCCTATGTGTCTTACCTACCAGTCAAGATATTACTGAGACAAATAATTGAAGCTGGGTCTGGGATGCTGCCTTTTGATAACTATGAAAGTTACAGTCTTCATGAACTTGCTAAAATCGATGTTCAAATTGTAATGAGTTACTTATGCAAAGATGACTTAAACCACAAAAAAATATTACATTGTAGCTCATATGTATCTTTGAATAATTTATATTACCTAATATTTCAGCAAGATATGATTGAATTTAAAGAAGTTTCAGTAGTTTTGTGTTATTTACATTAACAAAAGCTAGGATACTTTTTTTTTTTGAGAATGGTTGTTAATGTACCACTGCGACAAAATAATTTAGCATTTCCTGCACATATGTGAGTGAATTGTCTCTGAATTCATTAATTTGATCACATTCAAGTCCATCTAGCAATGTTTACATTTAGTTATGTCTATATCAGCTGGTGATGTTGATACTTGTAACTCAGCCCAGCGGGGGATGTTGAACTTGTAACTCAGCCCACTGGGGATTTTATACTTTTAAACCCCTCAGCGGGGATGTTTTAAACTTGTAACCAGCCCCCAGCCTTGGGGGTTGATACTTGTAACCCCAGCCTCACTGGTGATGTTTATACTTGTAACCCCAGCCCCCGCTGGTTTAAGTTGAAATTTAAACGCAGGCCCCCCAGCTGGTAAAGTTGATACTTGAAAAATCAGCCTCAGCTGGTTATGTTTTAAAACTTTAACTCAGCCTCACTGGTGATGTGATACTTGTAACCCAGCCTCAGCTGGGGAAGTTTTAACTTGAAAATCAGCCTTCAGCTGGGGGAAAGTTGATACTTTAAAATCAGCCTCAGCGGTTTATTTTGATACTTGTAACACCGCCTCACGGTGATGTTGATACTTTTAACCCAGCCCCAGCTGGTATGGGGTTTAAACTTGAAAAATCAGCCTCAGCTGGTAAAGTTTTATACTTTTAAAACCCGCCTCAGCTGGGGAAGTTTATACTTGGAACTCAGCCTCAGCTGGGGATGTTGGGTACTTGTAACTCCCGCCTCAGCTGGATATGTTTTTAAACTTGAACCAGCCTCAGCGGTAATGTTGGGTACTTGTAATTTAGCCTCAGCTGGTATGTTGATAAATTTTTAACTCAACCTCAGCTGGGGAAAGTTGAACTTTAAATCACCCCCACTGGAAATGTTTAAACTTGTAACTCAAACCTCCTGGTAAAGTTGATACTTGAAACCCGCCCATGGTAAGTTGGGGTACTTTTAAACCCCCTCACTGAATGTTTTATACTTTTAAAATCAGCCCAGCTGGTAAATTTTTTAAACTTGAAAATCAGGCCTCAGCTGGGAAGGGTTTTTACTTGAAAATCAGCCTCAACTGGTAAAGTTTTTATACTTGTAACTCAGCCTCAGCGGTGAAAGTTGGGTACTTTTTAACTCAGCCTCAGCGGGATATGTTAAACCCTTTTAACTCAGCCCAGCTGGTAAAGTTGAAAATTGTAACTCAGCCTCAGCCCCTTTTTGGGAATGTTGATACTTGTAAAATCAGCCTCAGCTGGTAAATTTTATTTCTTGAACCCCCGCCTCAAACGGTAATGTTGATACCCTTTTAACCCCAGCCTCAGCTGGATATGGTTTATACTTTTTAACTCAGCCTCACTGGGAATGTTTTATACTTTAAACCAGCCTCAGCTTGGGGATGTTTATTTCTTGTAACTCACCCCAGCTGGTAATGTTTTATACTTATAGCTCCCGTCCAGCTGGGAATTTGATACTTGTAACTCAGCCTCACTATGATGTTTTATATTTTGTAACTCAGCCTCAGCTGGTTTATGTTGATACATCTTTAACCAGCCCCAGCTGGTTATGTTTATACTTTTAAAATCAGCCACAGCTGGGGATGTTGATACTTTTAAAATCACCTCAGCGGTGATGTTTATAAATTTTTTAACTCAGTCTCCCGCTGGGGATGTTGATACTTTTAACTCAGTCTCAGCTGGGGGGATGTTTATACCTGTAACTTTAGCCCCCAGCTGGTGAAGCGATACTTGTAAATCAAACCTCAGCGGGGAAAGTTGACACCTTTTAAAAATCAACCTCAGCTGGGGATGCTGATTTTTTAATTGAACGAAAACGGTGAAAGTTGTTTCCTTTTAAATGATCGTCAGCTGGTGAGTTTTATACTTATACTCAACCGGGGGAAAGGTTTATTTTCTTGGACCCAGTCTCAACTGGGGATGTTTATCCCTTTTAACTCGCTTCAGCTGTGATGGTTTTTAAAACTTTAACTGGGCGTCACAGGGGATGTTGAAAACTTATACTCAGCTGGGAATGTTGGGTATTTGGGGAACTCAGCCTCAGCTGGAGATGTTTATACTTGTAACTCACTGGTACGTTGATACTTGTAACTCAGCTGGTACGTTGATACTTGTAAATCACCACACTGGTAAAAGTTGATACTTTTTAAATCACCCCCCAGCTGAGGGTGTTTTAACCCTTTTAACTCAAACCTCAGCTGGGGATGTTGATCTATAACCCCAGCCCCACTGGTGAAATTTTTAAAAACCCGTAACCCCCCTCAGCCGGTTATGTTGAAACTTGTTTAAAACCCCGCCCAGCTGGTGAAATTGGGCCGTAACTTTTGCCTCAGCTGGGGAAGTTGAAAACTTGAACCAGGGCCCCACTGGGATGTTTTTAAACTTGTAAAACCCCCGGGTCAAACTGGTGATGTTAATACTTGTAACCCCAACCTCAGCTGGGATGTTGATAATTGTAACCCGCCTCAGCTGGTGAAGTTGATACCCCAAAATCAGCTTCAGCTGGTGACGTTAACATGTAACCCAGCCCCAGCTGGTGAGATAATACTTGTAACCCAGCCTCAGCCCTTTTTTTTTTTTCATGTTGATACTTTCAACCCCGCCTCCCCTGGGGGAAGTTTATACTTGTAAATCAGCCCCATCTGGTGATTTTTTGAACTGGTAACTCAGCCCCCACTGGTGAAGTTTTAACTTTTAACTCAGTCCCCAGCTGGTGATTTGAACTTGTAACTCAGCCTCAGCTGGGAAAGTTGAAACATGCAACCCTGCCCCCAGCGGGGGTTTTAAAACTTTTTTTAACCCCCGCCTCAGTTGGGATGTTAAAAACCCTTTTAACTCAGCCATCACCCTGGTGGGTGTTGAAAAAATTTTAACCCAGCCTCAGCCCGGTGAAGTTGAAAACTTTTAACTTAGCCTCAGATGGGGGATGTTGATACTTTTAACCCTGCCCCACTGTAAGTTGGGTAACCCGGGAACTCTGCCTTTTGCTTGTGATTGGGTTTATACATTGGGAACCCCCAGCCTCACCCGGTAGTTTTAAAACTTTTAACCAAACCTCAGCTGGTGAGGGTTTATACTTTCACTCACTGGTTTATGTTGAAAACTTTTAACTTTATCCACACCTGGAGATGTTGAAACGTAACTCACCCAGCTTTGGGGATATTTATAATTATAACTCAGCCCAGCCCGGTTGGGGGGGGTTTATACTTGTAACTCAAACCCCAGCTGGGGAAAATTTTATACTTTAAAGCAGCCTCAGCTGGGGGGATGTTTTAGGGGGGGTTTTAACCAAGCCCAGCTGGGGAGGGTTTAAAACTTTTAAAATCAGGGCCCCAGCTGGTGATGTTTTATATTGTAACTTTTAGCCTCAAACTGGTGATATTGATACTTTTAACTCCCCTCAGCTGGGACGTTTTATACATTTAACCCAGCCTCAGCTGGTGATCCCCAATACTTTTTAACCCAGCCTCAGCGGGGGATGTTTAAAAACTTTAAACCCAGCCACAGCTGGTGATGTTAAAAACTTTTAACCCCCGCCTAACTGGTAAGTTGATACTTTTTAACCAGCCCACTGGGGATGTTGATACTTGTAACTTAGCCTCAGCTGGTGATATTGATACTTATAAATCAGCCTCAGCTGGGGACTTAAACCTAAACCCACCTCACGGGATCCTAATACTTGTAACCCAGCCTCAGCCCGGTGATGTTAATACTTGAAACCCAGCCTCAGCTGGGATGTTTTAAAACTTTTAAAAACCCGCCTAAGCTGGGGGAAGTTTATACTTGAGCTCAGCCTCAGCGGGGATGTTGATACTTATAAATCAACCTCAGCTGGGGGATGTTGATACTTGTAACCTAGCCTCAGCTGGTATGTTTAAAACTTGTAACTCACCTCAGCTTTTGATGTTTAAAACTTGGGAAAACCCGCTTCAGCTGGGGGATGTTGATACTTGAAAATTTACCTGACTGGTGATGTTTTATAAATTGTAACCCAGCCACAGCTGGTGATTTTTTAAAACCTTTTTTCCCCCGCCTCAGCTTTAGGGTGTTTTATACTTTTAAACCAGCCTCGGGTGGTGATGTTTAAAAAAACTTGTAACCAGGGCCCCTTCCCGTGATGTTATACTTTTAACCCGCCCCCACTGGGGGGAAAATTGATATTTGTAAACCCTTTGCCTTTAGTTTTTGATTTTGAAAAGTAACCCCAAACCTCAGCGGGTGACGGGTTTATACATGTAACCTAGCCTCATCTGGGGGGAAAGTTAAAAACTTGTAAACCCCCGCCCCCGCCCCCGTGATGTTTTATAAAATTTTAACCCCCCGCCTCAGCTGGAATGTTTTATACTTGTAACTCTGCCTCCCGCTGGTGATGTTAATACTTGTAACCCCCGCCTCAGCTGGGGGAAATTTAAAACTTGTTTAAAACCCGCCCTTTTATGGTGATGTTGATACTTTTAAACTTTAGCCCCAGCTGGTAAGTTGATACTTGTTAACTCAGCCCAGCTGTTGACGTTTAAACATGTAACTCAGCAAACCCCGAAAAAAAAGGGGATGTTATACTTTTTTAAAAACAAAAAGGCACAAAAAAGTGACTGGAACAAAACATGGAAATTTTTTGAAAGGTCCAAGTCCCGGGCCGAAACGTCATCGTAAGCTTCTCTCTTTTATGTGCGGGTTATTTGTGTATTGTTTCTTTTTAAAAGGGGCCTCATTTTTGGGGATGTTTAAAAGAAACCCCCAAAAAATTTTTAAATCGGGCCCCACTGGGAAGTTGATAAATTAACTGAGCCTCAGCGGGGAGTTGAAAACTTCAAAATTTAGCCTCACTCGTGATGTTGATACTTGTAACTCAGGGCCCCAGCTTGGGGATGTTTATACTTGTAAAACCCCCCCCCACGGTGATGTTGATACTTGAACCCCTCAGTTTTTTGATGTTAATACTTGTAACCCAGCCTCACTGGTGATGCTGATACTTTTAAACCCTGCCCCACCCGGTGACGTTTTAAAATTTGTAAGCCACCTCCAGCGTGATGGGTTTATAAATGTAACTGAGCCCCACTTTATGTTGATAAATTGTAACTCACCCCAGGGTGATGTTTATTTCTTGTAACTCAGCCTCGCTCGTGAGGTTTATCTTTTAACTCGCCCCAAACTGGGGAATTGATACTTGTAACCAAAACCCAGCGGGATGTTTTATACTTTTAAATCACCTAAACGGGGGTTTTTGAACTTTTTAACTCAGCCTCAGCTGATTTGGGAAAATTTTTCACTCAGCCTCAGCTGGTTATGTTTTATACTTGTAACCCCAGCCCTAGCGGGGAGGGTTTATACTTGTAACCCTCAGCCTCACTGGCGAGGGTTTACACTTGTAACTCACCCCATGGTGAAAGTTGAATAAATCCCTAACCAGCCCCCCGCTGTTGATGTTTTTTACTTGTAAACCCGCCTCACCGGGGGAATTTTTTTACCCTTTTAACCCAGCCCCAGCTGGTGATGTTGATACTTGTAAACCCGCCTCAGCTGGTGATGTTAATACTTGGGAACTCAGCCCATCCGTTATATTGATACTTGGAAAAACCGCCTCAGCTGGTGATGTTGAAACTTGTAAACCCCGCCTCAGCTGGTGATGTGAATACTTGTAACAAGCCTCACTGGTGAATTTTTAAAACTTGTAAACCCCTTTCCTTTCCTGGGGATGTTGATACTTGTAAAAAACCCGCCTTTAGCTGGTGATGTTAATACTTTTAACCCAGCCTCCGCAGGGAGGGTAATACTTTTAACCCACCCCCAGCTGGTAATGGGTTTATAAATTTTAACTCTGCCTCAGCTGGTGATGTTTTAAACTTAACCCCAAACCTTGCTGGTGATGGTTTTATACTTGTAACCGCCCCTTCCCGCTTTGGGGATGTTGATACTTGGGAACACAAACCTCGCTGGGGCGTTTTTTATACTTTTAACAACTATGATGTTTATTTTTCTAACTCTTTCCCCACAGGTGAATTGAAACTTGTAACTCCCTCCACAGCTGGTGAAAGTTGAACTTTTTAACTCAGCCCCAGCTGGTGAAAGTTCATAATTGTAACTCAGCCTCAAACTGGTGAAGTTGAACTTGAACTCCCAACCTTCCTCACCTGGTGATTTTTTGATACTTGTAACCCAGCCTCAGCTGGTGAAAGTTTTATACATGTAACCCAGCCTCAGCTGGTGATGTTTTAAACTGTAACCCCGCCTCAGCGGGGGAAAATTAAAACCCTTTTAAACCAGCCCCAGCTGGGGATGTTAAACTTTTAAAACCCCCCCTCAGCTGGTGAAGTTGATTTCCTTTAACTTAGCCCAGCTGGGGATGTTTTAAAAATTGAAATCAGCATCAGCAGATTAGGGGGAACTTGTAACTCAGCCTCAGCTGAGGGTGTTAAACTTGGAACCCGCATCAGAAAGGTGATTTTATACTTTTTTTCTCAGCCCCAGCTGGGGAGGGTTTATACTTGTAACTCAGCTTTAGGGAGTGATTGGGTTCCTTTTTAAATCAGCCTCAAAAGGAATATTGATACCCTTGGGAATTGGGGCCCAGCGGGGGGAAATTTTATACTTTTAACTCAGCCTCGGGGAGGGGATATTGATACTTTAACCCAGCCAGCTGGGGATGTTGATACTTTTAACTCACCTCAGCTGGGTGGTTTTTAAAATTTTTAAATCAAAACCCCACAGGGGATGTTGATACTTTTTAACTCAACCTCAAACTGGGAGTTGATACTTGTAACTCAGCCTTTAGCTGGGAAGTTTTAAATTGTAACCCAGCCCAAACTGGTGAAGTTGATTTCCGTAACTCAGCTTTAGCTGGGGGGGCGTTCATACATTTAAAACCCCGCCTCACTGGTGAAGTTTAAAAACTTTTAAAAACCCCGGGCCCCAGCAAATCATGTTGATACCATTAACTCTTTTCGCGGTGATAAAGGGTTTTTTGGAACGCAAAACTCAGCTGGGGGAAATTTTAAAACTTGCAACCCGCCTCAGTGGAGAATTTTAAAACTTGTAACTCAAGGGCCCCATTTGTGATGTTTATACTGGGAACTCAGCCTCACCCGTGAAGTTGGAAAACTTGTAAAATTTAGTTTTCAGCTGGTGATGTTTTATACTTTTTAACTCAGCCCGCTGGTGATGTTGATACATGCAAACCCCGCCCCCAAACTGGTTTAGTTAATACTTTGTAACCCACCTCAATTTTGGGTTTTAATACTTTAACCAGCCCAACCCCCGGTGAAAGTGAAACTTTTAAACCCCCGCCCAGCTTGGGGAAGTTGGGTACTTTTTAACTTAGCCTCAGCGGGGGATGTTTATACCTTTTAAAAACCCCGCCTCACTGGGGAAGTTGATAGTTGTAACTCTGCCCTTTCTGGTGATGTTGATTTAAATTTAACTCCCCGCCCACGGGGATGTTGAAAAATTTTAACTCAGCCTCAGTTTTTGGTTGATACTTTCACCAGCTGGTGAGTTTTATACTTGAACTCATCCCCACCTGGAGATTTGAAACTTTTTAACTCCTTCCACAGCTGGGGATATTGATACTTATAAAACCCCAGCCTCACGGTGATGTTGATACTTTTTAACCCCAGCCCTTTAGCTTTGGGGAAGTTGATACTTTTAAATCACCTTTAGCGGGGGAAAGTTGATCTTGTAAACCCAAACCTCACCCTGGTGATGTTTAAAAATTTGGGAACTCAGGCCCCAGCTGGTGATGTTGATACTTGTAACTTTGGGCCCCACTGGGGATATTGGGTCTTATAACTCAAACCCCTGGGGACGTTGAAAACTTGTAACCCGCCCCCAAAACCCGGGGATATTGATCCCGGAAAACCCCCTCAGTGGTGATGTTGAACTTGGAAAAAACCCGCCTCAGCCCGGTATTTAATAAATTTTAAACACAGCCTCGCTGGGGATGTTAATACTTTAACCCGCCTTACCTGGTGATGTTGGGTTTCTTGTAACTCAGCCTCGCTGGTGATGTTAATACTTGAAACCCAGCCTCAGCAAAGGGGGAGGATAAACTTGTTTAAACCCCCTTTGGGTGGGAATGGGGAACTTTTTAACCCCGGGCCCCAGCTGGTGATGTTAATAAATTGTAACCCAGCTTTTTGTGGGGGTGTTTATACTTGTAACTCAGCCTCAGCCGGTGAAGTTATACCCTTTTTAAAAACAGCCTCAGCTGGTGAGGGTTTATACTTAAAATCAAAAATGATGTTTATACTTCTAACTCTCCAAAACAGGGGATATTGAAACTTGGAAAATCATCCACAGCTGGTGGGTGTTTTAGACTTTTAAAATCAGCCTCAGCTGGTCATGGGTTTATACTTGTAACTCAGCCTCAGCTGGGGAAATTTAAAAACTTGTAACTCGCCCAAACCCGGTATTTTTAACTTTTTAACCCCCTCAGCTTTTGATGTTGAACATGAACCCAGCCCCAGCTGGTGATGTTAATTAAATTGTAAACCCCCGGGCCCCAGCTGGGGATGTTTAATTTTGTAAAACCCGCCTCAGCTGGTGATGTTAAACTTTTAACCCAGCCCCACTGGTGAAAATTTTATACCTTAACTTTGCCTCAGCTTTGGGGATGTTGATCTTTAAACTCAGCTTTAGCAGATATGTTTTATACTTTAACTCAGGCCTCAAACTGGGATGTTAATACTTGTAACTCAGCATCAGAATTGGGGGTGTTTTATACTTTTAACTCCCCCTTGGGGATGTTTTATTTCTTTAACTCACCTCAGCAGGTGAATTGATTTTAAACTCAGGCCCCAGCTTGAATTTTTGATACTTTTTAACTCAGCCTCAAACTGGGGATTTGACACTTGTAACCCCCTCCCGGGAGGTGGGTTTGATACTTATAACTAAACTCACCTCAAGGGAGATGGGTTTATACTTTTAACTCCCGCCTCAGCGGGGGATGTTGAAACTTTTAAAATCAGCCTCACGGTGATGTTGATACTTTTTAACCCCGCCCCCAGCTGGTTTATTTGGGTTTCTTTTAAAATCAGCCTCAGCTGGTGATGTTGATAATTGTAACCCAGCCTCAGCTGGTGAAGTTGATACTCGGAACTCCGCTTCCCCTGGGACGTTCCAAAATTAACCCAGCCTCACGGTGTGTTAATACTTGGGAACCCAGCCTCAGCTGATCATGTTGATACCATTAACTCGGCCCATTTGGGGATGTAGTTTTTTGTAACGCGCCTCAGCTGGTGATGTTTATACTTGCAACCCAGCCCCCAGCCCGGAAAATTTTTAATTTCTTGTAACTCAGCCTCACTTGTGATGTTGATACGGTAACTCAGGGCCCCACGGGGGAAGTTGGGAAAATGTAAATCATCCCCCAGCTTGGGGAGTTGATATTGTAACCAGCCCCCCAAACTGGTGCCCTTGGGTTTCAGGGAACCCTGGGGCCCAGCTGGTGATGTTTTAAAACTTGTAACCAGCCTCCCTTGGGGATGTTTAAACTTTTAACCACCCACCCTTGGGTGTGTTGAAAAACTTTGGTTAACCCAGCCTCAGCTGGTGATGTTGATACTTTTAACCCTGCCCATGGGGAAGTTGATAGTTTTTAAAATCTGCCTTAGCTGGTATGTTGATAATTTTAACCCCAGCCTCACCCGGTGATGTTGATAAATTGTTTAAATCAGCCTCAGCTGGGGATGTTGATACTTTCACTCGCTGGGGATGTGATACTTGTAACTCATCCTCACCGGAGATGGGTTTAAACTGTAACTCTCCACACTGGGGATATTGGGTCCCTTTTAACTCAGCCTCAGCTGGTGATGTTTTTTACTTGTAACTCAGCCTCAGCGGGGAAAAATTATACTTTTTAACTCAGCCTCAGTGGAGATGGTTTTACACTTTTAACCAAGCCCCTGGTTATGTTAATACTTGAACCCCCCAGCCTCAGCGGTGAGGGTTTATACTTGGAACTTAGCCCAGCCCGGGTATATTGATACTTTTTAACTCCAGCCCCCAGGGGGTACCCTTTTATACATAAACCCCAGCCCAGCTGGTTTAAACCTAAAACTTGTAACCCACTCAGCTGGGGAGGTTTTAAAATTTGAAACCCCCGCCTTTAGCGGGATGTTAATCCCTTTTTTCCCAACCTAAGCCCGGTGAAGTTGATACTTGTAGCTCAGGCCCCCAACTGGGATGTTGATACTTTTAAATCAACCCCCGCGGGAATTGGGATACTTTTTAAAACCCCGCCCCCAGCTGTAGAAAATTGACAAATTGTATCAGCCGAGCTGGTGATATTATACTTGTAACCTAGCCTCAAATTGGGGATGTTAATACTTGTAACCACCTCATTTTGTGATGTTAATACTTGAAACCCCCCTTCAGCTTTGGGGATGTTGATACTTGTAATTTCCAAACCTCCCGGGGGATGTTGATACTTGAACCCAGCCAAAAAGCTGGGGATGTTTAAAACTTTTAACTCAGCCTCTTTCCCCTGATGTTGATACTTTTTAACCCGCCCCCCACTGGTGAAGTTGATATTTGTAACTTAGCCCCCCAGCTTGTGTTTTTTATACTAGTAACTCACCCCAGCTGGTTTCGTTGATAATGTAAACCTAGCCTCATCTGGGAGGGGTTTAAAACTTGTAACCTAGCCTCAGCTCGGGAAAATACTTGTAAACCCCCCCCCCCTCAGCTGGGAAGTTGATACTTGTAAAATCGGGCCCCAGCTGGGAGGGTTTAAAACCTTTTAAAACCCCGCCCAGCTGGTGAAGTTAAAAAATTTTAATACCCGCCTTAATGGGGATTGGGGTTTACCTTTTAAAATCAGCCCCAGCTGGTAGTTAAAACTTGTAACTCAGGGCCCCACCGGTTTGGATGTTGATACTTGTAACCAGCCCCACTGTTGAAAGTTTTTATACATGTAAAATCGGGATCAGAAAGGGGATGTTTTATACTTTTTAAAAAACAAAAAGGGACAATCCGTGCGGGGCAATACATTGACTTTGTCAAAGGTCCAAGTCGGACCCAAACTCGTCGAAGCTTCTCTTTTTTTAAGTGCGGGTTATTTGGTATTGATACTTTTTTAAATGGGCCCCAACTGGTGATGGTTTTTAAAATGTAACTCAGCCCGCTTTTGATGATAATCTTTTTTAAATCCCGCCCACTGGTGATGTTGAT
>NC_069437.1:32523855-32546027 GCF_026875155.1 Cherax quadricarinatus
CCAGGCAGGATGCTTCATACACCTCTCTTAATGACACACACCTCGCAACTTTTCTGACGGGACAAGACGCAACTTTCTGGGTCGTCTTTGTTTCCTTTCAGTTTCTTCACAAGGAAACTCAGAGACCAAGATGGTGAGGAGATCGTCTCTAGGACACCAAGGAAACAATATTGTCATGGATTACAATACACACACGCCCTTAAAAACATCTAACAAGCTGAATTACTGAAGACGGGATACTACGAACCTGCGTGTGCTCCAGTAACTGCAGTTAAACAATCACAAATAGGTAATTCTCTTTCTGTCTGTTTCTTTCTTTCTCTTTGCTCGGTCGAGCGCGCACGAATCCGTAAACACACACACACACACACACACACACACACACACACACACACACACACACGCGCACACACGCACACACACACACACACACACACACACACACACACACACACACACACATCTCTCCGTGGGTCCTTAGAGAGGGAGCAGAGAAGTTGTGTGTGCCACTAACAATTTTCAACACATCCATTAAAACTGGACGACTATCTGAGCTATGGAAGACGGCAAATGTAGTCCCCATTTTTAAGAAAGGAGACAGACACGAGGCACTAAACTATAGACCAGTATCACTGACGTGTATAGTATGCAAAGTCATGGAGATTATCAGGAGGAGAGTGGTGGAACACCTAGAAAGGGAAACAAACTTATGAACGAAAACCAGCAGGGATTCAGGGAAGGCAGATCCTGTTACAGGAGTTTTATGACAATGTAACGGATGTAAGACACGAGAGAGAAGGGTGGGTAGATTGCATTTTCTTGGACTGAAAAAAGGCCTTCGACACAGTCTCTCACAAGACATTAGTGCAAGAGCTAGAGGATCAGGCATGTATAACAGGAAGGGCACTGCAATGGATCAGAGAATACCTGACAGGGAGGCAACAACAAATCATGGTACTTGACAAGGTATCAAAGTGGGCGCCTTTGACAAAAGGGGTTCCACAGGGGGCAGCCCTAGGACCAGTGCTAGTTTTGGTATATGTGAATGACATGACGGAAGGGATAGACTCAGAAATGTCCTTATTTGCAGGTGATGTAAAGTTAATGAGGAGAATTAAATCGGATGAGGATCAGGCAGGACTACAAAGAGACCTGGACAAGCTGGAAGCTTGATCCAGCAGCTGGCTCCTCGAATTTAGCCCCGCCAAATGCAAAGTCATGAAGATCGGGGAAGTGCAAAGAAGACCGCAGACAGAGTATAGGCTAAGTGGCCAAAGACTGCAAACCTCACTCAAGGAAAAGGACCTTGGGGTGAGTATAATACCGAGCACATCTCCTGAGGTGCACATCAACCAGATAATTGCTGCAGCATATGGGCGCCTTGCAATCCTGAGAATAGCATTCCGATACCTCAGTAAGAAATCGTTTAAGACTCTGTACACCGTGTACGTCAGGCCCATACTGGAGTATGCAGCACCAGTCTGGAACCCACACCTGATCAAGCACGTCAAGAAATTAGAGAAAGTGCAAAGGTTTGCAACAAGGCTAGTTCCAGAGCTAAGGGAAATGTCCTACGAAGAAAGGTTAAGGGAAATCGGCCTTACGACACTGGAGGACAGGAGGATTAGGGGAGACATGATAACGACATACAAAATACTGCGAGGAATTGACAAGGCGGACAGAGACAGGATGTTCCAGAGATGGGACACAGAAACAAGGGGTCACAATTGGAAGTTGAAGACTCAGATGAGTCAAAGAGATGTTAAAAGTTTTGTTTATCATAGTCCGGGAAGGGGAATAGTCTGGGAAGTGATGGATGGGGGCAGGAACCCGTACTTTTTTTTTAAAGAGGGGTTGTAAAGCAATGGACAGGGGAGAGGGGACCTATAGCGTCGTTTGAGTACACACACACACACACACACACACACACAGGGGATAATGGGAGTCACAGGGGGAGGGGAAAGGGGAGATCCTGTTTGTCTAGGGGCTAACAAAACAAAGGGGAAACTTAGTGAAAGAAAGCAGGAGGGAAAAAAGCGTTTAAGATTCATAAGGTGATGGGGGGGGGGACAGACCAGGTGGCAAATTTTCGGGAATTGGGGTGGTTACAAGAAAAAGGAATCGGCCTCTCAAGTAATTTTCAACAAATAAACCCCGAACCATGATCCGCAGGAGAAAAGGGCTGAGAGGCAAGCAGGGTTCCGGAGTGTGTACCTCGATCGGACAGAACACAGGACGAAAGGAAAACAAGGAAAGAGAGAGTTCAAAAACAAAGAGAAAGGGAAAGGAAAAGAAAAAGGAGAGCAGAAAACCCCGGTCAAATGGGGAAGACAACGCACCCCCCAGAAACAACCTGCAGAAGGATCCCCCACGACACCCCCAAGGGAAATGAACAAGCAAACCCAAACCCCACCACCGATCCCCCTGTTTCCATCCCCCCCCACCACAGTTTCAATTAGAACAGAATTGAAGGTTTGGTACCAAACAGATGGATTAACGAATAAAAAGAGGGAAAAGGAAGAAAGAATCAATGAGAATCCCCAACCCAAAAAGCATTTTTCAAAACAAAATCACGGAAAAATAACAGATGCAAAAATTCCCACCCGGATACCAATCATAGGGAAAAATAGAAGGGGGGGGGGGAGGTGGGGGGCTCGCTCTAAAAAAAAGATGGGGAAAATTCGAGAAAATGGAAGGATAGATAACGGGGGGAAAGAGCTCAAGCAGGGCACTTCACGGGGAACACAAATGGGCCTTTTCATGATGTATAATCCCCCACGAACTGCAGGAGGCCCAAAGAGGGTAGAAAACAACAAGCAATGGTTTGGGCACACTTGCTGAGGTGGCAAGAAACTACTCCCCGAGAAAATTTCTGGTTTGAGGGGTTTCAACCCCAGGGGGTTGACGGGGAAAAACCCGGGCCACATGGGGGTCCCGAAACTGGAGACCAGGATTTTGGCGTGGGCTGGAAACCCCTGCACCCAAAATGTTTTAAAAAAAACAAAACCCGATGAAGGGAGGATAACCACAAGATTGGGCTTTTGTTTTACCCTGGCAGCTCAGATATTGAGGACATCAAGTATGAGAGTCCCCTAGGAGCTAGCGACCATGTGGTCTGTGCTTTGAATACATAGTAGAGCGGGCAAGTGGAGAGAATAACAGGAGTTGAATGGGAAAAGCCTTGACTAAAAAAAGAGGGACTACATAGGGTTAAAAGAACTTCCTGCGGAGGTCCAGTGGGACAGAGAACTGGCAGGAAAGCCAGTAAATAAAATGATGGAATATGTAACAACAAAATGCAAGGAGGCAGTGGAAAGGTGGTTATTCCCAAGGGCAACATAACAACGGGAAGACCAGAACGAGCCCCTGGTTTACCCGATGGTGTAAGGAGGCAAAAACAAAGTGCACTAGAGAATGGAAAAAAGTACAGAAGGCAGAGAACACAAGAAAATAGGGAGATCAGTCGCAGAGCCAGGAATGAGTACGCACAGGTAAGGAGGGAGGCCCAGCGACAGTATGAAAATGACATAGCATCGAGAATCAAGACTGACCCGAAACTGTTTTTATAGCCACATCAGGAGGAAGACAACAATAAAAGGGACCAGGTGATCAAAATAAGGACAGAAGGGGGAGAACTCACAAGAAATGATCAGGAGGTATGTGAGGAGCTGAACGGGAGATTTAAGGAAAGTTTTTACAGTAGAGACAGGAAGGGCTGTGGGAAGACAGCACAGAAGGGAACATCAAGAGGGAATATACCAAAAAGTGTTGGATGACATACGAACAACTGAGGAGGAGGTAAGAAGCTTTTAAGTGACCTTGACACCTCAAGACGATGGGACCCGGACAACATCTCCCCATGGGTCCTTAGGAAGGAGCCCGAGATGCTGTGCGTGCCTCAACCCACAATCTTCAACACATCCCTTGAAACTGGCAACTACCTGAAATGGAAGACAGCTAATGTAGTCCCCATATTTAAGAAAGGAAACAGAAATGAGGCACTAAAAATACAGACCTGTTCTCTGACATGTATTGTGTGCAAAGTCATGGAGAAGATTATCAGGAGGAGAGTGGTCGAACACCTGGGAAAAGGAACAAGATTATAAATGAAAACCAGCAGGGTTCATGGAAGCAAATCTTGTATCACAACCTCCTGGAGTTTTATGACAAGGTAACAGAATAAGACACGAGAGAGAAGGTGGGTAGATTGCGTTTTCCTAGACTGCAGGAAGGCCTTTGACACAGTTCCCCACAAGAGATTAGTGCAGAAGCTGGAGGATCAGGCGCACGTTTAAAAGGGAGGGGACTGCAATGGATAAGGGAATACCTGACAGGGGGCAGCAACGAGTCATGGTACGTGAAGAGGATCACAGGGGCGCCTGTTACGAGCGGGGTCCCACAGGGGTCAGTTCTAGGACCAGTGCTATTTTTGATATATTGAACGAAAATGATGGAAGGAATAGACCTGAAGTGTCCTGTTCGCAGATGACGTGAAGTTGATGAGAAGAATTAAATCGGACGAGGATGAGGCGGACTGCAAAGGACCTGGAAAGGCTGGACATGTGGTCCAGCAACTGGCTTCTCGAATTCAATCCAAACCAAATGCATCATGAAGATTGGGGAGGGGCAAAGAGGGCCGCAGACAGAGTATAGGCTAGGTGGACAAAGACTACAGACCTCACTCAGGGAGAAAGACCTTGGGGTGACCCTAACACCCAGCACATCACCGGGGGGACCATAACCAAATAACCGCCCAAAATACCGCCCTGGCCCGAAATGGGTTCCGTCCTAAAAATCCTTTGGACATTTTATGTTCCCTTTTTGAGTATGCCCCCCCTTGGAACCCACCCCTGGTAAAGCACGCAAGAATTAAAAAACAAAGGTTTAAACGCCCCCAAAGGTTTGGGAAAAGGTTTTTTAAGGGAACGGACTGACGAATGGAGGACAAAAGGGGGGGAAAAAATTAAGAATCGAAGCGGGGAAAAAAGGTGGGGGAAGGGGAGAGAGGAAAAACAAGGGGTCACAACTGGAAGCTGAAGACTCAGCGAGCCCACGGGGACGTTAGGAAGTATTTCTTCATTTCTAGATTTGTCAGCAAAGGGGGAATAGCCTAGAAAGTGAAGTAGGGAAGCAGAACCATACATGTTTAGAAGAGGATGACAAAGCTCAGGAAGCAGAGAGAGAGGATCCAGTGCGATCAGTGAGAGCGGGGCCAGAGCTGAGTCTCGACCCCTGAAACCACAATTAGGTGAGTACAATTAGTTAGTACACACACAACAACACACGCACACAAATGGTAACTAACACAACACACACACACACACACACACAACACACACACACACACACCCCACACCCCACACCACACACACACACACACACTCACACACACCACCACACACATTATAGAGCATAATTAATTACAACGGGTGCAACTATTTAAACTGCATTGCTCACTTGTAAAACATTAGAATTTAATTAACTTGACGTAATTAAATAAGTCACTGCTTTTCTTATAGTTATGCCTTGAATACACGTTTACTGAATTCCCCTTTTCTTCAGTGCTCCGCCAACAGAAATGTTTAAGTGTATCTCATCGTTTTTTGCTCAAGCTCTGGGAAAAAGTTGCATATGTTTGGATAGTATCCAACTCCATAGAATAGAAAGTGAATCCCTAATACACCTCTTCTATTCATTGCACCTATAATGGTTACAGGCTGATGACTGTACTGGTGACTCCGCATATTTATGCAGCTTGCGATGCTTTTATTCATACTCACGTGTTAAAATCCTTAAATTGTAATGGATACAAGTTAAGGCTTTATAATGTTTTGTTGTAAAAATGGTCCATGGTAAATTAAGAAATAAAAATATAGTGGGTGCAAGCTCTTCAGTTGAGTGTGTTCACTTTTAAGCCGTGAGTGCTTATCACTTGGCCGATTTTCTTCTCTCAGCAACCATCACTGCAACCAGTACACATCTAGAACTCACACAACCTTCATATTGCAATAGTTTTCCGTCTTGCTGTTCTTGTTCACACTGCTGTTCCTCTTCACACTACAAGCATATTTGCGGCACAACTGTAGTAATATGTAAATATATATGCCCGTGTATTATTCAAATAATTTCAAAACTATTCACACACACACACATCAATATTATATATATATATATATTATATATATATAATATATTATTATATATATTATATATATGAAGATTGAGACCCCTTATGCAACATAGGGAATCTTTATTCAGGAAACGTTTCGCCACACAGTGGGTTCATCAGTCCAATACCAAAGAAAGGGAAAGGCGTAAGGAGAGGAGGAGAATGAGGTAATCAGTCCCCAACCTGGAGTCGATGTGTTCAGTCCATCAATCTTGTAGAATGTACAGCATAGGGCGTAGACGTGGCTTATATACTGTAGAGAGGTGAGGTGAGCAGGCGGAGGCGGGGGGTCATTTGTGGTACCATCCACTAGTCGAAGTAGGTCTTCGTCCAAAGGTTGAACAAGTGTTGAAGAATTCTTTTTAACAAGATCCCATGATGCTGCTGTGTTGACAGTTGTGATGAATGGGTTTGAAAAACCGACAAGTTGAAGATTGAGACACTTATGCAACATATGGGAATCTTTATTCAGGAAACGTTTCGCCACACAGGGCTTCATCAGTCCAATACAAAGAGGAAGGCGTAAGGAGAGGAGGAGAATGAGGTAATCAGTCCCTCAACCTGGAGGTCGATGTGTTAGTCCATCAATCTTGTAGAATGTACGTTTCCTGAATAAAGATTCCCATATGTTGCATAAGTGTCTCAATCTTCAACTTGTCGGTTTTTCAAACCATTCATCATATATATATATATATATATATATATATATATATTATATATATATATATATATATATATATATATATATATATATATATATATATATATATGATGGGGTCCACCTCTGGTGTGAATTTTGGGACCCACAGCCTCGGAGAAGTGGATAAAAAGGCTTCAAGGAAGAATATTTGGATTTCTTCCTGAAGCCGTTTGAATATTCCACTTCCCCTACCACCCCATCTTTTCATTCTTTTTTACCAATAGGTATATTTTATTACATAATATGGTACAAAAATGTTTAAGAGATACATTGTTGATATAAAGATGACATACACAGTACATGAGATGTGAGAGATAAATGTCTAGTACATATTGTTACATGTTTGTCACTGATTATAATGCAAAAATCTCATCCAGCTCTTCAGAACTGTGGCGCGTGCCCAAAATACAGCAGGCATTACCCCTCTGAACAGCAGCGCTGAGTCGCTGGAACAGAAAACTAGCTGCTCTGGGATCCCTAGTTACCCTGATGAGACTTTTGCCTAGCTCCTTAAGGAACTTTGATGCACTCTTTCCCCATGTGCCAAGGGTCTCTGAGCCTATGGGAACAAACACATAATGATGGGCAAGTTCTAAATATTTTCTAGACTTTTGGGACTCCCTGAAGCTGGCGGCTGCCCCTCCTTCTTCCCTGGTGTATTGGAGATAGGTATCAGCCAAGGTAGACGCACATGTGTAGTCCCACATCACCTCTTACCGTTTGTCCAGGCTTGAAGTGTGATACCATCTGGACGCTTCTGGCTGCCATCAGATCTGCATAGTTGGGGGTGGCTCCCTTACTGCTGGGCATCCGGCTGTTGTGAGGCTCCTCTTGATAATGTTATTAACCTCATGTCTTACAATCTTTCCCTCGGATTTACGGCACACAAGACCATGGTACCCGAATCGGTCTGCTGCTTCACTGCCACAAATACACCTGTGTTCGGCGAGAATAGGGGCGGCAAGTCGAAGGGCAACGCCAATGCGGATGGTCTGTGGGTCGAGCCGTGTGCCGAGGCTGGAGTTGGGAACAGCCAACAGAAAGTCCCCTGCATGAGGAGCTCTCCCTCCCAGGAGGCGGGCTCTATCCTTCCCTGACACACTGAAGCATTGTTGTTCTCCACTATCGGGCCATCCCAGTGCGACTGTTTGTAGTTGTCGGGGGAGCAGGTCTGGTTTCAGAGCCCGTTAGATTATCCCAGATCATAGCTCCGTCAATGAACTTTTGGTCCTGGACTCCAATCTTGTCCCTAAGATGTTCAGGGAGAATCGCTGCTACAAGCCCTCTGGATGCAATACATGAGGACAGAAAAGCAGGTAGTGCAATCTGTGATGACTTGCGGACACTAATGCCTCCTAGTTTGACTGGAAGTGTAGCTTAGTTCCACTCCCCATATGCATCCTTCCTTTCTGTTCATCTTTCCTCCATATCTCTTTAGGTTTTCCTTCTCTATGCCAAGTCTCACACTGAAGAAACAGTTGCACCAGAATCACGCAGATCCATTGTCTTTCTTTATTTACTTGTTTGCGAAAGCACATTGTCGAGATTGAAAAAATATATGTAAAATGAACAAGCCTTTGAACCTGCCTGTACCTTTCTTCACAAACGAAATTAATTATGGCCAGAATTACGGAAGGCGAAGTTAATCAAAGGTCAGAATAATATTCACGATTTAGCTCAAATTTTCAGAGGAATTACCGCTGGTGGGGAAATTCTCCAGCACTTTTCTTTTCTTTCCAGGTAGTGTAAAGAAAGTGTTCGTGTCACTGTAACTTTGTAAGAGCTAATAAGTGTTCGTGTCACAGTGAATGTGTAAGTGTTAATGTCACTGTAACTTATATGTTAGTGTTCGTATAATTGTAATGTGTAAGAGCTAGCAAGTGTTTGTGTCACTAGCTTTGTAAGAGTTATAATTATTTGTGTCACTGTAACTTGCCTAGACGTAGGTGGTTGGCCAAGAAACCTGGCACTTCCATGTTTGGTGTTGGTGAATCTGGCACTTCCAGACTTGGTTGTTGGGGGCCCCTGGCACTTCCAGACTTGGTGTTGGTGCCCCTGGCATTTCCCAGATTTGGTGTTGGTGCACCTGGCACTTCCAAGCTTGATGATGGCACACTTGGCATCAACTAGTTTTGTGTGGGCACACCTGACACTTTCATTGCGTTTATACAAGGTTTATTAGCCACAGAAAATAGGGGATGGGGTGAAGGAATGACATGGGAGGGAAGGGGAGGTAGGGAAGAGAGTTCCGGCAAGGTGGTGCAGGATTGGTTAGGGGTTAGGAGGGGGGGAAAAGGAAAAGGGTGCGACAGCAGGGAGGTGAAGAGATATGCAATACTAGGAGAGTGGTAAGGAGGGGGACGGAGTGCTGTTATGGAGTGCGGAATGTAATAGAGAGATGGGAATGGTGTAATAATCGGTGGTAGGGGTGGGGGTGAGGAGAGGGGATATAGTTATGGGAGAGGGGGAAAGGATAGGGGAGGGTGTTCGGTTGGAGAGCGGTGAGTATAGGGGTGGGGAGATAATGTTGAAGAGCGGGGAGGAAAGGGACGTGGGGTGGAGGACAGTGATTGGTAAGGGTGGAAGGAAAGGGGGGAAAGTTGTTACCATACCCTGGGGATCAACATAGCTTTAGCTCTTGTGACTTCCTTGATATTATATATTATATAATATATATATATATATTTATAAAATATATATATATATATATATATATATATTTTCGTGCCAAATTAGGCAGAACTTGCGATCTTGGCTTAATAGCAACGCTCATATTGCCAATATGGACAAGTGAAAATTTGTTTATGCAATAATTTCGCCAAAATCATTCTGAACCTAACGAAAAAAAAATATTATTTCACTGTGTTTGTTTAGTATTAAATTATTGTAAACAAATCTAAAATATATTTAGTTGGGTTAGGCTAAAATAAATTGCGCTTGTTATAATAAGGTTAGGTAAGTTTTCTAAGTTCCTTTTGGTGCAAAATTATAAATTTTTACATCAACATTAATGAAAAACATATATCTTTAAACGTATAGAGAAAATTTTAGAAAGGACTTAATTTTAAAAATGAGTTCTTGCAAATTGACCAGTTTTACATATTCGGCACGACATATATATATATATTATATATATATATATATATATATATATATATATATATATAGAATTTTATATTAATATATATTTTAAAATATATATATCTCAAGGAAGTCTCAGAAGCACTCTCCAGTAGCTAAATATTGGTTCTTGGATGATGGTCCCCTTTGCTGGAACTACAGAATCTCTCCTAGAGGACATCAGAAATATTAAAGACATGGGAGAGTGCCTGGGCCTATCTTTAAACCCCATCAAATGTGAAATGGTTTCTACCAATCGACAGATGATCCAGAACATTAGTGCTGTTTTACCAGGAGCACGAGCCATTAATCCAGCCAACAGCACTCTCCTTGGAGCTCCTCTTGGGCCCAATGCCACCGATCTGATCCTAGAAAAAAAGATCTCACAGTTCAGGACGATGGAAGGCAGGATGAAAGACATCGATACACATGATGCCTTTTACCTACTCACCAGGTGCATCTCAATCCCAAAACTTACCTACTTCCTGAGATGCTCCCCAGCCTTCAGCATTCCGAAACTCAAGGAATATGACTCTCTACTTAAGACCATACTAGAGAGAATATTGGACCTTTCCCTCGAAGATGGACAGTGGTTGCAAGCCTCACTTTCAGTCAGGCTTGGGGGGCTGGGAGTACACAAATCCTCCCTGATTGCCCTACCAGCTTTCCTGTCCTCTTCCATAGCATCAAATGAGTTAAAACAAATTCTTCCAGACAACCTCAGTGATTCAGCAGGAATACAGGACCCTAGCTATGCCAGTGCCAGCACTGAATGGGACTTGCTGCTCCAGCACCAAAACCTAGTGCAGCACTGGCCAACAAACAGTCAAGTTGGGATGGCCACATCGCTGAAAAGGTGCTTTCCAACATGCTTAGGGCTGTAACATCAGACAGGGAGACTGTCCGTCTCCAAGCTGTGAGTGCACATTACTCCAGGAACTTTCAACAGTTCCAGTTTCGGCAATGGGAACACGCCTCGACCCTAAGACCCTCCGTATTGCATTGGCTCTGCGCCATGTTGCCCCAATTCACACGGAATATACATGTATTTGCGGCAATGCGCAAGCCGACCAGTATGGTCTACATGGTTTTAACTGTTCCAAAACCAAGGGCTGGCATGCAAGACACAATGAACTCAATGACATAAAGAGAACCCTTGCTACAGCTGGATGCCCAGCCGAGAGAGAGCCCTGATCACTAGCAGCCATCAATACCCACAACCCAGCAAACCACCCAGACGGGATCACCATCTGTCCTTGGAAGAATAGCAAGCTCTTAACATGGGACTATACCTGTGTGTCGGTGCTGGCTGACACCTACATCTATCACAGTGTCGGACGACAGGGAGGAGTACAAGATCAGCAAATACAACAGTATCAGTTTGTCCCAGTGGGATCAGAAACCTTGGGATCATGGGGAAAAAATGCCATGCTTTTCCTTAAAGAACTGGGTTCCAGACTCATCAACACCACCAGGAACCCAAAGGCAGCCATTTTCATGTTCCAGCACCTCAGCATGGCCATCCAGAGGGAAAATGCTTGCTGCATACTGGGCTCGCGTCCAGCTTTGGAGGAGCTGGAGGAGATTCATAATCTTTGATATATTGTACCAATGTAATCATGTTTGTGTTTTCTGTCAATGTATTCTGTCTATCAATAAAATTTCATATAGAATATAAAATATAGGGGATGGTAGGAGAAAAAAATTAAAAAAGCTCCCGGGGGGA
Source organism: Cherax quadricarinatus (assembly GCF_026875155.1). Taxonomy (NCBI): domain Eukaryota; kingdom Metazoa; phylum Arthropoda; class Malacostraca; order Decapoda; family Parastacidae; genus Cherax; species Cherax quadricarinatus. The sequence goes on from NC_069437.1 coordinate 32,535,571, forward strand.
ACCTTGAGTTTTCCCTGAGGTACGCTTATCTTGTCTGGGATGAGGGTCCCAGTGAAGTTCTAGAGGTGGTACCCCTATAATATATATATATTATATATATTATATTTATATATTATATATTATATATTATTTTATATATATATATTATATACAGTGGTCCTCGCTTTTTGTAGTTCTCGGCAATCGTAAATTTCGCCAATCATAGGGGTATTTTCGTATAAACATGTACTCGCTTTTCATAGGTTGACTCGCGAAAAGTAGTTCGTCTGGGACGCATACGCACGGTGTCAGCTGGGGCGGGTCCCTACCCAGCCAGTCTGGCATTGTTTACCAGTGATTGAAGGTCCCTCAAGTGCTCCTACGAAATATTTCATAATCCACTCATTTTAGTGCTTGCAATTACTAAATAAGCTACCATGGCTCCAAAGAAAGCTTCTAGTGCCAAGCCTGTGGTAAAGAAGGTGAGAAATTGTACAGTGACAAAGTCTTGGGCCATTTTCGGGAAGGTTAAAGAGGCGCAGAAAAAGAGCTCTCTCCACAGTTACTTTCGAGACAGGCTGAGGGACTCTCAAGGGGGTCCTAGTGGCATTAAGAAACAGAGAAGAGAAGCAACTCCAGAGAAGCAATTGGTACCTGAGGTGTTGCTGGAAAGGGGATTCCCTTCCAAACTGTAAACAATCCAATCCTCTCCTCCTCCAGTCTCCCATACCACTAAGAAGAATCTCCAATAAAGGTAAGTGTTATGCTGTTAATGTTTCATTTCACATTTCCCATTGTATTGTTTATGTACTATATGTATATTTCATGTAAAAAAATGTTTGTTTTAATACTTCTGGGTGTCAGGAACGGATTAATTGTATTTACATTAATTCTTATGGGGAAAATTTATTCGCAAATCGTAAATTTCGTTTATAGTAACGGCTCCAGGAACGGATTAATTACGAAAAAGAGGGACCACTGTATATATTATATATATATATTATATATATATATTTTATGTGTGGTGTGTGTGTGTCGTGCCAAATAGGTAAAATTTGTTTATTAGTAAGAACTTGTTTAAAATTAAGTTCTTGCTAAAATTTTTTTCATATACGTTTAAAGATATTTTTTTTCATTATGTTAAAGTAAAATTATTAAAATCATGGGGGAGCGCTAAACGCGAAGGATTATACAGCGCCCTGTGGGGGGGATGGAAGGTATTCAGTCTCAATTCAGGGAACCGGAAACACAGATCCAATTCCCTAGATTCAAGAACTCCTCACCAGCGTCACCTCCCTTGAAAAAGCCGTTAATGTAAAAATTCATAATTTTGCACCAGAGGAACCTTAGAAAACTTACCTACCTTTTTTATAATAAGCGCAATTTAATGTAGCCTAATCCAACTCTGACATTCATAAATTTCAGTGTTCTGAGATCTGCCTAACAGTAGATCCATTTTTAATATTGAGCCATGGAAGATTTAGGCATGGCAAGAATGTAAGACATGGATTCTAACTCTGTAATCTCCTCTGAGGTTTGGGGAAAATGGTTAGGAAACTTTCTTCCCTCCACTTGGTAGAGAAGGGATAACTGTCGCAGTGACCCTGGGGTCACATAACTAACGAAGGAGAGGGGGAGAAATTATATAGGTGGTGGAATAAATTCACCAGAGAGAGAGAGATGGGGCCTATAGCCTCGGAGAACGATATTAAAGAGGTTTCGAGGACAAAAAATGGAGTTCTACCTGAAGTTATTTGAATATTAATAAATTCATAAAGGAGGATCACTGCAGTAGGCCTCTAGGCCCATGTGGAAAAAGACACTTATGTACAGTTCATGACATTTATGAAAAGGAAACGTTTCGCCACGAGTGGCTTCTTCAGTCCTAATACAGAGAAAACTAAGAAAACGCATATATATAGTGGCAAGAGTCAGGTGAAGTGATGCGTGGGTAGAGGTGGTGGTAATAGTAGTAGTAGTAGGGCCTGCTGCTGAGGGTCATAGGATGACCCTCACCTCTTTTGATACGCCTATAAATTCCCTTCTTATGCCCTAGTAGATATTTCAGCCTATTATTCATCCATTTTGGGTCATTTCTATTTGATCTAATTTCTTTATACGGGATAAACGTTCTTTGAGCAGCATGTACAGTGTTCAGAAAACTTTCATATTGATAGGTCTCTTCGTTACCCCAGTCAACAGATGATAAGTGTTCTCTAAGCCCATGTATTTGTCCAACCTAAACTTGAAACTACCCAAGGTTCTTGCTGCAATAACCCGACTAGGTAGACTGTTCCACTCATCAACTACCCTATTTCCAAACCAATGCTTTCCTATATCCTTTCTAAATCTAAACTTATCTAATTTGAATCCATTATTGCGGGTTCTCTCTTGGAGAAATATCCTCAAAACTTTATTTATATCCCCTTTGTTAATACCCATCTTCCACTTATACACCTTGATCATGTCTCCCCTCATTCTTCGTCTTAAAAGTCTTCATACGGAAGATTTCTAATGTATGAATTAATTTGGTCATTCTACGCTGAATGTTTTCTAACGAATTAATATCCATTCTGTAATATGGAAACCAGAGCTGAGCTGTCTCATACATGCAAATATCCCTATTTTTATGTAATATGATACATAAGGCTTGGAAATATAAACACATAGGCAGTATAATGTGATTGTTTATTGACAACGTTTCGCCCACACAGTGGACTTTTTCAAGTCGGTGTTTTATACCATTTACTTCCATACAAAAGGCTTAAAGGGTATATTGATGGTACACAGGCTTAAAGGGTACATTAATTGTACACAAGTTTAAAGGGTACATTGATGGTACACAAGGCTTAAGGGATACATAGATGGTACAGAGATGGGGGTACATGCGGTTTCAGGGATAGATTACAAGTACACTGAGCCACGTGTGCGTCTAAAATTTCATCACAAAAATCTCATCGAGCTCTTGGCTGTTCCGGTTATTTGTAAGAGCGTCAGAGGCAGCAGCACGCCAGGGAAGGTGCGCTCACACGTTACTGGTAATTCTCGTATATTAGAGAGATGACATAAGCAGTTTGTGTAGAATGGGGGTGGAATTTAGGCTGCTAAATGCCTTCTCGTCTAGCGGGCCCCCTTGTTAGTGGTCGTTAGAAGGGCAATTAACGGGACGTTATCCATCATAGTTATTGTATTTGGTAGTGGGTATAGTGTGTGAGGGAAGTGTAGGGGAGGAGAGCAAGACAAAGTAAGGGGAGGAGGAAAGAGCAAGGGGAGCTGAGGAACACAAAAAAGACTGTAAGTAAATGTAACCATCAGTTTTACCCCAGCTGCTGCTGCTGCTGCTGCTGCTCATGCTGCTGCTGCTGCTGCTGCTGCTGCTGCTGCTGTTGCTGCTGCTGCTGCTGCTGCTGCTGCTGCTGCTGCTCATGCTGCTGCTGCTGCTGCTCATGCTGCTGCTGCTGCTGCTCATGCTGCTGCTGCTGCTGCTGCTGCTCATGCTGCTGCTGCTGCTCATGCTGCTGCTGCTGCTGCCCATGCTGCTGCTGCTGCTCATGCTGATGCTGCTGCTGCTGCTCATGCTGCTGCTGCTGCTGCTCATGCTGCTGCTGCTGCTCATGCTGCTGCTGCTGCTGCTGCTGCTGCTGCTGCTGCTCATGCTGCTGCTGCTGCTCATGCTGCTGCTGCTGCTGGTGCTGCTGCTGCTCATGCTGCTGCTGCTGCTCATGCTGCTGCCCGCTGCTGCTCATGCTGCTGCTGCTGCTGCTGCTGCTGCTGCTGCTGCTCATGCTGCTGCTGCTGCTGCTCATGCTGCTGCTGCTGCTGCTCATGCTGCTGCTCATGCTGCTGCTGCTGCTGCTCATGCTGCTGCTGCTGCTGCTGCTGCTGCTGCTGCTGCTGCTCATGCTGCTGCTCATGCTGCTGCTGCTGCTGCTGCTGCTGCTCATGCTGTTGCTGCTGCTCATGCTGCTGCTGCTCATGCTGCTGCTGCTGCTCATGCTGCTGCTGCTGCTCATGCTGCTGCTGCTGCTGCTGCTGCTGCTGCTGCTGCTGCTGCTGCTGCTGCTGCTCATGCTGTTGCTGCTGCTCATGCTGCTGCTGCTCATGCTGCTGCTGCTTGCTCATGCTGCTGCTGCTGCTCATGCTGCTGCTGCTGCTGCTGCTGCTGCTGCTGCTGCTGCTGCTCATGCTGCTGCTCATGTGCTGCTGCTGCTGCCATGCTCTGCTGCTGGCCATGCTGCTGCTGCTGTGCTGCTGTCCCTCTGCGCTGCTCATCTCGCTGCTCGCTCATGCTGTGCTGCTGTGCTCATGCTGCTGCTGTTTTGTTGTACCTTTTTCACATTAACCCCTGTCGGTGGGTGGTAAATGAAACACAATTGAACCCTTAAAAAAACTTATAGTTAGAAAATATTTTAAAATCCACACCCACAAACACACAACACACACACACACACACACAACAACACACAACACCACCACAACACACACACCACTACAACAACCACACACACACACACACACACACACCACACACACTGAGCCACACAGTGTGGGGAGAGCCACAATTTTGAAAGTGATCTGGAAAATAAAAGGGTTTGTGGCGCGGCTGTGTGGGGCGGCGTTGCCAAGTGTCCCCCAAAGATTTTAATAAAGTGAAACAATAGTGTGCCCAGTGAAAAAAAATACAGTGAATGGGTACTTATTAAGAGGAAATTGAGGTGGACTACCCAGGATCACGAGCGGATTACCCCAGGACGTCAATCGACCGGGACAATCTACAGCTCAGCGCAATACAAGTACTGTATCACCTATGAGTGGTTGTTTGGGTGGGGGGTCCGGGTTTCCCAAATTTAACCGCCAAGCTGAATGTAAATGTTCAAACTTATAGCACGTTAAAAAATGGCATAAAGTTTTCAATAATTTTTGCAAAGGGAAATCCATTGAAAAAGGCGATTAAGTCACTAAAAGCAGGTGTTAGGCAACATGCAAGGAGTCGGGTCACATGGGGTTTGTGGACAAAAGGACCCCCTGGAATCTACATTACATCCAAGCAAAGCCACCTACTTTTCAGACACATAAAAATCCCCACATAATTCGACACAAAATTTACCCCACAACACACACAAACCCCCCAACACACACACACAAAACCACCACCCCACACACACACAACACCCTTTTAACACCCCCCCCACACACAAAACCCCATCACACACCCCACACACACACACACACACACACACACACACACACACACACACACACACACACACACCACACACACACCACACCACACACACGCCAAACCCACGTAAGTGCGGTAATCCCGGGGTTTGGTCAGGTCCAAGGGGTGTGGGCACCCAAGGGACCACGAGACTTCCTTAAAGCACAACCCACCTCCTTTCAGTACAAAATAAACCCACAATTTCCCAACACAATTACACACAAAATTACACCACACACCAACCACACACCCCACACACCCCACACACAACACACCACAACACACACCCCCACACACACACCCAACACACACATACCAGACACACACCAAACCCCCCCCTCACCACCGAATCTCATATTTCCTGATCCATCACCTCCCTCGATCACCCCCCCCTCCCCCATTCCCCAAAAACCCTCCCCACCCCCCCCCCTCACTCCCAAATAGCCACGTTCCCCCACTATTCCCCCCCCCCCACCCCGACCAACATACTAACCAAACATACAGAACACATATTTTTCCCCACTCTAGGCTCGGGATAAAACAAAAAGGGGTTGCCAAGAGCAACAAGAAAAACCAAGGGACAGGAGGGGGAAAATGCAAAGGAAAGATTGGGCAGCAGAGTTTAAAAAAAAAGGGATCTGAATGGGAAAAAAAAACAAAGAATTTTTAAAGCATGAAAATGGAAAGAGGATGATATGGAAAGAGGAAGGGGGAGGTGCATGTCAAAACAGCAGAAGCTAGGATAAGATTTAGAGGGGAACTAAAAAATCTGAAAAAGCATAAAGAACTAAAGAACATTTTGGATTGACATCGGACTGTCCCTCACCCACAAATAAGGGGACTGTGGGGAAAAGAAGGGGCACAACTGCATGGGATCCCTTATCAAGGGACGTAGCAAATGAAAGAGCTAAGCTTTATGTGGAGGCCCTAACGAAACACAGGCCAAGGAAAACCCGGAAAAGGGAAAATGACGGGCCCACTGAGCCCAAGTACATTAGCCAGTGAAACTGATGAAAGGAAAGCCAGTAGGGGGAAAACCCAAATAAATGAGGGGATACACAGGGTAGCATGGGAGAATAAAGGGTGAGGCAGCTTTGGGGATGGGCTCCAGGAAGTCGAAGGGGAAACATATAAGCAGAAAAAAAAGGGGGAAAAAAAAGCAATTGAAAGCATCTGAAAGCAATAGGGAAAACAAGACCCCCGCTGGAAAATTTTCGGAGAATAGGGGGGTTTGAAAAAAAAGAACCCGGGCCCGTGAGAGTGACCTTCAAGGCAGAAAAAACTCGGGCCAGGATAATGCAGGAGAAAACCGATTAAGGGACATGACGGCATACGGGGGGTGTATCTCGACCCGCGCAGAAAACAAAAGAAAGGAAAAAAACTGAGAAGATGGGACAAAGGCGAAAGGAGGAAAAAAGAGGGGGGTGGGAAAGCAGACAGGAGATCCAGACCCCGGAAAAGATCTAATCAGCCTCCCACAAATTTTTTAGAAGCCCCCCAACCAGGTCAACCCCCTGCAACCCAAAAACTCAAATCAAAAAACCCCATGCCCAAACCAAAGCCCCCCCCACTACATTAAAACTTCACCCCCCCCACAAAACCCATAGTTCCTTCCAGGTCTCCCACTTCCCCAACCCCCAAAATACTTCCCAGACTTCAGTTTAGAAAAAAGTTGAAGGTGGGTATACAAATTTCAGATGGAATACAAAAATATGAGGATGGACGAAAGAATCAAAGAGACATCCCAGACATAATTTGCACTCACAGAAACAAAATCCCAAATAAAACAGATTCAAACTTTTTTTTTTTTTTTTCCCTCCCGGATAACAAAACTTCGGGGGAAAACAGAGGGGGGGGGGGGAGGGGGATTGATGCTCATTAAAAACCGTGGGGTTTTTTAGAAAAAGGAAGGAATGGAGGCAGGGCGAAAAGGGGCTACTTATAGGAAAAATCCAGTCTGAGGACATAAGGTGATAATTGCGTAATGTACAACCCCCACAGAATCAGGAGGCCAAAAGAAAATACGATGGGGCACAGAGCAATGATCAAACACATACCGAGGTGGGCCCGGGGAAAACTGGGGGGAGCAAAGTTATTTAGGGTGTTTCAATCCAAGGAGATGCTGGGAAAACCTGGAGCCCCATGGGGGGCCCGAAACATGGAGAGCCAAAAAGATGGTGTGGAAAAGGAGAACCCCATGCATCACATGTTAAGACACTCCAAGAGAGAGGGAGGGTGAACCGCAAAGGGTTGGGGTTGTATTTACCATGAGTGTTTGGACATCGGGGTAATGTATGAAGGCCCCTGGGGGCTTGATATGTGGTTCTGTGTTCGACTACATAGTTGAGCTCCAAGGGAGAGAGTAGCAGGAATAGGCTGGGAAAAAAACCAAAATACAAAAAAGGGGGAAATACTCAGGCATGAGGAACTTCCTTCAAGACATTTAGTGGGAGAGGGAACTGACAGGAAAAACCGTCAAGAAATATGGATATGAGCAACAAAATGCAAGGAGGGAGAGGGAGGTTTGTTCCCAAGGGAAACGAAATAAGGAAGAACGAACGAGTCCTTGGTTCACCCAAAAGGTGTAGGGAGGCAAAAACTAGGTGTAAAAGAGAAGGAAAAGGGACAGAAGACAGAGAACCAGGAAAATAAAGAAATCGCCGAAGAGCCAGAAACGAATAGACAGATAAGAAGGGAGGCTCGAGACAATATGAAAGCATAGAAAAAAGTAAAGACTGACCCGAACTGTTGTACAGCCCCAAGGGAAAACAAAAAGTCAAGGACCAGGTAATCAGACGAGGGAAGGGTGAGGGGTTCACAAGAAACGACGAGAGGTAGCAGGAGCTCCCAAAACAAGATTTAAAGAGGTATTTACAGGGGAAACCCCTGGGACTCCAAAAAACAGAAAAGGGGGGCACACGCAAATGGGTGGTGAGGTACAATAACCAAGGGGGGGTAAGAAGCTGCTATGCAACTTGACACCTCAAAAGGGGGTGGGACCAGACAACATCTCTCCATGGGTCCTTAAGAGGGAGCAGAATATTGGTGGCCCTTAACAAAAAATCTTCAACACATATTTGAAACTGGGAACTCCCTGAGGGATGGAAAAAGGCAAATGTAGTCCCAATTTTAAAAAGGAGACAGACATGAGGATAAACTACAGACCTGTATCTCTAAAGTGTAAAAGTATGCAAGGTCAGGAGAAACATCAGAGGAGAGTGGTGGGGGACCTGGAAAGAACAGTGTATAATTGACAACAGCACGGTTTAGGAAAAGGGAAAATCCTGTGTCACAAACCCACTAGGTTTTAGACAAAGGGACAGAAGAAGACAAGAGAGGAGGGGTGGGTCGATTTCGTATTTTTGGACTCAAGAAGGCTTTCGACACAGTTCTCACAGAGGTTACTGCAAAAGTAGAGGACCAGGCAAAACATAACAGGAAAGGGACTGAATGGATCAGAGTACGACAGGGGGGGAAACAACGATCATGGTACGCGACGGGTGTCAGGGGGCCCCTGGACAACGGGGGTTCCCCCCAGGGGTCAGTCCTAGGACCTGGCTGTTTGGATACGTGAACGACATAAGGAAGGGGATAAATCGAAGGTCCTTGTTTGAGACGATGTGAAGTTAATGAGAAGAATCGAATCGGACGAGGATCAGGCAGGACTACAAAGAGATCTGGACAGGCTACAAGCCTGGTCCAGCAACTGGCTCCTAGAATTTAACCCTGCCAAATGCAAAGTCATGAAGATTGGGGAAGGGCAAGAAGACCGCAGACACAATATAGTTTAGATGGCCAAAGACTGCAAAACCTCACTAAAGGAAAAAAGATCTGGGGGTGAGTATAACACCGAGCATATCTCCTGAGGCGCACATCAATCAGATAACTGCTGCAGCATACGGGCGCCTGGCAAACCTACGGATAGCGTTCCGATACCTCAGTAAGGATTCGTTTAAGACTCTGTACACCATCTACGTCAGGCCCATAACTGGAGTATGCAGCACCAGTTTGGAATCCACACCTAGTCAAGCACGTCAAGAAATTAGAGAAAGTGCAAAGGTTTGCAACAAGACTAGTCCCAGAGCTACGGGGATTGTCCTATGAAGAAAGGTTGAGGGAAATCGGCCTGACGACACTGGAGGCCAGGAGGGTCAGGGGAGACATGATAACGACATATAAAATACTGCGCGGAATAGACGAGGTGGACAAAGACGGGATGTTCCAGAGATGGGACACAGACACAAGAGGTCACAATTGGAAGTTGAAGACTCAGATAGAATCAAAGGGATGTTAGGAAGTATTTCTTCAGTCATAGAGTAGTCAGGCCATGGAAATAGCCTAGAAAGTGATGTGGTGGAGGCAGGAACCATACATAGTTTTAAGGCGAGGTATGATAGAGCTCATGGGCAGGGAGAGAGAGGACCTAGTAGCAATCAGCGAAGAGGCGGGGCCAGGAGCTGTGACTCGACCCCTGCAACCACAAATAGGTGAGTACAAATAGGTGAGTACACACACACACACACACACACACACACGTACACACACACACACACACACACACACACACACACACACACACACACACACACACACACACACACACACACACACACACACACACGTACACCACACCACACACACACACACACACACAACACACACCACACACACACACACACACACACACAACACACACACACACACACACACACACACAACGTACACACACCCACACACACACACACAACAACACACACACACACACACACACACAACACACACACACACACGTACACACACACACACACACACACACACACACACCACACACACAACACACACACACGTACACACACACACACACACACACACACACACACCACACACACACCACACACACACACACACACACACACACGTACACACACACGTACACGTACACACACACGTACACACACGTACACACACACACCCACACTAACACACACACGCACGTACACACGCACGTACACACACACGCACACATGTCTCATAGGTGACTGTGGTGGGTCAGGTGATCCTGTTAGAGAGTGACCTTGGTGATGGTAGTAATACTGTTAGTGACCCTACTGGTGATGGTGGTGGTGATGCTGTTGGAGAGTGACCCTGTTGATGGTGGTAGTGGTGGTGATACTGTTGGAGGGTGACCCTGCTGATGATGCAGTGGTGGTGGAGAATGACCCAGCTATGGGGGTAAATGGTGGGGGAGAGTGACCCC
>NC_069437.1:32546527-32609027 GCF_026875155.1 Cherax quadricarinatus
TCCCAAACCCGATAATACTGTAAGCATCACACGGAGTTGACGAAAATGAAGATCACGGTCTTTCGTATTATTGATAGTCCTTCATCAGGCGCTTGCAATAGGGGAAGGTTGGAAAATCGGGGATATGCAGGTGGAAGGCCTCCACACTTCTGACTCTATGGTATTTTCAACAGAAGGATCTCAGACTGCTCTTGATTATGTTAGCAGCGGCCACCAACTGCGACTTTAGACTGCAAATGATGAGGCTGACGTATGTCAAACTTATCGTAGGTTAGGCAGCACCGCAGTAAAACACCACAAAAAAAAAAACACATTCTCGGAAACTAGAAAGAAAATCCAAGGATACACTACGAAATTAGTTGATTAGATGAGGCACAGTGATTCACAGTGAAGCTTTCCCCCGAGGCGCCCACACAACTTACACTACTGCAGTGAATATTTTTCCGAGGAGAGAGAGGAGAGACTATCTCATACTCTTCCTTTCTCCAACATGCCTCCATCCTCCCCCTCGTCCAACTCCACCTTTCTCCAACATCCCTGTAATCTCTCTCTGCCAGTGTCTTGTTCCAACCCCCTCACCTCCACCCTCCACATTACCTTGTTGCAACATCCTATGCAATTTCCTGGACCTCCCTGCCAAGCTCCCTCTGCACTCCCTGTAATAAGCGCCCAGTACTGCGCTTCTGGCTGCCAGAAAAGGCAGACGCAGAGGTCTTTTTGAGAGTGGCCCACCTAACCAATTCAAACTTTCGCCTCTTCAGATTCTTCATTCTTTTCAATTCAGAGAGTTAGCGGTGCAAGTTAGAAGCGAGGTTATTTTCCTTCAGCCCACGGGAGACATATTACCCTCTCCCACCCACTGCTTCCCCTCCCATCACCCTCCCATCTTTCCTACGGGAGATAGATCACTTCATCCCATCAGATGTATCCACTCCCCTCCACAAGATATGATTCCCCTCTTCCACAGGAGATGGATCTCCTCCTCTACAAACTACAGCCATCTCCCCAGGCGTGATGGATCACCCAGACTCGCAAACTACACCCCTAACTGGTGCATTTTGTCAGAAAACGGCTGGTGCTGGAAGATAACTATAGAGTAGCCTTCATTAACGATAACTCTGGTTAGCTTCATAACTTCTCATGGTAATCTTCAGGTAACCGGGACTTAGAGAAAGCATTACCTTGAAAAGGATTTACTGAAAAGAAAGGAATGGGGAAAACAGAAACGGTTTTGTAATGAAAGTACTGTATATAATAATATAATGACTCCAGTCATTGGACATAAAGACACGTAATGCAGAGGAAAATTTAGTTTTGCACGTTTCTCTCAGGAGTGAGCTTCATAAAGCTCAGTCCTAGGTGAAACGTCGCTTGAAATAAAGACTAGCTTTTCACTACCCAGTTGTCGGCTTGTTATTCTAGTTAATAACCCTGCCAGTGAAAACAGAGGTGTCATCAATACAATGGAAATTATCGCAAGGCAAGTCACAATTCTAACATGGAAAGAAAATTGGAAGACTTAAATAGCAATTCTACGCAGAGAAACCAGCGCACAACAGGTAAAATACTGTCTAAAAAAAAAAAAAACCAGCTTCAATAAAACTCGCCGTAGCGGCACTTCTTACCCGTAGGAGAGGACAGAATCAGCACTAGATAATAAGAGAAACGATAATACTAAAATTGAACAAAAAACGAGAAAGTTGACTCACGAAATCGTTATGACACAATTACAAACAAACCACGGTACGGGTGGGGCTTGAACTCGTGGTAGGTCGTGGTTCGAAAGAGTTGATACGCTAATTAGTGATTGGGTCCCATCCAGCTGTTGGGGCTCATGGGCAGGATGGGACCATCTTTACTGGCAGTCAGGAGAGAGCTGAACACTTTGCTACCAAGAAATTCCACTAAAAGAGGACGTTGAACAGTACCTGGAGATGATAATATCACATAAGAGATAAATGTAGCACTAAGGTCACAAGCCAAGTCTTGTGTATCAAGAGACATCCCCCCCCCCCCAAAAAAAAAAAGAACATAAGAGCAAGAAATTATTATCCTCATTCCTAAAGAAAGCGAGACAAATATTTACAGGCAAGCTTAGGTAAACTGTTAACATAGTACTGAGCAGACTATTGGCTAGTAAATAAATTATTACACTTTAATGGGATTCGTTAACGACAGAGGCACCACACGTTTACTCGCCAACTTTCTTGCAAATATGAATAATTTTTTTGTTGACTTCAAAGCTTCCTTTAACAAACCCCAGAATATAGTCATTCTTGATTAATTAGCAGAAAGAGTTGAAAGCAAACCATTAATGTACATAAAAATTGTATGACAGAGGAGCTACAGCCGTCTTTCCAGGATATATGTCAAAGGTACCGAGAATGGAACACAACCCCAAGGGTGAGTCCTCAGGTCCATGTTCTACTATATTCTGATGGATACTGTACACTGTGAAATCAGTTACCGCTGGTGTGGGCCATGCAGTGTAAGCTGTTGACAGATGTTGTATTAATATGTATCTTGCACTAACAAAAACTGGTTGCAAAGTGCAAGGAAATACTGATGAAGATATGAAAGAAAGTGTAGAATTAATCCGTACAGTTACAGAACACTTTCAGCATACTTGGTCCAAGACTCTTCAACATATTACCAGATATCACAATGGTGGAACGAGGAAGAGGATGGACAGCTGCCTGCTACAAGTGCTGAATCAGTCTGGTTATAATGGGAGTGCAGGCGTGAGGGCAGCTAGCACGGTATGGTTGAACAAGAGATCATCTGTAAAGTTTGGACTCAGGTGGAGCCGTGAGGGTATAACACATGAAAGTAGTCACAGGTGTTTCTCGGGCACTGGATGAACCTTGAGTATAGTCAATTATTTCCCTCCCCTCCTCTCCCTTTTCCCTTTTCTTCCTTCATTTCCTTCCTGTTTGTCTTTCCTACTCCGTTGACACTTTCTCTCTCTCTCTCTCTCTCTCTCTCTCTCTCTCTCTCTCTCTCTCTCTCTCTCTCTCTCTCTTTACACAGGGTTTGAAAAGGTTAGGCTAAGGATTCCTAGCTTTATTGACAAGTTATTTACAGGTTAAGGATTCCTAACTTTATTGGCAAGCTAAGAGCTGTTACCTACATCAGCTCATTTGAAAGCATTTTTATTGTTATGAGACATGCAAGTAGGGAACAGGATGATGTTGGAGCTATCTGTGGGCCAGCATTTTCATTTGATCAACTGACTTTATCTCGTTGACATTATGCTGTACGAATGTGTTCCATACTCGAGTCGTCCTGGGTATATATGATCTCAGATGGAGTGATGTTCTGGAGAAGGGTACAGCCAGAGTGAAGGTGCTGCTTTCTGCCCGTTTTGTGGCATAAAAGCTTGTTTCACGCTGTCCTGGAAGTGGATCCAAGTGTGGTACTTTGACAATATTGGCCTTGTACATAATAGTAAGGCCACCCACATCCCTCCTATGTTGAAGGCTCTGCTGAAATGACAGATCTATCCAGGATGGGTCCAGGCGAGAGATGAGACGTCTTGCTCCGTTCTCTACTCTATCAAGCAGTTGCAGATGAGAGGGGGGGGGGCAGGCAAACCAAGAAAGTGGAGCTTACTCAAGGTGTGAGCGTACTTGTGCCTCGTACAGAATCTTGCAACCCCTACTGTCGAGCAGATGCGAGATACGGCGAAGTGCTGTAAGCTTCCTGGCTGCCTTGTTTGCCAGATTTACATGGTTCTTCATGGTTAGTTTGGAGTCAAATTTCACCCCAAGGATATCAACTTCTTCTCCAGGTGCCAACACTCTCCCATTCATCCTTGCTACTGCACCAGCATTACCATCATGGTGCCTAGAGACGATCATCATTTGCGTTTTCTCAGGTGCAAATGTTACTTGCCATCTATTTCCCCAGCTGATATAGCTCTCAGCTGGTGATTGATGTAGCTTAGAGCAGCTGGCATTTCTTCTCTTGGATAAGTGAATGTCAGTGTACAGTCGTCTGCATATGCATGTGATTCTGGGATGAGATGAAGAAAGTCGTTGAAATAGACATTTCATAACAATGGTCCCAGCACGCTTCCTTGTGGAACACTTGCCCCAATAGGATGTCTTGCTGATTCCGTTCCATTGAGAACTACACTTAGAGATCTACCATGAAGGTAATCACTGAGGAGACATAGCGTAGAGCCTGCAATTCCCAGTGCTTGAAGTTTTGCTAAGAGGCCCTGGTGCCACGCCCGGTCGAAAGCGCCAGCAATGTCCACTGCTACCACACAGCTGACTTTGGATTCATCCAGTGACTGGTGCCACTTAGTGGAGAGGTTTAACAACAGATCAGCAGCAGAGTAACCTTTCCTGAAGCCATATTGACGATCACAAAGTAGCGACGATCACAAAGTAGCGAGTGATAGTCAAAAAACTCTGCCATTTGTCTTGAGATTATTGTCTCAAGGATCTTACCAGTGATTGACAGGAGTGACACTGGTCTGTAGTTGCTGATTTCTGCTCTGCTCTTCTTTTTGTGAACAGGAACTACATTTGCCTCTTTCCATAGAGAGGGCCATTTACATTGTACTAGGCAGTGCTGAAAGATGCGAGTTAAAGGTGCTGCTAGCTGGTCTGCACATCTTCTCAGCAATCTTGGGCTCAACTTGTCTGGGCCCACAGCCTTTTCTTGGTCAAGCGATTTAAGAAGGAAATGCACCTCCTCCTGCCTTGTCACCACTGACAGTTTTGACACAGTTCTTGCAGCTAGCCAAGGAGGGTCCCTTGCTGGATCAGGAACTTGCATTTTGGTAGCAAAGTGTTCAGCAAAGAGGTCCGCCTTCTCTTGACTACTAGTAGAGGTGGTCCCATCCTGTCGATTTAGAGATGGAATGAGTTCATCAGGCAGATAACCTTGTCTGTCCTTGACCAGGGACCACCAGGTTTTGGAGCCTACTCTAGCTTTCTTTTAGTGTCCACCTCCCATTTAGCAATGGCCCACTTTTGAACGTCACCCATATGCCTACAGGCTTGCCTGTGCAAGTTCCTGTTATAGGTGGTAGGATGTCTCTTATACCTTCGCCTCTCTCTCTCTCTCTCTCTCTCTCTCTCTCTCTCTCTCTCTCTCTCTCTCTCCCTCCCCTTGTCCTTCTCTTCTTCATCCTCCTCCTCCTTACCTTTCCTTCTACATCAGTCTACCGCATTTTCTTTACATTTTCATTATAAACTTCCCATGGCTTGTTTCACAGTGTCTCTGTCCTCTTCCTCTCCTTCCTTCCTTCGTCCAGTCGTTCCCTCCTTCCCTCCCTCTTACATCACACTTTTCCATCTTCCTTGAAGTTATTGACCTGGCTTGACCTCTGTAGAATGTTGACCTTGCTTGTCCTACTTATCTTGCCTCGTGACCTCTTCAGCGGAGGAGCCTTGATGCCGAAGGGCTCTTGAGCCTAAGGATTTGCGCTACCCTCCCCTTCTTCGGATCAAGCCTGATTGTCTTCCAACCCTCAAAGCTCTGCCTGACCCATGAACACAATGATGAAGAGAAGGAGCAGGAGAAAGAGGAGCAGGAGGAGAAAGAGGCGGAAGAGGAGAAAGAGGAGGAGGAGAAAGAGGCGGAGGAGGAGGAGAAAGTGGAGAACGATAAAGAGGAAGAGAAGGAAAAGGGGGAGGAGAATGAAGACATTTTAAAAAATGAGCATTACCCCGTACGGGTTTAGCGGTCCTCCGTGGCGGCAGCGCTCTGCAGAATAACAGATGGGCGGAAGATTCTTGGCACTTAGCAGACAACGAGTCTCTCTGTTTCTATGAATTAAGATCGACACAGATCGAAGTGTTGCCCCAAATAGGAGGATATATGTCACAATACCTTGGGTGAAACGATTCACTAAAAAAAAAACGTTTTGTACCATTGTCAAGTCGCAATTTGGGCGAGGAAAGTAGAGAAGGCCTTCTATATTTTCCTCGCCCCATTTGTGACTTGACAATGGTCCAGTGTGGACCGAAACGTCGCCTTAAGATTGTATAAGTGCGGATTTATGGCGTGTTCCAAATAAAAGCTTGTTCATGGTAAGTATGTCTTTGCTATTGCTGGCTGTACGACGTTTTGATCACTGGCCGGCGGGTGTTTTGAACCACTGCTCCAGCCTCACGAATTCACAAATTTACAGTGTTACAGTGCACATATTTACAGTGAGGAGGAAGATGAAACGTCAAGGTGAAGAGGATAAAAATAAAGCAGAAAAATACAGTTCTGTATTTAACGTAATACAGCTGTCAGTGAGCGAAACGTCGGCATTATCAAATAAAACACACGCCCATTATTAAACCACACACACCCATTATTAAGTAAATCATACACACCCATTATTAGGAACAAATCAAAATTCGTTGGGCCACATATCTCTGCTTCTCCTCCTCGTCCTCCTCCTCTTCCTTTCATACCTCCTTCACCCATCTTCCTCCTTGTCATCCTTCTTCCTGCCCCTCCTTACCATGGCTCTGGTCATGGCTCCTTCCTTCTGTTCTTTGGTTTACCAGAAACTAACCTATTGTCAAAATAAAAAAAATAGTGTTTTCATAAAGAGTAACAACAACTTTAAAGTAGATAAAGTAAGTTGATAATGGCGTGGTAGATGAAGTTGATAATGACGTGGTAGATAAAGTTGATAATGGCGTGGTAGATGAAGTTGATAATGACGTGGTAGATGAAGTTGATAATGACGTGGTAGATGAAGTTGATAATGACGTGGTAGATGAAGTTGATAATGACGTGGTAGATGAAGTTGATAATGACGTGGTAGATGAAGTTGATAATGACGTGGTAGATGAAGTTGATAATGACGTGGTAGATAAAGTTGATAATGACGTGGTAGATACGGTTGAGAATGACGTGGTAGATAAAGTTGATAATGACGTGGTAGATGAAGTTGATAATGACGTGGTAGATGAAGTTGATAATGACGTGGTAGATAAGTTGATAATGACGGGTAGATGAAGTTGATAATGACGTGGTAGATGAAGTTGATAATGACGTGGTAGATGAAGTTGATAATGACGTGGTAGATGAAGTTGATAATACGTGGTAGATAAAGTTGATAATGGCGTGGTAGATGAAGTTGAGAATGACGTGGTAGATGAAGTGATATGACGTGATAGATGAAGTTGATAAAGACGTGGTAGATGAAGTGATAAGACGTGGTAGATGAGTTGATAATGAGTGGTAGATGAAGTCGATTTAAAGACGTGGCAGGGTGAAGTTGATAATGAGTGGTAGATGAGTGCAATGACTGTAGATGAAGTGATTTAAAGGCGTGGTAATGAAGTGATAATGAACGTGGTAATGAAGTTGATAATGACTGGTAGATAAAGTTGATAATGACGTGGTAGATACAGGTTGAGAATGACGTGGTGATAAAGTTGATAATGACGTGGAGATGAAGTTGATAATGACGTGGTAGATGAAGTTGATAATGAGTGGTAGATGAAGTTGATAATGACGTGTAGATGAAGTTGATAATGACGTGGTAGATGAAGTTTATAATGGACGTGGTAGATGAAGTTGATAATGACGTGGTAGATGAAGTTGATAATCACGTGGTAGATAAAGTTGATAATGGCGTGGTAGATGAAGTTGATAATGACGTGGTAGATGAAGTTGATAATGACGTGGTAGATGAAGTTGATAATGACGTGGTAGATGAAGTTGATAATCACGTGGTAGATAAAGTTGATAATGGCGTGGTAGATGAAGTTGATAATGACGTGGTAGATGAAGTTGATAATGACGTGGTAGATGAAGTTGATAATGACGTGGTAGATGAAGTTGATAATGACGTGGTAGATGAAGTTGATAATGACGTGGTAGATGAAGTTGATAATGACGTGGTAGATGAAGTTGATAATCACGTGGTAGATAAAGTTGATAATCACGTGGTAGATAAAGTTGATAATGACGTGGTAGATAAAGTTGATAATGGCGTGGTAGATAAAGTTGATAATGACGTGGTAGATAAAGTTGATAATGACGTGGTAGATAAAGTTGATAATGACGTGGTAGATAAAGTTGATAATCACGTGGTAGATAAAGTTGATAATGACGTGGTAGATAAAGTTGATAATGGCGTGGTAGATAAAGTTGATAATGACGTGGTAGATAAAGTTGATAATGACGTGGTAGATAAGTTGATAATGACGTGGTAGATAAAGTTGATAATGACGTGGTAGATAAAGTTGATAATGACGTGGTAGATAAAGTTGATAATGACGTGGTAGATACGGTTGATAATGACGTGGTAGATAAAGTTGATAATGGCGTGGTAGATGAAGTTGATAATGACGTGGTAGATGAAGTTGATAATGACGTGGTAGATAAAGTTGATAATGACGTGGTAGATAAAGTTGATAATGACGTGGTAGATAAAGTTGATAATGGCGTGGTAGATAAAGTTGATAATGGCGTGGTAGATAAAGTTGATAATGGCGTGGTAGATAAAGTTGATAATGACGTGGTAGATAAAGTTGAGAATGACGTGGTAGATATTGAACGAAATGACATAAAAACTAAAAGTTCAGATGGCTAGAGGGACATGAGTTTTTTTCAGCGTTAGGTTGTGTGCACAGGGAATGTGTTAAGAAGGTCGCAGTACAATATTGACAAGGATTCAGTGCAACGTTTGCAAGGAAGCAGTAGAACATTTTGAAGGACTCAGTGCAACATTTGGAAAGACTCGGAGCAACATTGGAAGGACTTGGTGCAACACTTGGAAGAGCGCAGTGCAACATTTGGAAGACTATAACGAAGGTCGTCTGGACACGGTGCAAACCACATAGTGAGCGTAGCTGGATGAGTGCACGCCTGTCCAGATCAAGCTGAGCTAGGCAGAAGGCATCAGTAAAGCTTTGGAATGAAGCCTTAAGTGGCACGTTAGTTCCCCTGTCTTCTAGTAATATGTTATTTTTCCACTATAATCTACCTTGTCCATAATTACTGTTACATTTGGTTTAACTGTTTCGTAAGGTGAAGTCTAAGATCTTTCCTTAATTCTTGGTATAACTTAACGATTGGTATAACTTAACAATGGTATAACTTAACAGTGGTATAATTTAACAGTGGTATAACTTAACAATTGTATAATTTAACAAATATTTGAGATTTGTTAAGTTATACCATGAATTAAGGAAAGATCTTAGACTTCACCTTACGAAACAGGCAAAGCAACTGCGATAGTAATTATGGACAAGGTAGATTATAATGGAAAAATAAACATATTAGAAGAGAGGGAAACTCAGGCGCCTCTTAAGGTCAGGCTGGGTGACCCGACCTTGAGTCAAGTTATCGTCAGTTGTGTTAATGCTACACCTTGACAGAAGCCAGTTCGCTCACCACTGACCAATTACACTATTATGGTCAGTGATTTAATGTGTGTACTCCTTTCCCTCGTTATCTTTCCTCACTTCCTTCCCACACTTTCACCTTTCCCTTCCTTACTCCCCTCTCTTTCCTACCCCTCCTTTTCCCCATTTCCCTCAAATTTCTTCCTCTCCCTTTTTTCCTCACCCTCTTTCTACCCTCTATCACTTTTACACTCCATCCCTTTTTTTTACACAGGGTTTGACAAGGTTAAGGATCCCTAACTTTATTTGCAAGCTAAGAGCTGTTACCTACATCAGCTCATTTGAAATCATTTTTATTGTTATGAGACATACAAGTAGGGAACAGGATGAAGTTGGAGCCATCTGTGGGCCAGCATTTTCATTTGATCAACTGACTTTATCTCGTTGACATCATTATGCTGTACGAATGTGTTCCATACTCGAGTCATCCTGCGTATGTATGATCTCAGATGGAGTGATGTTCTGGAGAAGGGTACAGCCAGAGTGAAGTTGCTGCTTTCTGCCCGTCTTGAGGCATAAAAGCTTGTCTCACGCTGTCCTCGAAGTGGATCCAAGTGTGGTACTTTGACAATATTGGCCTTGTACATAACAGTAAGGCCACCCACATCCCTCCTGTGTTGAAGGCTCTGCTGAAATGACAGATCTATCCAGGATGGGTCCAGGCGAAAGATGAGACGTCTTGCTCCGTTCTCTACTCTGTCAAGCAGTCGCAGATGAGAGCAGGGGGGGGGGGGGGCAGGCAAACCAAGAAAGTGGAGCATACTCAAGGTGTGAGCGTACTTGTGCCTCGTACAGAATCTTGCAACCCCTACTGTCAAGCAGATGCGAGGCACGCCGAAGTGCTGTAAGCTTCCTGGGCGCCTTGTTTGCCAGATTTACAACATGGCTCTTCATGGTTAGTTTGGAGTCAAATTTCACCCCAAGGATATGAACATCTTCTCCAGGTGCCAACACCCTCCCAGTCATCCTTACTACTGCACCAGCATTACCATCATGGTGCCTAGAGACGATCATCATTTGCGTTTTCTCAGGTGCAAATGTTACTTGCCATCTATTTCCCCCAGCTGATATAGCTCTCAGCTAGTGATTGATGTAGCTTAGAGCAGCTGGCATTTCTTCTCTTGGATAAATGAATGTCAGTGTACATCGTCTGCATATGCATGTGATTCTGGGATGAGATGAAGAAAGTCGTTGAAGTAGACATTCAATAACAATGGTCCCAGCACGCTTCCTTGTGGAACACTTGCCCCAATAGGATGTCTTGCTGATTCCGTTCCATTGAGAACTACCCTTAGAGATCTACCATGAAGGTAATCACTGAGGAGACAGCGTAGAGCCTACAATTCCCAGTGCTTGAAGTTTTGCTAAGAGGCCCTGGTGCCACACCCAGTCGAAAGCACCAGCAATGTCCAGTGCTACCACACAGCTGACTTTGGATTCATCCAGTGACTGTTGCCACTTAGTGGAGAGGTTTAACAACAGATTAGCAGCAGAGTAACCTTTCCTGAAGCCATACTGACGATCACAAAGTAGTGAGTGGTGTCAAAAAACTCTGTCATTTGTCTTGAGATTGTCTCAAGGATCTTACCAGTGATTGACAGGAGTGACACTGGTCTGTAGTTGCTTATTTCTGCTCTGCTCTTCTTTTTTTGTGAACAGGGACTACATTTGCCTCTTTCCACAGAGAGGGCCATTTACGCTGTACTAGGCAGTGCTGAAAGATGCGAGTTAGAGGTGCTGCTAGCTGGTCTGCACATCTCAGCAATCTTGGGCTCAACTTGTCTGGGCCCACAGCCTTTTCTTGGTCAAGCGATTTAAGAAGGAAATGCACCTCCTCCTGCCTTATTGTCACCACTGACAGTTTTGACACAGTTCTTGCAGCTAGCCAAGGAGGGTCCCTTGCTGGATCAGGAACTTGCATTTTGGTAGCAAAGTGTTCAGCAAAGAGGTCCGCCTTCTCTTGACTACTAGTAGAGGTGGTCCCATCCTGTCGATTTAGAGGTGGAATGAGTTCATCAGGCAGATAACCTTGTCTGTCCTTGACCAGGGACCACCAGGTTTTGGAGCCTACTCTAACTTTCTTTTAGTGTCCACCTCCCATTTAGCAATGGCCCACTTTTGAACGTCACCCATATGCCTACAGGCTTGCCTGTGCAAGTTCCTGTTATAGGTGGTAGGTTGTCTCTTATACCTTCGCCATGCTTTATACTTAGCAGTAGCAGCCTCTCTACAACGAAAGCCAAACCAAGGCTGATCTGTAGGCTTCGTCACATATTGCCGGTGAGGAATGTGTTCTTGTTGTAGATTAAGGATGTGTCCACTTGGTTGTCAACATCCCCTTGGAGAAGAGCATTCCAATCGGTGGTGGCGAGCTCAGAGCAAAGGGCTGGCCAATTACCTCTTTCCCATAGCCAGGTTGTGCATGTGGACTCCTCACCTACGTTCTGTTGGGATCTTAAGTGTGGTAAAAACAGCCTTGTGGTCAGATGATCCAACGTAGCTGAGGGGTTGACAAGTGACTATACCTTCTGCCAGATCACTCACTACTGGGTCAAGGGAAGAGCCAGAGATGTGAGTAGGGAAATCAACAAAGTTTCTCATGTTAAATACTGCAAGGTCATCAAAGTCCCTCTGTATAAGGTGTTGGTTGAGGTCACCAACAATTATGATATGTTGACAGTTGTGTTGTAGCAGAAGGGAGTAGCAGAGGTTACTAGTGTTTATACAGAGCTTGAAGAACATCATTTCAAGATGAGTAGGGATGGCAACATCAATGTGCTGGACATGAACACTTTTAGAGAAGCACACAGCAACACCTCCTCCTTGCCCTTTCATCTCTCCCTCTCTAGTCTCTTCTCTCTACCTCCCACCCTACTTCCATTATCGCCCTTCCTCATTTCTTCCCTCCCATCCCCGTGTGCTCCTCTCCCTTTCTCCTTTTCAGTTCTTATTTTTCCTTTTCATTCCTCTCTCTATTTCTCATCTTCTCTTATCCTTTTTCCTCTTTTCCGTGCTTCCCTCTCTCCCCTCCCTCTGCCCCCTCCCTTCCTTACCTAAGCTTTACCAGCGATCTGTTTCAAGAGTTCATCTACCTGGCCTCAAGCCAGGTGGCCGTGGTGATGCTTTCTCAACCAGGCTGTTTGTGCTAGAGACCCGCAGACCAACATTGCTATCGCAACCAACTTGATCCGACACTCGTAGCAGAAAGCTAGCCATCTGTGCTTTAAGCATCCACCTAGGCTCCGGCAGTATTTCTGGTTTCATCTGGTATTAATGTTGAAGAGTCTCAGTGCACGCATGTTGACAGTGCTCTCTGGTTATGCCCGTAACCTTAATACTCTTCAGTGGGTTTATTCTACACTTTCTTATACCACCTGTCAGTCCTGTTAATAGTCCTCTGTTCTCTTGTTTATTTGGTGGAGGTTGTGTGTGTGTGCTCACCTAGTTGAGGTTGCAGGGGTCGAGTCCAAGCTCCTGGCCCCGCCTCTTCACTGGTCGCTACTAGGTCACTCTCCCTGAACCGTGAGCTTTATCATACCTCTGCTTAAAGCTATGTATGGATCCTGCCTCCACTACATCGCTTCCCAAACTATTCCACTTACTGACTACTCTGTGGCTGAAGAAATACTTCCTAACATCCCTGTGATTCATCTGTGTCTTCAACTTCCAACTGTGTCCACTTGTTACTGTGTCCCATCTCTGGAACATCCTGTCTTTGTCCACCTTGTCAATTCCTCTCAGTATTTTGTATGTCGTTATCATGTCCCCCTATCTCTCCTGTCCTCCAGTGACGTCAGGTTGATTTCCCTTAACCTCTCCTCGTAGGACATACCTCTTAGCTCTGGGACTAGTCTTGTTGCAAACCTTTGCACTTTCGTGTGTGTGTGTGTGTGTGTGTGTACTCACCTAGTTGAGGTTGCGGGGGTCGATTCCGAGCTCCTGGCCCCGCCTCTTCACTGATCGCTACTAGGTCACTCTCCCTGAGCCGTGAGCTTTATCATACCTCTGCTTAAAGCTATGTATGGATCCTGCCTCCACTACATCGCTTCCCAAACTATTCCACTTACTGACTACTCTGTGGCTGAAGAAATACTTCCTAACATCCCTGTGATTCATCTGTGTCTTCAGCTTCCAACTGTGTCCCCTTGTTACTGTGTCCAATCTCTGGAACATCCTGTCTTTGTCCACCTTGTCAATTCCTCTCAGTATTTTGTATGTCGTTATCATGTCCCCCCTATCTCTCCTGTCCTCCAGTGTCGTCAGGTTGATTTCCCTTAACCTCTCCGTAGGACATACCTCTTAGCTCTGGGACTAGTCTTGTTGCAAACCTTTGCACTTTCTCTAGTTTCTTTACGTGCTTGGCTAGGTGTGGGTTCCAAACTGGTGCCGCATACTCCAATATGGGCCTAACGTACACGGTGTACAGGGTCCTGAATGATTCCTTATTAAGATGTCGGAATGCTGTTCTGAGGTTTGCTAGGCGCCCATATGCTGCAGCAGTTATTTGGTTGATGTGCGCTTCAGGAGATGTGCCTGGTGTTATACTCACCCCAAGATCTTTTTCCTTGAGTGAGGTTTGTAGTCTCCGGCCCCCTAGACTGTACTCCGTCTGCGGTCTTCTTTGCCCTTCCCCAATCTTCATGACTTTGCACTTGGTGGGATTGAACTCCAGGAGCCAATTGCTGGACCAGGTCTGCAACCTGTCCAGATCCCTTTGTAGTTCTGCCTGGTCTTCGATCGAGTGAAATTCTTCTCATCAACTTCACGTCATCTGCAAACAGGGAACCTCAGAGTCTATTCCTTCTGTCATGTCGTTCACAAATACCAGAAACAGCACTGGTCCTAGGACTGACCCCTGTGGGACCCCGCTGGTCACAGGTGCCCACTCTGACACCTCGCCACGTACCATGACTCGCTGCTGTCTTCCTGACAAGTATTCCCTGATCCATTGTAGTGCCTTCCCTGTTATCCCTGCTTGGTCCTCCAGTTTTTGCACCAATCTCTTGTGTGGAACTGTGTCAAACGCCTTCTTACAGTCCAAGAAAATGCAATCCACCCACCCCTCTCTCTCTTGTCTTACTGCTGTCACCATGTCATAGAAGTCCAGTAGGTTTGTGACACAGGATTTCCCGTCCCTGAAACCATGTTGGCTGCTGTTGATGAGATCGTTGCTTTCTAGGCGTTCCACCACTCTTCTCCTGATAATCTTCTCCATGATTTTGCATACTATACATGTCAGTGACACTGGTCTGTAGTTTAATGCTTCATGTCTGTCTCCTTTTTTAAAGATTGGGACTACATTTGCTGTCTTCCATGCCTCAGGCAATCTCCCTGTTTCGATAGATGTATTGAATATTGTTGTTAGGGGTACACATAGCGCCTATGCTCCCTCTCTCAATATCCATGAGGAGATGTTATCTGGCCCCATTGCCTTTGAGGTATCTAGCTCACTCAGAAGCCTCTTCACTTCTTCCTCGGTTGTGTGCACTGTGTCCAGCACATGGTGGTGTGCCCCACCTCTCCGCCTTTCTGGAGCCCCTTCTGTCTCCTCTGTGAACACTTCTTTGAATCTCTTGTTGAGTTCCTCACATACTTCACGGTCATTTCTTGTTGTCTCTCCTCCTTCCTTCCTTAGCCTGATTACCTGGTCCTTGACTGTTGTTTTCCTCCTGATGTGGCTGTACAACAGTTTCGGGTCAGATTTGGCTTTCGCTGCTATGTCGTTTTCATATTGTCTTTGGGCCTCCCTTCTTACCTGTGCATATTCGTTTCTGGCTCTACGACTGCTCTCCTTATTCTCCTGGGTCCTTTGCCTTCTATATTTCTTCCATTCCCTAGCACACTTGGTTTTTGCCTCCCTGCACCTTTGGGTAAACCATGGGCTCTT
Organism: Cherax quadricarinatus; assembly: GCF_026875155.1. NCBI lineage: Eukaryota > Metazoa > Arthropoda > Malacostraca > Decapoda > Parastacidae > Cherax > Cherax quadricarinatus. Next base: position 32,561,789 of record NC_069437.1, read on the forward strand.
CCTGGCTTTTTCATTATTCCTGTTACCCTTGGGTACAAACCTCTCCTCAGCCTTCTTGCATTTTGTTGCTACATATTCCATCATCTCATTAACTGGCTTCCCTGCCAGTTCTCTGTCCCACTGAACCCCATTCAGGAAGTTCCTCATTCCTATGTAGTCCCCTTTCTTGTAGTTTGGCTTCATTCGTCCTGGCCTTCCTGCTTCTCCCTCCACTTGTAGCTCTACTGTGTATTCGAAGCTTAAAACCACATGGTCACTGGCCCCAAGGGGTCTTTCATATGTGATGTCCTCGATATCTGCACTACTCAAGGTGAATACTAAGTCCAGCCTTGCTGGTTCATCCTCTCCTCTCTCTCTCTTGTAGTGTCCCTTACGTGTTGGCACATGAAGTTTTCCAGTACCACCTCCATCATCTTAGCCCTCCATGTATCTTGGCCTCCATGTGGGTCCAAGTTCTCCCAATCGATCTCCTTGTGTGTGTGTGTGTGTGTGTGTGTGTGTGTGTGTGTGTGTGTGTGTGTGTGTGTGTGTGTGTGTATTTGTATTCTTATTAACGAGTTTTGAAGTTGGTCTTAATCTACAGCAAGTTTTCTATTGGTCTGCTATAAATATTGGTCTTCCGTAATGAAAGTGAGAGCCTAGTGCTTTAGTGAATGTAAAAGCTTAGTGCTCTAATTAGAGGAGAATAAGAGCCCACTGGTGTAATTAGAGAAAGGTAAAGCCCAACATTGTAATTAGAGAAAATAAGAGCCCACGGGTGTAATTAGAGAAAATAAGAGCCCACTGGTGTAATTAGAGAAAATAAGAGCCCACTGGTGTAATTAGAGAAAATAAGAGCCCAGTGGTGTAATTAGAGAAAATAAGAGCCCACTGGTGTAATTAGAGAAAATAAGAGCCCACTGGTGTAATTAGAGAAAATAAGAGCCCACTGGTGTAGAGAAAATAAGAGCCCACTGGTGTAATTAGAGAAAATAAGAGCCCACTGGTGTAATTAGAGAAAATAAGAGCCCACTGGTGTAATTAGAGAAAATAAGAGCCCACTGGTGTAATTAGAGAAAATAAGAGGCCACTGGTGTAATTAGAGAAAATAAGAGCCCACTGGTGTAATTAGAGGAAGTAAGAGCCCACTGGTGTAATTAGAGGAAGTAAGAGTTCCAAGGCAAACATTGTTTGATAAGAAATTCCTTAACGTGTTAATGTTTAGCTACTCATTAACTTTTACAAACATTCACTTCACACTTATGTTTACCTTCCTCTGTTTCTTGTTTCTTATTCCTGTACAGTTTCCTCTCCAGTTTAGAAGGCCTGGTCTGAGACCAGACTCCAGGGACCGGGAGCATTAGCACAAGGCAGAGAACTCTTAAATAACACCCTATTAATGGTTTAACATCCAGCATGCGTGTGTGTGAGGAAATAATAATAATAATAAATAATAATAATAATAATCTTTATTTCTACAAGCACATGTACAAGGTATACAGTCCTAAATGACATCAGTGACATACTATTATATAGAAAACCTCTTATTATACAAAGCATTTCTGACAAATTAGGTCAATTTTGTCCCTAGGATGCGACCCACACCAGTCGACTAACACCCAGGTACCTCTTTTACTGATTGGTGAACATGGACAACAGGTGTCTTGAGGAAACACGCGTCCTAATGATTCCACCGGGGATCGAACCACGGACTTCGGTGTGTGAGTTAAGTGAGCTTACACTCGACGTACGGGACACCTAACACCTAAATGGAAGTGAAAGTGAATGTTTTATATCTGAATTTGACTTTGTGCTAGAGTGTGAGCATGATTATGTAGAGTGTGAGCATGCTTATGTAGAGTGTGAGCATGATTGATTGTGGAGAGAGCGAGGAAAACCCCTTTTAACAAGATCTGTGTTTTGGACGCGTGAAGCATGGTATCTGCACATGAGTTAGCACCTAACATCTGAAGCCAATAACTGGTATGGTCACTAGCATGAACTCTAGAATGCTTTGGAAAAACAGGAACATCAAAGGTTCTGCTGGGGCTTCCCTCGTAATGAACTAACCTTTTATTCAATACTAATTTTACACATTGCTCCTTGTTAGCAGTAAATAATTGAAATAATTTTTATTATTATGATAATTTGTCGAAGCATCAGAGATAATTTTTATTCCGGTTTTCTGTAAGGCAATTTGCATTTCGTGGATTTAGATGAGTAATTACATGATTTTAGCTCTTTGAATGTGACTTTGTTTTGTTTTCAGATTGGGTTATGTGTCTCTTCATTGTGTGTAAGTCAATAGAACAGTGTGTCTTTTTTTAACTTTCATTTGTTAGATCTACTGTCTCTATTGTTATGGAATTCTAAGTACATTGCTGTCTGGATTTCATTTGCGTGGAACGTTGTAAACATTTAGGTGACCTTTACTCGCCGTCTGTGTGTGTGTGTGTGTGTGTGTGTGTGTGTGTGTGTGTGTGTATGTGTATGAGTGTGTGGGTGATGGGATTGTTGCATTTGCTTATAGGTGTGCCTATGTTTACCGATATGTTTCCAAGGGTCGAATCTCGGCTCTAGGCTCCGTTTCTTGACCTACAACTGTTATTGTTTCGTTTTATATATGTCGTGCCGAATAGGTAAAACTTGCTATTTTGGCTTAAATAGCAACGCTCTTCTTGCCGAATAAGGCAAGCGAAAATTTGTGTATGCAATAATTTCGCAAAAATCATTCTGAACCTAACGAAAAAAATATTTCATTGTATTTATTATTAAATTATTGTAAACTTATCTAAAATATATTTAGTTGGATTAGGCAAAATTTAATTGCGCTTGTTATAATAAGGTTAAGCCTCGTACAGAACATTTGCCCACTCCCTCCAACCTTTGCTAGGACCTCCCCTACTCCTTCTTATCTCCACTTACAGATTTATACACCCTCCAAGTCATCCTACTTTGTTCCATCTTCTCTAAATATCAGTACCACCTCAATGACTTCTCAGCCCTCTGAATAATTCTTTTAGTAATCTCGCATCTTCTAATCTCCAAACCACGCATTTTCTGCATAATATTGATACATATTGCTGGCAGGTATGACATCACTGGCATCAGCCTTGTCGCAGAAACGTCTAAAACCCATGTTTCACACCTATATAAGAATATTGGTACCACTATGATACATTTTCCGTTTTGTCTCCATGGACAACGTTTTGTCTCCTCTGATGCCTTGATGTGCCACCCACACTTTTCTCATCAGTACGATGGTTCACTTCATCTTTCATAGAATTGTCCTTCGACAAGTCCACTCCCAGATATCTGAATGTATTAATTTCCTCCATACCTCCTCCTTCCAATCTGATATCCAGTCTTTTATTACCTAATTTTTTTGACATTTTTATCACCTTGTTCTTTCCTATATTCATTTTTAATTTCCGTCTTTTACATGCTCTCTCAAATTCGTCTACGAACTTTTGCAGCTTCTCTTCGGAATCTCACAAAAGTACCGTGTCATCGGCAAATAACAACTGTGACAACTCCTCTTTGTATTAGGCTTTCTATTTAATCCCACACCTCTCCCAAACACTCTTGCATTCACGTCTTTTACAACCTTATCTATAAACATTTTAATCCACCGTAGTGACATCACGCACCCCCTGTCAAGGCCTACTTTTACTGAAAAAATAATCTCCCTCTCTCCTTCATACCTTAACCCGAGCTTCACTGTCCTAATAAAAATTCTTAACTGCTTTAAGTAACATACCACCTATTCCATACACTTACAACATCTTCCATTTTCTTTCCCTATTATATGTGTTTTTGTAAATCCATGTATGCAACGAAAACTTCCTTACTCTTATCTAAATATTGTTCACTAAATATGCTTCGGTGTGGTCTACATATCTCCTACCTTTTTTTGAAACCTTGTTCATCTGCAGTCGTGCTCTCCACCTTACCCTTAAGTCTTTCAATAAAACCTCTATCATACACTTTACCTGGTTTGTTTGCCTGGTAAACTCAACGGGTTTATTTCCTATAATTTTTACACACTTTTATCCCCTTTTCTTTTATACAAAGGAACTATGCACACACTTCACGAATCCGTAGGTACCATCCCTCCTTCCATGCCACTCCAGAATTATATCTCCACCTCGCAGCGTTTAATATTTGTCTTAATCCCATCAGTCCCAACTGCTTTGCCTCCTTTCCTTCTACCCACTTCCTCACGCACCTCCCCCCTCCTCCCACACGTCTGCCTCTTCCTCACTCTTAAAAGATGTTATACCTCCCTACCCAATGCATGGAATTACTGCCACCTCTCGCTTATCAATGTTTAGCAGCTCAAAATATTCACTCAGTCTTCCAATACATCCGCCTCCCCATCTGATAATTTCCTTCTTTTGCTTTTAACTTATAAACCAATTCGTTCCCTAGGCTTTCTCAACTTATTACTCTCGCTCCAAAACTTTTTCTTATTCTCAGCAATATCTGTTGACAGAAGCTCACCCATTCTGTCATTCGTTCTTCTTTTGCACTCCCTCGCCATTCTTAACCACTCTTTTAACTCTATATACCCCCACTCCCCTTATCACCTCTGCTCTGTAAAAACCTCTCATATGCTAACTTTTTCTTCCTTACCTCTTATTACCTCGTTATTTCCCCTGTTACCTCCCGCATCCTCCCTTCGATATGCACAAACTACTGCGCATTAACACTGCATTTTTAAATCTCCCCCATATCTCTTCACTCTCCTCATTTCCTATACTCTCACTAGCCAGTCTTTCTCCTAACCATTGCTTATATCTTACCCTAAATAACTCTTCCTTTAATTTATAAACTTTCACTTCTTTTTCTCACTGACGACATTCTCCTTGTACCCCGTCTACCTCTTATTCTCACGGTAGTCGTAGCCATAGCTAAGTGAATACTCTGATATGCTTGTTGCCTCTCTAAAACATGCACATCCAAAAGTCTACCCATTAATACATAGCCCAACAAACTATTGTCATGCAGTGTATAGTATCTCGTGCATTTATTTTCCCTCATTTTCTTGAAATACTTATTAAATAATCTTTTTCTATACAAAGTTCAGTTAAATTCCCTCCCCCCCCCATACCATTATCATTTACCCCTGCGGTGTCGCATGTTGACCACGAGGTATAATCTCCGCCTTACAGCTCTCATCTTGATAATGTGAGAAACCACAAATGCGCTTGCAAGTTCACTATTTTTTCACAGTTTTTGATTTGCATATTGTGGTATCACCTGTTTACTGTGATCTTATTGCATCCACACATATATTCATATATTGATTTGCTGACTGTGATACATTATTGTGGGGTCCACCATGCCATTCCTTTCTTTTAAAATTATTTTCCTTTTTATTTTTCGAAACCAGAAATCTAAACCATTTCAATAATTTTTTTTTCTTCGCATATTTTGTGAATTTCCAGTTTGTGTCGAGGAACTTTGGTAATGCTCTCCTTATATACAGCATTTAGCGGATAGCAGAAAATGGTAATGGTTTATATACGTTTTAATGCCCGTCACGGTATGCACCGGAAACTAAAACTCTCTCTTTCTCTTTTCCCCCCTTCCCTTCTCTCTCCTCCCTCCCTCCTACACTTGTTAGGGAGACAAACCTATTTTATTATCGTAGGTGGCTGCTCCCTCCTCTAGGTCTTGTCTACCACTGCTACTGCTGGTGTTGATTGTTAGTACTAGTACTGGTGACGCTTGTCACTGCTGCTGCTACTGGTGTTACTTGTTGATTGTTAGTACTTTTGACGATTGTTACTGGTGTTGCTTGTTGATTGTTAGTACTAGTGACATTACTCTTGCTGTTACTGGTGTTGCTTGATTGTTAGTACTAGTACTGGTGACACTTGTTACTGTTGCTGTTACTGGTGTTGCTTGTTGATTGTTAGTACTGGTACTGGTGACACTTGTTACTGCTGCTGCTACTGGTGTTGCTTGTTGATTTGTTAGTATTAGTACTGGTGACGCTTGTTACTGCTGCTGCTACTGGTGTTACTTGTTGATTGTTAGTACTAGTACTGGTGACGCTTGTTATGCTGCTGCTACTGGTGTTGCTTGTTGATTGTTAGTATTAGTACTGGTGACGCTTGTTACTGCTGCTGCTACTGGTGTTACTTGTTGATTGTTAGTACTAGTACTGGTGACGCTTGTTACTGCTGCTGTTACTGGTGTTGCCTGTTGATTGTTAGTACTAGTACTGGTGACGCTTGTTACTGGTGCTGTTACTGGTGTTGCTTGTTAGTAGTAGTACTGGTGACGCTTGTTACTGCTGCTGTTACTGGTGTTGCTTGATTGTTAGTACTAGTACCGGTGACACTTGTTACTGTTACTGGTGTTGCTTGTTGATTGTTAGTACTGGTGATGCTTGTTACTGCTGCTGTTACTGGTGTTGCTTGTTGATTGTTAGTACTGGTGACGCTTGTTACTGCTGCTGTTACTGGTGTTGCTTGTTGATTGTTAGTACTGGTGACGCTTGTTACTGCTGCTGTTACTGGTGTTGCTTGTTGATTGTTAGTACTGGTGACGCTTGTTACTGCTGCTGTTACTGGTGTTGCTTGTTGATTGTTAGTACTGGTGACGCTTGTTACTGCTGCTGTTACTGGTGTTGCTTGTTGACTGTTAGTACTGGTGACGCTTGTTACTGCTGCTGTTACTGCTGTTGCTTGTTGATTGTTAGTACTGGTGACGCTTGTTACTGCTGTTGCTTATTGATTGTTAGTACTGGTGACGCTTGTTACTGCTGCTGTTACTAGTGTTGCTTGTTGATTGTTAGTACTAATACTGGTGACGCTTGTTACTGGTGTTGCTTGTTGATTGTTAGTACTAATACTGGTAACGCTTGTTACTGCTGTTGCTTATTGTTAGTACTAGTACTGGTGACGCTTGTTGCTGTTACTGGTGTTGCTTGTTAATTGTTAGTACTAATACTGGTAACGCTTGTTACTGCTGCTGTTACTTGTGTTGCTTGTTAATTGTTAGTACTAATACTGGTAACGCTTGTTACTGCTGCTGTTACTGGTGTTGCTTGTTGATAGTACTGGTGATGCTTGTTACTGCTGCTGCTGGTGACTTGTTGCTTGTTACTGCTGATATTGGTGGCATTTGTTGCTTGTTTTTAATGCTACTGGTGTTGATTGCTAGTACTAGTACTTATGTCACTTGTCTGTTACTGCTGGTACTGGTGTCACTTGTTGATTGCTATTACTGCTACTACTAGTGTTAGTGTTGGTTATCGTCACTATTGGTGTTACTTGTTGCTTGTTCACACGTTCCAGTAAGGTGAACCTTCTTGGCGTATATCAAGTACTACAAGGGTACCACCTGCCTGGCCAGCAGGACACAGTATGGTGTCAAGCTCATCTAATGTTAACCCAGCATGAGGATTGTCATGAGGATGTCCTCAGCAGGTAACAGATCAGCAGGTAACAGATCAGCAGGTAACACCTCAGCAGGTAACACCTCAGCAGGTAACAGCTCAGCAGCTGGCAAAATGCTCTTCATGTATTGCACTAATACGCTTTTGTTCCCGATGTGATGTCAGCAGTTGTTAGCACTCGAGGTCCGACTAAAGAATGTCCAGTTTTCTATCCCAGGTAGTAATACTAACCATTCTTCACGAACACTCTCGGCTTAAATTGCAGTAAAGCTCTTGTGTCACATTAACTGTCTCTTCGTTATGAACGTTTTCAGTTTAAACTTGAGTTCAAGAAAACTTTCGCCCTTCTACAACACATGGTATCTTCTCCCTTTCGTTGTAGTGTCGCCAAGTCATTAAGTTTGTTCCATGTATATTATGAAGGCACGTAATTTAGTAAGCGTCTTCAGAGAGAAAGAATCCAAGGGTTTGAAAAAAAGTCACTCTCAGTGTTTTCAAGTAGGTTGAGAGCAGTTCTCAGCTCTTATAACAAAATTCTTCCACCTCACATTGATCAAAATTGATATTATCCAGCTTTCAGCGTCTATCTTCGTCTCATATTCTGTTGTATACAACTGCTGCGACAATAAATCCTGCAGTTAGAGATAATTCCTTCACCTGGGCGTTGAATTACGTTATCACGAGCTGTTTTTTTCCACTCTTGAGATCTATTGTTAGCTTCAAACGCTCACAGTTATTTGTTGCATTAATGTAGCTTGTCACTTATAAAAGCTGCACGTTTTGTCGAACACACTTGACTATGTGAGCAGCCCTTGTCAAGAACAGCGCCTCGGGTCTCCTGCACGCTGTTCTGCTGCAGTCTCTCCTTGTTAGTCTCTCCTTGTCAGTTTTGAGTGATATATATTTGGTCCTTTTTTTTTTTTGTGTGTGTGTGTGTGTGTGTGTTTGTGATGTATTATATATGGAAGAGGTGTTGGATTGTTTTCCGCGAGCTTGCCGATCGTCTGCAGCTTTATTGTGTTATCCATGAACGGTTATCTTGCCGGCTTCACAGCTCATTGAATGCCATATCCACAGTCGACTTTCTGTTCCATGGGCTTGACAACACTGACGAATGCAATAAAGACACGCATTGCAGTACAAACTTTTATTGGGACAACGTTTCGCTATGTTACATCTATAAAACTTTAACAGAACAAAACTGTCTCAAAATGTGTTCTGCCAATGTTGTCGACAGTGTCATATTCATGACAGAGGCAGTTTTTAAGATTTCGCAGATGAACGCTGTAGACCGTCACTTCCCCAACTGTCTTAAAACTTACATTACTTGCCACAATTTCCTTTGGTATTCTCATATCCGATATGGACTGAGACATAAAACATAGCACTGTATTGTTCTTTGTGGACGATACTATAATTTGTATGAGAGCGGCATCCATTAATGACACAGCAAAGCTTCAAGGCTTCCAGTGTGCCAGTGACAACACTCTAATGTTCACTGAGGGCAATTTTTAGTTACTCTTGCTATGGGAAAATTGAGGAAAGAAAACTGGAAAGGGAGTATACAACAAACTAAAATCACGCAGTAGAGCTGAAGTTTTATGTTAGAGACTTACAAGTAATAAAAAACGATCTCACTTTCTGAGATCATAGTAGTGCTGTTGTTACATCCGCAAGGAATATGATAGGCTGCTCAACCTTCAAAATGAGAGAAGCCGAGTCAGTGGGGATACTCTTCAAGTCACTTGTTCTCTTTCAGCTGAAATATTGTTGTATGTTAACAACCCCTTTTAAAGTGTGGTACGGTGAGCAGAGCACCGCGTACCTTGTACCAAGGTCCATATGTTTGAGTCTCCTGCGACCTGAGTTAGTGTTTGTGAATATTTTGCCTGTTCTGTTAATTCTAAACATACACACATCATTACATATATATATATATATATATATATATTATATATATATATATATATATATATATATATATATATATATATATATATATATATATATAATTAGGTATGGACTAATAAAGCGCCTCATTACAAATAAAAATACCAGTGAAAAGCATGAGCGCTTCCATGTGCTTACACATCTTCATATCTGTTCCTCTGAAGATGTATGCGCCAGCTCATGATAACACTCGGGTTTTTCTTATTGTCATTGTTTTTTTTTGTATTATTAAGTATATTATCTGAAAATAAATGTATTCGTTGTGGTATTGTTGTTCCCTACGAACTGTTGTAGGTGCTGGTACTGTTGTTCCCTACGAACTGTTGTGGGTGCTGGTACTGTTGTTCCCTACGAACTGTTGTGGGTGCTGGTAGTGTTGTTCTGTATGAACTGTTGTAGGTGCTGGTACTGTTGTTCTCTATGAACTGTTGTAGGTGCTGGTACTGTTGTTCTCTATGAACTGTTGTAGGTGCTGGTACTGTTGTTCTCTATGAACTGTTGTGGGTGCTGGTACTGTTGTTCTCTATGAACTGTTGTGGGTGCTGGTACTGTTGTTCTCTATGAACTATTGTAGGTGCTGGTACTGTTGTTCTCTATGAACTGTTGTGGGTGCTGGTACTGTTGTTCCCTACGAACTGTTGTAGGTGCTGGTACTGTTGTTCCCTACGAACTATTGTAGGTCCTGGTACTGTTGTTCTCTATGAACTGTTGTGGGTGCTGGTACTGTTGTTCCCTACGAACTGTTGTTGGTGCTGGTACTGTTGTTCTCTATGAACTGTTGTAGGTGCTGGTATTGTTGTTCCCTACGAACTGTTGTAGGTGCTGGTACTGTTGTTCTCTATGAACTGTTGTGGGTGCTGGTACTGTTGTTCTCTATGAACTGTTGTGGGTGCTGGTACTGTTGTTCTCTATGAACTGTTGTAGGTGCTGGTACTGTTGTTCTCTATGAACTGTTGTGGGTGCTGGTACTGTTGTTCTCTATGAACTGTTGTAGGTGCTGGTACTGTTGTTCTCTATGAACTGTTGTGGGTGCTGGTACTGTTGTTCTCTATGAACTGTTGTAGGTGCTGGTACTGTTGTTCTCTATGAACTGTTGTAGGTGCTGGTACTGTTGTTCTCTATAAACTGTTGTGGGTGCTGGTACTGTTGTTCTCTATGAACTGTTGTAGGTGCTGGTACTGTTGTTCTCTATGAACTGTTGTAGGTGCTGGTACTGTTGTTCTCTATGAACTGTTGTAGGTGCTGGTACTGTTGTTCTCTATGAACTGTTGTAGGTGCTAGTACTGTTGTTCTCTATGAACTGTTGTGGGTGCTGGTACTCTTGTTCTCTATGAACTGTTGTTGGTGCTGGTACTGTTGTTCTCTATGAACTGTTGTAGGTGCTGGTACTGTTGTTCTCTATGAACTGTTGTAGGTGCTGGTACTGTTGTTCTCTATGAACTGTTGTGGGTGCTGGCACTGTTGTTCTCTATGAACTGTTGTGGGTGCTGGTACTGTTGTTCTCTGTGAACTGTTGTGGGTGCTGGTACTGTTGTTCTCTGTGAACTGTTGTGGGTGCTGGTACTGTTGTTCTCTGTGAACTGTTGTAGGTGCTGGTAGTGTTGTTCTCTGTGAACTGTTGTAGGTGCTGGTACTGTTGTTCTCTGTGAACTGTTGTGTGTGCTGGTATTGTTGTTCTCTGTGAACTGTTGTAGGTGCTGGTACTGTTCTTCTCTATGAACTGTTGTGGGTGCTGGTACTGTTCTCTATGAACTGTTGTAGGTGCTGGTACTGTTGTTCCCTACGAACTGTTGTAGGTGCTGGTACTGTTGTTCTCTATGAACTGTTGTAGGTGCTGGTACTGTTGCTCTCTATGAACTGTTGTGAGTGCTGGTACTGTTGTTCTCTATGAACTGTTGTAGGTGCCGGTACTGTTGTTCCCTACGAACTGTTGTAGGTGCTGGTACTGTTGTTCTCTATGAACTGTTGTGGGTGCTGGTACTGTTGTTCTCTATGAACTGTTGTGGGTGCTGGTACTGTTGTTCCCTACGAACTGTTGTAGGTGCTGGTACTGTTGTTCTCTGTGAACTGTTGTAGGTGCCGGTACTGTTGTTCCCTACGAACTGTTGTAGGTGCTGGTACTGTTGTTCTCTATGAACTGTTGTGGGTGCTAGTACTGTTGTTCTCTATGAACTGTTGTGGGTGCTGGTACTGTTGTTCCCTACGAACTGTTGTAGGTGCTGGTACTGTTGTTCTCTATGAACTGTTGTAGGTGCTGGTACTGTTGTTCCCTACGAACTGTTGTAGGTGCTGGTACTGTTGTTCTCTATGAACTGTTGTGGGTGCTGGTACTGTTGTTCTCTATGAACTGTTGGTGCTGGTACTGTTGTTCCCTACGAACTGTTGTAGGTGCTGGTACTGTTGTTCCCTACGAACTGTTGTAGGTGCTGGTACTGTTGTTCTCTATGAACTGTTGTGGGTGCTGGTACTGTTGTTCTCTATGAACTGTTGTGGGTGCTGGTACTGTTGTTCTCTATGAACTGTTGTAGGTGCTGGTACTGTTGTTCCCTACGAACTGTTGTAGGTGCTGGTACTGTTGTTCTCTACGAACTGTTGTAGGTGCTGGTACTGTTGCTCTCTATGAACTGTTGTGGGTGCTGGTACTGTTGTTCTCTATGAACTGTTGTAGGTGCTGGTACTGTTGTTCTCTATGAACTGTTGTAGGTGCTGGTACTGTTGTTCTCTATGAACTGTTGTGGGTGCTGGTACTTTTGTTCTCTATGAACTGTTGTAGGTGCTAGTACTGTTGTTCCCTACGAACTGTTGTAGGTGCTGGTACTGTTGTTCTCTATGAACTGTTGTAGGTGCTAGTACTGTTGTTCCCTACGAACTGTTGTAGGTGCTGGTACTGTTGTTCTCTATGAACTGTTGTAGGTGCTGGTACTGTTGTTCTCTATGAACTGTTGTAGGTGCTGGTCACTTGTTCTCTATGAACTGTTGTAGGTGCTGGTAGTGGTGTTCTCTATGAACTGTTGTGGGCCACCTAACAGGTAAGTAGTTTTCTGAGGGTTAGCACCCCTGGTGGATGGCCTGTTCAGCAAGGCTGTTGGCGTTAGCCTCGCGAAGCCCACCGTGTGCACAGCCTGTTTCATCAGAAACTGATTTGAGGACATCTTTTACAGTGATTAATTTTAGATGATAAGAGCAGCTATCCTGCCGCTGCTAATTTCAAGACCTATCCCTCTAATAAGGTATACTGCCAACCCCCAGGATGCCACCCACAACAGGTACCTACTTACTGCTAAGTAAACAGGGGCAGCAGGTGAAAGGAAAGGTGCCCAATGTTTCCACCAGTGCCGGGGATCGAGCCACGGACACTTAGTATATGGGTCGAGTGCTACCAACTGAGCAACGGGACACACCTGTCAAATTATCTCTTGAAGACAGCCAAGGATCTGTTGGTAATTTCCATTATGTATGAAGGGAGGGTATTGAAAAGTCTTGGTTATTTTGCATAGTCTGCCGACCTTCTTACTTTCATTGGGTATGATGTATATGTGTAGGTTTGATACCAACCCTGTAGAAATTTCCAGGTATGGACTGTAATATACCTTTCTCACCTATGTTCTAAGGAATACAGATCGAGGGACTTCAAATGTTCCTAGTTATTTAGCTGCTTGAGTGAACTTGTGCGAGCAGCGATGTTCCTCTGCACATTGCAGTTTCGCCTGCATTGACCGTAGCTGTTAGAATACAGCAGTATTCCAGCTTGAAGAGAACAAGTGACTTGAAGAGTATCATCATTGGCCTGGCAACTCTTGTTTGGAAGATTCTAGTTATCCAGCCAGTCATTTTCCTCGCGGTTGTGATGGTGACACTGTCGTGATTCTTGAAGGTGAGATTTTCTAACATGATCATCCCTAAGTCTTATGCTCTGGTACTGCTCTTCCTACACTATTTTCTGACCACAGTCCTTTGTCTCGTACTAAATTATCACATTTTCCACCTTGCCAATATAGTGGGTAGCCTCACACCATGGGTGTTCCCACCGTGTTATTTGTTCATATAGAGACATACTGCAGGTGTTCCCACCGTGTTATTTGTTCATATAGAGGCATACTGCAGGTGTTCCCACCGTGTTATTTGCTCATATAGAGGCATACTGCAGGTGTTCCCACCGTGTTATTTGTTCATATAGAGGCATACTGCAGGCATTCCCACCGTGTTATTTGTTCATATAGAGGCATACTGCAGGTGTTCCCACCGTGTTATTTGTTCATATAGAGGCATACTGCAGGTGTTCCCACCGTGTTATTTGTTCATATAGAGGCATACTGCAGGTGTTCCCACCGTGTTATTTGTTCATATAGAGACATACTGCAGGTGTTCCCACCATGTAATTAATTAAATAGGGTAGCAGGACACTGAATTCCTTAAAGCAATTTAAAAAATTCTACCCCACGTTTTATTGTTTCCTTTTTCTCCCCTCCTTTACCTTACCCTCCTCCACCCTACCGTCCTTAACCCTACCCTCCTCTACCCTACCCTTACCCTTCATCTTCCTGTTATCTCCCCTTCCTCTCATCCTTACCCTCCTCTCCTCCCCCCCCCTCCCGCCCTCCCACTGCCGTACCCTCCTCTCATCTCTTCCCTGCACATTGAACGCCAAATTCCTTATCTCAGAAAATAGCCAACCCATTCTTAGCCTTCTCTGAAAATACGTATTTTGTTCCTCTTTTACTCAGAGAACTCCTTTTCCCTCTCTTCCCTTCCTTAATACCATTCTTCTACCCTCTCTTCCCTTCCCTAATACCATTCTTCTACCCTCTCTTCCGTTCCCTAATACCATTCTTCTTCCCTCTATTCCTTCCCCAATACCAACTTCCCTCTCTTCCCTTCCCTAATACCATCTTCTTCCCTCTCTTCCCTTCCCTAATACAACTCTCCTCTTCCCTCTCATAACACATATCTTCTCTTTCCTTCCCTACCACATCTCTGCTTTTCTTTCCCCAACACAATTCCTCTCCTTCCTTGTTCCCCCAGACACAACCTCTCTGCCTCTTTCCCCAACAAGAAGCCAGAGGCATCAGTTCCCTCTTCCCCGTCGGTAAGTTCCCCAAGAAGAAAGCAGAGGCCTCATTTCTCTCCAAGAGAAGGGCTGAGGCACCAATTCTCCCCAGTAAACTCCTCAACAGAAAGCTAGAGACACCGTTTTTCCCCAGTAAGCTCCCTACTAAGTGACGTGAACGTCTCTGGGGAGTGGTGTGTGACCCTCCCACTCGGCTACCTGATTGACAACTGATTGACATGACAGGAAAAACTTCATTGAATATTATGATCTAGTGTTGACAGTATTAGCATGTTATGCTCTACCTTCGTGTGTCTGTGAAAGACACGAGGCTCTCTCTCGCCTTACATGTTTTGAGTCTGGCAGGTGGCTGATTTCTAGTACTTGGACCTCTCTGTTAGCTTTACGTGGTTCTGATCGTGGCTATATCGATTTTATTTTTTGGTAGCTTTCACAGTGGTTTGGAAAGACATGTAAGCAAACACTAGGTCATATTTGTTAGAAAAATGTATTCGATTTATTAGAAAACATTTCGGTCCTGGAACCTTGATCACTTCCCAGGACCTAAACGTTTTCTAATATGTCCTAGTGTTTGCTCACGTGTCTTTGTAAACCAGCTTGTCGGTATCTATTACCGAGGTTTCTACCAGCTTTCACAATGTTGTTCTCTAGTCTGTTTCTACTGATAACGGTGTAAGGTTTCCTGGCGGTCGCATTCCCTTCGTTCGGTTCTTCTCATACCAGTCTCATGTTACCATCTTCATTTCCCTGAGTACTGTAAACATTTTGTTGATGTTAGCTCTGTTTCTCCCGTCTTCAAGCTCCTTGAACCCTGATTCCGCAGTCGTTATTCCTAGCTTGCGTTTCTTAACTCTGGTGTCATTCTTGTTGGAAATCTTTGTACCTCTTCAGTTTTGGTCTAGGTTGTCACTCAGATATCTGCTAGTTTTGGAGGGCCATAGACACTATGTGGCTTGGGTGGGTTTCTGGTGATAGGCTGCGTGTGATGCTGTATGCCTTAAGCTTTCTTATATTTGGTTTATGAGAGTTGTTTCTTCCTTATCTAAGTTTTCTCCGAGATTGTTCTCTCTCCTGTTTTAATTACAGGTTTTTGCAGCGGTTGAATTTCAGCAGCTAATTTTCCAACAGTTTCTGAAGCTTGTTTTATTATAGTTTTTGGCAATTAGGATTTTTTTTATTCTAATTTGCTTTACGACTTCTTCGTAAGCTGTCTTATGATTGTATACCTGCTGCTGCCACTCTCTTCTTCCTTCACCTCCTACCGTATGATCTTTTGGCCTTCTCTACTTTCCTCGCATCACGTGTCACGTGACAGTGGTCCAGAACAGACCGAAATGTCGTCATAAAGTTCCTGTCTTGTGTGCGGGATTTTTTATGAACTAGATACTGACACTGACCTCTGAGGGAACCGCTGGTTGCGTCGTCCATTCTGAGAGTTACGGTTCTTACCAAGAGACATTTGACTAGTGTTTGCATATTCAATTGTTTACATTCCATGTTACTTGGTCTAGTTTCTTGTTTATTCCTTAGTCCTATCAGGTGCTCTATAATCAACAGATAAGCAGTCTTCTCTTTCCTCGCTTATAATTGGGAGTCAATCATAGGTTTCTAGTAGGCTCGTGAGACAGACCTCTGCCTTGCTAAATCCTTGCTGCTGCTTAGAGAAATCCTCTGAGTGTTAGATACCATTTTGTTCAAGGCACTTGTCGATTAGACACTTGGCCTCTTTTGTGTGTGTGTGTGTGTGTGTGTGTGTGTGTGTGTGTGTGTGTTTGTATGTGCGTGTGTGTGTATACTTGTAAAGATGGCGTGTATATTCATTCAGTTGTGGCTGTGTGTAGGTCAGGAAAATGTGGATGAATGTGTTGGATAAGGTGTGTATTTGATTCAGCTGTGCATGTTCCTTTGCTCATGTAAGTTAGGTTTGGTAAGGTTTGTCAGGAAACAGGATAAGTGTTTCCTGGAGCGGGTCTTAGTCATATGATGACCCACAGCTGGAGCTTTTGGTCATCCGATCGAGGCTTTTCGCTGGATTACCGGTCCACCCCTTTAAAAATTGTGGTTATGATTTCAACTATTAAGTATATTTTTGCTCATGTATATATGTTATGTCAGGGGCCCACTGCCTCCCAGCATACATAATAGGGGATTTCCAGTAGACTCCTGACTATCTTCAAAGAGTTGTACAACACCAAAAGTCAGTACCTGACCAGCGGGGCTGTGGTTCGTACGTCGGTTTATATGCGGCCAGTAGTAACAGTCTAGTTGATCAGTCCCTGATCCACCGCTAGGCTTGGTCATGGACTGGGCCGAGGGGGCGTTGAACCCCGGAATACCCTCCAAGCATACGTTATGTAGTGGATAGAACGTTGTGTACTTGAGACCTCATAGTGGCCACCAGCCCAAGTCTTCTCTCCCACCCCACTGAATAAATTATATTTAATTATGGAAGGTTTAAACAAATTCAGAATTAAGCCACAGGGATCATCCTGAGGAGTCAATGATCCAATAACGTACTTAACTTGCAGGAACAACTTCCTATCTACAGCCTCAGAGGTTGCTTAACTAAAATAAACAATACTCTTACATCAAAATGCTCTAGCAAACCCACCATACTTCTCGCACAGAAAGCAATTTTCCAAATGGATCTTAAAAAAATTGGACCTAAACTCAAAAAAGAACCCGATAAACAATCTTTCCCAAGAAAGACAAAACCAACAGTTTTCTGTACCATGATATATTTTTGTTTTCCAAATCGTTATCTCACTGTTTTTCTCCAATAATTTAATTAGACTGCAATGCGAGCTTCACCATGAAGCCAGGCATGTTGCTTTAAGCCACATAGGTATGATAATGACAGATAATTCTTCCTGCAAACACTACACACAGCTGGCTACCCCTACAGGGTTGTTGTTATTATGTCAAGTTTGGTCTTGTACAAAACCCTCTTCCCTGATATTCACACTGAGGATCAGAAACTAGCTGTGTGTCCCTGTGGTATACCATCATACATACCTGTGGCCCGTTTCGAGGGTTCTTCTACTCCCCGCTGCCCTGCCTCAGGCCAGGCTTCCTTCTTGAGCGCCTGGTCAACCAGGCTGTTTGTGTTAGCACCCGCAGGCCAATATAGTCGTCATAATCCGGCTAATTAGGAATTTACAGGAGATAGCAGTCAGATTTTCTCTTCACTATTTCTATTTTTTTTTCAATAATTTTTATTTTTGCTCATAATAGAATAAAGAATTCTAACATAATAGAATAAAGATTCTAACACAGTGTAGTCTAATTGTGCCCGTGTTCACCTTGCTTTTCACTGGGTTTATTCTACATTTTCTTCCATATTTTTCACTTTCAGTAAGTTATGGCGGTGCGAAGATAGGGGACTAGAACCTCGAGTATCTACCTTACTTATGTTATCAGGTATCTCTCTCTTCTCCATTCCAAAGAGAACAATCTAAGCGCTTTGAGACATTCTCTGTAGTTTAGATTATTTGTTCAATGTGGGCAGTAAACTCGGCTATTTCACCTGCCTTAAAAGACGCCATGAGCTCAGTGTTTGAATTATGAGAACAGTTTTCATTTTAAAAGGACCATTATGGGCGTTGCTTCTCGTATTTTGAAGATTCTCTTGATCCACTCTGTCACATTCCTGGTTCTTACTGAATTTGATTCTTCTAGAAGACAAATTATGTGACGTAATTATTCCTAGGCCTATGACTTGTTCTCATACCTTGTATAAGACGATGTTCCTGCCTCTTTACTGTACTTGTTTAAAGGTTTTTATTCCTCACCTATCTCAACATTCCAAATTTGTCACTATTGAACATATTTTCATTTGCTCATTGGTAAACTTTATTGATATCTGTAATTTTTGTTTTCCACTAAGGTAACTTTTTTTCTTTTTTTTTTTTTGGTCTTGTTAGGGTCCGCAAAGGATTGTATGAAGCTGTAGCTGCTGTTTTATAACTGCTTGAAGATGAGAAACAGTAAAGGCGCCTGGACCTCGCCTTGGGGCACTGAACCTTTTACCTTGATGACACTGGAATTCGTTTTCTTTATTCCACTCCTTGTGTTCTATTTGTTGAATATAAATTTCCCTACCTTTCCTTTTATATATACTGACCCAGGATGGTTTTCGTACATCAGGTAATAGAATCTGTCACCTTGAGCTAGGAGGCTCCAGTAAGGCGATGGGACATCATCACTCATTCCACTAAGGATTAAGCAGCTACGGGAGCTTCAGAGATATCGTTTTAGCTGAGCTGGAGTTAACTCTTGTGAAATACCATCTCTCAGGATGACTTACCAACCTCATCCCACATACGGGGAACGTTATTTAGAAGATATATGAGGAGGATAAATATAAGCTTAATGTATTTGTGTGTGTGTATATATATATATATATATATATATATATATATATATAATATATATATATATATATAATAAAATATATATATATATATATATGCGAACAAGCGATAAAAAATGCAAAACAACCACAGGGGGAGCTGAATGATAGCTCTAGGCCTTTCCTGTTGCTGCCAACACTTCTTTAGTTGCTTGTACATATCCACTGTTGCACTAACTCCACGAATATCGTTCTGAACATAATGAAATCACAATTTATTGATGCTATGTCGAGAGGGAATGTGGCCAACGAAGGTAGTGAAACTACGGTCAGGTGTGGAGAGTGGAAAGGATGAGTGGGAGATGATGGTCATGGAGAAGATTGCTGCCGGGGGAAGAGGCCTGTATTGTGTGTAATGGACCAAAAACTAGCTTCCTGAGTAAGGGGGGTGGCGATACCTCTCATTTTTTGTGACAGACCATCAGCTAGAAGCCGTAAGAAAAGAATGGAAAGGAGGAGGTTGGGGAGAGTAGCAAGGGGATCGAATGGAATCGATGGGAATAGGATAACGATAACCTTGGAGAAGAAAATGGAGAGAGGGGAGAGTGGATAGAGAAATGCAAGTGGGATTTAAGGAGAAGAGGATGAAATTGAAGACAGTGTTTACATAAAGATTAATACAGAGAGAGAGAGAGAGAGAGTAGAGGTAGTCGATATAGGAATGTGGATGGTGGGAAAACAATGTAGGCAAGGAAATAACACTAAAGGAGAAGGATGAAAGGATGAGGCAGGATAAGGAGAGAGAGAGAGGGGGGAGAGCAGACAGAAATGAGGGGGAGGAGAGGGAGTGGGAGGTGGTGGAGGGAAGAAGAGAGGAAGGGAAGTAGAAGAAAGAGAAATGTAGGTAGATTATGGAGGAAAGGAGGGAGTGAAAGAGCCAGACAGAACCTGAGTTTTTCAGATTGGATCTATTATGTCTCCACTTTATCTTTTGTGCCAACACTGAAATATTACACCGAATAAATAATGAATTACCGCTGAAGTAACAAATGAAAACCAGGGAGCGGGTGGGGTTTGAACCTATGGCGAGTGACTTATAAAACTCCAGGCCAGTGCGTACATCCAGTATACGTGAAGACCAAGTAGACATGAAGGTCCAGTATGCACGACCAAGTACACACGGGACCTAGTATAAGTGAAGACCCAGTATACAGGAGGATCCAATACACAGGAGGATCCAGTACACAGGAGGATCCAGTACACAGGAAGATCCAATACACAGGAGGACCCAGTACGCAGGAGAACCTGATACACAGGAAGACCCAGTACACAGGACTCAGTAAATAGGAGGACTTGTACACAGGAGAACCCAGTATACAGGAGGACCCAGTACGCAGTAGACCACAGTACACTGTAACTGCTGGTGGAACCAGTCTTTTTCCCCAGTTAACTTTGTGTAATAGATTATCAAATATTCACGTGACGCGCTGATTGGTCTGAAGAATTCATGTGTTCTGTAAAATAATCCATCATATTGATTATTAATATAAATTGTTGGGCATACCGATAGAAGCACACGGTGCAGTTGTCTGGATGGGAGAACTCGTTCAGTTGGGTTGAATGGATTTTGGGTTTTAAGCCTACGGACTGCTCGAGGGTCCTTAAGCCTGGATGTAACCCGTAAACCACCAGTCAGGGATATTTTAAGCCTGAAATAAGGATTAAAGTAAGCTTCAGCGATATAGAGTATGTACTGATAGCTCTTGGTGTAAATAGTCTTGGTTGAAGCTTTTCGTTGAAATATATACTTGGTTGAGGCTGTGTTGATTGAAGCTGGTGGTATCAACAGATGTTACGGGAGCAGGTGAGGTATATTAGACGCTGACTGTTCCTCCGCCTCATCTCTGCGGAAAAACAGAGGAATGGGGAAGATCTGATCACGACCTTCATGTCATGGGCTGCCATTGATACCTTCTGCCTTGCTTCAGAGAATTTTTCCCTTCTATCTGTTGCTGGCTTGCAACATTGCATAACTTCTGACGACGCACGAGAGTGCGAAGGCTCTAAAGCTAAAGATTTCCATCCCAGTGTGGCTTGTTCTGCATAAAAATTCATAATCGGCTCTAACCGACCATTGGCCAGGCTCGTCTAGTTCTTTTCTGGTGAAGCAACAGCCTAGTTGACCAGGCAAGCACTAGACGAGCATAGCCTATGGCCTGGCTCCGGGAGTAGAAAAACTTTGGGAACTCATTACAGTTAAACCCCAATTATTTTCCGTACTACACAAATAACCCACATATAGGAGAGACAAGCTTATGACGACGTTTTGGTCCGAATTGAACCATTTACAAAGTGTGACTTTGTCTCTCTCCTATGTGCGGCTTATTTGTGTATTGTTCTAGTAACCGTATTGTACCTGTTTTCTTCTTTATATACCATACGTATTTTTACCTTCCATATTAGGAACACCACTGATCATATATCTGCTGTCTTCAGCTGCAAGCAGACACAAATGTTTTTGTCTCCTGTAGTTTTACTGCTGTCACCCTGTCATAGAACTCCAGTAGGTTTGGGACACAGGATTTCCCGTCTCTGAAGCTGTGCTAGTTGTCGTTGATAAGCTCGTTCCTTTCTAGGTGTTCCACCACTCCTCTTCTGACAATCTTCTCCATGACTTTGCGTACTGTACATGTTAGTGACACTAGTCTGTAGTTTAATGCTTCGTGTCTGTCCCCTTTCTTAAAAATTAGGACTACATTTGCGCGCGCGCGCGCGCGTGTGTGTGTGTGGGAGTGGGGGAGTTGTAAGGGGGAGAGAGATGGGGAGAGGGTGGGAGGGGGACAGAGTAATGGGGAGGTGGAGAGGGAGTGGGAAGGGGAGAAGAAGGGTAGGGAGAGAAAGGATCGAGAGAGAGGGAAATGCAAAGGGAAGGAGAGTGGGAGAGGGAGAAGTAATGAGGGAGGAGGAGGAGAGGAAGAGGAGGAGTGCGAGACAGCGAGAGATAAGAGCAAGCGAGAGCGAGAAGCGAGAGAAGAGAGAGAGCAGAGGAGAGAGAGAGAGAGAGAGAGAGAGAGAGAGAGAGAGAGAGAGAGAAAGAGTAAGATTGGGTATTAGGGAGTATGAGCGTATGTGAGTGTGTGTTTGAGTGTTAGTGTGTGTGTGTGTTTGTGTGTTTTATAACCTAGCAGAGTTGGAAGGGTCGATCGGGTGACGTGCCCAGATGTAATTAACGCAGCTGAGTTTGCGTGCTCACGCGTATATGAATACCTGTCATTACCTATTTGTAATTACAGGTAGAGACCTGTGCTTGCGGTGTGCCATGTATTATCAATAACTTAGCATATACTTCTTTAAAGTCCCAGCGCTTGTAGCAGCAACTACGTCTGGGAGCTCATTGTAGCTAATATCTCCTCTGTTTGCGAAGAAAAGTTTTTTTTGCGGGGGGGGGGGCGAATGAAATTATTGTGACAGGGTGAGTGTTTATTGTTGGTATTAAGACAGTGTGTGTATTTATTGTTGGTACTAAGACAGGATGTGTTTATTGTTGGTATTAAGACAGTGTGTGTATTTATTGTTGGTACTAAGACAGGATGTGTTTATTGTTGGTATTAAGACAGTGTGTGTATTTATTGTTGGTACTAAGACAGGATGTGTTTATTGTTGGTTTTAAGACAGTGTGTGTATTTATTGTTGGTACTAAGGCAGGATGTGTTTATTGTTGGTATTAAGACAGGGTGTGTGTTTATTGTTGGTACTAAGACAGGGTGTGTGTTTATTGTTGGTATTAAGACAGGGTGTGTGTTTATTGTTGGTACTAAGACAGGATGTGTTTATTGTTGGTATTAAGACAGTGTGTGTATTTATTGTTGGTACTAAGACAGGATGTGTTTATTGTTGGTATTAAGACAGTGTGTGTATTTATTGTTGGTACTAAGACAGGATGTGTTTATTGTTGGTTTTAAGACAGTGTGTGTATTTATTGTTGGTACTAAGGCAGGATGTGTTTATTGTTGGTATTAAGACAGGGTGTGTGTTTATTGTTGGTACTAAGACAGGGTGTGTGTTTATTGTTGGTATTAAGACAGGGTGTGTGTTTATTGTTGGTACTAAGACAGGATGTGTTTATTGTTGGTATTAAGACAGTGTGTGTATTTATTGTTGGTACTAAGACAGGATGTGTTTATTGTTGGTATTAAGACAGTGTGTATTTATTGTTGGTACTAAGACAGGATGTGTTTATTGTTGGTTTTAAGACAGTGTGTGTATTTATTGTTGGTACTAAGGCAGGATGTGTTTATTGTTGGTACTAAGGCAGGATGTGTTTATTGTTGGTATTAAGACAGGGTGTGTGTTTATTGTTGGTACTAAGACAGGGTGTGTGTTTATTGTTGGTACTAAGACAGGGTGTGTGTTTATTGTTGGTACTAAGACAGGGTGTGTGTTTATTTTTGGTATTAAGACAGGGTGTGTGTTTATTGTTACTAAGACAGTGTGTGTGTTTATTGTTGGTACTAAGACAGGGTGTGTGTGTTTATTGTTGGTATTAAGACAGGGTGTGTTTATTGTTGGTACTAAGACAGGGTGTGTGTTTATTGTTGGTATTAAGACAGGGTGTGTTTATTGTTGGTACTAAGACAGGGTGTGTGTTTATTGTTGGTACTAAGACAGGGTGTGTGTGTTTATTGTTGGTATTAAGACAGGGTGTGTTTATTGTTGGTATTAAGACAGGGTGTGTGTTTATTGTTGGTACTAAGACAGGGTGTGTGTGTTTATTGTTGGTATTAAGACAGGGTGTGTTTATTGTTGGTACTAAGACAGGGTGTGTGTTTATTGTTGGTACTAAGACAGGGTGTGTTTATTGTTGGTACTAAGACAGGGTGTGTGTTTATTGTTGGTACTAAGACAGGGTGTGTGTTTATTGTTGGTACTAAGACAGGGTGTGTGTTTATTGTTGGTATTAAGACAGGGTGTGTGTTTATTGTTGGTACTAAGACAGGGTGTGTGTTTATTGTTGGTACTAAGACAGGGTGTGTGTTTATTGTTGGTACTAAGACAGGGTGTGTGTTTATTGTTGGTACTAAGACAGGGTGTGTGTTTATTGTTGGTACTAAGACAGGGTGTGTGTTTATTGTTGGTATTAAGACAGGGTGTGTGTTTATTGTTGGTATTAAGACAGGGTGTGTTTATTGTTGGTATTAAGACAGGGTGTGTTTATTGTTGGTACTAAGACAGGGTGTGTGTGTTTATTGTTGGTATTAAGGCAGGGTGTGTGTTTATTGTTGGTACTAAGACAGGGTGTGTGTTTATTGTTGGTACTAAGACAGGGTGTGTGTTTATTGTTGGTACTAAGACAGGGTGTGTGTTTATTGTTGGTATTAAGACACGGTGAGTGTTTATTGTTGGTATTAAGACACGGTGAGTGTTTATTGTTGGTATTAAGACACGGTGAGTGTTTATTGTTGGTATTAAGACACGGTGAGTGTTTATTGTTGGTATTAAGACACGGTGAGTGTTTATTGTTGGTATTAAGACACGGTGAGTGTTTATTGTTGGTATTAAGACACGGTGAGTGTTTATTGTTGGTATTAAGACAGGTATTCTTACCTACTGTTACTTTGTTAAACGTTTCTCTCTTGCTGTTTCTCAGTAAATACTGTTTAATTTTATCGTGTTTGTATTTCTCTTATGTGTTTGAGTTATAACATTTTATGATTGTAAATATGGTAGTGATAAATCTTGGAAAAAGATACTTATGTGCAGTTCACAATATTGATTAAAGGAAACTTTGTCGTCACGAGTGATTTCATCAGTCATCATTAGTTGACAATGAGTTGATGAGTAAGACACAAGGTCAAAAATTGGGTATCTTTGTTGTAGCGTTTCACCTATGCAGTAGGCTTCTTCAGTCAAATACAGAGAGTGGATTGAAGGTAGTACAAGCGACGAGGTAAAGATGATGCAGTCAGTTCATCAACCGTGTAGAAATAGGTTGAGGTTGTCAGTCCCTCAGCCTGGAGAAGAGTTCAGTTCCATGGTCACTGCTAGAGTATTTAGTTAATTCGCTGGACGTTTCTGTCTTCTTGCTATCACTCCATATAGAAGAACCAGCACATTACAAGCTGTGAGTGTGACGTCCACTCTGCAGTGTGACGTCCACTCTGCAGTGTGACGTCCACTCTGCAGTTTGACGTTTACTCTGAATTGATTACTTTGTCCAGAACAATTTTTAAAATATTCCAGCACTGGCAGGATTCACTACCTACTCGTTTATTCCAATCCTTTAGTTCACCAATCTATGATCGAACGTTCTTTTTTAGAATCCTTTCGGAACCGCCTAGAAATTTTTCAGAGATCCTGATCACTGGCTCCAGCAAGTGCCAGATCAACAAGGCTGTGATGGATACATGGGTTTGTGTTTCCTGTTGTGTCACTGGCCTGTGTTCAATGTTTCACAAAATTACACCAAACTGAGGAAAGTTAGTGCTTCTCTGTGTACTACTGCAGTATATATTAGCAGGTTTCAGTAATTGGTGGTGCGTTTGTTGTGTGATTTACTGAGAGAAAGAGAGAAGAGAATGTTGGAGTGGGGCGCAGGGAGGAAGTTAGGGGCTAGAGAGGGAAGGTGAGGGGTTGCAGGATAGGGAGGAAAAGTGAGGGGTTGCAGGAGAGAGAGGTAAGGTGAGGGGTTGCAGGAGAGGGAGGGAAGGTGAGGGGTTGCAGGAGAGGGAGGGAAGGTGAAGGGGATGAAGGAGAGGGTCTTGAGGAGGGAGGTAGAGACGCCATTACGATTTCATGGTACATGACTGAGGGAGATAAGGTCGAGTGAGGCTCAGTCGACCCTTAACATTGAGGGAATAAAGCAACACTCAGGGGATAAAGTAACATTAAGGGTCAGGCTGAAGTAACACTTAGATATACTACTGTTGACCTCTGATGATGGTCAGGTCTTCTTGAGTGCGCAGCACGCACATGTACGTAAGTTCTCTCTCTCTCTCTCTCTCTCTCTCTCTCTCTCTCTCTCTCTCTCTCTCTCTCTCTTCCTCTCTCTCTCTCTCATACACACACAGGTTCTCACTTGGTCCGCCTCATAGTTCTACACAGGTGAAGCACTACAAGTAATCGACCCTTTTAATCAATGTAAACGACCAGGTAAATGATTTACTCTTGTAAAGCGAGGTACGCTTGCTTATAAAATGCAACAGTAAAAGCAGTAGCAGCAGTAGTAGTAGTAGTAGTAGTAGTAGTAGTAGTAGTAGTAGTAGTAGTAGTAGTAGTAGTTGAATCAGAGTAGCAGAAGCAACAACATTAGAATAGGACTCAGAGGTCAGTGAACTTTTTTGGGTATCACTCCAAAACAAATCTGTGTACAGTGAAACTCCCCACTAGACTTGAAAATCCAAAGAATCCGGAAAAACGCAAAGAACATTCAAAATCCAAATAGTTTATTTAACCCATTTGTATGACTGAAGAATATGTATTATACACCATAAACCAACTTTAAAAATAAAACACAAAATTAATAAAATGAAACCATATACTGCATGAAATAAAAAAATAAACAGATTTAATAAAAAAATCTCATTAGGGAACTAAAAAATTTCATAGAAAACATTATCACTTCAAGTCCTGAAGAAACATTAAGAAACTAAAAATTATTCGTTTTTAAAAAATGACTCATAATTTGCCTCGCTTATTAAATAATAAATTTCTGTGCGATTTTTATTTATATGTTTACCGACCTTCATTACCCCAAGAGATTTTAATTTTTACCCCATTTGGCGTAATTTTCCCCGGTTCCCGACCCAGGGAATAGGTATAGCAGCAACAGCATAGTTAGCTGCATTAGAAGAGCAGTTGGCACTGCAATGGCTGCAGCGATTGCATAACAGTATTGATAACAGCAGTAGAGTAGTAATCGAAGCAACAGAGTAGCAAATAACAGCAGAGTAGCAAATAACAGCAGAGTAGCAAATAACAGCAGTAGTGATAACAATCAGAAAAGCAGACAAATTGTAGTAATTGCAGCAGCAGCAATGTTAGTGACACTAATAGCAGAAACAGCAGCAGTTGAGTAATAGAAATAACATAGGCGGTATCAAAAGCGGAGCAGTACGAGCAGCAGCTGAACACACCAGCAAGCAGTAGTACGAGCAGCAGCTGAACACACCAGCAAGCAGCAGTACGAGCAGCAGCTGAACACACCAACAAGCAGCAGTACGAGCAGCAGCTGAACACGCCAGCAAGCAGCAGTACGAGCAGCAGCTGAACACGCCAGCAAGCAGTAGTACGAGCAGCAGCTGAACACACCAACAAGCAGCAGTACGAGCAGCAGCTGAACACACCAACAAGCAGCAGTACGAGCAGCAGCTGAACACGCCAGCAAGCAGCAGTACGAGCAGCAGCTGAACACGCCAGCAAGCAGTAGTACGAGCAGCAGCTGAACACACCAACAAGCAGCAGTACGAGCAGCAGCTGAACACGCCAGCAAGCAGCAGTACGAGCAGCCGCTGAACACGCCAGCAAGCAGCAGTACGAGCAGCAGCTGAACGCACCAGCAAGCAGTAGTACGAGCAGCAGCTGAACGCACCAGCAAGCAGCAGTACGAGCAGCAGCTGAACGCACCAGCAAGCAGTAGTACGAGCAGCAGCTGAACGCACCAGCAAGCAGCAGTACGAGCAGCAGCTGAACGCACCAGCAAGCAGTAGTACGAGCAGCAGCTGAACGCACCAGCAAGCAGTAGTACGAGCAGCATCTGAACGCACCAGCAAGCAGCAGTACGAGCAGCAGCTGAACGCACCAGCAAGCAGCAGTACGAGCAGCAGCTGAACGCACCAGCAAGCAGTAGTACGAGCAGCAGCTGAACACACCAAGCAGCAGTAGTACGAGCAGAGCTGAACACACCAAGCAGCAGTACGAGCAGCAGCTGAACACGCCAGCAAGCAGTAGTACGAGCAGCAGCTGAACACACCAAGCAGCAGTACGAGCAGCAGCTGAACACGCCAGCAAGCAGTAGTACGAGCAGAGCTGAACACACCAAGCAGCAGTACGAGCAGCAGCTGACGACACAGGCTGCCAGCAAGCAGCAGTACGAGCAGCAGCTGAACACGCCAGCAAGCAGCAGTACGAGCAGCCGCTGAACACGCCAGCAAGCAGCAGTACGAGCAGCAGCTGAACGCACCAGCAAGCAGCAGTACGAGCAGCAGCTGAACGCACCAGCAAGCAGCAGTACGAGCAGCAGCTGAACGCACCAGCAAGCAGTAGTACGAGCAGCAGCTGAACACACCAAGCAGCAGTACGAGCAGCAGCTGAACACGCCAGCAAGCAGTAGTACGAGCAGCAGCTGAACACACCAACAAGCAGTAGTACGAGCAGAGCTGAACACACCAAGCAGCAGTACGAGCAGCAGCTGAACACGCCAGCAAGCAGTAGTACGAGCAGCAGCTGAACACACCAATAAGCAGTAGTACGAGCAGCAGCTGAAACTACAGCAGCAGCTGCCCAGCAGCAGCGAACAGGGCCATGCAATGCCGCAATTACAATCATTTAGCTTGAATATCACCAACAAGTCACATTACATGAAGACTCAGTTGAGCAACCCAAAGAGGGATACAGGTAAATTACTGAACACTCCATTTACATGAAGTACTGATGCACCTTCAGTACAGAGTACGAAGTGGCAGCTGCCTGTATAGTAACGTGGAGTGTAAAGGTGGAACATCTGGCTCTCCGTTCTGATATTTCACGAATCAATTTATGCTTCTTATCTTCCATTTCTGCAGTAAATTTTCACTATACTTGTAAGACTTTTAGTTGTTTCGTCAATTGGTCTTGTCACGTGATTGCATATACAGGTATTTACTGTACAACTCTATTGTTTTCAATACAGTTGAGATCACCTCCTGTATACATCCGATACGAATTGTGGCAAGCTGTTTATAGTATTATTTAGTGTAATGTGTGAATCGATCTCTGCTACTGGTCCGTTTTCATTTCGTGAGGTTTCTCCTTGCCATAAAGAATGGTTCGTTCTGGTCTTGTTGCTTCTATCCTCTCTCAATATAGTTCTTTATAGAGTTTTTCCTCGTGCAGAATTGAAGGGTTTTTAGTTCGCTTTCAGTTCCAATTTGGTTTCTTGTCACGTGATCATTTGCCATATACAGTGGGGGTTCTGCCAGTCCTAGTTTTGAAACCATGTTTGAGATCTGTTACCCATCAGTCTGGTAACTTTTCTCTCGATACAGTTCTTACAGGTTAAGCTTTTAAATTTATTTTATATAATTTGTGTACTTCCATCTTCTCCTAATTCTGGTCACTTTTGTTTTTCTTTTCGTAGCTTTCAATACCCTGGACCACTTTCGTGGAAAACTGTGTTCGTTCTCAGGATCTTGTTGGCTTAGACGAGAGCTCCATGCTGGCGCTTCGTACTCAAATATAGTTCTTTATGGAGAGTCCTGAATGACTCCTCGTGCAGAATTCTTGAAGCGGTTCTTAAGTTCGCCAACCTTGCACAGGCTACCAGTGTTACTCAAATTCTGTGTGATAGCATTCTTAGGTTGCCGCCGAAACGATTAGTTCATTGTGCACGCCATATCCATCCTGTGGACGGCAGCACAAGAGTATACACATACACAGAAGTCTAAGAACCAGGTCTCCCAGAGTGTCGACAAGAGTAATGTCTACCACAAAGTTTGTTTTTTTCTTTGGCTCTTGTACTTGCTTCCCTCCCAGATGAGACATTGTCTGTGACCTTTCATAGTTCCCATCTGTATCACCCTGCGTTAGTTAACCCTGAAATCTAATAGAAATTTAACCATATATCACTGTACCCAAGTCCTCTTTTTGCTTTCTCTGACCTCCGCTGTAATTTCACTTCACATGCATATAGTGATCTGAGAGAGGGGTTTTTCTCTCTCAGATCACGAATATACAGTACAACCAGTCTTTTTTTTTTTTTGTCTTTCAGGCGACTTGCATAGTTTAGGTCTCTTTTATCTACCTTGAAATCTACCTCATTCCACTCCCATATTATCTTAATAGCCTTCGAGTACTTTCTTGATCCTCAGTCACATCCTCAGTGACGTAGACGTTGTACGACATGGGCGTTTGCAGTATGCAACTGCGCTGCGCGAATGAGATTAAATGTGACGTGTTTTCTGGCCCGAAACCTATCTGAATGCAGGTAAATGAGCGTGCAGGGGCGTGCAGGTATACCGCCAGCTCTCCTCCTTAATTACACAGGTGAGTACAGGAGTGTGTACCATTCCTTCCCTCCTGTTATGTCTTCCACCCAAGATTAACCTTTCTTTCCAAAGCCTCCTCTGTAATTTTGTTTTATTTCTGTAATTTTCCCTAGGGTATGGCACTGAACAATCGTCACAGCACAGAAAACGTGAACAAAAAATACTGGGAAACTAAATGTGTCAGAGCAGTGAAGCTAAGTTTCATTATTTGACTGTATTGGGTTATCTTAGGTTGCAGTTACATGTCGTACTATGCAAACCAACCACAAGGGGAGTTGAATGATAGCTCTAGGCCTTTCGTGTTGTAATCAACACATCATCAGGAGCTTGTAATGTTGCACATGTGAGCGGTAAGTCCAAGCACATTAGTTCAGGAGTACGTTCTGGCTCGTATCATTCGAGGTAGAGCGTTCCCCCGAACTGCTTGGACTCCTTACTCATTTCTGCAACAGTGCAAGCTACTGATGATATGTTGATTACAACATGAAAGTCCTAAAACTATCATTCAACTCTCCCTGTGGTTGTTTTGCATCTTGTATTGCTTGTTCGCGATTATTGCGTAAACATACTATAAATGTAAACTCATGTACGAGTATGTGCCCCCAAAACTTTTGTTTGATGAATAGTCCAGGGACGTCGCTGTGGAAGCTTGTGTCCCTGTTCAACTAGCAGTAAGCAGGTACTTGCATGTTAGCCGACTGGTGTGGGTCGCATCCTGGGGAACAAAATTAACCTAAGTTGCCCGAAATGCTCTGCATAACCAGGTAGCTTTCTATATAGTATGTCATTGATGTCAACCAGGTCTGAATAAGTTGTATCATGTGCTTGTAGAAATAAATATTATTATTATTATTATTATTATTATTATTATTATTATTATTATTATTATTATACTATGTCAAACCCGGTTACCTGACCTGGCTACTGACGAATGTTGTGTACAAGAACCGACAGCCCTCACGCTCTATATCCACGCACTGTGGTTCATTGGTAATGTACATAAGACTTAGATGAACAGTTTTTCCAGGTTTGAACCTTTTGTTACCCAATATTTTCTCGCAGATAACACATCGAGGCTCATCTGTCCCATCTCTGTCAACAGTGTTCGTGAAGCCATAGTCCAAAAAAATGATGTTTGTAATTTAGCATGAGAGAGAACATCATCTGTAAAATAGGAAAAAACGAAAGGATTAACTCTCGCTCTCTTTCTCTCTCTCTCTCTCTTTCACACACACACACACACACACACACACACACACACACACACACACACCACACACACACTGAGTACATCGCCACTCAAAACTTTTCTCTTGCTTCCTCTTTAACGATTATGACAGTGCTAAGTTTCCATCTTGTCCAGTAATACTTATGAGGAAGAAGGAAGGGATACAAAGAGAGAGGGGATGATGAAGCAGAAAGAGGGGAAGAAGGAAAGTCAGAGAGATCAGAGGGAAGATGAAAAGTAGAGGAGAGGAGTTGTAGGAAGTAAAATGAGAAGAGGGGGGAAATAGTAAATGAAAGGAGTTATATATGTGAATATTATGCAGAGAATTCATAGCTTGGAGATTAGGAGGAGATGCGGGGATTACTAAAAGTATTTTCCAGAAGGCTGAAGAGGGTAAGAACTTCCAGCTTGCGCAGCGAGCTCAGTATCTGGTACCTTGATGATGGCAGGTACAGAAGAGTTCCTGCTAGAGGACCTACAACTGGTGAAG
Source organism: Cherax quadricarinatus (assembly GCF_026875155.1). Lineage (NCBI taxonomy): Eukaryota > Metazoa > Arthropoda > Malacostraca > Decapoda > Parastacidae > Cherax > Cherax quadricarinatus. The sequence goes on from NC_069437.1 coordinate 32,593,506, forward strand.
TCACAGGACTCATTCTCAACCCCTCCAAGTGTGAAATTATCACAACCCACCAGGAAATAATCACAGCTGTGCGAGCAATTCCTCCTGAAGCCTTTATTACGACCTACTGGGTCCTCAAGCCATCAACACTGTCCTCAAGGACAAACTGAATGACCTGAAAAGAATGGAAGAGAGAATAAGTGATCTTGATGCCCATGATGCCCTGTATCTCCTAACAAGGTATCTTACTCTGCCAAGACTTACTTCTTGAGGTGCGCACCCTCTTTCGACAAACCAGCACTCAGCGAATATGACGCACAGCTGAGATCTATCTTTAAGAAGGCACTGAATCTATCACTGGAAGATCAACAATGGGATCAAGCAACTCTTTCAGGCGACTGGGAGGCATAGGGGTGCGCAAGGCAACGCATGTAGCTTTACCTGCATTTCTGTCATCGTGTGTGGCTTCCAGGAAACTAGTGAAGGAGATTGTCCCCGAACGCTTGAGAGGTACGGTAGGAGCTAAAGACTCCAGGTTCATTGAAGCAGCCATGTAGTGGGACATCCTTGCAGACTCAAGAAGACAAGCTCCTCCCAAAGAGCACAAACAGTCTCACTGGGACAAACCGATCGTAGACAAAATCGCCAACACAGTGTTCAACAAAGCTTCTGGAAAGGACAAAGCTCGTCTCCTAGCGGTGAAGGCACCATAATACGAGCACGGGTAAGAATGCCCTGTGACCTGGTCGTAATGGGTTTTGGAGAAAAAATCAACAGATAAACTATAACTTGTATTTCTTTCACCAAATATAATTTTGCCAGATATGTACATGTATGTACACTTATGTACACTATGTACAGAGATTGGAATAGTAGGTGTACCACACGATGGTCACAGAATGGCAAAAACAGAAGCCAGAGAGAGAGCACCGAACTCAACCAGCTGGTAGCTAAGTCTGGCAAATGCTGACCGCGAGTGAAATACGTGCCTCAACACTTGGTGGGCTCGCCTGTGATTGGACAGTGAACCAAGGTACTGATTTAACGACGGGTATCCTAATAATCGTTAAACCCTTAGCACCCAGTTCGCTGGTTGGGAGGCAGCCTCAATGGGAGTGTGCACATATGCCGAATAAATTGTAACGTACTCTGCATGCCACACACCACATTCACAAGATTTCCTTGAAGTTGTTACCAATTTCTCCCTGGGCACTGGACTCGACCCACAGGCTATTCGGACTGCATGGTCTCATGTGTCATACATCAGTAGGGAAGTATGCTAGACATGAGGTCAGCGACATCATCAAGAGCAGTCCTCGCCACAGCCCGTTGCCCAGTTGAATGGGAACCCCAAGTACTGAGGTCAGACGGAAGTCAAAAGTGACCAGATGGTCACTATGCTACCCTGGAAGGATGGTAAGCAGATTTCATGGGACTACATCTGTGCTTCTACGTTGGCGGACACCTACTTGCCATACTCTGAAGCTGAAGGGGGTGGAGCCGCGAGTTTCAGGAAGACTCAGAAAATCCACAAATATGAAGAGATGCCACCTTGCTTTAACTTTATCCCAATAGGGTCGGAGACTCGTGGAACATAGGGCGGGTGTGCTCTAAAATTCCTCAAAGAGTTGGGTGAAAAACTCATAACACAAACCAAGGATGACAGAGCGGCGAGGTTCCTCTTTCAGAGACTTAGTATTGCGGTCCAGGGAAGAAATGCCTGCAGCATTCTGGGCCCACCGCCAGGAAGCTGAATGAAGTATTTGAGATGTAGGCTCTGAGATGTTATTTATGTTATACTTTCCAATGTATTTTTATTAATGTATTCTGTATATATATATATATATATATATATATATATATATATATATTATATATGCACACACACGCCTATGCTCTTATATGGGTGCGACGCATGGGTGGTGAATGTTGCAACAAGGAGAAGGTTGGAGGCAGTGAAGATGTGTCTGAGGGCAATGTGTGGTATGAATATATTGCTGAGATTTCGTAGTTTGGAAAATAGGAGGAGGTGCAGGATTACCAAAACTATTATCCAGAGGGCCGAGGAAGGGTTGTTGAGGTGGTTCAGACATGTAAAGAGGATGGCACAAAATGGAATGACTTCGAGAGTGTATAAATCTGTAGTGGAGGGAAGGTGGGGTGGAGATCGGCCTAGAAAAGGTTGGAGGGAGGGGGTAAAGGAGGTTTTGTGTGCGAGGGGCTTGGACTTCCAGCAGGCATGCGTGTATGTGTTAGATAGGAGCGAATTGAGACAAATGGTTTTTAGGGCTTGACGTCAGGGAAACCGGCAGGCCGGACTTGAGTCTTAGAGATGGGAGGTACAGTGCCTGCACTCTGAAGGACGGGTGTTAATGTTGCAGTTTTATTACTGTAGTGTAAGCGTGTCTTTGGCAAGATTGATGGAGTGAGTGGTGGTGAAGATTTTTTTTTCGGGCCACTCTACCTTGGTGGGAGACGGCCGATGTGTTAAAAAAAAATCCGTACATCAGTTTGCGTGCGGCCAACAGTAACAGCCTGGTTGGTCAGACCCTGATCCACCACGAGGCCGGGTCTCAGACCGAGCCGCGGGGGCGTTGTCCCCGAAACTCCAGATTATATTATATATATATATATTATTATATATATAATATATATATAATATATATATATATATATTATATATATATATATATACATATAATATATCTAATATGTATAATATATAATATTTAAAATTAATCTTTATAAATATTCTTACAATTTAAAGATATATTATTTCATTATTTATGATATAATATTATATATTATTTACAATATAGGATTGATAAATATACTATATATTATATAAATATATTTATATATAGCTAACCAACTAATATATAATTTATATATATATATTTACAATAATTATATATAAAAATACATAATATATTTTTTTCTAGTTAAATTATTTAAATATATTGATAACAATATTTACTATGATATATATATATATCTATCTATTTATACCATATCAATATATGCCTATCATATATATATATATTTTTTATATATACATATTTTTTATATAATATATATTTATATTATATTTTATATATTTATATATAATAATATATATATATATATATACATTATATATAATATATATATTATATATATATTTATATATATATATATATATATATATATATATATATTATATATATATATATATATAATATATATATATATATATATATATATATATATATATATATATATATATTAAATGGCGAGAGGAAGAGTGAGGGGGAACAAAAAGAGAGTTAGCACAACAAAAAGAGTTAACACCAGGGTGATAACAGAGAGGGAGAAATAAAACCCAGCTAGACCAGATAGAGGAGAGAGGAGAGGGAGATAACTGTAAAAGTTCAGTGACTATGTTGTATTCTGGCCAGTCTCCAACTCTCCCCAACACTCTCCCATGCACTCTCCCTGGCCTTTCCTCAGCACTCCTTAACACTTCCCTGTACTTTCCCTAAAACTTTCCCTCATACTCTCCACTCCCCTCTTTCCTTCCCTCAATTTCTCTCTCTCTCTCTCTCTCTCTCTCTCTCTCTCTCTCTCTCTCTCTCCAACACTTCCTCGAGGCTTAATATTTTTGTGGTGATGGATAGTAGTAACATCGGCTACAGTACTATCAGTAGCCGCAGTAGTAGCGGTACAACCTGTCATATTAATACTTTTAGCAAGAGTAGTAGTGATAGTTGTGGTAATGGTAGAAATAGTAGTAACAGTCATTGTAGTGGCAGGGTTTGATTATTCATAAAACACTTGGTGGGTTACGTGGGTAGTGTGTATTGACCAGGTGTGTGGGTGAGGTAGTGTGTACTGACCAGGTGTGTGGGTGAGGTAGTGTGTACTGGACAGTTACTGACCAGGTGTGTGGGTGAGGTAGTGTGTACAGGACAGTTACTGACCAGGTGTGTGGTGAGGTATGTGTACGGACTTTACTGACCAGGGGGGGTGAGTGTGGTACTGGACAGTTACTGACCAGGTGTGTGGGTGAGGTAGTGTGTACTGGACAGTTACTGACCAGGTGTGTGGGTGAGGTAGTGTGTACAGGACAGTTACTGACCAGGTGTGAGGGTGAGGTAGTGTGTACTGGACAGTTACTGACCAGGTGTGTGGGTGAGGTAGTGTGTACTGGACAGTTACTGACCAGGTGTGTGGGTGAGGTAGTGTGTACTGGACAGTTACTGACCAGGTGTGTGGGTGAGGTAGTGTGTACTGGACAGTTACTGACCAGGTGTGTGGGTGAGGTAGTGTGTACTGGACAGCTACTGACCAGGTGTGTGAGTGAGGTAGTGTGTACTGGACAGCTACTGACCAGGTGTGTGGGTGAGGTAGTGTGTGTACTGGACAGTTACTGACCAGGTGTGTGGGTGAGGTAGTGTGTACTGGACAGCTACTGACCAGGTGTGTGGGTGAGGTAGTGTGTACTGGACAGCTACTGACCAGGTGTGTGGGTGAGGTAGTGTGTACTGGACACCTACTGACCAGGTGTGTGGGTGAGGTAGTGTGTACTGGACAGTTACTGACCAGGTGTGTGGGTGAGGTAGTGTGTACTGGACAGTTACTGACCAGGTGTGTGGGTGAGTAGTGTGTACTGGACAGCTACTGACCAGGTGTGTGGGTGAGGTAGTGTGTTACTGGACAGTTACTGACCAGGTGTGTGGGTGAGGTAGTGTGTACTGGACAGCTACTGACCAGGTGTGTGGGTGAGGTAGTGTGTACTGGACAGCTACTGACCAGGTGTGTGGGTGAGGTAGTGTGTACTGGACAGTTACTGACCAGGTGTGTGGGTGAGGTAGTGTGTACTGGACACCTACTGACCGAGTGTGTGGGTGAGCTGGATAGTGTGTACTGGACAGGTACTGACCAGGTGTGTGGGTGAGGTAGTGTGTACTGGACAGCTACTGACCAGGTGTGTGGGTGAGGTAGTGTGTACTGGACAGCTACTGACCAGGTGTGTGGGTGAGGTAGTGTGTACTGGACAGTTACTGACCAGGTGTGTGAGTGAGGTAGTGTGTACTGGACAGTTACTGACCAGCTGTGTGAGTGAGGTAGTGTGTACTGGACAGCTACTGACCAGGTGTGTGGGTGAGGTAGTGTGTACTGGACAGGTACTGACCAGGTGTGTGGGTGAGGTAGTGTGTACTGGACAGCTACTGACCAGGTGTGTGGGTGAGGTAGTGTGTACTGGACAGCTACTGACCAGGTGTGTGGGTGAGGTAGTGTGTACTGGACAGTTCCTGACCAGGTGTGTGGGTGAGGTAGTGTGTACTGGACAGTTACTGACCAGGTGTGTGGGTGAGGTAGTGTGTACTGGACAGTTACTGACCAGGTGTGTGGGTGAGGTAGTGTGTACTGGACAGCTACTGACCAGGTGTGTGGGTGAGGTAGTGTGTACTGGACAGTTACTGACCAGGTGTGTGGGTGAGGTAGTGTGTACTGGACAGCTACTGACCAGGTGTGTGGGTGAGGTAGTGTGTACTGGACAGGTACTGACCAGGTGTGTGTGTGAGGTGGATAGTGTATACTGGACAGGTACTGACCAGGTTTGTGGGTGAGGTGGATAGTGTATTTTGGACAGGTACTGACCAGGTGTGTGGGTGAGGTGGATAGTGTGTACTGGACAGGTACTGACCAGGTGTGTAGGTGAGGTGGATAGTGTGTACTGGACAGGTACTGACCAGGTGTGTAGGTGAGGTGGATAGTGTGTACCGGACAGGTACTGATCAGGTGTGTGGGTGAGATGGATAGTGTGTACTGGACAGGTACTGATCAGGTGTATGGGTGAGGTGTATAGTGTGTACTGGACAGGTACTGATCAGGTGTGTAAGTGAGGTGGATAGTGTGCACTGGACAGGTACTGACCGAGTGTATGGGTGAGCTGGATAGTGTGTACTGGACAGGTACTGACCGAGTGTGTGGGTGAGCTGGATAGTGTGTACTGGACAGGTACTGATCAGGTGTGTGGGTGAGGTGGATAGTGTGTACTGGACAGTTACTGACCGGGTATGTGGGTGACGTTGGTAGTGTGTACTGGACAGGTACTGACCAGGTGTGTGGGTGAGGTGGATAGTGTGTACTGGACAGGTACTGATCAGGTGTGTGGGTGAGGTGAATAGTGTGTACCCACTGGTACTGATCAGATTTGTGGGTGAGGTGGATAGTGTGTACTGGACAGGTACTGATCAGGTGTGTGGGTGAGGTGGATAGTGTGTACTGGACAGGTACTGACCAGGTGTGTGGATGAGGTGTATAGTGTGTACTGGACAGGTACTGATAAGGTGTGTGGGTGAGGTGGATAGTGTGTACTGGACAGTTACTGACCGGGTATGTGGGTGACGTTGGTAGTGTGTACTGGACAGGTACTGACCAGGTGTGTGGGTGAGGTGGATAGTGTGTACTGGACAGGTACTGATCAGGTGTGTGGGTGAGGTGAATAGTGTGTACCCACAGGTACTGATCAGGTTTGTGGGTGAGGTGGATAGTGTGTACTGCACAGGTACCGACCGGGTGTGTGGGTGAAGTGGATAGTGTGTACTGGACAGGTACTGATCAGGTGTGTGGGTGAGGTGGATACTGTGTATTGGACAGTTACTGACCGGGTATGTGGGTGACGTTGGTAGTGTGTACTGGACAGGTACTGACCAAGTGTGTGGGTGAGGTGGATAGTGTGTACTGGACAGGTACCGACCGGGTGTGTGGGTGAAGTGGATAGTGTGTACTGGACAGGTACTGATCAGGTGTGTGGGTGAGGTGGATAGTGTGTACTGGACAGTTACTGACCGGGTATGTGGGTGACGTTGGTAGTGTGTACTGGACAGGTACTGACCAGGTGTGTGGGTGAGGTGGATAGTGTGTACTGGACAGGTACTGATCATGTGTGTGGGTGAGGTGGATAGTGTGTACTGGACAGTTACTGACCGGGTATGTGGGTGACGTTGGTAGTGTGTACTGGACAGGTACTGACCAGGTGTGTGGGTGAGGTGGATAGTGTATACTGGACAGGTACTGATCAGGTGTGGGTAAGGTGGATAGTGTGTACTGGACAGGTACTGACCAAGTGTGTGGATGAGGTGTATAGTGTGTACTGGACAGGTACTGATCAGGTGTGTGGGTGAGGTGGATAGTGTGTACTGGACAGTTACTGACCGGGTATGTGGGTGACGTTGTAGTGTGTACTGGACAGGTACTGACCAGGTGTGTGGGTGAGGTGGATAGTGTGTACTGGACAGGTACTGATCATGTGTGTGGGTGAGGTGGATAGTGTGTACTGGACAGTTACTGACCGGGTATGTGGGTGACGTTGGTAGTGTGTACTGGACAGGTACTGACCAGGTGTGTGGGTGAGGTGGATAGTGTATACTGGACAGGTACTGATCAGGTGTGGGTAAGGTGGATAGTGTGTACTGGACAGGTACTGACCAAGTGTGTGGATGAGGTGTATAGTGTGTACTGGACAGGTACTGATCAGGTGTGTGGGTGAGGTGGATAGTGTGTACTGGACAGTTACTGACCGGGTATGTGGGTGACGTTGGTAGTGTGTACTGGACAGGTACTGACCAGGTGTGTGGGTGAGGTGGATAGTGTGTACTGGACAGGTACTGATCAGGTGTGTGGGTGAGGTGAATAGTGTGTACCCACAGGTTCTGATCAGGTTTGTGGGTGAGGTGGATAGTGTGTACTGAACAGGTACCGACCGGGTGTGTGGGTGAAGTGGATAGTGTGTACTGGACAGGTACTGACCAGGTGTGTGGATGAGGTGTATAGTGTGTACTGGACAGGTATTGATCAGGTGTGTGGGTGAGGTGGATAGTGTGTACTGGACAGTTACTGACCGGGTATGTGGGTGACGTTGGTAGTGTGTACTGGACAGGTACTGACCAGGTGTGTGGGTGAGGTAGTGTGTACTGGACAGGTACTGATCAGGTGTGTGGGTGAGGTGAATAGTGTGTACCCACAGGTACTGATCAGGTTTGTGGGTGAGGTGGATAGTGTGTGCTGGATAGGTACCGACCAGGTGTGTGGGTGAAGTGGATAGTGTGTACTGGACAGGTACTGATCAGGTGTGTGGGTGAGGTGGATAGTGTGTACTGGACAGGTACTGACCAGGTGTGTGGATGAGGTGTATAGTGTGTAATGGACAGGTTCTGATCAGGTGTTTACCTGGAGTTTACCTGGAGAGAGTTCCGAGGATCAACGCCACCGCGGCCCGGTCTGTGACCAGGCCTCCTGGTGGATCAGAGCCTGATCAACCAGGCTGTTACTGCTGGCTGCACGCAGACCAACGTACGAGCCACAGCCCGGCTGGTCAGGTACCAACTTTAGGTGCTTGTTGAGTGCCAGCTTGAAGACTGCCAGGGGTCTATTGGTAATCCCCCTTATGTATGCTGGGGGGCAGTTGAACAGTCTCGGGCCCCTGACGCTTATTGTATGGTCTCTTAACGTGCTAGTGACACCCCTGCTTTTCATTGGGGGATGTTGCATCGTCTGCCAAGTCTTTTGCTTTCGTAGTGAGTGATTTTCGTGTGCAAGTTCGGTACTAGTCCCTCTAGGATTTTCCAGGTGTATATAATCATGTATCTCTCCAGCCTGCGTTCCAGGGAATACAGGTTCAGGAACCTCAAGCGCTCCCAGTAATTGAGGTGTTTTATCTCCGTTATGCGCGCCGTGAAGGTTCTCTGTACATTTTCTAGGTCAGCAATTTCACCTGCCTTGAAAGGTGCTGTTAGTGTGCAGCAATATTCCAGCCTAGATAGAACAAGTGGCCTGAAGAGTGTCATCGTGGGCTTGGCATCCCTAGTTTTGAAGGTTCTCATTATCCATCCTGTCATTTTTCTAGCAGCTGCGTTTGAAAAAATTTTATGGTCCTTGAAGGGAGACCTCCGACATGTTTCCCTCCCAGGCCTTTGACGTTGGAAATTTCGTTCAATTTTGGGGCCAAATTTTTGGGTTTTTTTTACCTGATGAAGTTTAAATTTTCCCGTTTTTAACCATATCTGAGTAATTGAAATTTCTAAATCTTTTGAATTTCATTTTGTTTTCTGCAGCCCCCCTGAAAGTTTTGGGTTAAATGTCCCCCCGGGAGCCTTGCAGTGCCCCCTGCAAGGGAAAAGACACTGTCATGAAATTTTCGGTGCACCCAAAAAGGGAAACAGGGGGCCCGGGGCGACATCCTTGTCAAGTCGTTTATTAGGAGGAGGAAAAAGGGGGAAGTAGCGAGTCCCGGGGCCTTGTGGAAAAAAGTTTTTTTTTCCCGAAAACTGCCTCAGATTTTAAACCTGTTGACTATCCCTTTTTGTGTTCTTTTTTTGTGAGGAAATTATAAAATCCTCGCCCAAAATTTTTTCCGTTTTTTCCTTTTAAGCCGCTTTTTGTGCTATTAGGGCCAGGGTCACACTTGTCGAAGGTTTTTTGAAAAGTTTTGTATTTTTTTACATATGCATTCTTTTGTCTTCTAGTGCATCAAGCCCTTGTAGTAGGGGAACCAATATTGGACAACAGGAGGTGGGGTAATAGGGTGAAACGGGACGGGTACGTTCAGGTGTGTGGGGGGGGGGGAGGTGATAGGTTTTAACGGGACGGGTTACTGATCAGTGTGTGGGTGAGGTGGATAGTGTGTACTGGACAGGACTGACCAGGTTTTGGGTGAAATTGGATAGGGGTGTACTGGGCCCGGAACTGCCCAGGTGTGTGGGGAGGTGGATAGTGTGTACTGGACAGGCACGGGATCAGGTGTGGGGGGTGGGGTGGATAGTGGTACCGGACGGGTACTGATAAAGTGTGGGGGTGAGGTGGAAAGTGGGCCGGGACGGGTACTGCCCGGTGTGGGGGGGAAATTTGGATAGGTTTTCTTGACAGGAAACTGACCAGGTGGTGGGTAAATGGGGAGGAGGCTTACGGACAGGAAACTACCGGGTGTGTGGGTAAGGTAGTTAATGTGTACGGGAAGGGGTACTGATCAGGTGTGGGTGAGGGGGCATAGTGTGTACTGGACAGTATTTAAAACCAGGTGTGAAAAGTGGGTGGATAGTGTGTACGGACAGGTCCCTAAAACCCATGTTTGAAAAGTGAGGTAGATATTTTTGTACTGGACTTTTATTGTCACCTTCAGTATTGTCCCTTTAAATTGCCCATTTGAATTGTCCCCTTTAAATTTTTGCCCACCGTCAGTATTGTCACCTAAATTGTCCCCCTCAATTTTGTCACCGTCAGTATTTCCCCCCTTCTGTTTGCCCACCTTCAAAATTGTTCCCTTCTTTTTTGTCCCTTTCCCCCAGAATTGTCACCTTCAGTATTGTCCCCTTCATATTCCCCACCTTCAAAATTTGGTTCCCTTTAAATTTTTCCCCGTCTTCAGAATTGTACCCTTCAGTAAGGGCCATCTCAAATTGTTTTCCCCTTTAGTATTGCCCACCTTCAAAATTGCACTTTTTAAAGTTTTTGTCACCATCAGAATTGCACTCTTTGGGTTTTGGGCCCCCTTTCAGAATTGCACCCTTTAGTATTGTCCCCCTTTCCAAATTCCCACTTTTCAGTATTGTTACCTTCAGAATTGAGCTTTTAAATATTGTCACCTTCAAATTTGGGCACTCTTCATATCGTCCCCTTCAGAATTTTTCCCCTTTCTATATTGTCCACCTTCAAATTGTACTCTTCGCATTGCCCACCTTCAGAATTGTACTCTTCAGCATTGAAACCTTCAAAATTTGAACCTTCAGTATAGCCCACCTTCAGAATTGTCCCTCTTCAGTATTGTCCCCCTTCAAAAATGAACTTTTCAGTAAGTCCCCTTTCCCAAAATTTGGAAAACCCCTTCAGTATTGTCCCCTTTTCAGAATTGTACCCTTCGGGTATTTTCATCTTCATTTTTCTCACCTCCAGAATTGCAGTTTCAGTGTTCTTTGTGCCGTTGTTGTCAGTACGACTTTAAAAATGAAACTGCATTTCCTTTTTGTGCGTGAACCTGTTTGTAGTTACAAAACGTAAACAGGGGAGGGGAAACTTCTGGTAGTTTGGGTTTTTTGGTATCCATTAAGTGGGACGGGAGAACGCTGCGGGATAATTGTACGTCTTACCCAAATAAGCTTAAAATTTTTTTTCCACACTTTTGAACGATAACGGGGGAGAAAAATTCAAAGAAAAATTTGGGCCCTTTTTCACATTTTTCCTTTGCCGAAGTTATCGAGCTCATTTTCATCTTCCTGGAATGCCCCCGGGAAAACCCCAAAAGCCTCAAGAGGGGAAGCTTGGGTAGGGTTCACATAAAAAGCCAAAAATAAAAAGACGACTTCGAAGATTTAAATTCAAATTTTTTGGTGAAAATTTAACCAGTTTATAAAATTTTTGTATTTTCCGTAAAATCACTTTAAATTATAGATGGTTTCCCTTTCGTCTAAAAGGGTTTTGAAATATTTAAAATGGGTAACATTTTAGTCCCCAGGAAAAAATTTCCCGGGGAAGTGTTTGCGTAAAATGCAAATTTTTTTTATGTGGAAAATTTAAAGAATAAAAAGTTTGGGAAAATCCGTGCCAAACAAAAATTTTGGCTCGTCTGACCCCTTAAAATTTTTCCCACCCGGGTGTGGTTTCCTGAACAAAAAAAGGTTCGGGCCCCAATTGCGGGCCCAAAATTTTCCAATTTTTCCCAGTTTTTTTTTAATAAACAGTAATATTAAAAATTTTTTTTCTTTCAGTAAATTAACGAAGCTTCTTTGACGGGCTTCAAATATTACGGGCTGATGCTTTAAAATAAAAAAGGGGATAAAACCCCAATAATTTTTAGTAAAAAAGGGGTTTAAAATTTTAAAATTTACTAAACTTTTAAAAAAAAATTTTGAATTTTGGGGAAATTGGGATCAATTACGGGAAGATCCCTTTTCGGGATCGGCTTCAAATTTTTAACCACTGGGGGGATTTTATGAAAACACAGCTTCACTCACTCTTGACTGTGTAAATTTCAAGGCTCCAACGTTTTTAAAATCGAATTGTTACTCATTTAAATAACTAGGGAAGACTCTTCTGATGGGCTTAACGTTTAAGGGGAAGCTTTTAAATTTAAAAGGGAATTTTGTATTTTTTTTTGGGGCTCCCTGGTGCCAAATTTTTGCCTTTTTTAGAAGCAAAATGAAGTTTTTTTTCTGAAAGAACTGTGAAAAATTTTAAATAAAATGTAAAAAAAAAAAAGTGAAAAAATCTGTTCGTTTATAATGTTTAAAAGTTTAACGAGGAGAAACTTAACTATTTTTCGAACAAATTTTGACAACTTTTTTGTTTTATCATAATTTTTTATTTATTACTCGAGAATGCCTTATTTGATCGGTTCAAAACTTCAGTGTTTGTGTAATACATCTTAAACAAGACTGATGGGGCTATTTTCATGCGTTGTTTCTTTGTCTACAGTGCTGCCCAGGCCATTTCCGTGTGATTACTGGAAAAAGGCTCGTCTGATCGGCCATTTTACCACTTCTAACCTCGAAATAACATTTTACCTTATTGCATTATTTTCCCCTTGATGCTGGTGAGGGGCTCTTGATCCAAGTAACTACATTTATCTTTCCCTCGCTTGAATCGAATTTGCTTGCCCCTCATGCCACATGCGCCATATGACCCTTACGGATTTAGTGCTTTTGAATAAAAAAATAGAAATTCAGAACGGTATCAGTCGCCAGTGGTTGACGCATCGTGTGAGATGGTTGGAAGGTTTGACGGGTTTAGGCTGTAAAGACAAATTTTGTTGGATTCTCTTCAATAACTGGAAAATGCATCTTCAGGTCGGCTTTAAACTTTTAGTGTTGATGTGCTTTCCTCAACGAAAATATTCTCTTGATGTTAGGTCGTGTAAGTCATTATGTGGTTTAGAAAGACACGTGAGCAAACACTGGGACATATTTATTAGAAAACGTGAGGACGTAATAGAAAACGTGAGGACATAATAGAAAACGTGAGGACATAATAGAAAACGTGAGGACATAATAGAAAACGTGAGGACATAATAGAAAAAGTGGGGGACATAATAGAAAACGTGGGGGACATAAAGAAAACGAGAGGAACATAATAGAAAACGTGGGACATAATAGAAAACGTGAGGACATAATAGAAAACGTGAGGACATAATAGAAAACGTGAGGACATAATAGAAAACGTGAGGACATAATAGAAAACGTGAGGACATGTTTATTAGAAAATGCAAGGTTTGACACAGTGACCTTCAGGTCACTGTGTCAAACCTCACTCCCCGCATCTAGTCTTTAACCTCCTTATGTTAGAAGCAATCAAGGTCTCAGGGCCGAAACGTTTTCTAAGAAATATGTCCTAGTGTTTGCTCACGTGTCTTCCTAAACCAATGTGTCGGTATCTAATACCAATTTTTATACCAGTTATCATGTACCAGTTTTATGAATCAACTTTGTTTCTGTGAAATAATTTGAGAAAGTCTTTCCTGATCAAAGTAAATTGAGTGTTTGACTCTGGTTATCCAAGGTTAAATCAGTTTAACGTTCTGTTATGTGATTATATCATGTGTGTGCCCTCAAGACCATTGTTAAAATTTATGTTGTGTACACTAGGCTTACTTTCTTGATAACTGGTCAGGTTTACTTAGAGAAATAATTGGATTGGTTTTAGCTTGCAAGGGTCCTAGTTCGTGTTTTTTTTTTTTTAGAGGAGAACGGACGAAATTGGAAACAAAATAAAATACTGCTTTTCATACGATAATTTCTAAGTGCCGCATCTGATTAGCTTCAAGGCTTCCATGTGCATAATGCGATAATGCAACTTTTGAGCAGCTTCAAGCTTGATGTGCTTGTGTAATTTAGGATACTGATCTCTCTAGCCTCTGAAAGGCTTGAATTAGATTTTGGCCGTATATGACCTTATTTACAGTTTTTATCCAACAAAAAATGATGTTAGTTTTCTTATGATGAGGTATGAATGTCTCTTCTTATTCCCTTCAGATCTTCAACACTATTATTTAACTGCATTATTATCATACGCCGCACTCTGTTCTGTTTCAGCCGCGTACCAACATCGAGGCACAAAGGTCTGGGGTTACAGAACACAGGGATACCTTCCTCGGATCGCGCAGTTACGGAAACTCATCTAGTTATTTTTGTAGTTACAGTAGCAGAGTACTGCTGGTGGGTTAGTTACATTTGCAGTTACAGCAGCAGAGTACTGATGGTGGACTAGTTATGTTTGTAGTTGCAACAGCAAATACTTCTGGTGAACTAGTTATTTTTGTATTTACAGCAGCAGAGTACTGCTGGTGGGCTAGTTACATTTGCAGTTACAGCAGCAAAGTACTGATGGTGGACTAGTTATGTTTGTAGTTGCAACAGCAGAATACTTCTGGTGAACTAGTTATTTTTGTATTTACAGCAGCAGAGTACTGCTTGTGGGCTAGTTACATTTGCGGTTACAGCAGCAGAGTACTGATGGTGGACTAGTTACGTTTGTAGTTGCAACAGCAGAATACTTCTGGTGAACTAGTTATTTTTGTATTTACAGCAGCAGAGTACTGCTTGTGGGCTAGTTACATTAGCAGTTACAACAGCAGAGTACTGCTGTTTACGTGTCCCCTGATATTACTTACATATATGATAACATTCAAGGTGGTTTTGTGCTGTTATTTAATTCTCTTAACTTCCACCACCAACTTAAATATTTAATAAAGTTCAGTAAAGTTCCTACTGGATAATGTTTTAGCCTCTTATTGAAGACTGCACTAAATATTGAATTTCGTAATTGGTGCACAAATAAGTGACATATATTGACAGAAAAAATCAAGCGAGTGATGTATATTAGATGAGCCGATAGTGAATAACTAATCGGGTGACTATCAGGAACAAGGACCGAGCTACATAGCTTAGTAATTACCAGTGATTTAGTGAATACAAGCAGTGTTTTATGGACTCTTGTGATGCTCTGTAAGATGTGGTTGCAGGGGGAGAGTTCTATCTCCTGGCCCCACCTCTTCACTAGTCGCTACTAGGTCCATTCCCTCCCTGCTCCATGAGCCTTATCGTACCTCATCTTAAAGCTGTGTGTGTGTGTGTGTGTGTGTGTGTATCTGCAGCATGAGAGGCGCTTGGTGTCTCGTCTTCAGTAATATATTCATAATATTTGCAGTGGTTGTAGCACTTGTCCCCATCTTCACGTTATTCCAGACTTTCAACTCTTGGTAAAGATAATTTCTGAGTATCCCTACGGCTTAATTTTTTTCTTATTTTTATAGATTGTTATCCCTTTTGCAGGTGCTAAAAGCTTTTTTATTGTGTGTTTTTTTTTTATGACCTGATATGTTATCATGTCTGTCCTTTCCTTCCTGTCCGCCAACATGGCCGTCATGCCTTAAATTTTTTAGCTGTGGTAACCATTTTGTAGCTTTTTGGATGTTTTTCAATCCAGTCTTCAAGTTTTCAAGATGTGGGCACCACACAGCAGCTGTATATTTAACTTTGGCAAAATATGTTGTAAACAAATTTTTCAGTC
>NC_069437.1:32614027-32624027 GCF_026875155.1 Cherax quadricarinatus
GTTAGGAAGTATTTCTTTAGTCTTAGAGCTGTCAGGAAGTGGAATAATCTGGAAAGTGAAGTAGTGGACGCAGGTTCTATACATAACTTTAGGAAGAGCTATGATAAGGCTTTAGAAGTGGGGAGAGAGTAACCTAGTATCGACCAGCGAAGAAGTAAGACACGAGAGAGAGGGGTGGGTTGATTGCATTTCCTTGGACTGCCAGAAGGCCTTCGACACAGTTCCTCACAAGATATTAGTGTAAAAGCTAGAGGATCAGGCACGTATAACAGGAAGGGCACTGCAGTGGATCAGAGAATACCTGACAGGGAGGCAACAACAAGTCATGGTACGTGATGAGGTATCACAGTGGGCGCCTGTGAAGAGCAGGGTCCCACAGGGGTCAGTCCTAGGACCAGTGCTATTTTTGATACATGTGAATGACATAGTGGAAGGGATAGAATCAGAAGTGTCCCTGTTCGCAGATGATGTGAAGTTAATGAAGAGAATTAAATTAGATGATGGTCAGGCAGGACTACAAAGAGACCTGGACAGGCTGGACGCGTGGTCCAGCAACTGGCTTCTCGAATTTAACCCCGCCAAATGCAAAGTCATGAAGATCGGGGAACGGCAAAGAAGACCGTAAACAGAGTATAGGCTAGGCGGCCAAAGACTGCAAACCTTACTCAGGGAGAAAGATCTTGGGGTGAGTATAATACCGAGCACGTCTCAGGAAGCGCACATCAACCAGATAATTGCTGCAAAGGTTTCCAAAAAGGCTAGTTCCAAGATAAGGGGAATGTCCTACAAGAAAGTTCAAAAAAAATGGGCCTAAACGGCACTGAAGACAGGGGGGTTTTGGGGAGACATGAAAACACAAAACAAAATCCCGGGCAAAAATAAAATAAGGTGAACAAAAACAGGATTTCCGGGAGGGGGGCCAATTTAATCAAGGGTCAAAATTTGGGAAGTTAAAAAGCCCAATGTGTAAAGGGGGAAATTTTAAAAATATTCTTCAGCCCATAGATTTTTGCCAGGAAGGGGAATATGGGCCCCTGGAACCATAAAATATTTTTTTAAAGACGAGGTATGAAAATCTCCCAGGGACCGGGGAAAGAGAGAGGTACCTATAGCGACCATGAAGAGGCGGGGCCCCGGGACTGAGTCTCGACCTTTTAAAAACCACAATTAGGTGGGGTAAAACACACAGCGCGTGGGGCACACCACGCCCCACAACACCAACAAAAACACAACACAACACAACCCAACACAACCCCACCCCACACAACCCACACCCCACACACCCACACAAACCCCACACACACAAAAACCCCACACACACACACACCCGATGATTCCCACTTTCCCCCAAAAAGGGGGGCCTGAAATTTACAGTACATTTAACACTTGTACTCACCGGGATGACCCCTTGGGAAAAAACCCTTTGGGTTCAGGGTCCATTCCCAAAGAAAAAAATGCCCCACCGTCATGTACACTAGATGGGTGGTTTTTGGCCACTCAGGATGCCCTACACCAAACCCGTTTGATACTCTGATAATTCGGGGGTTTAAAAAACGAAATTCCACTACCCCCACCCCCAAATCCCTTTATACTTTAAGCGGGTTTTCCTCCCTTTCCTTGTAAAAATTTTATAGTTTGAAACCCTATTTAATGAACAAGGTAAAGAAAACTTTACTCCCCCCTTTCCCTTTCCCCTATCTTCCCAAGTCTGTTACGGTATAAGTGAGGAATTTTCGGGGTCTTGGGGCCGTTGGGACAGGCCTGAATCAGCTTGTAATGTTTAAATAATAAGAATGCCCACCTTAAAAGATTTTTCATAATTACCCTCTGACCTTTTGGAATTTTAAAAGTTTATGTAACACCCCCTTTTTTTTTGGCAAGAGTCCCCCTTTGAGTGGATCCCAAGTTAAGCCCTAAGAACCCACTTTTAAAGTTTTGTATCTATTTAACAACCAACACCCAGGGGAAAGGGGAAAAATAAAATTTTAAACACGAAAAAAAGATGACTGGGGGTTTTCTCTGCACAAAGGAAAAAACCACCAAAAAATTCATTTTCTCTTGGGTTTAGGTTTCCCCTTGCCCTGCCATACGCTGAGTCAGGGGTCACCACGGTCATAAAAAAAATTTGGGGGTTTGGGCTCTCTGGGAGTTAGCGGGGGGGTGTTACCAACACCAGGGTTTTTTGTAGTGTTTTAAAAATCCCAATTTTCGGGGTTTTTAAGAAGGGGGGTCTATTTTCTTCAGGGGGAAAATAGGAGGCGGGAAGCTTCGCCTAGATGATTTTGGGGGTGAGTGTGAGAAGGTTTTACTGGAAAGGGGAAAGGTCACAAGCATGATATTGGAAACCACTTTAAGTGGCAATTTGTTCACAGTTAAAGGAAAGAAGGAAAAAATAAAGGGGGTTAACGGGAAAATTGAAGGTAAGAAATCGATTCCCCTGTTCTCCAGGACGATGACTTCAGTGGTTAGTGGGGGTTGAAAATACCACGGGGCCCCCCTGCTACCCAAGGAAAAAAAAATTTTAATTGTGGGAGATTCTCGGGAAAGATATAGGGACCATGATTTTTGAAAACGGGGACAAAAAGGGGCCGACGAGGGTTTTGCCTTCCAGGAGCGGTGTTGGTGACAATCAGCAGGTTGGATAATTTTATTCGGGTAATGGGAACAACCCATTATCTTTCTTAGGCTGGGATTTTGACATTGGGAAGGGCAGGAGACAGGAGCTGCTGGATAAGTAAAAGGTCACCATAGAAGTAGTCAGGGCTAAGGGAGGGATCCTAGTCATAAAGTAGCATTTTGCCTAGAAAAAGGAAATGGGGAATGAATGGGTGTCCCAGGGGAAAATTGGGGATAAATTGCTGGGAGACAGGGGACTGCAAGGAAATTTTCAACCATTCAAATTTATAAACTGGGAACCCAATTTTTTGGGAAACGTGGTATGTATGCAAGGGTGGGGTTCATCTTCAGGGGGGAGTGGTTGCATTTTGCCAATTTTGATTGAGAGGGAAAACCTACTTCGACTATGGATGGTACCACTTGACCCCGGGCCCCCCCCTGCTTCGCCTCAAACCCGACAAAATTTTATAAACCACGCTACGGGCCCCATGCTGGGACATTCTACAAGATTAATGGACTGAACACATCGAAATCCAGGCTGAGGGACTGATTCCCCAAACCCTCCTCTTCCTTTTCACCTCTCTGCCTTTTTATTGGACTGATGAAGCCACTGTGTGGCGAAAAGTTTTCCCCAAAAAAAAGATTCCCATATGGGGCATAATTTTCCCGGTTTTTCAAAAACCCTTCATCACGATTGAAAAAGGGTAATTGATGACTTGTCTAGGAATTTTAAAATGATAAAATTAAGAGGTAAGGGTGTTTTTTTGGGAAACAATCAGGGGCAATATTTGGGGTTAAAAAACAGCAGTTTTACCGGGGAAAACCTCAGGGAAAAATTTTAAAAGACTTTATTCAAAATAAAGTTTCTAGTAAAGGCAAAACAATTGATCCCAAAAAAAGAGATAGCGAGGGCAACGAGTGACAGCTCCCGTAAGGTTTACTGTAAAAAATAGTAGGAGCTAAGAAATAAAATAGATGAGCTAAGATTACTTGCAAGTGTAGGTAATATAGATATTATTGGTATAACAGAGACCTGGTTCAGCCTGAAAGAGAAATGCCTTCTGAATGCAACATACAGCGTTATGAACTATTTCACACTGATAGGGTCAACAGGAAGGGTGGTGGAGTGGCGATGTATGTCAGAGAAAATTTAAATTGTTGTCTTAGACATGATATAAGATTAGAAACATCGAACACAGAATCTGTTTGGCTACAGTTTCTCGAGGGACGTGACAAATTAATTTTGGGTGTGATTTATAGGCCCCCAAACCTTGATAGGGAGTGCAGTAAGCTGTTATGGGACGAAATTCATAAGGCATCTAGATATGAAAATGTTGTGTTAATGGGAGACTTTAACTTTAGACAAATTGAGTGGAACAATATGACAGGAAATCTTGAGTCTAGTGAATTTCTTGATACAGTTCAGGATTGCTTTTTAGAACAGTTTGTGACAGAACCAACTAGAGGAATCAATCTGCTTGACTTGGTTGTTGCCAACAGAGAGTCACTAATTAATAATCTTGAGGTTAATGATGAGCTTGGGGAAAGTGATCACAGATCACTTAGTTTCAATATATCATGGAATTATCCAGATAACTGCAATCAAATCTCTGTCCCAGATTTTCGTTTGGCCGATTTCATGGGACTGAAAAATTACCTGGGTGGGCTAAATTGTGATGTCCTGACTATGGGTCAGGAAGGTGATGTTGGTTGCCAATATGACGCTTTTCAGAGCATAGTTCTAGCTGCCAAGACAACTTTTATTCCGAACAGGGAAATTAGATCTAACAAAAATGATCCCATATTGATGAACAATAGATTACAACATCTCATTGGTCAAAAGAGAGGCATATATAGGCGTATCAAAAGAGGGGATGGGCAGTTAAGAAATCGAGACACATGTGCAACATCTGGATATCTTTATTGTAGACGTTTCGCCATCCAGTGGCTTTATCAATACTGATTCTAGGACATAATAGGAAGACAGTAGAACTATATACAAAAGATGAGGTAATCAGTCCCTCAGCCTTGGAGTTAGTGTTCACAGCATCGTGGTGGAGGAGAATCTGGAGCAAAGGCAAGAAGACTGGCGGTTATATAGGCGTCAGTGGATAGGGACGGGCAGCAGACGAGGGCATAGTCACTGGTAGGCGGGATTCCCCAGTGGAAGTAGGTCCTTCCTAGAATCTGTATTGATAAAGCCACTGGATGGCGAAACGTCTACAATAAAGATATCCAGATGTTGCACATGTGTCTCAACTTTCATATTGTCGGTATTTTATACCTTTCTTGCACAACTTGTCAGACACTGCAACATCATGGAATCTTGGTTCAGAGGACATCTACAAGACCTTCTTCACGGCTGCTGCAACTAACCCATCTCTTTGGGTAGGACCTACTTCCACTGGGGAATCCCGCCTACCAGTGACTATGCCCTCGTCTGCTGCCCGTCCCTATCCACTGACGCCTATATAACCGCCAGTCTTCTTGCCTTTGCTCCAGATTCTCCTCCACCACGATGCTGTGAACACTAACTCCAAGGCCGAGGACTGATTACCTCATCTTTTGTATATAGTTCTACTGTCTTCCTATTATGTCCTAGAATCTGTATTGATAAAGCCACTGGATGGCGAAACGTCTACAATAAAGATATCCAGATGTTGCACATGTGTCTCAACTTTCATATTGTCGGTATTTTATACCTTTCTTGCACAGTTAAGAAATCAATGTATTCAATTAAAGAGAGAAATAAAGAAAGGAATAAGAAAAGCAAAAAGGGATTATGAGGCTAAGGTCGCAAAGGATTCGAAGACTAACCCAAAAGGGTTCTTTCAGGTATACAGAAGTAAGATTAAGGATAAGATAGATCCACTTAAGAGTAGCTCTGGTCAGATCACTGACAGTGATAAAGATATGTGTGAAATTCTCAATACCTACTTCCTCTCAGTTTTCACCCAGGAAAATACTAGCAAAATTCCTGAAATAATAGATTATGAAGAACAGGACTATAATAAACTATGCACGATTGCGGTAACTAGTGACATGGTCCTCAGACAAATAGAGAAACTAAAACCTAACAAATCCCCAGGCCCTGATGAACTATTTGCAAGGGTGTTAAAGGAATGTAAAGAGGAACTTAGCATACCTTTGGCTAATCTTTTTAACATATCACTACAAACTGGCATAGTGCCTGATAAGTGGAAAATGACAAATGTAATACTTATTTACAAGGCAGGTGACAGGTCCGTGGCTTCGAACTATAGACCAATAAGCCTTACCTCCATTGTGGGAAAGTTTATGAAATCAATAATTGCCGAAGCAATTCGTAGCCATCTTGATAAGCATAGATTGATTAATGAATCTCAACACGGTTTTACAAAGGGTGTTCCTGTCTTACGAATTTACTAACTTTTTTCACTAAGGTGTTTGAGGAGGTAAATCATGGTAATGAATATGATATTGTGTATATGGACTTCAGTAAGGCTTTCGATAGAGTTCCACACCAGAGGCTATTGAAGAAATTTAAGGCACACGGAATAGGAGGAGAAATTTTTTCCTGGGTAGAGGCATGGCTGACAAATAGGCAGCAGAGAGTTTGCATAAATGGGGAGAAATCAGAATGGGGGCACGTCACAAGCGGGGTTCCGCAGGGGTCAGTTTTGGACCCGTTGTTGTTCACAATTTACATAAACGACATAGATGAGGGAATAAATAGCGACATAAGTAAATTTGCTGATGACACCAAAATAGGCCATCCAATTCATTCTAATGAGGACACTAGAGCACTCCAGGATGATTTGAATAGACTGATGCAATGGTCGGAGAAGTGGCAGATGCAGTTTAATATAGACAAATGCAAAGTTCTAAATGTTGGACAGGAAAATAACCATGTGACTTATTAACTACATAATGTAGATCTTAATACTACTGATTGCGAAAAGGATTTAGGAGTTCTGGTTAGCAGTAATCTAAAGCCAAGACAAGAGTGCATTAGTGTTCTCAATAAAGCTAACAGAATTCTTGGCTTCATATCTAGAAGTATAAATAATAGAAGTCCTCAGGTTGTTCTTCAACTCTATATATCCTTGGTTAGGCCTCATTTAGATTATTCTGCTCAGGTCTGGTCACCGTATTACAGAATGGATGTAAATGCCCTGGAAAACGTACAAAGGAGGATGACAAAGTTGATCCCATATATCAGACATCTTCCCTATGAGGATAGACTGAGGGCCCTGAATCTGCATTCTTTCGAAAGGCGTAGAATTAGGGGGGGATATGATCGAGGTGCATAAATGGAAAACAGGAATAAATAAAGGGGATGTAAGTAGCGTGCTAAAAATTTCCAGCCAAGACAGGACTCGCAGCAATGGTTTCAAGTCGGAAAATTCAGATTCAGGAAGGATATAGGAAAGCACTGGTTTGGTAATAGAGTTGTGGATGAGTGGAACAAACTCCCCAGTACAGTTATAGAGGCTAAAACATTGTGTAGCTTTAAAAATAGGTTGGATAAATACATGAGTGGGTGTGGGTGGGTGTGAGTTGGACCTGACTAGCTTGTGCTACTAGGTCTGATGCCGTTCTCTTTCCTTAAGTGGAAGTGACCAGACTTGGTGGGTCATTGGGCTTATCAGGGAGGGGGACATGGACCTGCTCCGCATGGGTCAGTAGGCCTGTTGCAGTGTTCCTTCTTTCTTATGTTCATGGTATGTCTTAACTGGACCCTCACACAAAACCGCACTCAGGGCATTTAAACACGGCCTCCTTACTGTACATAGGGCAGCCCAACTTGGGGCACTGATACCAGACTGTTGACAGTGGTAAGTGTTAATCATTCTCAACATGTCAGAACTTCAGTCAGATGAAAATAATAATATGCAACAATACTCGGACATACAGTGAACGACCGGGTCTCAAACTCTCATATTGGTACCATCTGAGTTTACAGGTGGCATTTGGCACATCAACCCCTGTCTTCCTCCACTCGAAGGAGCAACAGTTACAACTCTTATCACGTAGACACAAGGAACGAAAGCTGTTAGATTTTCTCTAACATCTGCTGATGGGGGAACAAGTTCCACCACAGCAAGTCAGTCGTTACACTTTAGTCAATACGTCAGTTTGTAGATGTCTACCTTATGTGTTAGCCTACCTGCCTCTTTTCCTTAATGAGTTACTTATCCGAAAATCGTATCTCAATATCCACACTATAAATTTAGTTCTTAGGATCAGAGGAAGGTATCCTCGTATCGTATAAGCCCAGCCTCTTTTACCTCAATGCACGCACAAGGAATAGTACTGGGTGGTCACAAGTTTCTAAAATGTAAAAATTGTGTGTGTACATATGTATGTACAGTATGTGCATTTACGTGTGTGTGTGCATTTATGTGTATGCATTGTGATGCTCGTAGATTCGAGTCTCTCCGGCCTGTTCATTACCTCTGTAACTTGCTCAGCTATCAAAACTTGAGTCCAGTCCCTGGACCCATTATGTACCTCTGTAATCTTTTGACTACCCCCCACAGGATGGGTATGGGGTGCATAATAAACATTTTAAACTAAAAAACTAACTCCGGCCTGAGATAACTATTTTTGCATATATATATATTTACTTGTGCATATGTAATAATACGAGACAGTCATTCAGTGATACTTGTTTCCCTTTATGACATCAGTGTTGCAGAAACCACTTAGATTTTAAATCTGCCTCTAGGCTGCGCTAATATTGAAATTTGAAAAGCCTACCAATTATTGCATGGAATCCAACAATTTCTAGTTATGTTAATATATTAAATTCACACCTACACAGCCAAAACTTGTATAGCGCCAGTCTGCTCACTCGGTGCACCAACATTAAAGTTGACCACAAGAGTCATTCTTCAGATTTTTAGTGGAAATCAGTGTCACAGTTTGTTATACATAATTTGCAAATTGTGAACCTTCAGTTCAGCAAAAAAAAGTGTTAAAAGTTTGAATCCGATCGGAAGAGAAGTTTTCTAGTTACCACTGTAAACGCAATGATTCCAAATTTCTTTATCATGTTAGTATACTGGTAAATTTGCACCAACTTACCACCTAATTAACCTTGTTCACCCGGCCACCTCACCACATTCATCCATCACACCCACTCATAGTCTCACCCACCTACACAGGCACCCTGCCATCCCCATCCTTTCTAGAAACTTAATAAACCCACACCACAATCCACTAGAACACCAGGCAACACACCCACCACCAGCACCTCACAGGAACTCCAGCCAACACACCCACCATCAGCACCTCACTGGAACACCAGCCAACACACCCACCACCAACACCTCATTGGAAAACCAGCCAACACACCCCATCACCAGCATCTCACTGGAACGCCAGCCAACACACCCACCACCAGCATCTCACTGGAACGCCAGCCAACACACCCACCACCAACACCTCACTGGAAAACCAGCCAACACACCCACCACCGGACCTCACTGGAACGCCAGCCAACACACCCACCACCAGCACCTCACTGGAATGTCAGCCAACACATCCACCATCATCTCCTCGCTGAAACACCAGCCAACACACCCACCACCAGCACCTCGCTGGATCACCAGCCAACACACCCACTACCAGCACCTCGCTGAAACACCAGCCAACACACCCACCACCAGCACCTCGCTGGATCACCAGCCAACACACCCACTACCAGCACCTCGCTGAAACACCAGCCAACACACCCACCACCAGCACTTTGCTGGAAGACCAACCAACACACCACCAGCACCTCACTGGAACAGCGCCCTTATCAGTGGTTTCTGCAGGTTGCCTTGGCAGCGGGTTCTTGCCTCGCTGTCGGTGCGGGTTCTTCAGGGCCCCGTTATCCGTATCCCCGGCCCCTTATCCGGGCCCCCGGCTCATCGCTCACTCCCACCTCGGAGTCTAACGCTCCCAAAACCTGCGTCTTATCGTGGGTCATTCCACGACGCCTTGACAGCTGCTATATTAGCCTTGACACCTTGCCTCCCAGCCTCAGTCTCTCTCTCTCTCTCTCTCTCTCTCTCTCTCTTTCTCTCTTTCTCTCTCTCTGTTTCTTTCTGCGTCTGCCTCTGTCACTCTTCAATTTTTAATTTTTTTCGTTCTTTGTAGTTTATTTTCTCGTTCTCTCTCATTTTCTTTCTCCTCTTTTATTTGCTCGTTCTGTCTTTATTTTCTTGTTCTCTGACTTTTTCTTTTTCATTTTTATCTCTTGTTCTGTTATCTTTTTCGTTCCCATGTTTATTTTTTCCATGTACTACTCTCATTCATTTCATCAGTTGGCTTGATTTTTAGAATGTCTGTAATCAACTTCCTCAGG
The DNA here is from genome assembly GCF_026875155.1 of Cherax quadricarinatus. NCBI lineage: Eukaryota > Metazoa > Arthropoda > Malacostraca > Decapoda > Parastacidae > Cherax > Cherax quadricarinatus. The sequence continues at coordinate 32,623,980 of NC_069437.1, forward strand.
GTTGGAACTGAATGATAACCGGTAGAGTGATGACCTTTAAAACTATAT
>NC_069437.1:32626527-32851527 GCF_026875155.1 Cherax quadricarinatus
TGTGTGTGTGTGTGTTGTGTGTGTGTGTGTGTGTGTCTGTGTCTGTGTGTGTGTGTGTGTGTGTGTCTGTGTGTGTCTGTGTCTGTGTGTGTGTGTGTGTCTGTGTGTGTCTGTGTCTGTGTGTGTGTCTGTGTGTGTGTGTGTCTGTGTGTGTCTGTGTCTGTGTCTGTGTGTGTCTGTGTGTGTGTGGTGTGTGTGTGTGTTGTCTGTTTTGTGTGTGTGTTGTGTGTGTGTGTGTCTGTGTGTTGTGTGTGTGTGTGTGTGTGTGTGTGTGTGTGTGTGTGTGTGTGGTGTGTGTGTTGTGCTCGCGCTCACGTTATTACATGTTTTTTTTCGCTAAAGTACTGTATTTTGAACTTCGATATCCTTAGTTTGTATTGTTTCTTTAACAATATTTCTACTCTCTCTCTCTCTCTCTCTCTCTCTCTCTCTCTCTCTCTTTTTCTTTCTCTTTTAGAAGTCTTGTTATTTTAATATTAATAGAGTATAATTGGTTCATTCTCATTAAATGTCTCATAGTTCTCTTGTATGTTAGTGAACAAGGTCTATGGCAAGAACGGCCGAGTAGAAGGATTGGGGGCAGGAGAGAGTAGTGACAGAAAAAAGGTGGGTTGAGGAGGAGGAGGAGAGAGAGAGAGAGAGAGAGAGAGAGAGAGAGGTAAGGACGTAAGAAAGAAGGAGCACTTCACCAGGCCTGTAAGAAAGGTTAAGTGTCCTGACCATTTTTAAAGAGTGTGGTTTTAATCACATAGTAGCGAGTGTCCAAGACCCCATAGTTTGTGTCACTGTTGCTAACGGTATTTGATACGTTATGGCAGTGTGACAGGTAGGTTGGAGGGCAGGTAACCTTATAATTCTTGTAAGATAGGTCTGCTGTCATTCTTGTAAGGTAGGCCTACTATCATTCTTGTAAGGTAGGCCTACTATCATTCTTGTAAGGTAAGCCTACTATTATTCTTGTAAGGTAGGCCTGTCGTTTTTGTATATAATAATTACTTCGTCTCTATTAGTATACAAAATATACGAACGTGTTTAGCCTACTAATTCTCTCTATTTTTCTTTGGTTTCTCTCTATCCAGTATTCTTTCCTTAGAGAAATAACACACGCAGCGGCCACAGATACAGGTGTAGGGTCCTGTAGGCTGTCTATAAACAGCCTACTGAACCCTTCTGAACAGTCTACCGAGGCATTTGGTTAATTACCCAACAGGTAATTAACCAGATGCCTCGTTCAATGAGTTACTCATTTATTCCTTATACACACTCAAATAATGTTGTTGAAAAGTTGACGTTAAAAAATTGGTGTTGAAAGTGCCGTTTGTAAATTGCAAGGGCACTCGGCGAGCCGCCTGCGGCACTCCCGGGGCTCAGTAATTGACAAGCTCCGCTGATAAACGCTAGTTAATTGCAATGCTTCTAATTAGGTGTCTTTGTGCAATTAAAAGTTTAATTTGGCTCCACTAGTGTGGTGTTGGATGACAAAGTACAAGACTGAGCCACCATAACAAGTTTATAATTAGTGAAGTCAGAGAACATAGACAACTTGATAGTTCATCTCTCTCTCTGTCTCTCTGTCTCTCTCTCTCTCTCTCTCTCTCTCTCTCTCTCTCTCTCTCTCTCTCTCTCTCTGTCTCTCTCTGTCTGTCTCTCTCTCTGTCTGTCTCTCTCTCTCTCTCTCTCTCTCTCTCTCTCTCTCTCTCTCTCTCTCTCTCTCTCTCTCTCTCTCTCTCTCTCTCTCTCTCTCTCTCTCTCTCTCTCTCTCTCTGCATAGGATAGTATCATGACAGCGTCTACCAGGGTAGACGCTGTCATGATACTATCTTGATACATTGTTCTTTGATATAGCTGATATAACAGGGGTATACCTGGAATTTACTAGGAGAGGGTTTCGGGGGTCAATGCCCCCGCGGCCAGGTCAAAGATCAGGCCTCATGATGGATCACGGTCTGATCACCCACGCTGTTACTGCTGGCCGCACGCAAGCTGACGTACGAACCACAGCCCGGTTGGTCAGGTGCTGAATTTTATACCTGCCGTATATCATGTATACCTGCCATATATCCTTCAGTTGTATTGATTCTGGTCATTACCTGTAGAAGGTTCCACAGGTCAACACTTGATCTGCCAGGCTGTTGGTACTGACCGCACGCAGACCAACGTGGCCACGATAGCCTGGTTGGTCAGGCACTTATTCGTAGAACGCATCATGTTCCCTCTAAAGGGCTCCTCCTTCCTCGGATCAAACCTGATCCGAGGAATATCATAATCTTGAGAACATTCAGGTATTTATCCATCCCGTGGAGGGCAGAGCAAGAACATACCCATCCTGGGGAGGGTAGCGCAAGAACATACCCATCCTGGGGAGGATAGCGCAAGAACATACCTATCCTGGGGAGGGTAGCGCAAGAACATACCCATCCTGGGGAGGGCAGAGCAAGAACATACCCATCCTGGGGAGGGTAGCGCAAGAACATACCCATCCTGGGGAGGGTAGCGCAAGAACATACCCATCCTGGGGAGGGTAGCGCAAGAACATACCCATCCTGGGAGGGTAGCGCAAGAACATACCCATCATGGGGAGGTAGCGCAAGAACATACCCATTTTGGGGAGGGTAGCGCAAGAACATACCCATCCTGGGGAGGGTAGCGAAAGAACATACCCATCCTGGGGAGGGTAACGCAAGAATATACCCATCTGGGAGGGTAGCGCAAGAACATAAACCCATCCTGGGGAGGGTAGCGCAAGAACATACCCATCCTGGGGAGGGTAGCGCAAGAACATACCCATCCTGGGGAGGGTAGCGCAAGAACATACCCATCATGGGGAGGGTAGCGCAAGAACATACCCATTTTGGGGAGGTAGCGCAAGAACATACCCATCCTGGGGAGGGTAGCGCAAGAACATACCCATCCTGGGGAGGGTAACGCAAGAATATACCCATCCTGGGGAGGGTAGCGCAAGAACATATCTATCCTGGGGAGGGTAGTGCAAGAACATACCCATCCTGGGGAGGGTAACGCAAGAACATATCTATCCTGGGAGGGTAGCGCAAGAACATACCCATCCTGGGGAGGGTAACGCAAGAATATACCCATCCTGGGAGGGTAGCGCAAGAACATATCTATCCTGGGGAGGGTAGCGCAAGAACATACCCATCCTGGGGAGGGCAGAGCAAGAACATACCCATCCTGGGGAGGGTAGCGCAAGAACATACCCATCCTGGGGAGGGTAGCGCAAGAACATACCCATCCTGGGGAGGGTAGCGCAAGAACATACCCATCCTGGGAGGGTAGCGCAAGAACATACCCATCATGGGGAGGGTAGCGCAAGAACATACCCATTTTGGGGAGGGTAGCGCAAGAACATACCCATCCTGGGGAGGGTAGCGCAAGAACATACCCATCCTGGGGAGGGTAACGCAAGAATATACCCATCCTGGGGAGGGTAGCGCAAGAACATACCCATCCTGGGGAGGGTAGCGCAAGAACATACCCATCCTGGGGAGGGTAGCGCAAGAACATACCCATCCTGGGGAGGGTAGCGCAAGAACATACCCATCATGGGGAGGGTAGCGCAAGAACATACCCATTTTGGGGAGGGTAGCGCAAGAACATACCCATCCTGGGGAGGGTAGCGCAAGAACATACCCATCCTGGGGAGGGTAACGCAAGAATATACCCATCCTGGGGAGGGTAGCGCAAGAACATATCTATCCTGGGGAGGGTAGTGCAAGAACATACCCATCCTGGGGAGGGTAACGCAAGAACATATCTATCCTGGGGAGGGTAGCGCAAGAACATACCCATCCTGGGGAGGGTAACGCAAGAATATACCCATCCTGGGGAGGGTAGCGCAAGAACATATCTATCCTGGGGAGGGTAGTGCAAGAACATACCCATCCTGTGGAGGGTAGTGCAAGAACATATGGATGAACAAGAGGCCTAGTAACTAGGCCCCCAAAGGGTTTACCGGAGTACAAATATATGTAGCGTTGACTTATGTAGTGAGTGGAAGCCTTAAGACTTCTTGAGATTCCTAAAGAATGTTTTTAAACCTTGCATAATGTTACATTATTGCCTTTGTATGTGCCTCAGATAGTGTTATCTGCTCTCAGGACCTCTCTTATACACCCTAGCAGCAGTCTCCATCTTCCTGGGCTACCTGCAATATACCTGGAGGGGGTCAACGCCCCCACGGTCCGGCCTGTGACCAGGTCTCATGGTGGAGCATTGCCTGGTCAACCAGGTTGTTTCTTCGTTCACATTATTATACAGATTCCGTTTCCCGGTTGCTATTATCTTCAGTGATCTTTTTTTTTTTTTGCAAGGGTTAAGAGGCACGGAAGTTCCTCCATCTTCTAACAACATGTTCATTTTTCCCGTATAATCTACCTTGTCCATAATTACTATCGCATTTGCTTTGTCTGTTTATGTAAGGTGAAGTCTAGAATCTTTCCTTAATTCATGGTATAACTTAACAAATCTTTGAGGACAGTTGGAGTTTTACGGCTCACTTGCCGGGAGTTCAATCCCCACCCGTTCCGTGGTTTATTTACCTTCCAGGTGCCATTTTTCAGGTGCTTTTTCTTCTTTTTGGAATTCATCTTCCATCTACTTAACCTCATTTGCCTTGTTTATAATTTTATTACTGTTATTTATGATTAATAAAACTATCAACAACTTATTGGTGTGGTGTGGGATGGGAGGAAAGGTGTGAGGGTATGTGTGGTTGGGATAAATAGGTCCTGGGTATTGGGTGATGCAAGGACGGATGGGGGATGGGAGTGAATGGGTGGTCATGGGTGGGTTATGTAAGGTGATATAGAGTGATGTAACAAGGGAGTAAGTGGAAGTTTGTGGCTTGGGAGTTAGTGAGTGGGAGTACGTGGGAGTTACTGAGTGGGGGTACTTGAGAATTAGTGGGGATTCGTGGGAGTTAGTGAGTAGGGGTACTTGGGAGTTAGTGGGGGTACGTGGGAGTTAGTGAGTGTGGGTACGTGGAAGTTAGTGAGTGGGGATATGTGGGTGGATAGTGTTTAACTGTTAGTTGTACGAGTCTCACCCAGACTTGTTCATTGTTAAAGTGAACCTCTCCCTGACTCCCAGTCTTTTTCTCTCTCTCTCTCCCCCCCCCCCATTTTTTCTTTATTTTTCCCCTCTTAGTCTCGTCTTTCTCTCTGAAGATCTTACAATAATTAGTCTTAAAGAGTTTCTGCCTCGCTATTCTTTCTTCCCTCATTCACTTGCATTTGAAGATTACCTTCAGTTTATATGTCTCTTCTACATTTTCCACCCTAAAATTTGTCACTGTTTCCTGAGCGTTTAGTTCCTTATTTTAGCTCTTCGCGTCATTAGTTAGACTTGCTTTGATGTAATCTAGCTCCGCCATAACAATAATTATTATGAACCATTATCGTTGTAGTCTCTGACAGACAATAAAACACAAGCAATGGTTTTACTACCTCTGTCTCCTGTCTTAATTGTATTTCTCATTTTTTGTCATGAAGTCTATAGATGTCTTATTTACCTCTATGCAAGAGCTTGTAAATTCTCTAATTTTAACTGCCACCTCGATGCTGTCTTGTCTGACTTGCAACTCTTGTCTTCCTATGTCTGTCACTGTTTTAATTGTCCTGAGTTAATCCCAGCTTTTCTTAATTTTTAACTTGATGTTTTCTCCAGTTATTTCACCTTTCATGCATACATGGATATACTTGTTGTTGAAATTGTTCTTGTATCTCCTTCGTCTTGCTGCTATGCTTCCCCCTGCCTCTTTGATTACTTCTTTTTTCCCTCTTTCCATCCCTCTCTAATTGCACTCACTGTTCCCTCGGGGTTTTCCTAATTCCCAAAGCACTTTTCTTGCCCACTTCATTTACGTTCTTGGTTCTTACCATCACACGCTGATGATATCCTGTGTCAAGGACCCCAGTGGAAATAATTTACTTTGTTTGACTTGGTTAGGTTCTCCTGCGTAATTTAAATATGTGCTACTATGTAAGACGTTGTCATCCAAAACTTGTCTACAATTTTACACAAATAAAGTAACTAATAAGTAGATGTTCTTGGCTGCCTTGTGTCGGTTCCTTGCTGTACACCCGGTGCTACTCACTATATAGCTACACACACACACACACACACACACACACACACACACACACACACACACACACACACACACACACACACACACACACACACATTACGTCAGGCCCATACTGGAGTATGCAGCACCAGTTTGGAATCCACACCTAGTCAAGCACGTCAAGAAATTAGAGAAAGTGCAAAGGTTTGCAACAAGACTAGTCCCAGAGCTACGGGGATTGTCCTACGAAGAAAGGTTGAGGGAAATCGGCCTGATGACACTGGAGGCCAGGAGGGTCAGGGGAGACATGATAACGACATATAAAATACTGCGCGGAATAGACGAGGTGGACAAAGACGGGATGTTCCAGAGATGGGACACAGACACAAGAGGTCACAATTGGAAGTTGAAGACTCAGATGAATCAAAGGGATGTTAGGAAGTATTTCTTCAGTCATAGAGTAGTCAAGCCGTGGAATAGCCTAGAAAGTGAAGTAGTGGAGGCAGGAACCATACATAGTTTTAGGGCGAGGTATGATAAAGCTCATGGAGCAGGGAGAGAGAGGACCTAGTAGCAATCAGTGAAGAGGCGGGGCCAGGAGCTATGAATCGACCCCTGCAACCACAAATAGGTGAGTACACACACGTGTGTGTGTGTGTGTGTGTGTGTGTGTGCGTGTGTGTGATGTGAAGTTAATGAGGGGAATTAAATCTGTCGAGGACTAGGCAGGACTACAAAGAGACCTAGACAGGCTACAACTCTGGTCCAGCAGCTGGCTTCTTGAATTTAACCCCGCCAAATACAAAGTCATGAAGATCGGGGAAGGGCAAAGAAGACCCCGGACAAAGTATAGTCTAGGTGGCCAAAGACTGCAAATCTCATTTGAAGAAGATTTTGGGGTGAGTATAATACCGAGCATATCTCCTGAGGCGCACATCAATCAGATAACTGCTGCTGCATACGGGAGTCTGGAAAACCTAAGAATAGCGTTCCGATACCTCAGTAAGGAATTGTTCAAGACTCTGTGCACCATATACGTCAGGCCCATATTGGAGTATGCAGCACCAGTTTGGAGTCCACACCTGGTCAAGCACGTCATGAAATTAGAGAAAGTGCAAAGGTTTGCAACGAGACTAGTCCCAGAGCTTGTGATGTAGTTCAGTTGGGCTTGTGAGGTCTCTGGGGAGACCTAATTTAACCAATTATATGGTCACACCTTGCCTTGGCAAACGTCTGTCAGCCACACCATTTCGGCTTAAGTCTGAGGTCTTTTGTTCTGGACGGCGTCAGACCTCGGCGTCAGGTCGTAACACGTGGTGCACACCCCATTGTGGGGGGTGCTTGGACCACCATATAAGCCCAAGGAACAGCTGAGCAGGGGACTTCGAGCAGAACTGCTGCTGTGTGCAGAGCTCTGAGCAGGAGATTCGAGAGGAACTGCTGCTGGGGCGCAGGGCTCTTGAGAAGGCTGCTGAAGTCTCTGGAGGAGACTGTTGGAGACATTGGGCAGAGTACTGGCTTGGAGCAGTACTCGTGCTGTGTAGGTCTTGGGACCTGTGGCTTAGTTCCTGTGGTGAACTTGTCCTCTGAATTATATTGTAAGTTATATTCATTTTCGTCAAGTTAATTGTGTTCCCTGTCTCACTGCTTATATGTACCATCCCATTTATCTAAACCACAATAATGTTCTCCTGTTCCCAAATATATTATTGTACAAAGACTTAATAATAAACTGTGTTTGAGTAGAATAGTAACATTCACTGTCCCCGTTATTTGCTCTTTTATTCATTATTTTATTTCAAGTAGTGAGAGGGTGAGTAGTGTGGGAGTTAGAGTAATGAGAGGTGATGGTGTAGCCACCAGTGACCTCACATTACCTCCGATAATCACTCGACTCCTACTTCCTTGCCTGCCTATCCCCTGCCTACATAATCCCTTACTCCCATATTCCCCAATTATCCATACGTTCCAGGCCCCCCCCCTACATGACAAGCTAAGGGGATTGTCCTACGAAGAAAGATTAAGGGAAATCGGCCTGACGACACTGGAAGACAGGAGGGTCAGGGGAGACATGATAACGACATATAAAATACTGCGAGGAATTGACAAAGTGGACAAAGACAGGATGTTTCAGAGATGGGACACAGAAACAAAAGGTCACAGTTGGAAGGTGAAGATTCAGATGAATCACAGGGATGTTAGGAAGTATTTCTTCAGCCACAGAATTGTCAGGAAGTGGAATAATCTGGGAAGTGATGTAGCAGGATTCATGCATAGCTTTAAGAAGAGGTATGATAAAGCTCATGGAGCAGGAAGAGTGACCTAGTAGCGGCCAGTGAAGAGGTGGCGCCAGGAGCTGTGACTCGACCCCTGCAACCACAACTAGGTGAGCACACGAGCTCGCACGCGCACGCACACACACACACAACACACACACACACACACACACACACACACACACACACACACACACACACACACACACACACACACACACACACACAGGCCCTCCCAAACCACAGTGTTGGAAAGGAAACTGAAGGTATGGTACACAAACGCTGATGGAATAACAAACAAGTGGGAGGAGTGGCATGAAAGAGTCAAAGCAGCATCACCGGACATCATAGCTCTCACAGAAACCAAGCTTACAGGTATGATAACAGATTCCATCTTTCCAACGGGATACCAGATCCTGAGGAAAGACAGAAGGAACAGGGGGGGTGGAGGAGTGGCACTGCTGATCAAAAACCGATGGAATTTTGATGAGCTGGAGAGAGGAGACAGCGGGGAAGAAAGTGATCACATAGCGGGAACGCTTCACTCTGGAGGTCCCAAGGTGGTAATTGCAGTGATGTATAACCCACCACAGAACAGCAGGAGGCCAGGGCAAGAGTATGACGAGAGCAATAGAGCGATGGTTGACACACTGGCTGCAGTGGCCAGAAGAGCTCATGCATGCAGGGCAAAGCTCCTGATCATGGGTGACTTTAACCACAAGGAGATCGACTGGGAGAACTTGGAGCCAAATGGGGGCCAAGATACATGAGGGCTAAGATGATGGAGGTGGTACTGGAAAACTTCATGTACCAACACGTAAGGGACACTACAAGAGAGAGAGAGGAGAGGATGAACCAGCAAGACTGGGCTTAGTATTCACCTTGAGTAGTGCAGATATTGAGGACATCACATATGAAAGACCCCTTGGGGCCAGCAATCATGTGGTTTTGAGCTTCGAATACACAGTAGAGCTACAAGTGGAGGGGGAAGCAGGAAGGCTAGGACAAATGAAGCCAAACTACAAGAAAGGGGACTACACAGGAATGAGGAACTTCCTGAATGAGGTTCAGTGGGACAGAGAACTGGCAGGGAAGCCAGTTAATGAGATGATGGAATATGTAGCAACAATGTGCAAGGAGGCTGAGGAGAGGTTTGTACCCAAGGGAAACAGGAATAATGAAAAAGCCAGGATGAGCCCATGGTTCACCCAAAGATGCAAGGAGGCAAAAGCCAAGTGTGCTAGGGAATGGAAGAAATATAGAAGGCAAAGGACCCAGGAGAATAAGGAGAGCAGTCGTAGAGCCAGAAACGAATATGCACAGATAAGAAGGGAGGCCCAACGACAGTATGAAAACGACATAGCAGCGAAAGCCAAATCTGACCTGAAACTGTATACAGCCACATCAGGAGGAAAACAACAGTCAAGGACCAGGTAATCAGGCTAAGGAAGGAAGGAGGAGAGACAAGAAATGACCGAAGGGGCTCCAGAAAGACGGAGAGGTGGGGCACACCACCAGGTGCTGGACACAGTACACACAGCCGAGGAAGAAGTGAAGAGGCTTCTGAGTGAGCTAGAGCCCCTCAAGGAAGGTTCCTTGATGTTGGTGAGGGGCTCTTGATTTAGGGAATTGGATTTGTGCTCCAGTTCCCCGAATTAAGCCTGAATGCCTTCCACATCCCCCCCCCCAGGCGCTGCATAATCCTCTGGGTTTAGCGCTTCCCCCTTGATTATAATAATAATGAGTGAGCTAGATACCTCAAAGGCAATGGGGCCAGATAACGTCTCTCCATGAGTCCTGAGAGAGGGAGCAGAGGTGCTATGTGTACCCCTAACAACAATATTCAATACATCTATCGAAACAGGGAGATTGCCTGAGGCATGGAAGACAGCAAATGTAGTCCCAATCTTTAAAAAAGGAGACAGACATGAAGCACTAAACTACAGACCAGTGTCACTGACATGTATAGTATGCAAAGTCATGGAGAAGTTTATCAGGAGAAGAGTGGTGGAGCACCTAGAAAGGAATGATCTCATCAACAGCAGCCAACATGGTTTCAGGGATGGGAAATCCTGTGTCACAAACCTACTGGACTTCTATGACATGGTGACAGCAGGAAGACGAGAGAGAGGGGTGGGTGGATTGGTGCAAAAACTGGAGGACCAAGGAGGGATAACAGGGAAGGCACTACAGTGGATCAGGGAATACTTGTCAGGAAGACAGCAGCGAGTAATGGTACGTGGCGAGGTGTCAGAGTGGGCACCTGTGACCATCGGGGTCCCACAGGGGTCAGTCCTAGGACCAGTGCTGTTTCTGGTATTTGTGAACGACATGACGGAAGGAATAGTCTCCGAGGTGTCCCTGTTTGCAGATGACATGAAGTTGATGAGAAGAATTCATTCGATCGAAGACCAGGCAGAACTACAAAGGGATCTGGACAGGCTGCAGACCTGGTCCAGCAATTGGCTCCTGGAGTTCAATCCCACCAAGTGCAAAGTCATGAAGATTGGGGAAGGGCAAAGAAGACCGCAGACGGAGTACAGTCTAGGGGGCCAGAGACTACAAACCTCACTCAAGGAAAAAGATCTTGGGGTGAGTATAACACCAGGCACATCTCCTGAAGCGCACATCAACAAAATAACTGCTGCAGCATATGGGCGCCTAGCAAACCTCAGAACAGCATTCCGAAATCTTAATAAGGAATCGTTCAGGACCCTGTACACCGTGTACGTTAGGCCCATATTGGAATATGCAGCACCAGTTTGGAACCCACACCTAGCCAAGCACGTAAAGAAACTAGAGAAAGTGCAAAGGTTTGCAACAAGACTAGCCCCAGAGCTAAGAGGTATGTCCTACGAGGAGAGGCTAAATGAAATCAACCTGACGACACTGGAGGACAGGAGAGATAGGGGGGACATGATAACGACTTACAAAATACTGAGAGGAATTGACGAGGTGGACAAAGACAGGATGTTCCAGAGATGGGACACAGCAATAAGGGGACACAGTTGGAAGTTGAAGACACAGATGAATGACACGGATATTAGGAAGTATTTCTTCAGATACAGAGTAGTCAGGAAGTGGAATAGTTTAGGAAGCGATGTAGTTGAGGCAGGATCCATACATAGCTTTAAGCAGAGGTACGATAAAGCTCATGGTTCAGGGAGAGTGACCTAGTAGCGACCAGTGAAGAGGCGGGGCCAGGAGCTTGTAATCGACCCCTGCAACCTCAACTAGGTGAGTACAACTAGGTGAGTACACACACACACAACACACACACACACACACACACACACACACACACACACACATATCCATATCCATATCCATCCATCCTTAGGTCAACATTTTCTCTATCTTGATTGTGTTCATCAGAAGGCTTTCTTTCATTATACAACTTCTTTTATTGGTCCTCACTACTGCTCGACCTATCTTGACTTCTTTATTGATCTCTTTTATTGCTCACTGCTCGACCTAACTTCACTTCTATACTGACTTTTTTTATTGACTGCTGCAGCACCTAACGTGACTCCTCCGTTGTTTTATAGCTCAATGCTCGACCTATGTTGACTCCTTTATTGATTTTTATTGCCCTCTACTCCACCCATTTTATTCAACTACAAAATGTGTACCTTGTTGAGGCAAGTACTAACGAGGACCTCAAGAGTGTGTGTTGCATTGTGGTTATCTGTATGTTTCTTTCTCTCCCTCTCTCAAACACACATATGCAACCCATACACATACATATTTACAATATAAAAGTGCTGAGTGTATATATACACACACTGTATGTGGCTTGCGCCGAGTATGTTACAACTTATTCGACGTTCGTCACACAACCATTGGCCTGCCCTCTCGACCAGTGAACTGGCAATTCAGAGTGTAGCAGTTCTGGGTCCCACGGCTTTATTTAATATCCAGTTCAACCCACCAATCAGGAAAGAACCCGCTCCCCAGCCAAGGTAACGTCACACCTGTCTGCGTGGCTGGGGAGGCAGACTTTCGCCTACTCTGGTTGAAACCACTCATTGCTCTGTCTGTTTGCTGTCTTATCACTATACTACTACTATGATATCTTAACACTGTAAATATTATAAATAAGTGGTGAAGGAATACATGGGTAAAGAACTCTACCCTTGCTGTGTTTGCCATGCCCTTGTTTTGTCCTGTTGATCGCCATATTGCTGATTTTACAGCCAGGAACTGCAGGCCTGTGCATCTAATACTCTGTCTCTGTATATCTGTCTCTACCCCCCCTCTCTCTCTCTCGAGATATATATATATATATATATAATGTCGTGCCGAATAGGCAGAACTTGCGATCTTGGTTTAAATAGCAACGCTCATCTTGCCATAGAGGACAAGTCAAAATTTGTGTATGCAATAATTTCGCCAAAATCATTCTGAACCTAACGAAAAAAATATATTTGATTCTGTTTGTTTAGTACTAAATTATTGTAAACGTATTTAAAATATATTTATTGGGTGAGGCTAAAATAAATTGTTCTTGTTATAATAAGGTTAGGTAAGTTTTCTAAGATTCTTTTGGTGCAAAATTAAAATTTTTTACATTAACTTTAATGAAAAAAATATATCTTTAAACGTATATGAGAAAATTTCAGAAAGGACTTAATTTTAAATGAGTTCTTGCTAATTGACCAGTTTTACATATTCGGCACGACATATATATATTATTTATATGTCGTGCCGAATATGTAAAACTGGTCAATTAGCAAAACTCATTTAAAATTAAGTCCTTTCTAAAAATTCCTCTTATACGTTTAAAGATATATATTTTTCATTAATGTTAATGTAAAAAATTTTTAATTTTGCCCAAAAGAATCTTAGAAAACTTACCTAACCTTATTATAACAAGAACAATTTATTTTAGCCTAACCCAACTAAATATATTTTAATATGTTTACAATAATTTAATACTAAACAAACACAGTAAATATATTTTTTTCGTTAGGTTCAGAATGATTTTGGCGAAATTATTGCATACACAAATTTTCACTTGTCCTATATGGCAAGATGAGCGTTGCTATTTAATGCCAAGATGGCAAGTTCTGCCTATTCGGCACGACATATATATATATATATATATATATATATATATATATAATATATATATATATATATATATATATATATAATATATATATATATAATATATATATATCACATTTAGTGGATACTTTATTAGGTGCACCATTCTAGTACTGGGTACGGCCCCATTTTATCCCCAGATCCTATATTCTTCGTGATATTAATTCAACAAGGTGTTGGAACCATCCCCTAGAGATTCTTATCCATGTTGACATATCATCACACAGTTGCTGCAGATTTGTTGGCTGCACATTCAAGCTGTGAAACTCTAATTCCACTTCATTCCAAAGGTTTATGCCAAGTTCTGACCCTACCATCTGCACGTCACAGGAGAAATCACGATTCGTCAGGCGAGGCGACATTTTTCCAATCTTTCACTGACTAATTTTGGTGAACCTGTGCCCACTGTAGTCTCAGATTCCTGTTTATAGCTGGCAGTCGTGGAACCTTGTGTGGTCTGCTGCTTGTGTAACCCATCCGCTTCAAGGTTCGACGTGTTGTCCATTCATTGATGTTATTCTGCATACCACTGTTGTAACACATGATTGAGTTACTGTTGCTTTCCTGTCAACTTGAACTAGTCTGGCTATTCTGCTCGGACCTCTCTCATTAACAAAGCGTTTTCACCCACAGTACTGCCACTCACTGGCAGTTCTATTTTATTTTTTTCCACACCATTCTCTGTAAACTCTACAGAATGTTGTGCGATCCAAGTCACTTAGATCACATTTCTTCCCCATTCTGATGTTAGGTCTGAACAACAGTTGGATCTCTTGACCATATATTCATGCTGTAAGTCACTGAGGTGCAGCCACATGATTGACTGATTAAATATATACAGTAACGAGCAGGTTTACGTAAGACAGTGGCCACAGAGTGTGTGTATATGTATCTTTTATTATATATATATATATATTTTATATAATATATTATATATATATATAATATATAAAATATAAAATATAACTGTGACAGACACATATTATACGTCAGAAATTGGTGGGGTTATTTTCGGAGAAGAGGGGCGAGGTGGTGTATGGTCTGGGTGTAGTCCAGCTCTCGAATGCAATTAAGGAGGGGAGTGTGTTAGTTGAGGGGAATGTGGAGGAGATGCAAAGGCAAGGGGGATATTAAATGAGGGGTTTGTTTGTGTGTGAGGGGAGGCACCGGCTCAGGTATCTGCTTCTCCGCCTGCCGAAATAAAGCACCGTGTATATATGGAAGGTTGGAAAGGTAGGGATCAAAGAAAGGAATAGAGAGAGGATGGTGTGTGTATATGTATGTGCATGTATGAATGGAAGCGTGTTGGGGAATGTGTGTGTGTGTATGTATGGAGGTGTGTTGGGGAATTGTGTGTGTGTGTGTATGGATGGAAGTGTGTTGGGGAATGTGTATGTATGGAAGTGTAATTTGGGGATGTGTTGTGTATGTATGGAAGTTTTGTTGGGGAATGTGTATGTATGGAAGTGTATTGGGGAATGTTGTGTGTATGTATGGAAGTGTGTTGGGGACATGTGTATGTTGGAAATATGGAAGTATATTGGGGAAATGTGTGTTGGGGATGTGCGTGTTGTATGGAATTGTGTTGGGGGAATGTGCTATGTATGGGAAGTGTATTGGGACTGTGTTGTGTATGTATGGAAATGTGTTGGGGAATATGTGTGTATGTATGGAGTGTGTTGGGTTAATTTGTGTGTGTTATTTATGGAAGTGTGTGGGAATATATTATAATTTATGTGCGCGTGTGTGCGAGCGTGTGGGTGCGTTGTGTTCTTGTGCGCGCGTTGTGCGGTGGTGGTGTGTGTGCGTGTTGTACTCACCTAGGTTGAGGTTGCAGGGGTTCGAGCCAAGCTCCTGGCCCCGCCTCTTCATCTGGTCGCTACTAGGTACTCTCCCCTGGAACGTGAGCTTTATCATACTCTGCTTTAAAGTATGTATGGATCCTGCCTCCACTACATCGCTTCCCAAACTATTCCACTGTGGCTGAAGAAATACTTCCTAACATCCCTGTGATTCATCTGTGTCTTCAACTTCCAACTGTGTCCCCTTGTTCCTGTGTCCAATCTCTGGAACATCCTGTGTGTGTGTGTGTGCGCGTGTGTGTGTGTTCAGATGTTCATTTATATCTACAAACACAACGAAACAAACATAATCAAAGAAGAAACAAAAATAGAGAAAATGCACAGAAAATATTCTTAAAACTGGAGCAAGTGATAGAGAGGTAAGACGTGAGGAGGAGGAAGAGTTAAAAAGGGAATAAGAGGAGGAGAAGAAGTGGTCTTACCCTTGCTTCTTCCCAGCAAACATTTCTTCCACTTCTCGTTTACCCTTCCTATTCCACCTTTTTTCCCCTCCCTCTTCCATCTTCCTTTCCTCTCTCCGTTCTTCCTGTTTCTTACCTTTCTCCGTGTTTCTCCTCTCCCCCCCCCTCTCACACCTTTGCAGGTCACTTCATCTCTCCCCCACTCACTTATTTTTCTCATCTTTTTCTTACTCTTTTTTTTTCCGACAAAGTCTTCTGCCTTATACTGTTCCCTTTTTCCATTCTTCCTACTCACTGTCGTCTTTCTCGTCTCCCTTCTCTATTTTCTTCCCCTCCTACCCTTCTCTTTCCACCCTTCGTAGCCTTCCTCCCCCACCCTCTCCTTCTCCTCCTCTCCCTCTCTCCCACATTACTCTTCACCACCCTCTCCTCTCTATCCTCTCCTTCCTCTCCAATTCCTCTTCTCCCACTCCCTCAGCCACACACCCATCCTTTCCAACCTCTCCCCACCCCACCTTCTCCTCCCACCCTCTCCCCTCCAATCATCTCCACACTCTCCTCCCACTCATCTCCACCCTCCCTCCTCACTTATCTCCAACCTCTCCTCCCACTCCTCTCCACCCTCTCCATCCCACTTCCTCTCCACCCTTTCCTCCCACTCTCCACCCTCTCCTCCCCACTCCTCTCCACCTCTCCTCCCCACTCCTCTTCCACCCTCTACTCCCACTCCTCTCCACCCTCTCCTCCCTACCCCTCTCCACCCTCTCCTCCTTACCCTCTCCACCCTCTCCTCCCCCCCTCTCCACCTCTCCTCCCCACTCATATCCACCCTCTCCTCCCACTCATCTCCACCTCTCCTCCCCACTCTCTCCACCCTCTCCTCCCCACTTCAATCTCCACGCTCTCCTTCCCCACTTCTCTCCACCCACTTCTTCCTCCCCCTCATCTCCACCTTCTCCACACTTCCTTTCCACCCTCTTCTCTTCATTCCTCTCCACCTCTCCCCCCATATCTGCACCTCTCCTCTCCACCCTCTCCGCCGTACTCTCTCCACCCTCTCCTCCCCACTCCATCCCACTCTCCTCCCCACTCATCTCCACCTCTCCTCCCACTCATCTCAACCTCTTCCCCATTTCTCTTCCCACCTCTCTCCCCACTATTCTCAACCTTCTCTACCCACTCATCTCCACCTCCTCCCCACTCCTCTCCACCCTCTTTCTCCCCTTCCTCTCCACCCTCTCCTCCCCATCACCTGCACCCTCTCCTCTCACCCTCTCCTCCGCACTCCTCTTCCACCCTCTCCTCCCCACTCACCTGCACCTCTCCTCCGCACTCTCTCCACCCTATCCTCCCACTCCTCTCCACCCTCTCCTCCCCAATCATCTCCACCCTCTCCTCCCCACTCATTTCCACCCTCTCTCCCCATCCTCTCCACCCTCTCCTCCCACTCATCTCCACCTCTCTCCCCACTATATCTCCACCCTCTCCTCCCACACTCCACCCTTCTCCTCCCACACTCATCTCCACCCTCTCCTCCCCCATCCTCTTCACCTCTCCTCCCCATTCATCTCCACCCTCTCCTCCCCACTCATCTCCACCTTCTCCTCCCCACTCCTCTCCACCCTCTTCTCCCCATTCCTCTCCACCCTCTCCTCCCCACTCACCTGCACCCTCTCCTCTCCACCCTCTCCTCCCCACTCATCTCCACCCTCTCCTCCCACTCTCTCCACCCATCTCCTCCCATGCCAGTCCAAAAAACCTTGGAATTTTGGGGTTCCTTCGTCTGAAAAATTGAGGATGTGACAAGACTCCTGATGGGGCGTCGTCCTGCGCCTGGTTGCAGGGGAGAGAAGAGAGGGAGAGAAGAGAGATGGGGAGGAAAGTATTAGAGGGGAGAGGGGGGAAAAGAAAGGAAAGGTATCGAGATGGAGAGGCCTACGAGAGGAATGGATGAAGAATGCACAGAGGGGAAAGTGGAGAGGCACAGAGAGAAGTGAAAGTAAACGAGAGAAAAGGACGAAAATACCATGGAAAACGACGAGAGAACGTAGTAAGAGTAGAGGAATAAAGGGGGATGTAGATGAGAGAAATGGGGTAGGGGGTGGCAGAATAGAGAAGAGAAGGAAGGGCAGGGAAAGAGGAAGAGAAAAGGGCTGGGATAATGAGAAGAGAAAAGGGCGCTGGAAAGAGAAGAGAAAAGGAAGGGCTGGAAAGAGGAAGAGACAGGAAGGGCTGGAAACGAGGAGAGAAAAGGGCCTGGGAAGAAGGAGAGGGAAAGGAAGGGCTGGGAAAGGAGGAGGAAGAGAAAAGGGCTGGGGAAAGAGGGAGAGAAAAGGGCTGGGAAAGAGGAAAGCGAAAGGAAGGGCTGGGAAAGAGGAAGACGAAAACGGGCTCTGGGAAAGAGGAAGAGAAAGGAAGGGCTAGGGAAAGAGGAGAGAAAGGGCTGGAAAGAGGAAGAGAAAAGGGCTGGGGAAAGAGGAAGAGAAAGGAAGGGTGTGGAACGAGGAAGAGAAAAGGGCTGGGAAAGAGGAGCGAAAAGGCTGGGAAGAGGAAGAGAAAGGAAGGGCTGGGAAGAGGAAGAGAAAAAGGGCTGGAGAAAGAGGAAATAGAAAAGGGCTGGGGAAAGAGGACGAGAAAGGAAGGGCTGGAAAGAGGAAGAGAAAGGGCTGGAAAGAGGAAGCAAGAAGAAAGGAAAGGGTGGAAGAGGAAGGGAGAACAGGGCTGGAAAGAGGAAGAGAAAAGGGCGGAGAAGAGGAGAGAAGGAAGAAGGGCTGGAAAGAGGAAGAGGAAAAGGGCTGGGAAAGAGGAGAGAAAAAGGGCTGGGAAAGAGGAAGAAGAAAGGAAGGGCTGGGGAAAGAGGCAAGAGAAAAGGGCTGGAAAGAGGAGAAAAGGGCTGGGAAAGAGGAAGAGAAAAGAAGGGCAGGAAAAGAGGGAGAGAAAGGAAGGGGGGGAAAGAGGAAGAGAAAGAAAGGGCTGGGAAAGAGGAAGAGAAAGGAAGGGTTGGGAAAGGAGGAAGAAGAGGAAAGGAAGTGCTGGGAAAGAGAAGAGAAGGAAGGGCTGGGGATAGGGATGAGAAAGAGGCTGGGAACGAGGAGAGAAAGGAAGCGGCTGGGAAAGAGGAAGAGAAAGGAAGGGCTGGGAAGAGGAAGAGAAAGGGATGGGCTGGGGAAAGAGGAAGAGAAAAAGGAAGGGCTGGGAAGAGGATGAGAAAATGGAAGGCGCTGGAAGCGGAACGAGAAGAAAGGAAAGGGCTGGGGAAGAGAAGAGGAAAAGGGCTGGGAAAGTGGAATGAAGGAAGGGCTGGGAAAGAGGAAGAGGAAAGGAGGCTGAGAAAGAGGGAAGAGAAAGGAGGGCTGGGAAAGAGGAAGAGAGAGGAAAGGAAAGCTGGGAGAGAGGAAGAGAAGGAAGAGCTGGAACGAGGAAGAGAAAGTAAGGGCAGGGAAAACAGGGAAGAGAAGGGTAGGGCTGGAAGACAGGAAAGAGAAAGTAAGGCTGGGAAGAGGAAGAGAAGGAGAGTTGGTGAGAGGAAGAGAAAGGTAAGAGCAGGCGAGAGAGGGCGGAGAAAGGAAGAGTGGGAGAGAGGAAGAGAAAGGAAAGGGCTGGGAAAGAGGAGGAGAAAGGAAGGGCTGTGAAAAAGGAAGAGAAGGAAGGGCTGGAAAGAGGAAAGAGGAAGAGCGGGATTGGGATTATAGAGGAAAAGGAAGGACGGAGTGGTATAGAGGAGAGGAAAAGAGAGGTGGGGAAGGAAGGGTGGGGACATACATGACCCTGTGAGACGTTGTTGATAGAAAAAGTTGGAGAGAGGACGGTGAATAGAAGAGAATTTTTCAGTTACAAGTAGAGGGAGCAAGTAACAGGTAGAGGGAGCAAGTAACAGGTAGAGGGAGCAAGTAACAGGTAGAGGGAGCAAGTAACAGGTAGAGGGAGCAAGTAACAGGTGAGGACCCAAGTAACAGTAGAGGCAAGTGGGGGGGGGGGGGGGGGGGGGGGGGGGGGGGGGGGGGGGGGGGGGGGGGGGGGGGGGGGGGGGGGGGGGGGGGGGGGGGGGGGGGGGGGGGGGGAAAAAAAAAAAAAAAAAAAAAAAAAAAAAAAAAAAAAAAAAAAAAAAAAAAAAAAAAAAAAAAAAAAAAAAAAAAAAAAAAAAAAAAAAAAAAAAAAAAAAAAAAAAAAAAAAATAAAGCGTCTGGGGCTACGTGGGGGTTTCGGGGGGGCGTCATAAAAAATTTTAAATCCCTAAAAACTCGGAAGGGCCCCTCTTTTGGGAACTTTTCTAAAACAAAATGGGGGAAATTTCATTTGGGGGCGTCCCCCTGGGGGCTCCTTTAAACTCGTGGGGGCAAGTAACAGGGGGGGAAATCTAAAAAAGAAAAAAGGGGGGAAATCTGGGGGAAAAAAACAATGGGGAGCAAAAAAAATTTAAAGGGGCTAACTGGGGAAATAACAAAAGGGGGCGCGGTGAAAATAACGTAGGGGGCTTCCCCTGAGGGGCCCGCGGTGGGGGAAAAAAACAATGGGGGAAAACATTTGGGGGCATAACGGTAAAAAAACTAAACTCCTGGGGCGAACTCAAAAACGGTTGGGGCAAAAAACAGGAGGGGGAAAAACAAAGAAGGGGGCAGTAACAGGGGGGAAAAACTGGGGGAATAACGGGGGGAACGTAAAAAGTGGGGACAAAAAAAGTAGAGGGAGAAAGAAACAATAGAGGGAGCAAGTAACAGTAGAGGGACCCAGTAATGTAGAGGGAGCAAGAACAGGTAGAGGAGCAGAAACAGGTAGAGGGAGCAAGAACAGGTAGAGGGAGAAGTAACAAGTAGAGGGAGCAAAGTAACAAGTAGAGGGAGAAAGTAACGGTAGAGGGAGCAAGTAACAAGTAGAGGGAGCAAGTAACAGGTAAGGGAGGCAAGTAACAGGTAGAGGGAGCAAGTAAAACAGGTAGAGGGAAAAAGCGGTAGAGGGAGCAAGTAACAAGTAGAGGAGCAAGTAACAGGTAGGGAGCAAGAAACAGGAAGAGGGAGCAAAGAAAACAAAGTAGAGGGGGGCAAGAACAGGTAGGAGGGACAAGAACAGTAGAGGAGCAGTAACAGGAGAGGGAGCAAGTAACAAGTAGAGGGACAAGAAAAGGGTAGAAGGGAGCAAGTAACAAGTGAGGGGCAAGTAACAGTAGAGGGAGAAAAAACAAGTAGAGGGGAGCAAGAACAAGTAAGGGGCAATAACAGGTAGAGGGAGCAGTAACAAGTAGAAGGAGCAAGTACAGTAGAGGGAGCAGGTAACAGGTAGAGGGAGCAAGTAACAGGCAGAGTGAGCAAGTAACAGGTAGAGGGAGAAGAACGGGGAAGGGAAAGTAACAGGTAGGGGGAGCAAAGTAACAAGTAAGGGAGCAAGAAAGGTAGAGGGACGCAAGTAACAGGTAGAGGGAGAAGGGAAAACAGGTAGAGGGCGAAAGTACAGTAAGAGGGAGCAAGTAACAGGTAGAGGGAAAGCAAGTAAACAGGTAGAGGTGAGCAAGAACAGGTAAGGGCGCAAGTAACAGGTAAGAGGAGCAAGTAACAGGTAGAGCGAGCAAGTAACAGGTAGAGGGAGCAGTAACAGGAGGGGGAGCAGGTAACAGGTAGAGGGAAAGCAAGAAAACGGGTAGAGGGAGCAGGTAACAGGTAGGAGCAGAGTAACAGCAGGGGGAAGTAAGTAACAGGTAGAGGGAGCAAGTAACAGGTAGAGGGAGCAAGTAACAGGTAGAGGGAGCAAGTAACAGGTAGAGGGAGCAAGTAACAGGTAGAGGGAGCAAGTAACAGGTAGAGGGAGCAAGTAACAGGTAGAGGGAGCAAGTAACAGGTAGAGGGATCAGGTACAGGCAAAGGAGAAGAAAACAGGAGAGGAGTAAGTAACAGGTAGAGGAGTAAGTAAAAAGGTAGAGGGAGTAAGTAACGGTAGAGGAAGCAAGTAACAGGTAGAGGAGCAAGTAACAGGTAGAAGGAGTAAGTAACAGGCAGAGTGAGAAATAACAGTAGAGGAGCAAGTAACAGGTAGAGGGAGCAAGTAACGGTAGAGGGAGAAAAGTAACAGGAAAAGAGGACAAGTAACAGTAGAGGGGAGCAACAGGTAGAGGGAGCAAATAACAGGTAGAGGGAGCAAGTAACGGGTAGAAGGAGCAAGTAACAGGTAGAGGGAGCAAGTAACAGGTAGAGGGAGCAAGTAACAGGTAGAGGGAGTAAATAACACATAGAGGGTATAAGTAACAGGCAGAGTGAGCAGGTAACTGGTAGAGTGGGCAAGTAACAGGTAAAAGGAGTAAGTAACAGGTAGAGGGGGTAAGTAACAGGTAGAGGGAGCAAGTAACAGGTAGAGGAAACGCTTTAATGGCATGGAACAACCCGAGGTTTCAGTGACATGGAACAACCCGAGTTTTCAGTGGCATGGAACAACCCGAGGCTTCTGTGACATGGAACAACCCGAGGTTTCAGTGGCATTATGGAACAACCCGAGGCTTCAGTGGCAGGTAACAACTTGAGGCTTCACTGGCATGGACAACCCGAGGCTTTACTGGCATGGAACAACTGACCCGAGGCTTCAGTGGCATCATGGAACAACCCTAGGCTTCGGAGGCATGGAACCGGAGGCTTCAGTCACATGGAACCACCCGAGGCTTCAGTGGCATCATGGAACAACCTGTGGCTTCAAGTGGCATCGTGGAACAACCGGAGGCTTCAGTGACATGGAACAACCCGAGGTTTCAGTGGCATTATGGAACAACCCAAGGCTTCTGTGACATGGAACAACCCGAGGTTTCAGTGGCATTATGGAACAACCCCAGGCTTCAGTGACATGGTGTCAGCATAGTTGCTGATCCCCTACATGTGTTGTATAGCTTATCTGAGTATCATAGTACCATCTATATGTTTTACATACACGACCCCTTTGCTAGGCCTAGTGACTAGTTTGTATGACGTCGCATGATCCCGCATGAGTGTGCGTGGGCCGAGCTGCATCGGCCTCAGTTCCCCATTATCCAAGCAGGCGACAGGATAGGCAGTTTGGGCTCTCCCTTCTCACACTGCAATATAGTGTTATCCAACAAGTATGTTTATCTCCAACCTTCATATCTCCTACAAACCCTCACAACAAATGGTGGCAGTGGTGGGATGGATTGATCCAGTGGAGTGGATGAGGTCTCCCCTGTTGAAATAACACCGATCCACTGGTCAGGTGGCAAGTCATCCTGTATTTGAACAGGGTAAGGATAGTGAACCAGGTCAACGAGATTGGTATTTGCTCTGAGATGAACACTGTGACCCGAAGTGTTAGCAAGGAATAAATGGATCTTACTGTCTCTTACAACATGTAAGGATGGTTCAACAAATAAACCCTTGACTTTGCAGGAATCACTGTCAACTAGGACGTTATCACCATCTGGAACACTAGGAACAACAACAGACACTCTAGTGGGGGCAATAGCCGCGACAGAGACGTCTTTCTGCAGACGGCATGTGACAAGAGATGGCATTACTAGTTTCAAGTAATCGTTTTCCCGACAAGGCGTCCCCTGTGGGAAACTACTACTTAAACTAGCAGTCATTGCAGGGATAAGCTGTACACTCAAGGCAGTCTGAGTGTCCTCGGACACTTGAGGCAACGGAACACTATCCTGCATGTCTGAAGGTGTAGGTGGAACACAGATGGGAGTAACAGAGTTATTAGTGCCTGACCGCTTGGGTACGCTTCTGGAAAATGCATTGGCTTGTAAGGACTTAATCCGAACGTTGCACTCTGCGGCAGTATGGCAGGTCTCGGATCCAAGCTGGTAACCCCAAAATGGAACGATCAAGTCGTCAATTTGGGCATGCCATCAGTAAGGGTCAAGCACAATACCTAAGTCAATCATGGAAGCAAATCCCAGTAGATCACCAGGGAAAGTAATCTGGTCAACAACAAGGAAAGAAGCAGTAAAGTATCTACCTTGGATAGATAAGGTGAGGGAAGTCTGACCTCGGACACGCAGAAGGGAACCAGCTACTCCACTATGGGAGGTTACAGTAGTTGGTTCAACGAGGAGGTTACGTCGTAACTGCTTATCTTTAAACAAACTAGACCTGATGATATTAACTTGCGCACCAGAGTCCATGAACACATGAACGGGCGCATTATGAATAGATGCTTGCACTAGAGGACCTGCTGATCCCCTACATGTGTTGTATAGCTTATCTGAGTATCATAGTACCATCTATATGTTTTACATACACGACCCCTTTGCTAGGCCTAGTGACTAGTTTGTATGATGTCACGTGATCCTGCATGAGTGTGCGTGGGCCGAGCTGCATCGGCCTCAGCTCCCCGTTATCCAAGCAGGCGACAGGATAGGCAGTTTGGGCTCTGCAATATAGTGTTACCATCCAACAAGTGTGTTTATCTCCAACCTTCATATCTCCTACGAACCCTCACAACAATGGAACAACCCGAGGCTTCAGTGACATCATGGAGCAAACCGAGGCTTCACTGGCATCATGGAAGAACCCGAGGCTTCGGTGGCATTGAACCCCAGGTTTCAGTGACATGGAACAACCCGAGGCTTCAGTGGCATCATGGAAGAGCCCGAGGCTTCAGTGACATCACGGAACAGCCCGAGGCTTCAGTGACATGGAACAACCCAAGGCTTCAGTGACATCATGGAACAACCCGAGGCTTCAGAAGTGAGAATTAAAAAAAATAAAAATCAGGAAGGAACTCCTTCCTAATTCTAATTCTAAATTCCTCCACCTCCGTCTCTGTCTGTCTGTCTGCTTCTCTCTCTCTCTCTCTCTCTCTCTCTCTCTCTCTCTCTCTCTTTCTTTCTCTCTTTCCCTCCCTCCCTCAATTTAGTTGTTCTTCCTCTTGTTTCCCTCCCCCGAGCTCTCTTATCTTTCATCAGCTAGACACACACACACACACATCAACCAAATAACTGCTGCAGCATACGGGAACCTAGCAATCCTAAGAATAGCGTTCCGACATCTTAAGGAATCGTTCAGGACCCTGTATACGGTGTACAGGGTCCTGAACGCAACACCAGTTTGGAAACCACACCTAACGAAGCACGTAAGGAAACTAGAGAAAGTGCAAAGGTTTGCAACAAGACTAGTCCTGGAGCAAAGGAGCATGTCCTGCGAGAAGAGGTTAAGGGAAATCAACCTGACGACACTGGAAGACAGGAGAGATAAGGGGGGGATATGATAACGACACATAAAATACTGGAGGAATCGACAAGGTGGGCAGACAGGATGTAAAGAGATGGGACACAGCAACAAAGGGTCACAGTTGGAAGGTGAAGACTCGGATGAATCACAGGGATGTTACGAAGTATTTCTTCAGTCACAGAGTTATCAGGAAGTGGAATAGCCTGGGAAGTGATGTAGTGGAGGCAGGACCCATACACAACTTTAAGAAGAGGTATGATATAGCTCGCGGAGCAGGAAGAGTGACCTAGAGCGGCCAGTGAAGAGGCGGGGCCAGGAGTTTTGACTCGACCCCTACAACAACTAGACGAGTACACACACACACACACACACACACACACACACACACACACACACACACACACACCAAGCCTCCCCCCCCCCTCCCATCCCTGTCACTTCTTTCACTCCTCTCACCTCAGCCTTTGAAAAAACTAATATCATTCTTGAGCAGTGTTGAGGCGGTGTGGTGATGGTGTGTATGAAAGAGAGATGTGTGTTTGAGGAGAGGGAAGACGAGGAGTGTTGGAGGAGGAGGGCAGAGGGTGAAAAGAGGAAGGAGGGAAGTACCAAGCAAGAGGCTGTTGAAAGAGAAAAGAATAGATATGTAAGGATTGTTAGAACTGGGGATGTTAGAGAATGGGAGGGGAGGAGAAAGAAGTGTTTAAGGAAGAGAGGGATGGTGAAAGATGAGATGGGAGTGTTTGAGGCCAAGAGTAAAAGGACATGCAAAAAAATGATCAGAATGAGGAGCAGGTTATAACGTGGAAAATTAAGCAGAAGTAGGAGCAAATTTCCAAGGATAAAAAGGAAGCAGAAAGATAATTAAAAAAGACATAGCAATGAATACTGCATAACTGTATTGCGACTCGAAAGAGTGAGTGCAATGACAAACTGTGCGAGAGAGAGAGAGAGAGATGCAGATCTAAATAAAAGATTTAAAGAACAGTGCATAGTAAAGAAAAATTGGAGAGGGACTGAAAAGACCGGACACAGAATACAGCATCGCAGATGATGCAGAGTAGAGAACTGCGAAAAATCTGGGGGTAATCATTGCACCAATCATATCGTCATTGTAACCTTAACGATGTGTGCAAACCTTCCTAATCAAAGAACTGCTCACAGGAACCTCAACAAAATTAATTGATGACGTACACACTGTAAGTTAGACCTGTGATTGAGTCTGCGAGGCCAGAATGAAAGGTTGACGACAAGGTTGAAACTGGAGCTCAGGGAAATTATCTGGGAAGACAGACATAAGGATCTCATCCATCCCTCCAAACATTGGCACTCCTCCATCCCCTCAAACATTGGCACTCCTCCATCCTTCCAAACATTGGCACTCTTCCATCCCTCCAAACATTGGCACTCCTCCATCCCTCCAAACATTGGCACTCCTCCGTCCCTCCAAACATTGGCACTCTTCCATCCCTCCAAACAGTGGCACACCTCCATCCCTCCAAACATTGACACTCCTTCATCCCACCAAACATTCACACTTCCCCATCCCTCCAAACATTGACACTTCCCCCACTTCCCCCTTTCTTCCGCCCCCTTTCCCATTTATCCAAGTTAGAGTGGTCCCTTGACTATAATCACTGACTTTTACCTAATTATCGAGATGTAGGCGGCGCCACGACGATGGTGGGAGGGGGAGGGAGGTAGGTAGGTAGGTAGGTAGAGGGATAGGAGGAGGGGAGCAAAGGAGGAGAACATGTGAAAGGAGAGGGGAGAAGGTAAAGAGGGATGTGAAGGAACACTTTGCTTCACCAGAAGTACGATTTTGATGTTGTCTTAAGTGCTACTGAGGAAGCATGTACAGTGCATCCTCTTCCTCCTCCTCCTCCTCCTCTCTTTTCGTCTCATCTTCCTCTTGTACTAATAACCATTTATTTCCCTTATTTTTATATTTGTTTGTATGCTGTTTGTATGGATAATATCTGTAAACTTACTATGACAGTGGTTGTGAGGCGAGTCCCCCCACACCTGCCACCTGACAAGGCGAATGCAAGGTCGTGAGTCCCCTACACTACACCCGCTTCTGGATGAAGCAGGTGTGAGTCCCCTACACCTGCTTCTGGATGAAGCAGGTGTGAGTCCCCTACACCTGCCTCCTGACAAGGCGAATGCAAGGACGTGAGTCCCCTACACTACACCCGCTTCTGGATGAAGCAGGTGTGAGTCCCCTACACCTGCCTCCTGACAAGGCGAATGCAAGGACGTGAGTCCCCTACACCCACTTCTTGATGAAGCAGGTGCGAGTCCCCCACACCTGCCTCCTGACAAGGTGAATGCAAGGGCGTGAGTCCCCTACACCTGCTTCTTGATGAAGCAGGTGCGAGTCCCCCACACCTGCCTCCTGACAAGGTGAATGCAAGGGCGTGAGTCCCCTACACCCGCTTCTTGATGAAGCGGGAGCGAGTGTCACACACCTGCCGCCTGACATTTTTCTCCTTACACTAAATTAAGTTTGGGCAACGCCGGGGTATTTACATAGAAATGAACACATCCCACTGTCTAACATTATAAATGAACACTATTGAACACCTTCCATATAGTCAACACTGAACGTTTATTATGAACAGATGTATAATAGAAGATTGAAATTTGAAATTGACGGCTTATGAGGGAACATGAAATGTATCAAGACTGATTCCCTCCCTCCCTGTCTCTGTTTCTGTCTCTGTCTCTCTCTCTCTCTCTCTCTCTCTCTCTCTCTCTCTCTCTCTCTCTCTTCTCTCTCTCTCTCTCTCTCCTCTCTCTCTCTCTCTCTTTCTCTCTCTCTCTCTTTCTCTCTCTTTCTCTGTCTCTGTGTGTCTCTCTCTCTCTGTCTCTCTGTCTCTTTCTCTCTCTCTCTCTCTCTCTTCTCTCTCTCTCTCTCTCTCTCTCTCTCTCTCTCTCTCCTCTCTCTCTCTCTCTCTCCCAAACTTCCTACCTTCCTCCATGTTTCCTACACTGGTTCTTGTCAGTAATCACTTCCTCTTTCTCCCTCAGTTATGCTTACTCCCCAGGTTATCTCCCTCCCCCCTTATATAAACATGAGGAGGGAGGCAGAAAAGCAATTCTAAAGTAATCTACTGTACCTGGCAAAGTAATCTGAAAGTAATCTTGGTGGTAAAATAATTAGAAAATAATCAAGCTGGCAAAGTAATTTGAAAATATTCCAGCTGGCAAAGTAATCTGAAAGTAATCCAGCTAGCAAAGTAATTTCAAAGTAATTTAAGTGACAAAGCGAAAGCTGATCTGAAGTTACTCCAGAATCACGTGATGAGAACGAGAGGAGAAGCTGAGGCTGCGAGGCAGAACATTGCTTATGTAGTGAGAGTGAGGTATACTGAAAGTGAGGGTCGAGTCTACCGAAGGTGAGAGTAGAGTCTACCGACGGTGAGGGTCGAGTCTACCGAAGGTGAGGACCATATCTACCGAAGGTGAGGACCGTATTTACCGAAGGTGAGGGTCGGGTCTACCGAAGGTGAGGGTCGGGTCTACCGAAGGTGAGGGTCGGGTCTACCGAAGGTGAGGGGTCGAGTCTACAGAAGGTGAGGGGTCGAGTCTACCGAAGGTGAGGGTCGAGTCTACCGAAGGTGAGGGCCGAGTCTACCGAAGGTGAGGGCCGAGTCTACCGAAGGTGAGGGCCGAGTCTACCGAAGGTGAGGAGCGAGTCTACTGAAGGTGAGGGTCGAGTCTACTGAAGGTGAGGGTCGAGTCTACCGAAGGTGAGGGCCGAGTCTACCGAAGGTGAGGGCCGAGTCTACCGAAGGTGAGGAGCGAGTCTACCGAAGGTGAGGGTCGAGTCAACTGAAAGTGACGAGCGAGTCTACTGAAGGTGAGGGTCGAGTCTACTGAAGGTGAGGGTCGGTCTCTAAAGTGAGGGTCGAGTCTACTGAAGGTGAGGGTCGAGTCTATCGAAGGTGAGGGCCGAGTCTACCGAAGGTGAGGGTCGAGTCTACTGAAGGTGAGGGTCGAGTCTACTGAAGGTGAGGGTCGAGTCTACTGAAGGTGAGGATCGAGTCTACCGAAGGTGAGGGTCGAGTCTACCGAAGGTGAGGGTCGAGTCTACCGAAGGTGAGGGTCGAGTCTACTGAAGGTGAGGGTCGAGTCTACTGAAGGTGAGGGTCGAGTCTACTGAAGGTGAGGGTCGAGTCTACTGAAGGTGAGGGTCGAGTCTACGAAGGTGAGGTGAGTCTATGAAGGTGAGGGTCGAGTCTACTGAAGGTGAGGGTCGAGTCTACTGAAGGTGAGGGTCGAGTCTACTGAAGGTGAGGGTCGAGTCTACTGAAGGTGAGGGTCGAGTCTACTGAAGGTGAGGGTCGAGTCTACGAAGGTGAGGTGAGTCTACCGAAGGTGAGGGTCGAGTCTACCGAAGGTGAGGGTCGAGTCTACCGAAGGTGAGGGTCGAGTCTACCGAAGGTGAGGGTCGAGTCTACCGAAGGTGAGGGTCGAGTCTACTGAAGGTGAGGGTCGAGTCTACTGAAGGTGAGGGTCGAGTCTACTGAAGGTGAGGAGGAAGTTTTAATGAGCTCAGTAGAAAAGTCAGCCAAACCCCGAGAGAATCATGAATACTTTAGACCAAGAAGACTTAGATCAAGAAGACTTAGATCAAGAAGACTTAGATCAAGAAGACTTAGATCAACAAGACTTAGATCAAGAAGACTTAGATCAAGAAGACTTAGATCAAGAAGACTTAGATCAAGAAGACTTAGATCAAGAAGACTTAGATCAAGAAGACTTAGACCAAGAAGACTTAGACCAAGAAGACTTAGATCAAGAAGACTTAGACCAAGAAGACTTAGATCAAGAAGACTTAGATCAACAAGACTTAGATCAAGAAGACTTAGACCAAGAAGACTTAGATCAAGAGACTTAGATCACAAGACTTAGATCAAAAGACTTAGATCAAGAAGGACTTGACCAAGAAGACTTAGTCAAGAGACTTGATCAAGAAGACTTAGATCAAGAAGACTTAGACCAAGAAGACTTAGATCAAGAAGACTTAGATCAACAAGGACTTAGATCAGAAGACTTAGACAAGAAGACTTAGATCAACAAGACTTAGATCAAAAGATCTTAGATCAAGAAGACTTAGATCAAGAAGACTTAGACCAAGAAGACTTGATCAAGAAGACTTAGATCAAAAGACTTAGATCAAGAAGACTTAGACAAGAAGACTAGATCAAGAAGATCTAGATCAACAAGGACTTAGATCAGAAGACTTAGATCAAGAAGACTTAGATCAAGAAGACTTAGATCAAGAAGACTTAGATCAAGAAGACTTAGACCAAGAAGACTTAGACAAGAAGACTTGATCAAGAGACTTAGACCAAGAAGACTTAGGTCAAGAAGACTT
Organism: Cherax quadricarinatus; assembly: GCF_026875155.1. Taxonomy (NCBI): domain Eukaryota; kingdom Metazoa; phylum Arthropoda; class Malacostraca; order Decapoda; family Parastacidae; genus Cherax; species Cherax quadricarinatus. Next base: position 32,656,811 of record NC_069437.1, read on the forward strand.
AGACCAGAAGACTTAGATAAGAAGACTTAGACCAAGAAGACTTAGATCAAAGACTTAGAATCAAGAAACTTAGATCAAGAAGACTTAGACCAAGAAGACTTAGTCAAGAAGACTTAGACAAGAAGACTTAGACCCAAGAAGACTTAGATCAAGAAGACTTAGATCAAGAAGACTTAGACCAAGAAGACTTAGATCAAGAAGACTTAGATCAAGAAGACTTAGATCAAGAAGACTTAGATCAAGAAGACTTAGACCAAGAAGACTTAGACCAAGAAGACTTAGATCAAGAAAACTTAGATCAAGAAGACTTAGACCAAGAAGACTTAGACCAAGAAGACTTAGATCAAGAAGACTTAGATCAAGAAGACTTAGACCAAAGAAGACTTAGATCAAGAAGACTTAGACCAAGAAGACTTAGATCAAGAAGACTTAGACCAAGAAGACTTAGATCAAGAAGACTTAGACCAAGAAGACTTAGACCAAGAAGACTTAGACCAAGAAGACTTAGACCAAGAAGACTTAGACCAAGAAGACTTAGATCAAGAAGGCTTAGATCAAGAAGGCTTAGATCAAGAAGGCTTAGATCAAGAAGACTTAGATCAAGAAAACTTAGACCAAGAAGACTTAGACCAAGAAGACTTAGACAAAGAAGACTTAGACCAAGAAGACTTAGATCAAGAAGACTTAGATCAAGAATATTTATATCAAGAAGACTTAGATCAAGAATATTTATATCAAGAAGACTTAGATCAAGAAGACTTAGATCAAGAAGGCTTAGATCAAGAAGACTTAGACCAAGAAGACTTAGATCAAGAATATTTATATCAAGAACACTTAGATCAAGAAGACTTAGACCAAGAAGACTTAGATCAAGAAGACTTAGATCAAGAAGACTTAGATCAAGAAGACTTAGATCAAGAAGGCTTAGATCAAGAGGGCTTAGATCAAGAAGGCTTAGATCAAGAAGACTTAGATCAAGAAGGCTTAGATCAAGAAGACTTAGACCAAGAAGACTTAGATCAAGAATATTTATATCAAGAACACTTAGATCAAGAAGACTTAGACCAAGAAGACTTAGATCAAGAAGACTTAGATCAAGAAGACTTAGACCAAGAAGACTTAGACCAAGAAGACTTAGACCAAGAAGACTTAGATCAAGAAGACTTAGATCAAGAAGACTTAGATGAAGAAGACTTAGATCAAGAAGATTTAGATCAAGAAGACTTAGATCAAGAAGACTTAGATCAAGAGGAACTTTCATCTAGAGAAGCTTTGATCGAGAGGAACCTAGATCGGGAGGAACTTAGATCGAGCGGAACTTAGATCGAGAGGAACTTAGATCGAGAGGAACTTAGATCGAGAGGAATCTTAGATCGAGAGGAACTTAGATCGAGAGGAACTTAGATCGAGAGGAACTTAGATCGAGAGGAACTTACATCGAGAGAAACTTAGATTGAGAGAAACTTTGATCAAAAGAACATATGATGATTGAAAAAAAGAGTTTAATGTAAATGATGAGAGCCGCAGATGAAGTATATTTTACATTAAAGGATGGTAATGACAAGCTTCATTATTCACATTAAAGGATGGTAATGACAAGCTTTCTTATTCACTTTAAAAGTGGAATGAAAATTTCTTTATTCACTTTAAAAGGATGGTAATGACAGCTTCTTTATTCACAAAAAAGGAGTAATGCAGTTTCATTATTCACATTAAAGGATGGAAAAACAACTTCATTTTTCCCAAATTAAAGGATGGTAATGACAAGCTTCATATTCACATTAAAGAGGTAATGAAAAGTTCATTTTTTCACTTTAAAAGGAGGGTAATGACAACTTCTTATTCCTTTAAAGGATGGAAAATGACAAGCTTCTTTTCACAAAAAGGGATGGTAATGACAACTTATTATTAAATTTAAAAGGATGGTAAGACAAGTTTTTTAATTCCATTAAAGGATGGAATGACAGTCTTTAAACACTTTAAAAGGGGGGGGTAATACAAGTTTCATTATTCACATTAAAGGATGGAATGACAAAGTTTCTTTTTTCCACATTAAAGGTGGAATGACAAGCTCTATTCACTTTAAAGGATGGTAATGAAAAGCTTCATTTTCACATTAAAGGAGGGTAATGACAATTCATTATTACTTAAAGGAGGAATGACAAGCTTCATTATTCACATAAAGGAGGAAAATCAGCTTTCTTATTACATTAAAAGGGGAGGTAATGACAAGCTTCATTTTTCACATTAAAGGATGGTAATGAAAGTTTTCATTTTCACTTTAAAAAGGAGGTAATGACAATTTTCTTTTTTCACATTAAAGGTGGAATGACAATTTCATTATTACATTAAGGATGGTAATGAAAAGCTTCATTATTCACTTTTAAAGGGATGGAATAAAAGCTTCATTTTCACAAAAAGGGGGAAAATGCAAGTTCTTTATCCAAAAAAGGATGGTAATGAAAGCTTCATTTTTCACAAAAAGGGATGGAATGACAAGCTTCATTTTCACTTTAAAAAGGATGGAAATGACAAGCTTCATTATTCCCTAAAGGATGGTAATGACAGCTTCATTATTCACTTAAAGGTGGTAATGACAATTTCATTATTCACATTAAAGGAGGAAGAAAAGTTCATTTTCACATAAAAGGATGGTAATGAAAAGCTTCATTTTCCTTTAAGGAGGGTAATCAAGCTTCAATCACATTAAAGGATGGTAATGACAAGCTTTCATTATTAAACATTAAAGGATGGTAATGAAAGTTTCATTTTTTACAAAAAATTTAAAAATTAATTAAAGGTGGTAATGAAAAGCTTCATTATTCACTTTAAAGGATGGTAACAAGCTTCTTTTCCAAAAAAGGAGGGAATGACAGCTTCATTATTCCCATTAAAGGGATGGAAAATGACAACTTTCTTTATTCACATTAAAGGATGGTAATGCAAGCTTCATTTTTTCACATTAAAGGATGGTAATGACAAGTTTATTTTTACAAAAAGGGATGGAATGACTGCTTCATTATTCACATTAAAGGGGGGGGGGGGGGTTTTTTAAAGGATGGTAATGAAAAGCTTCATTTTCACTTTAAAAGGTTAAGACAAGTTTCATTTTTCCATTAAAGGATGGTAATGACAAGTTCATTTTTACAAAAAGGATGGTAATGACAAGTTTCTTATTAACTTTAAAGGATGGTAATGACAAGCTTCATTATTCAATTAAAGAGGTAATGACAAGTTTTCTTTAAATTCAAAATTTAAAAGGAGGTTAATGACAAGCTTCATTAAATTCAATTAAAGGATTGTAAGACAACTTCATTATTCACATTAAAGACGGAAATGACAAGTTCATTATTCACATTAAAGGGATGTAATGACAGTTCATTATCAATTTAAAGGTTTGTAATGACAAATTTTCATTATTCACATTAAAGGTGGTATGACAAGCTTCATTATTCACATTAAAGGATGTAATGAACCAATTATATGAGGTTTGACAAACTTATTCACATTAAAGGATGGTAATGATCGTTTTCATTATTCAATTAAGGAAGGTAATAACAAGCTTATTATTCACAATTAAAGGATGGTAATGAAGCTCATTAAATTTCAATAAATTGAGGATGGTAATAACAAACTTTATTTTAAACATTAAAGGATGGTAATGATATGCTTCATTATTCACATAAAGGATGGTAATAACAAGCTTCTTATTCACATTAAAGGATGGTAATGAATGCTTCATTATCACATTAAAGGATGGTAATAACAGCTTCATTATTCACTTTAAAAGGGATGGTAATGACAGCTTCATTATTTCACATTAAAGGGATGGTAATAAAGCTTCTTTTCACATTAAAGGATGTAATAACAAGCTTCATTATTCACATTAAGGATGGTAATAAAGCTTCATTATTCACATTAAAGGATGGTAATGACAAGCTTCATTATTCACATTAAAGGATGGTAATGACAAGCTTCATTATTCACATTAAAGGATGGTAATAAAAGCTTCATTATTCACATTAAAGGATGGTAATGACAAGCTTCATTATTCACATTAAAGGATGGTAATAAAGCTTCATTATTCACATTAAAGGATGGTAATGACATGCTTCATTATTCACATAAAGGATCTAATGACAGCTTCATTATTCACATTAAAGGAGGGTAAGACAAGCTTCATTATTCACATTAAAGGATGGTAATGACAGTCATTATTCACTTTAAAAGGAGGGTAATAACAGCTTCATTATTCCAATTAAAGGATGGTAATGAGCTTCATTATTCACATTAAAGGATGGTAATAACAAGCTTCATTATTCACATTAAAGGATGGTAATGACATGCTTCATTATTCACTTTAAAAGGATGGAATGACATGCTTCATTATTCACTTAAAGGATGGTAATGACAAGCTTCATTATTCACTTTAAAAGGATGGTAATAACAAGCTTCATTATTCACTTAAAGGATGGTAAAACAAGCTTCATTATTCACATTAAAGGATGGTAATGACAAGCTTCATTATTCACTTTAAAGGGGATGGTAATAACAAGCTTCATTATTCACATTAAAGGATGGTAATGAAAAGCTTCATTATTCACATTAAGGTATGGTAATGACAAGCTTCATTAAATTCCCATTAAAGGATGGTAATGACAAGCTTCATTTTTCCCAAAATTAAAGGTGGTAATGACACTTCATTATTCACATTAAAGGATTGTAATGACAAGCTTCTTTTATTCACATTAAAGGAGGGTAATGACAAGCTTCTTTATTCACATTAAAGGAGGTAATGCAAGCTTCATTAATTCACATTAAAGGATGGTAATGACAACTTCATTATTCACATTAAAGGAAAGGTAATGACAAGCTTCATTATTCACATTAAAGGATGGTAATACAAGCTTCATTATTCACTTAAAGGTTTGTAATAAACTCATTATTCACATTAAAGGAGGGTAATGACAAGCTTCATTTATTCACATTAAAGGAGGTAATGACAGCTCATATTCACATTAAAGGATGGTAATGACAAGCTTCATTATTCACATTAAAGGATGGTAATGACGAGCTTCATTATTCATATTGAAGGATGGTAATGACAAACTTTATTATTCACATTAAAGGATGGTAATGATATGCTTCATTATTCACATTAAAGGATGGTAATAACAAGCTTCATTATTCACATTAAAGGATGGTAATGATATGCTTCATTATTCACATTAAAGGATGGTAATAACAAGCTTCATTATTCACATTAAAGGATGGAAAATGACATGCTTCATTATTCAATTAAAAGGAATGGTAAAAAGCTTCATTATTCACATTAAAGGATGGTAATAAGCTTCATTATTCACATTAAAGGATGGTAATAAGCTTCATTATTCACATTAAAGGATGGTGATGACAGTTCATTATTAAACATTAAAGGATGGTAATGACAAGCTTCAATATTCACATTAAAGATGGTAATAACAAGCTTCCATTATTCACATTAAAGGATGTTAATGAGCTTCTTTAAATTCACATTAAAGGATGGTAATGACATGCTTCATTTTTTCACATTAAAGGATGGTAATGACATGCTTCATTATTCACATTAAAGGAGGGGTAACGACAAGCTTCATTATTCACTTTAAAAAGGAAATGGTAATACAAGCTTCATTATTCACTTTAAAAGGATGGTAATGACAAGCTTCATTATTCACTTTAAAAGGATGGTAATGAAAAGCTTCATTATTCACATTAAAGGATGGTAACAAGCTTCATTATTCACATTAAAGGAGGGGAATAACAAGCTTCATTATTCACTTTAAAAGGGATGGTAATGACAAGCTTCATTATTCACTTTAAAAAGATGGAAATTTGACAAGCTTCATTATTCACTTTAAAAGGGATGGTAATAACAAGCTTCATTATTCACATTTAAAGGGGGTAATGACAAGCTTCATTATTCACATTAAAGGATGGTAATAACAAGCTTCATTATTCACATTAAAGGATGGTAATGACAAGCTTCATTATTCACATTAAAGGATGGTAACAAGCTTCATTATTCACATTAAAGGATGGTAATGACAAGCTTCATTATACACATTAAAGGATGGTAATGACAAGCTTCATTATTCACATTAAAGGATGGTAATGACATGCTTCATTATCACATTAAAGGATGGTAATGACGAGCTTAAATTATTCACATTAAAGGATGGTAATGACAAGCTTCATTTTTTCCACATTAAAGGATTGAAAATGACAAGCTTCATTATTCACATAAAGGATGGTAAATCAAGCTTCATTATTCACATTAAAGGATGGTAATAACAACCCGTTCATTATTCACATTAAAGGATGGTAATGACAAGCTTCATTATTCACATTAAAGGATGGTAATGACGAGCTTCATTATTCACATTAAAGGATGGTAATGACAAGCTTCATTATTCACATTAAAGGATTGTAATGACAAGCTTCATTATTCACATTAAAAGGGATGGTAATAACAAGCTTCATTATTCACATTAAAAGGAAATGGTAATGATGACTTCATTATTCACATTAAAAGGATGGTAATGAAACTTTATTTTTCACATTAAAGGATGGTAAGGGACATGCTTCTTATTTCCATTAAAGGGATGGTAATAAGTTCATTATTCACATTAAAGGATGGTAATGACATGCTTCATTATTCAAATTAAAGGACGGTAATGACATGCCTTCTTTATTCACATTAAAGATGGTAATAAGCTTCATTATTCACATTAAAGGAGGGGTAATAACAAGCTCTTTATTCACATTAAAGGAGGGTAATGACAAGCTTCATTATTCACATTAAAGGATGGTAATAACAAGCTTCATTATTCACATTAAAGGATGGTAATGACATGATTCATTATTCACATTAAAGGATGGTAATGACATACTTCATTATTCACATTAAAGGATGGTAATGACATGCTTAAATTATTCACTTTAAAAGGATGGTAATGACAAGCTTCATTATTCACATTAAAGGAGGGTAATGACAAGCTTCATTATTCACATTAAAGTATGGTAATGACAAGCTTAATTATTCACATTAAAGTATGGTAATGACAAGCTTCATTATTCACATTAAAGGATGGTAATGACAAGCTTCATTATTCACATTAAAGGATGGTAATGACAAGCTTCATTATTCACATTAAAGGATGGTAATGACAAGCTTCATTATTCACATTAAAGGAGGGTAATGACAAGCTTCATTATTCACATTAAAGTATGGTAATGACAAGCTTAATTATTCACATTAAAGGATGGTAATGACAAGCTTCATTATTCACATTAAAGGATGGTAATGACAAGCTTCATTATTCACATTAAAGGATGGTAATGACATGCTTCATTATTCACATTAAAGGATGGTAATGACAAGCTTCATTATTCACATTAAAGGATGGTAATGACATGCTTCATTATTCGCATTAGAGGATGGTAATGACAAGCTTCATTATTCACATTAAAGGATGGTAATGACATGCTTCATTATTCACATTAAAGGAGGGTAATGACATGCTTCATTATTCACATTAAAGAGGTAAGGGAGCTTAAATTATTCACTTTAAAAAGGATGGTAATGACAAGCTTCATTATTCACATTAAAGGATGGTAATGACAAGCTTCATTATTCACATTAAAGGATGGTAATGACAAGCTTCATTATTCACATTAAAGGATGGTAATGACATGCTTCATTATTCACATTAAAGGATGGTAATGACAAGCTTCATTATTCACATTAAAGGATGGTAATAATGCTTCATTATTCACATTAAAGGATGGTAATGACATGCTTCATTTTCACATTAAAGGATGTAATGACTGTTTTCATTTCAAAATTAAAGAATGGTAATGACATGCTTCTTTATTCACATTAAAGGATGGTAATGACGAGCTTCATTATACACATTAAAGGATGGGAATGACAAGCTTCATTATTCACATTAAAGGATGGTAATAAGCTTCATTATTCACATTAAAGGATGGTAATAAGCTTCATTATTCACATTAAAGGATGGTGATGACAAGCTTCATTATTCACATTAAAGGATGGTAATGACATGCTTCATTATTCACATTAAAGGATGGTAATGACGAGCTTCATTATTCACATAAAAGGATGGTAATGACAAGCTTCATTATTCACATTAAAGGATGGTAATAGCAAGCTTCATTATTCACATTAAAGGATGGTAATGACAAGCTTCATTATTCACATTAAAGGATGGTAATGACAAGCTTCATAATTCACATTAAAGGATGGTAATAAGCTTCATTATTCACATTAAAGGATGGTAATGACAAGCTTCCTTATTCACATTAAAGGATGGTAATGACATGCTTCATTATTCACATTAAAGGATGGTATTGACAAGCTTCATTATTCACATTAAAGGATGGTAATAAGCTTCATTATTCACATTAAAGGATGGTAATGACAAGCTTCATTATTCACATTAAAGGATGGTAATAAGCTTCATTATTCACATTAAAGGATGGTGATGACAAGCTTCATTATTCACATTAAAGGATGGTAATGACATAATTCATTATTCACATTAAAGGATGGTAATGACGAGCTTCATTATTCACATTAAGGGATGGTAATGACTAGCTTCATTATTCACATTAAAGGATGGTAATGACTGGCTTCATTATTCACATTAAAGGATTGTAATGACAAGCTTCATTATTCACATTAAAGGATGGTAAGGGACATGCTTAAATTATTCACTTTAAGGGATGGTAATGACAAGCTTCATTATTCACATTAAAGGATGGTAATGACAAGCTTCATTATTCACATTAAAGGATGGTAATGACATGCTTCATTATTCACATTAAAGGATGTTAATGACAAGCTTCATTATTCACATTAAAGGATGGTAATAAGCTTCATTATTCACATTAAAGGATGGTGATGACAAGCTTCATTATTCACATTAAAGGATGGTAATGACATGCTTAAATTATTCACTTTAAAGGATGGTAAGACAGCTTCATTTTTAAACTTTAAAAGGATGGTAATATTAGTTTCATTATTCACATTAAAGGATGGTAATGACAAGCTTCATTATTCACATTAAAGGATGGTAATGACAAGCTTCGTTATTCACATTAAAGGATGGTAATGACAAGCTTCATTATTCACATTAAAGGATGGTAATGACATGCTTCATTATTCACATTAAAGAATGGTAATGACATGCTTCATTATTCACATTAAAGAATGGTAATGTCATGCTTCATTATTCACATTAAAGGATGGTAATGACGAGCTTCATTTATAACACATTAAAGGATGGTGATGACAAGCTTCTTATTCCCCATTAAAGGATGGTAAATACTTTGCTTCCCATTATTCACATTAAGGATGGTAATGACGAGCTTCATTGTTCACATTAAAGGATGGTAATGACAAGCTTCATTATTCACATTAAAGGATGGTAATGACAAGCTTCCTTATTCACTTTAAAAGGATGGTAAATGACAACCCTTCCTTTATTCACATTAAAGGATGGTAATGACAAGCTTCATTATTCACATTAAAGGATGGTAATGACATGCTTCATTATTCACATTAAAGGATGGTAATGACAAGCTTCATTATTTTACTTTAAAAGGGATGGTAAACAAGCTTCATTATTCACATTAAAGGATGGTAATGACAAGCTTCATTATTCACATTAAAGGATGGTAATAACAAGCTTCATTATTCACATTAAAGGATGGTAATGACAAGCTTCATTATTCACATTAAAGGATGGTAATGACATGCTTCATTATTCACATTAAAGGATGGTAATGACAAGCTTCATTATTCACATTAAAGGATGGTAATAACAAGCTTCATTATTCACATTAAAGGATGGTAATGACAAGCTTCATTATTCACATTAAAGGATGGTAATAACAAGCTTCATTATTCACATTAAAGGACCGTAATAACAAGCTTCATTATTCACATTAAAGGATGGTAATAGCAAGCTTCATTATTCACATTAAAGGATGGTAATAGCAAGCTTCATTATTCACATTAAAGGATGGTAATAGCAAGCTTCATTATTCACATTAAAGGATGGTAATAGCAAGCTTCATTATTCACATTAAAGGATGGTAATAGCAAGCTTCATTATTCACATTAAAGGATGGTAATAGCAAGCTTCATTATTTACATTAAAGGATGGTAATAACAAGCTTCATTATTCACATTAAAGGATGGTAATAGCAAGCTTCATTATTCACATTAAAGGATGGTAAAAAGAAAGCTTCATTTTCACATTAAAGGATGGTAATAGCAAGCTTCATTATTCACATTAAAGGATGGTAATAGCAAGCTTCATTATTCACATTAAAGGATGGTAATAGCAAGCTTCATTATTTCACATTAAAGGATGGTAATGACCAAGCTTCATTATTCCATTAAGGATGGTAATAGCAAGCTTCATTATTTACATTAAGGATGGTAATAACAAGCTTCATTATTCACTTTAAAAGGGATGGTAATAGCAAGCTTCATTATTCACATTAAAGGATGGTAATGACAAGCTTCATTATTCACATTAAAGGATGGTAATAGCAAGCTTCATTTTTTACTTTAAAAGGGATGGTAATAACAGCTTCATTATTCACATTAAAGGATGGTAATAGCAAGCTTCATTATTCACATTAAAGGATGGTAATAGCAAGCTTCATTATTCACATTAAAGGATGGTAATAACAAGCTTCATTATTCACTTAAAGGATGGTAATGGGCAAGCTTCATTATTTACATTAAAGGAGGGGTAATAACAAGCTTCATTATTCACATTAAAGGATGGTAATAGCAAGCTTCATTATTCACATTAAAGGATGGTAATAGCAGCTTCATTATTCACATTAAAGGACGGAAATTAACAAGCTTCATTATCACATTAAAGGATGGGTAATAGCAAGCTTCATTATTCACATTAAAGGATGGTAATAGCAAGCTTCATTATTCACATTAAAGGATGGTAATAGCAAGCTTCATTATTCACATTAAAGGACGGTAATAACAAGCTTCATTATTCACATTAAAGGAAGGTAATGAAAGCTTCATTATTCACTGATCCTTCATCGTCACATGGTGGTGGTCGTCGTCACTATCTTATTATTCATGTGATGTTTAAATTGCCTTCTATACTCTCTCCTGTCCGCTCTTCTTTCTCTTTTCCCATCTTCTCCTTTCCCCCCTCCTCCCTCTCTTGCCCTTTATTCCTCTCTTCCCCTCTAATTCTCTTTTTCCCTTCCTTTCTTCCCTCCTCTTCCCTTCCTTTCTTCCCTCCTCTTCCTTTCCTCTTTATATTCCCTCTCTTCTCTTCTTCCTCTTTCCTCCTTTTTCTCTTCCTCCTTTTCCACTCATTCCTCCTCACTCTTTCCCATTTTCTCCCAGCACCTCTTTGCCCATCCCTCTCCATCTCCCTTCGTACTTGTCCTACATGTCCCACTTCCCACATCCTCCCACTTCCTGCATGCTTTCATTTCTCTATGCTCCCACTTCCCACTCCTTCCCATCCGCTCCCACACCAAGCTCGTCCCTCCCATTCTCCAGGTCAGGATCACAGCCTTCACTATAAAACCCATCCTGCGTGATGGAATATAACAGGAAAACACTGTTCCACTATGTAGCTATCATATACGATAGCAGCACACTGCTGATTTATCCAGTTTTTGCTGAGAGAGAGAGAGAGATTATTATTATTATTATCAAGGGGGAGCGCTAAACACGTAGGATTATACAGCGCTTGGGGGGGATATGAAAGGCATTCAGGCTTAATTCGGGGAACTGGAGCTCAGATCCAATTCCCTAAATCAAGAGCCCCTCACCAACATCAAGGAACCTTCCGTGAGGGGAGAAAGAGAGTGAAAAAGTGAGTGAGTCTTCCTCACCACACAAGACACGCACCACACCTGAAACACTACACTCACTCGTGTGCACACTGTAGGTAGTCCTCTCCGACTTTCACGACACTCTTGGCTGGTAAATTAAAATGCACGAATGAACCTATTGAAAGAAAAGTACCAAAATTTCATTCCCCTCTCGCCATTACATTGGGCAATTAAGTCTGCGTTGCCTTGCTCGGTCCTCGTGGGAGTTTCGACCTTGTAGCGGCCGGAGTGGTGTTGAGTGGGGGGGGGTCTGGAGTACCTCTGGCGGCGAGCTGTGTAAGCTCCGGCTCCCTCTCAAGAGAGGGCGACGATGCGCAATAATCGAGAGGGAAAAAATTGTACAAGCTTAATCTTTTATTGGAAATCTATAGTCCATCTTCTGCAACCTAATCCCCCAAGTAACTGGCTGGAGGGAGAGATAAGAGAGAGAGAGAGAGAGAGACAGAGAGAAATTGAAACAGAGAGAGGCAGAGTTAGATATACAGTATATGTGAATATAAAAAAATATGGAGTGAAGCATAATTGGAGAATGCTTCGTCAGATCAGCATCTAACTTTCCTTGTCCCGTCCCTGCTCTCCTCTTGTACTTTTTCCCTTACTTTCGTTTGTTAGTTTGACTTAATTTTCGAAGTCGGGCTAAAACGTCGTCATAAAGTTTGTTTCTGTTATGTGCGGGTTATTTGTGTATTGTTCTAGTCATGGTATTGTGCCTTTGTGTTCTTTAAGGTAAGCTCGGGTTGTTCTTGGGCTGTGTGGGTGCCAGTGTCCCAGTTTTATTGAAGAAACTGGGATATTGGTGTCCATGTCAGAACTTTGGGATGCCTCTACCGAACGACTTCAAACTTTCACTGTCGATGTATCTTTGAGCAAGTCTCAGATTGCTGTTGGACCAAAATGGTGCTGATTTACCTAATTATATTTCAACCCCTAATCTGTGATCAGCTTTAAGCTCTTCCTGGACGTCTGCTATTTAAAAAAAAAAATGCTGGATTGTACAGAATTTAAAGTAAATTATAACTTAAAAAGAAGCTGGAAAATAATGAAAAATATTTACTCTGTATTCCTAATATCTTCATTTGTTTGTAACTGGGTGTTCCCGAAGGGGAGCTTTTAAGTGACTGATTTTTTTATTCTTCAAAATTTTCGACTTTCTTTCCTTCACAACTCGAGAATCTCTAATCCTGTTGGATTCAAATTTTCGACACTTGTGTATGGTAAGGAAAGCCAGTTTTTAGGATGAGTTGTCGTGCGCAGTTGCCCCATGACCACAGTTGTTGACCCCGTTCCTGGCATCCTAAATTGCCTTGGATTACTTCCAAAACTGTGACATTACTTCAGACGTTCAGAAAAGGTGACTTGTAAGTCGACGATGGTGGAGAGTGAGAGAAGGTGCAGAGTTGACCATTTTATGTCCAAAAATGTGTGGAATTTTTATTCCTTTTTATCATGATACAAATATACGCATTTATCTCTTCTGAATGGCTTCAGTATTGAATGACTGATGCATCTTATAGCCAGGATAATAATTATTTACTTCAGTTTTTGTGGGGGAAAATTTGTTTATGTAGTAGATATTTTGTTGCAAACTTGGAATTGTTGACTTACTTCAACTAGTGGATGGTACCACTGTGACCCCGCCTCCTGCTGCTTCGCCTCACCTGACTACAGTATATAAGCCACGTCTACGGTCCTATGCTGTACATTCTACAAGATTGATGGACTGAACACATCGACTCTAGGCTGAGGGACTGATTACTTCAAATTCCTCCTCTCCTTACACCCTTCTGATTTGTATTGGAATGATGAAGTCACTGTGTGGCGAAACGTTTCCTCAATAAAGATTCCCATATATTGCATAAGTGTCTCAATCTTCAAATTGGACTACTTAAAACTAATACAAATTAAAAAAAGATAATGAAGAATCATGTTATTATAGTGTGTTTAAATTTCCTGAGTTGAGTGAACCCTTAAATACTGCACAGCGTGATGCCAGAGCCGTCTGTTTCATGGCTGCAATATTGACCATCGAAGGCTTTCATATATAACTTCATAATTTCAAAACACTTCATCTGATAGGCTTCAAATTTTAAATCCTGGTAAGCTAGTACTAGACGAAGGTTGGTAGATCAGTTAACCCAACCTGTGCATGTATTCTCTTCTATGTACATCATTCCTGCGGAGAATTTTCTCCAAACCCCAGCGAGTGACGCAAAGTGGGGAATGCCCCCTGGGGAAAGTGACACCTCCTGTAAAGGGGCTATGATCTCTTACTCATTCTGACATCTGGAAATGAAGATTGAATGTAGGACAAACAACAGCTCAGCTTCACGTATCTATCACTAAGCAAGATTGCAAATTGATCATAGATCAGATACGTATGTCACTACAGCTTCATGAGACCACTTCCCTCTTTACGAGAGTCTGCTCGATTTTACACTCATGGTTTGTCTGAGGGAACTGCTGTTTCCCCAGACCATTAAAAATTCGAGATAATTTGCCTCGAACTTGATAATACAGTTAGGGGCATAATTCCCTACAGCCCGCATCTAAAACTAAAGGAAACAGTAATCCTTGATTGTAGTCAGTAGCAAATACTGGCACCCAACGTCTGTAGACTATATGTCAGCAGAACATCTCTTGAAGGAAGGGTGCAGAGGCTGGTAGAGCAGATTGTAGTAAGTTCTCGGCGGGGTAATATGTGACGAATCGGGTGGTGTCCAGGCTGGACACAAGTGCCACTTTGTGTTGAAACAGAAACATTTCGTGGCCGGTTTCGAGTGCGTTTCCCGTGTCATGCACTGACAATCTCCAAGAAGAACATCTTTCCTGCCATGAATTGTTATGAACTAATCAGAGTGATATTTGTCAGGCGACGTGTGTCAAGCAGAGAGTCGACAGTCAAGAACGAGATTGCCTTGACGAGTATTCGTAGCCAACGGCGCATGATTGTTTCATGCTGTGCAGCCATCGGGCGACGCCAACAGACAACGAACTGAGGCTTCGAGCATCTCATCTCACCTCTGCAATCAAGTCACTGTGGGGTCAGATACACCCCCTGGTAAGACCCTATCAAAGTCCTTTCGTTAGCCATTCGGCTGCAGCTGAAGGGTGGATGGGAGGGATAAATGGAACGGATCATTATATGCCATTATTGGTGGGCCATTACCCACAATCAGGTAATATTTCGGCTACGACCTTGCACATGTCAAAAATGCAACAATGGCATATGTAGATACCTTTCACACAACCCTGGTGGGTACTTAGACGGCGCTACGAAGGCGTAACCCTCGAGGGTGGCTGCGATTGGTTCCTAGCCGCCATCATCAGAAGATGAGTACAATCCCTTTGTGGTTCCTTGAATTGTAAAAAAAAAAATATATTCTCATCTTACCCAAAATCCCAAACAATTCCCGAAAATAACTTCGAAAGATTTTTGAAATTAAAGGCCCTGTTTTGATCAGTATCACAGTTTTAGGTATCGCAGAGTGAATAACGTTAAGTTATTAGATATTGATTGGCATATAGACTCGGGTAGATGATGGTGGTAGTGGCAGGTCCACAGCTAGACTCGGAGGCCGGGGGGGGGAAGGGCAAGGATGTGGCCAGGGGCAGCAAGGATGTGGGCAGGGGCAGCAAGGATGTGGGCAGGGGCAGCAAGGATGTGGCCAGGGACAGCAAAGATGTGGCCAGGGGCAGCAAGAATGTGGCCAGGGGCAGCAAGGATGTGGCCAGGGGCAGCAAGGATGTGGGCAGGGGCAGCAAGGATGAGGCCAGGGGCAGCAAGGATGTGGCCAGGGGCAGCAAGGATGTGGGCAGGGGCAGCAAGGATGAGGCCAGGGGCAGCAAGGATAAAACCAGGGGCAGCAAGGATGAGGCCAGGGGCAGCAAGGATGTGGCCAGGGGCAGCAAGGATGTGGGCAGGGGCAGCAAGGATGTGGCCAGGGGCAGCAAGGATGAGGCCAGGGGCAGCAAGGATGAGGCCAGGGGCAGCAAGGATGTGGGCAGGGGCAACAAGGATGTGGCCAGGGGCAGCAAGGATGAAGCCAAGGGCAGCAAGGATGTGGCCAGGGGCAGCAAGGATGTGGCCAGGGGCAGCAAGGATGTGGCCAGGGGCAGCAAGGATGAAGCCAGGGGCAGCAAGGATGAGGCCAGGGGCAGCAAGGATGAGGCCAGGGGCAGCAAGGATGAAGCCAGGGGCAGCAAGGATGTGGCCAGGGACAGCAAGGATGTGGCCAGGGACAGCAAGGATGTGGCCAGGGACAGCAAGGATGAGGCCAGGGACAGCAAGGATGTGGCCAGGGACAGCAAGGATGTGGCCAGGAACAGTAAGGATGTGGTCAGGGACAGCAAGGATGAGGCCAGGGACAGCAAGGATGTGGCCAGGGACAGCAAGGATGTGGCCAGGGACAGCAAGAATGTGGCCAGGAACAGCAAGGATGAGGCCAGGGACAGCAAGGATGTGGCCAGGGACAGCAAGGATGTGGCCAGGGACAGCAAGGATGTGGCCAGGGGCAGCAAGGATGTGGCCAGGGACAGCAAGGATGTGGCCAGGGACAGCAAGGATGTGGCCAGGGACAGCAAGGATGTGGCCAGGGACAGCAAGGATGTGGCCAGGGACAGCAAGGATGTGGCCAGGGACAGCAAGGATGTGGCCAGGGACAGCAAGGATGAGGCCAGGGGCAGCAAGGATGTGGCCAGGGGCAGCAAGGATGTGGCCAGGGGCAGCAAGGATGTGGCCAGGGGCAGCAAGAATGTGGCCAGGGACAGCAAGGATGAGGCCAGGGGCAGCAAGGATGAGGCCAGGGGCAGCAAGGATGAGGCCAGGGGCAGCAAGAATGTGGCCAGGGACAGCAAGGATGAGGCCAGGGGCAGCAAGGATGTGGCCAGGGGCAGCAAGGATGAGGCCAGGGGCAGCAAGGATGTGGCCAGGGGCAGCAAGGATGAGGCCAGGGGCAGCAAGGATGAGGCCAGGGGCAGCAAGAATGTGGCCAGGGCAGCAAGGATGAGGCCAGGGGCAGCAAGGATGTGGCCAGGGGCAGCAAGGATGAGGCCAGGGGCAGCAAGGATGTGGCCAGGGGCAGCAAGGATGAGGCCAGGGGCAGCAAGGATGTGGCCAGGGGCAGCAAGGATGAGGCCAGGGGCAGCAAGAATGTGGCCAGGGCAGCAAGGATGAGGCCAGGGGCAGCAAGGATGTGGCCAGGGGCAGCAAGGATGAGGCCAGGGGCAGCAAGGATGTGGCCAGGGACAGCAAGGATGTGGCCAGGGACAGCAAGGATGAGGCCAAGGACAGCAAGGATGTGGCCAGGGACAGCAAGGATGTGGCCAGGGACAGCAAGGATGTGGCCAGGGGCAGCAAGGATGTGGCCAGGGACAGCAAGGATGTGGCCAGGGGCAGCAAGGATGTGGCCAGGGACAGCAAGGATGTGGCCAGGGGCAGCAAGGATGTGGCCAGGGGCAGCAAGGATGTGGGCAGGGGCAGCAAGGATGTGGCCAGGGTCAGCAAGGATGTGGCCAGGGACAGCAAGGATGTGGCCAGGGGCAGCAAGGATGTGGCCAGGGACAGCAAGGATGTGGCCAGGGACAGCAAGGATGTGGCCAGGGGCAGCAAGGATGTGGCCAGGGACAGCAAGGATGTGGCCAGGGACAGCAAGGATGTGGCCAGGGACAGCAAGGATGTGGCCAGGGGCAGCAAGGATGTGGCCAGGGACAGCAAGGATGTGGCCAAGGACAGCAAGGATGTCGCCAGGGACAGCAAGGATTAGTTTAAACCTTTATTTTTGTAGTATCTTATTTATGTAATATTATTTATGTATATTTATTTAATATAGAGAAACACATGCAGAGTCTAAGACATTAATTGAGGAAATGTTTGGTCAGTAACGGCTTCAGTCATAATAAAGAAATGTTTGGTCAGTAACGGCTTCAGTCATAATAAAGAAATGTTTGGTCAGTAACGGCTTCAGTCATAATAAAGAAATGTTTGGTCAGTAACGGCTTCAGTCATAATAA
Organism: Cherax quadricarinatus; assembly: GCF_026875155.1. NCBI lineage: Eukaryota > Metazoa > Arthropoda > Malacostraca > Decapoda > Parastacidae > Cherax > Cherax quadricarinatus. Next base: position 32,674,775 of record NC_069437.1, read on the forward strand.
AGAAATGTTTGGTCAGTAACGGCTTCAGTCATAATAAAGAGAAGCAAGAACAAGTATATGTAGTGCAGAAGATAAAATGAACATAGGATAAAAACTTGGTGACATAATAGGTAACAGGAACCGTTCCTCTTTTCTTCCCTCCGTCGCTGACTAGACTGCAGAAAACGTGCAACATTCACTTTCATCAGGAACAACATCGACACTACAGAGGAAACACCAGCCAAAATATCCTGCATATTAGCAATGTAGTATCCAAGGTGTCCGCCAGAATGAGAAGCAGTCAGTTTAAAATAGCTAAAAGAAAAATTTGACGGCTGTTAGACTTATTAAAGAAGAAACAAACAACACAACTACCGGTGCAGGCGTCAACGGCATAATTTATGCACCGTGAGACAAGAAGTCTGTGGGCGAGAGAGTCAGATCTCTGAAAGTTAGAGCAGATGAAGACGACCACCAGAGCAATGCCCGTTCTTAACACTGGAGGAAGCAGAGCCACCTCATGAAATTTGGAGAAGCCAAGCTAATTATACGTCAAAATGACCTACGCCATCCAGAGTACCTAGAAGCCACCGCGATGGCACAAACCAGTACCTCCCCCCCCCACACACACACAAATCAACAGTTGTGTCATGTATCATTTCCAAACTCTTAGCATATTGATTACTATGTTCCACTGTAGAAAATTCAGTTAGATGACACCATCTAGCAACGTCACGCCTGCTGCCTGCATTAAGAGGGAGCGGGACCTGCTTAGCATTAGATGGCACCAAGCTGCGGCAGAGAGCACTACTGAAGGTCTGCCGCTTTTATTCACACATTTTATTGACCAATATTTAAAGATTACCCAATATTTTGCCTGTAATATGTAGAGGGAGAGACGAGGAGGCGACTTAAAGAAGGGAGGTTAAAGGATACTTGAGAGGCGGTGAAAGGTGCTGAAAGAGAGGCTGAAGGGAAGTTAAGATATAAAGAAAGGGACAGGAGAATGACGAGTAGGGAAATGAGGGAAAGAGGAATATGAAGTGAGGTGTGCGTGAAGAGTCGTTGGGAGGAAAGCGAAGGAGAGGGAGGTGAAGGGGAGGGAGGTGCGAAAATCAAGGAAAGGTGTCAAAGTTGTACGTCACAAAATTGTACATCTGAATCGAAGCGTTATGTTAACCTTTACTCAACGACTGGAAAATATTTTTTGTAGACGATGAAGATGCATGAAACAGCATGAATCTTTTTAACGACGTTTTGGCTCAAAGAGAGCTTCATCAAGTCATGAAAACTTGTCTCCATGACCCTTTTGTTGTTTCGTGTGCCTTTGTCATCTACTTTTCTCAACCACCTTTGCCGTTCTTCACCGCATTAAAGAACGACAGTTAAAGTGGTCCATCAACAAGTGTTTCTCTCGTATTCATCGTAGTGAAGAACCAGTGGTGAGGTTCGTGCAGTTACAACTCTGAGTGATACTTAATGACACATTTGTGATACATCTCTCTACTGACTACTTACGTTGTAGGACCCACATACAAGCCATCGTCTTGAAGGAGCTTCTCCATTCAGGCCGCAGTGTTGGTAAAGTGATTGATTGGACGTTTGAGCTTGATGGAGGGACAATATGAGAGGAGTGAATGTGATGGAGGGACGATATGAGAGGAGTTTGATGGAGGGACGATATGAGAGGAGTGAGTTTGATGGAGGGACGATATGAGAGGAGTGAGTTTGATGGAGGGACGATATGAGAGGAGTTTGATGGAGGGACGATATGAGAGGAGTTTGATGGAGGGACAATGAAAGGAATCAGTTAGATGGAGGATCGATATGAAAGTAAATTTGATGGAGGAACGATATGAAAGAAGTTTGATGGAGGGACGATATGAGAGGAGTTTAATGGAGGGATGGCATGAGAGGAATTTGGAGGGACGATATGAGAAGAGTGAATTTTATGGAGGAACGATATGAAAGGAATTTGATGGAGGGACGATGGTGGAAGACAAATGGGGGATGGGGGAGGGAAGTTGAGGTAGTAGAGGTCTTGGGTGGGGACATAGTAGTGATAGTAGAAGAGGTTAGTACAAGCAAGAGAGAGTAGGAGGAGGAGGATAATAAAGAAGAGAGGGAAGGGGAAGGGGATGGCCTATGGGAGCATGGGAGAGGAGGGAAAGGGAATGGACCATGGGAGGGGAGGGGAGGGGGTTGGACTAACGTAGTTAGTGAGAGAAGGGGGGAAGGAGATAGACTAAGGGAGCCTGGAAGTGAATGCAGGAAAAGGGGATGGACCAAGGGAGCCAAGGAGGGAAGAGAGATATGACAGAAAAATTACATGGCCAAAACAAGATCCTACTACGAACACGGCCCTCCATTTATTCCCGTCAATGTTTAAACAGGTTTAAAGAGGGGGTATCTCTCTCTCTCTCTCTCTCTCTCTCTCTCTCTCTCTCTCTCTCTCTCTCTCTCTCTCTCTCTCTCTCTCTCTCTCTCTCTCTCTCTCTCTCTCTCTCTCTCTCTCTCTCGTGTGTTTTCAAGCCAGCAGGTGTGAATCGAGGGTAAAGTTCACACCTGTGTTAGGCATTAGGGAAGGTCAGGTCAGGTCAGGAGAAGTCACTGGCAAACTTAAATGCGGGAAGCCATTAAGTAGCTGGTCGTTATATATTTAGAGGTAAAGCGGTAATTGAAAAGAATTTTGGAGTCTGGCACAACTGCAGACCTGTTACTCAGTCCTTCCCTTCGCGCTTCTGTATGACAAATTAATGGTCCCAGTCGGCTCGAAACATTGTCATAAGTTTCATTCTGTGTGCGGGTTTATTTGTGTATTGTTCCATTCACGATATTCCTTTTTATTCTTCAACCCTTCATTACACAGGACGACAATAGAAGAGTTTTCGTCTCAGCTCAGTGTATGTATTCCTTGTAGATGAATGGTTCAGAGAACCGACAAGTTGATAAATTAGACACACTTGGGTATCTTTAATGAGGAAACGTTTCGCCACACAGTGGCTTCATCAGTCCATACAAAGGAGAATCGTGAGGAACAGGAGTAGTTTGAGGTAATCAGTCCCTCAGCCTTGAGTCGATGTAATCAGTCCATCAATCTTGAAAAGAATACAGAATATGTGCGAAGAAGTGGCTTATATACTGTAGACAGATGAGGTGCAGCAGTCATAGGTGGTAACACATTTGTCCAATGTGGAAGCAGGTGTTACCACATACGACTGCTGCACCTCATCTGCCTACAGTATATAAGCCACTTCTTCGCATATATGCTGTATATTTTCAATATATTCTTTTCAAGAAGAATGCACATTTTCACAGTATCAATACATCTTGTAATTTACAGTAACTGTAAACTATAAACTAAAGCACATTCAGCAACAACATAAATGTTTTGAACGCTTGTTTTTATGTTCGTGACTGAGAAAGGTTTTTTTCTCTGCAGAAGCCATCAGTAATCGTCCATCATGCTGGGCTTGTTACACCTCCTGGTAGTCGTCCATCATGCTTGACTTGTAACACCTCTGATAGTCGTCCATCATGCTGGGATTGTAACACCCCTGATAGTCGTCCATCATGCTTGACTTGTAACACCTCTGATAGTCGTTGTTAGGTAAGACACATATGCAACAGTTAGGTATCTTTATTATGAAACGTTTCGCCTACACAGTAGGCTTCTTCAGTCAAGTACAGAAAAGTTGATAGAAGCAGAAGATACTTGAAGACGATGTAATCAGTCCATCACCCTTAAAGTTTTGAGGTGGTCAGTCCCTCAGTCTGGAGAAGAGCATTGTTCCATCGTATGAAACAATATGGAGATGAAGTGACATAAAAAGCTCCATCCTGTCACTTCATCTCCAGACTGAGGGACTGACCACCTCAAAACTTTAAGGGTGATGGACTGATTACATCGTCTTCAAGTATCTTCTGCTTCTATCAACTTTTCTGTACTTGACTGAAGAAGCCTACTGTGTAGGCGAAACGTTTCATAATAAAGATACCTAACTGTTGCATATGTGTCTTACCTAACAACCTGTCGGTATTTTATACCATTTTAATGTTCACCTCTGATAGTCGTCCATCATGCTGGGATTGTAACACCCCTGATAGTCCCCATCATGCTGGGCTTAAGAACATAAGAACATAAGAACGAAGGAACACTGCAGAAGGCCTACTGGCCCATGCGAGGCAGGTCCAAGTCTCCTACCGGCTTAAGCCAATGCACCCAACCTAGACAGGTCAGGTCACATTGACTTAAGGGAGGAACACGGCAACCGACCTGTTAGCACAAGCTATCAGGTCTAACTCACACCCACCCACATCTACTCATGTATTTATCCAACCTATTTTTAAAGCTACACAACGTTCTGGCCTCTATAACGGTACTTGGGAGTTTGTTCCACTCATCCACAACTCTATTACCAAACCAGTACTTTCCTATATCCTTCCTGAATCTGAATTTTTCCAACTTAAAACCATTGCTGCGAGTCCTGTCTAGGCTAGATATTTTCAGCACACTATTTACATCCCCTTTATTTATTCCTGTCTTCCACTTATACACCTCAATCATATCCCCCCTAATTCTACGTCTTTCTAGAGAGTGCAGTTTCAGGGCCCTTAGTCTATCCTCATAGGGAAGGTTTCTGATAATGGGATCATCTTTGTCATCCTCCTTTGTACATTTTCCAGAGAATTTATATCCATTCTGTAATACGGTGACCAAAACTGTGCAGCATAATCTAAATGAGGCCTAACCAAGGATGTATAGAGTTGAAGAACAACCTGAGGACTCCTATTATTTTATGCTTCTTGATATGAAGCCAAGGATTCTATTAGCTTTATTGCGAACACTTATGCACTGTTGTCTTGGTTTCAGATTACTGCTAACCAGAACTCCTAAATCTTTTTCGCAATCCGTAATATTAAGATCTACATTATTTAGTTTATATGTGGCATGGTTATTGTCCTGTCCAACATTTAGAACTTGCATTTGTCTATATTAAACTGCATCTGCCACTTCTCCGACCACTGCATCAGTCTATTCAAATCTTCCTGGAGTGCTCGAATGTCCTCGTCAGAATGAATTCGACGGCCTATTTTGGTGTCATCGGCAAACTTGCCGATGTCGCTCTTTATGCCCTCATCTATGTCGTTTATGTAGATTGTGAACAGCAGGGGGCCCAACACTGACCCCTGTGGAACACCGCTCGTGACACTTCCCCACTCTGATTTCTCCCCATTTATGCAAACTCTCTGCTGCCTATTTGTCAACCATGCCTCTATCCAGGAAAAAATTTCTCCTCCTATTCCATGTGCTTTAATTTTCCTCAATAGTCTCTGATGTGGGACCCTGTCAAAAGCTTACTGAAGTCCATATACACAATATCATATTCATTACCATGATCTACCTCCTCAAATACCTTAGTGAAAAAAGTTAATAAATTCGTAAGGCAGGAACGCCCCTTTGTAAAACCATGCTGAGATTCGTTGATTAATTTATGCTTTTCAAGGTGGCTACGAACTGCCTCGGCAATTATTGATTCCATAAATTTTCCCACTATGGAGGTTAGGCTTATTGGTCTATAGTTCGAAGCTAAGGACCTGTCACCTGTTTTGAAATAGGTATCACATTTGCCATTTTCCACTTATCTGGCACCATGCCAGTTTGTAGTGATATGTTGAAAAGATTAGCCAAAGGTGTGCTAAGCTCCTCTTTACATTCCTTTAGAACCCTTGCATACAGTTCATCAGGGCCATGGGGATTTGTTAGGTTTTAATTTATCTATTTGCCTAAGGACCATGTCACTTGTGACCCTAATAGTGCACAGTTTATTATCGTCCTGTTCTACATAATTTATCATTACTGGAATATCGCTGGTATCCTCCTGTGTAAAAACTGAGAGGAAGTATGTGTTAAAAATTCTACACATTTCCTTATCACTGTCAGTGAGCTGACCCGAGGAACTTTTGAGTGGGCCTATCTTGTCCCTGATCTTACTTCTGTATACCTGAAAGAATCCTTTTGGGTTAGTCTTCGATTCTCTTGCAACTTTAACCTCATAATCTCTTTTTGCTTTTCTAATTCCCTTTTTTATTTCTCTCTTTAACTGAATATATCGATTTCTTAATTGCCCCTCTCCTCTTTTGATTTGCCTATTATGCCTCTCTTTTGACCAATCAGATATTTTAATCTATTATTCATCCATTTAGGATCATTTTTGTTTGATCTGATTTCCCTATTTGGGACATAATTTGACTGAGCAGCTAGAACTATGCCCTGGAAAGCATCATATCGGCAACCATCACCACCTACCTGACCCTTAGTCAGGTCATTCCAGTTCAGCCCACCTAAGTAATTTTTCAGTCCTGTGAAATCAGCCAAGCGAAAGTCAGGGACGGAGACTTGATTGCCATTATTAGGGGAATTCCATGATATGTTAAAACTGAGTGATTTGTGATCACTCTCCCCAAGCTCATCATTAACCTCAAGATTATTAATTAGTGTTTCCCTACTGGCAAGAACCAAGTCAAGGAGGTTATTTCCCCTAGTTGGCTCTGTCACAAACTGTTTAAAAAACAATCCTGGATCGTATCAAGAAAGTCACCCGACTCTAAATTTCCTGTCAAATTGCTCCAGTCAATCTGTCTATAGTTGAAATCTCCCATTAGCACAACATTTTCGTGTGTAGATGCCTTACGAATTTCGTCCCATAGAAGTTTACTGCACTCCCTATCAAGATTTGGGGCCCTGTAAATCACACCCAAAATTAGTTTTTCTCGGCCCTCGAGAAGCTGTAACCAAACAGATTCAGTGGCTGACGCTTCTAATTTAATATCTTGTCTAACACAACAATTTAAATTGTCTCTGACATACATCGCTACTCCACCACCTTTCCTGTTGACCCTGTCAGTGTGGAATAATTTATAGCCTTGTATGTGACATTCAGAGGGCATCTCTCTATCTTTCAGATTGAGCCAGGTCTCTGTTATAGCAATAATATCTATGTTTCCTGCACTTGCAATTAATCTTAGCTCATCTATCTTATTTCTAACACTCCTGCTATTAGTATAGTAAACCTTAAGGGAGCTAGTCCCTTGCTGCCCTCTGCTGTCCCCCTTTGTTTGCTGACCTGTTCTATTGTCTTTATTTATAACTTCATGCTGAATGCCTTTTATACATTTACTGTTTCCAACCCTAGTGTTGCAACCTGCTTGTTTCCCACACACACCCATACCTCTATCTTCCATCAGTTTAAAATCATAGGCATTTCACCAATGGCCTTCTCAATCGAGTCTGCAAGTGCTACTACCCCTGCCCCAGAGAGATGTACCCCATCCCTTGCATACATATCATGTTTGCCATAAAAGTTGTTCCAGTTGTCAATGAATGGGATTGCAAGTTCCTTGCAGTATCTGTCTAGCCAGCAATTTACACCAATTGCCCTAGACAACCATTCATTTCCTACTCCCCTTCTAGGCAAGATGCTACATATGATTGGGATCCCTCCCTTAGACTTAATGAAATCTATAGCTGACCTGTACTTATCTAGCAGCTCTTCTCTCCTACCCTTCCCAATATCATTTCCACCAGCACTGAGACAGATAATGGGCTTGTTCCCATTACCTGACATGATATTATCCAGCCTGTTGACAATGTCCCCAACACCAGCTCCAGGGAAGCACACTCTATCTCTCATCTTCTTATTCCTATTACAAAAAGCACGGTCAACATATCTTACCTGAGAGTCACCAACCACAAGAATGCGCTTACCTTCATTAGCAGGGGCAGTAGTACCCTTACCTTCACTGGCCACTGAAGTACATTCATCCTGGAGAACAGAGAAGCGATTTCCTACCTTCAGATCTTCACTCTTAACTTTCCTTACTCTGATGCGCCTCCCATTACTGTGAACAACTCGCCACTTGTAGCAGGTGCTGGACTGCACCTCACTGCTGGTAGCCGTTGCTACCTCCCCACCTACAGCCTCCTCACAGTGAGAGACAGACTGCATCTCACTGCTAGAAGCCTCATTCCCCACATCTCCAACCACCTCACACTCTCTCCCAGGCCCATTGAGGTGGACCTTCAGCCTCCTAATCTCCTCCTGGAGAAGCAAGACCTCCTCCTTCAACTCTCCAACCTCAGATTTTAAAACACTGCAGAAGCAAGCCATGCTTTGTAACCGTCCACGCTAATCCCCAAAGCAGCTCAGGGTCTGTGACCTCACGTGACGACTGACCACTGAACACTGTTACACCCCCTGGTAGTCATCCATCATGCTGGGATTAAATAACAAAAAAGGCACAATACCGTGACTGGAACGATACACAAATAACCCGCACATAAAAGAGAGAAGCTTACGACGACGTTTCGGTCCGACTTGGACCATTGACAAAGTCACACTAACCAGAGGTGGAGCAGGACAGGTTTTTCCTTTTCCGTTTACCGTAAACCTATGCACAGTGGCATGTACATTCACTACTTTTCCTATCATGCTTCCCCTGTCTAGAAAAGTGTTCTTGTCTCCCTCTTTCTCCGTGCCCTCCGCATCTGTGATCCTCAGTTCCTTCCAGCAGAAATTTCCACTCTTCATAATTCGTTCTCCCGTCTTGGCTACCCTTCCCATTTCATAGACTCTGCCCTCTCACGTGCTAAACGTAATTTCTTCTCTCCTAAACTCTCTACTCATGAGAACTTTTCTATCCTCTGCCTTCCCTACATTTCCGGTCTTTCTAATCTCAACAATTCTCTCCGTCCCTTAGACATCAAGCTTACCTTCCGCCAGACTAACACTCTTCGCACTAATCTCGTTCATACCTCTCCTCCCTCTACAGATGTTCCTGGTGTCTACTCTATTTCTTGCTCCTCCTGTCCTCTTCAATACTTCGGAGAAACTGGTCGATCTCTTTCTGACAGACTTAGGGAGCAAAAAATAGTGTTAGGCTTCCGACACAACAAAGCTCTTTTCTGTCCGTCAAGATCATAGCCCCCCGATAGGCCATCATGGGGGGTTGTAACCCCGGGTAGTCTCCATCTGCTGGGTTGAACCCCCCTATAGCTCCATCATGCCGGGTTTAAACCCCCTATAGTCGTCCTTCATGCGGGGCGAAAAACCCCTGTATCGTCCACATGCTGGTTGTAACCCCTGTGTTCCACATGCTGGGCTTTAACCCCCCCTATGCCCGCCATCTGCTGGGCTTGTAACCCCCGATATTCTTCACCAGTATGTTTTTCTTGGGGAAAACTTCACCTATTATCACAGCAAAAAGGTTGACTGGAAGAACGTCTCACCTTGCTAATCAACACTAAAGTTGCCCGGGAAGAATCTAAATGTGACGAGAACGCAGGGGCCTTGATCATAAAATCAGCAAAAAACACGGTCTGCTCTTATTTCCCAAAATTTAAACCACTGGTTAAGTCATCCATGGAGCCGCACTTTTGGGATTCAACTTTAAAACCCTGATCAAAAAATTTCCCCGATTTTTGGGTCAACAGATATCAGCCTTTAATCGGGTACCACTTAAAACCCACCCCAATTTTTTTTTCAGGTCAAAAAGAAATTTCTTTTTAAAACCCCCCTTTTTGCCTTAGCTCTTCTTTTGGGGAAACTACGTTTTGTTTAGAGAAAAAAAATTTTTTTTTTGTAGATGTCCAAAGCCATATATGGTCTCTATATTTCCTTTAAATTGGGTTTTCTTTCTTAATGGTCTTTTCCTTTGTTTGGGGGTGATCTGTATCGTCTGTTTTAATTTATCAAAAACATCTGTTGGTGTACCCACAGTCCCAAACATAATCCTGTCATTTTTAAGTGACTTAAATACTGCAGATGTTTCACTTGCTTTTGCGTATTTTGTTAGTTTTCAGAGAATTTCCCATGGATTCTTATGTCCTATCATGCGACAGCGTACCTGGGCAGGATGGTTTTCGAGCATTGGGGAGAGGCACTGTTTTCAGATTGACTGACGAAGCTAGTATAACCGCCATTCATCAGAATAGGTTCTACCCAGGGGCTACTTTGTTCAGAGGCCGGTTATATCAACGAGAAAGTATTCCCCAAACGGGTTTGATTATTATCATGGGTGGGGCGCAAAAAACCTAGGATTAGCGCGCAAAGTGGGGGGGGGGGTGATGGAAGGTTCAGGGGTCAATTTAGGGAACCGAGCACAGATCCCAAATTCCCCAGATCAAGAGCCCCCCACCAGCATCAAAAGGGAACCCCCCCTTGAGGGGGCCAAAGGTAAAACGCTGCCAAAACAATTCAGGCCGTTTGGACAGTTGTCAGTATTAAACAACTTCAATTGGTATTCTCTTTGTTTCCCCCATTTAACACAAGACTTTTTGGGTGCTTATTTCAATTGAAACAAAAACTGGACCCTTGCCGTTACATATAAATTTAATATTAAATGTAATCGATTTGTGTTCCTTCGTTCCAAGCTCCTCTGTAATCGGGCAATTATTAGCGAGGATTAGTACCAAACTTGCACACGAAAATCACTCCCTAAGAAAGCCAAAGACTCAGCAGGAGGTGCAACATTTCCCCAATGAAAAGCAAAGGCCCCACGTGTACACTAAGAGACACCTCATTAAGTGTCAGGGGCCCAATTCTGTTCAACTGCCTCTCAGCATATGTAAGGGGGATTACCAATAGACCCCTGGTTGTCTTCAAGAAGGCACTATACAGGCACCTAAAGTCAGTATCTGATTAGCCGGGCTGTGGTTCTTACGTCGGTTAGCGTGCGGCCACCAGTAACAGACTGGTTGATCAGTCCCTGTTCCACCATGAGGCCTGGTCTCAGACCGGGCCGCGGTTATTTTCCCTCGTTGGTTCTGTGACAAACTGTAAAAAGTAGTCCTTGATTACTCTAGGAAGGTGTTTGACTTCAGATTCTGAAAGTTAAGACACATGTGCAACATCTGGATATCTTTATTGTAGACGTTTCGCCATCCAGTGGCTTTATCAATACAGATTCTAGGACATAATAGGAAGACAGTAGAACTATATACAAAAGATGAGGTAATCAGTCCTCGGCCTTGGAGTTAGTGTTCACAGCATCGTGGTGGAGGAGAATCTGGAGCAAAGACAAGAAGACTGACGTTTATAAAGGCGTCAGTGGAAGGGACGGGCAGCAGACGAGGGCAGTCACTGGTAGGCGGGATTCCCTAGTGGAAGTAGGTCCTTCCCAAAGAGATGGGTTAGTTGCAGCAGCCGTGAAGAAGGTCTTGTAGATGTCCTCTGAACCAAGATTCCATGATGTTGCAGTGTCTGACAAGTTGTGTAAGAAAGGTATAAAGCCACTGGATGGCGAAACGTCTACAATAAAGATATCCAGATGTTGCACATGTGTCTTAACTTTCATATTGTCGGTATTTTATACCTTTCTTACACAACTTGTCAGACACTGCAACATCATGGAATCTTGGTTCAGAGGACATCTACAAGACCTTCTTCACGGCTGCTGCAACTAACCCATCTCTTTGGGAAGGACCTACTTCCACTGGGAAATCCCGCCTACCAGTGACTGCCCTCGTCTGCTGCCCGTCCCTTCCACTGACGCCTATATAAACGTCAGTCTTCTTGCCTTTGCTCATTCTGTTCAAGATTGATGGACTGAACACATCGTCAGTACAGTCAAGAAGACTCTCTTCGACATCACATCCTTTTCACAATGCTGTCGAATCGTGTGAAAATCAAGCCTGTGAATGGTGCAATAAATGACTCCTCGAAGTTAGCTTTAGCTACTGTCGTTAAGACCCGCCTGCAGGTCAAATTTACGGCAATCCACTCTCTGAAGGACTCCTTCATTGTCGTCTGCACAGACGACACGGAAGCATCAAAACTTATGGACGACTCTTCAATCAGGACCCTACAAACACAACAATTCACTCTATCCCCGTCTCCATTCTTGAAGTCGAAACGTTCGGTCTTTGTGAAAAGACTGGACAATATGGTCACCTCTCTCTCTACTGAAGCACTGAAGACATCTATTGAGGAACAAAACACCTGGGCCTCGGTAGACAGCATCTACAAGATCCCTAACGCCTCATCTATGCTAAAGATTACATTTTCAGACATCTCCATGGCTGCCCAAGCTCTCTCTGACGGTCTGGCCATCTCATATTACCACATCCACGCTAGTCATATAGAACAAGAACGTTTCACATACATCTCCCACTGCTGGACCTGCTACTCCTATAAACACACCACCAAGGATTGCCCCATCAAGGATAAGAAGTTTTGTTCAAAATGTGGGAATGATGGACACGATTTCAGATCCTGCACCATTACTACAGCACCAACTTGTCTAAACTGCAAGGGTAATCATCATACCCTTGCAGCTAAGTGCCCAATCAGGAAAGAAATCATACTGAAGAAAACTAAAGTTCTGAAGAACACCTCCAATTCACCGACACACGCTGCAATAACCAAACCACAAACCGACACCACCAAGACTCTACACGCTAATCTACAGGCACAATCGCCCAGCAACTCCCTCTCTCCACTCCCAGACGGAGATTCCTCAAAGGTGCTGTACTGCATGGTGTATGCACACCTTGCAAACGCAGCAAACCCCGGCACTTTCAACACCACTATTAACGAACTATTCCGTCTGAACAACATGCCTGCCTTCAATTTTCCGGACTCCACACCTTCAGCAGACATACTCAAGATCCTTCCCAACGTCCTGAACTTTACTGCACCTGCAGACCTGTCTCCTGCCCAAGCAACTGCTCCTGCAACTTCTATAACCACTTCCACCGCTGACAACGTTGATCATGTTGCCTCAACCACCGTCTCCCACCTCTCCCAGCATGCTGTTACACAACCATTACACCTTACAGCTGCTCCTGTCGACCCTCAGTCACCGGCAACCACCATTGTAGATTCTCCCAATGAATCCACTCCAGAAGAGGAAGATAACGACGACTCCAGTAAACCCTCATGGGAAAAACCTTACCTTTTACACTTCTCCTTCAAATACTGACACCATGACCTGTACTGAACTCTACAAAAGCCTCGGTGCTGGAACAGTCAAGTATGCATGTGAATCACCGCTTCACTTCTCACTCACCCAAGTTCTTGAGTTCATCAAGCCTCTACGTTTCACCTTCAGTAACAAGGCTAAATTATACCACCTATCTAGAAGCAGCTTCAAAAAGTTCGAAAATGGCTCCTTTGCTAACCTGCCTCCTCAGTTACTCCTATAACTCCCATATGTGTTATACCCTCTGATGTGACCTAGCCTGCTGCCAACTACTCAAGATTCAAGACTTCAACTACCACAAGTCCAATGCAACAGTCCCTGCTATTCCTGTTCTCAAGTCTGCCCCACGATCGCCTTAGCTGCTGGGTAAGCCCTGGCTCTATTTCTCTGACTAAGAACACTCCTCTCCAGAGCTATTCTTCATCTGTCCCATCTTCCCCGCTCATCCCATTGGGATCTTACCTGAACTTGTTTGCTTGCTTACTTGCCTTTGCTCCAGATTCTCCTCCACCACGATGCTGTGAACACTAACTCCAAGGCCGAGGGACTGATTACCTCATCTTTTGTATATAGTTCTACTGTCTTCCTATTATGTCCTAGAATCTGTATTGATAAAGCCACTGGATGGCGAAACGTCTACAATAAAGATATCCAGATGTTGCACATGTGTCTTAACTTTCATATTGTCGGTATTTTATACCTTTCTTACACAACTTCAGATTCTCAAGAAATTTTAATCATTTTGACTTATTTAAAATTCCCGAGACTTGCTGCGTTATCATGTCTCGAAGCCATAACAGTTTCCTCCCAAAGTCTCCCTTGGTCCCTATCTAAGTTCTGGGGCATGTATATCGCACTTAAAATCAATTTTTCCTACCTCTAAAAATTCTTCCCAGACAGCCTTGAGTGTTACTTTATTCTTCACATCCGCTTTTATGCATCAGTTCAAATTTTCTCGGACATATAGAGCCACCCAACACACCTTCCCTTTATTCTTTTCAACATGAAACAACTTTAGCCCCTGATTGTGGCACTCAGCAGGCATATCTCGCCTCTTAAATTAAACTACGTATCATTTATTGCAAAAACATCAGTGTTTCCTCGCACATGCAACCAATCTCATTTCGTTCATCTTATTCCTAGCACTACGACTGTTTTTAATGTATCCACAATCCATTTTTCCAACAAAAACCCATACTTCTAACAGACCATATCTAGTTCAAATCCCTAACAGCACCCTCCACTGAACTAGTTAAAGCTGCCACACCTGCCCTAAATAAATGAGCTCCAACCCTGGCATACATGTCATTTTGGTCATAGTAGTGGTCCCCGTTGTTGATAAATGGTAGTTCAGTATTCTTAGTGTTTGGACAGTCATTAATTTCCAACTCCCCTCCTTGGCAAAATGCCGCACATTACAGAGATCCTTTCCTTCGTAAATGTCTATTGCTGCACTATACCTGTTAATCCTGTCTGTCTTTCCACGCCTGCCAACATCATTGTCTCCAGCAGTGAAGGAGATAATCGAGTCCCTATTATTAGGTCTGATGTCAAGTCGGCTAACAATATCCAGCATACTTGCCCTAGAAAAACACATCTGCCTCCTCTTCCTAGCCTTACAAACAAAGGTCCTGTCCATATAATCAATCAGTGAATCTTCCACAGCAACTACATTCTTACCTTCACTAGTGGTGGTCGTTGGGAAGATGTCGATGGCTGATCCACACTTTTCAGGCAGAAAAGAGAAGAAATTTGCAGTCTATTGGACCTTCATATTCAGTCCATACCTCCCCAGCAGCATTCACTCGTTGTGGCAAGTACCATCACTGTCACGGCTGGTAAATGGTAGATAGAAAAGTGGGTGGGTTAATGCTCTTAAAAAAAAGAACATTGTCTGGTAAGTAGGAAGAGGGAGAAGGCAGGGTGGTAGCTCGGCAGATTAGAGGATACATTGAGTTGGACATGCGGACGTGGAGGTAGGTGTTTACAGGGATAGGCAAGTAGATAACTTATATGCAGGGATAGGTAGGCGCGTGGATAGGTATATACAGGAATAGTCGCATAGATACTTGTATTCAGGAACAGTCACGTAGATATACACGGGGATAATTGTGTAGATACTTGTATAGAGGGTTGGGTGTACACACAGATATGTAGACATACACTATACCTAGCATTGTTATTATAATAATTAATGTCAAAATTGCACGAGGCTCATTATTGATCAGTGAACATGGTGCGCTAGAAACGTAACCAGTGTGAGTTTTATGACTGTTTTATGAGTGTGAATATTGTGACAATGTAGAATAGCAATTCTCCATAAATTGCAACACGGTACTAGTGCTCCCAGAGTAAATTGGGAAAGCTATATAAATTATGTATCCATGTATCGTATCTCTTCATAAATGTAATGCATCTTGTTCATATATATATATATATATATATATATATATATATATATATATATATATATATATATATATATATATATATATAATATATATATATATATATATATATAATGTCTTGCCGAATACATGAATAAGTAAAATTGGTTAATTAGCAATTCGGCCTAATCCAACTAAATATATTTTACATAAGTTTACAGTAATTTAATAATAAACAAACAGAATGAAATATATTTTTTTCGTTAGGTTCAGAATGATTTTTGTTAAATTATTGCATACACCAATTTTCGCTTACCCTATTCGGCAAGAAGAGCATTGCTATTTAAGGCAAAAATCGCAAGTTTTACCTATTCGGCACGACATATTTATGCATGTTTTATGCACATATGTATAGAGGATAAACTGTTATGAAGAGTTTTAGTGTTCTCATGAATTGCAGGGGATGGAAGCGGTAGTAAGAACCTCCAAGACCGCCTCTCTATCGACCCTGCAAATTAAACGTTTTAGACCACCATACCTTTAAAAAATTCAGCGTCTCGAAAGGTTACCCATTAATAATAATTAACCTTTAATACCGCACCATTATTTTCCTAGCATACCTACCCCACACACACACACACACACACACACACACACACACACACACACACACACACACACACACACACACACACACACACACCGCATTTGTTACCTCAAAGGCGGTGGGACCGGACAACGTCTCTCACTGGGTCTTTAGAGAGGGAGCACAAACACTGTGTCACTAACAAAAATCTTCAACACATCCATTGTAACTGGGCAACTACCTGAGGTATGTAAGGTGGCAAATGTAGTCCCAATGTTAAAAAAATGAGACAGACACGAGGCATTAAACTACAGACATGTGTCACTAGCATGTATAGTATGCAAAATCATGGAGAAGATTATCAAGAAGAAAGTAGTGGAGCACCTCGAAAGAAAGCTTATAAACGACAACCAGCATGGTTTCAGGGAAGGGAAATGCTGTGTCGTAAACCTACTGGAGTTTTATGACAAGGTAACGAAAGTAAGACACGAGAGAGAAGGGTGGGTAGATTGCATTTTCTTGGACTGCAAGAAGGCCTTCGACACAGTTCCTCACAAGAGATTAGTGCAAAAGCCAGAGGATCAGGCACGCATAGCAGGAAAAGCACTGCAATGGATCAGAGAACACCTGACAAGGAGGCAACAACGAGGTGTCAGAGTGGGCGCCAGTGACGAGCAGGGTTCCACCGGGGTCAGTCCTAGGTCCAGTGCTGTTTTTGGTACATGTGAGTGACATGACGGCAGGGATAGACTCTGAAGTATTCCTGTTTGCAGATAATGTGAAGTTAATGAGGAAAATTAAATCGGATGAGGATCAGGCAGGACTACAAAGAAACTTGGACAGGCTGAACACCTGGTCCAGCAACTGGCTTCTCGAATTCAACCCCGCCAAATGCAAAGTCATGAAGATCGGGGAAGGGCAAAGAAGACCACAGACAGAGTATTGGCTAGGTGGACAAAGGCTGCAAACCTCGCTCAAGGAGAAAGATTTTGGGGTGTGCATAACACCGAGCACGTCTCCGGAAGCACACATCAACCAGATAACTGCTGCAGCATATGGGCGCCTGGCAAACATGACAAGAGCATTCCGATACTTTAGTAAGGAATCGTTCAAGACACTGTACACTGTGTACGTCAGACCCATACTGGAGTATGCAGCACCAGTTTGGAACCCACACCTGGTCTAGCACATCAAGAAATTAGAGAAAGTGCAAAGGTTTGCAACAAAGTTAGTTTCGGAGCTCAGGGGAATGTCCTACGAAGAAAGGTTGAAGGAAATCGGCCTGACCACACTGAAGACAGGAGGGTCAGGGGAGACATGATAACGACATACAAAACACAGCGGGGAATAGACAAGGTGGACAGAGACAGGATGTTCCAGAGAGGAGACACTGAAACAAGGGGTCACAATTGGTAGCTGATGACTCGTACGAGTCACAGGGATGTTAGGAAGTATTTCTTCAGTTATAGAGTTGTCGATAAGTGGAATAGTCTAGCAAGTGATGTAGTGGAGGCAGGAACCATACATAGCTTTAATACGAGGTATGACAAAGCTCAGGGAGCAGAGAAAGAGAGGACCTTGAGCGATCAGTGAAGAGGCGGGGCCAGGAGCTTAGTGTCGACCCCTGCAACCACAATTAGGGGAGTACACACACACACACACGCGCGCGCTCACACATACGCACATACATGCACGCATATACAACAGGCCTAGTGTCTAATCGACATGTGCCTAGGACAAAATGGTAACACACACACACACACTCATTGTTTTTACGAAATATAATCCATCATGGTATAATGCATGACAGAAATAATGCCTGGTGATATGCTGCCTGACTAATATGAGCGTGTCTGCGCTCATAATACTGACTGTGTAAGGCAATGAGGTCGTCCTTCTCCAGTTCAGTCAGTGTTATAAAATATCAAACCCGTCATCGAACATTACAAAAATGGTAAATAATATCGAGAACTTAATATTTCAGCAGATTGCCTGGAAATTATACCAGCTGGCTGATATTGATATCCCTTGTTACAATAACAATCCTGATATTAAACATTCAAGATGTGTTTCGGTAGCTGCGCGATCCGAGGAAGGTATCTCCGTAACGCCAGTCCTCAGGGCGTCGATGCACGCGATTGATATAGCGCAGTGTGTGTGTGTGTGTGTGTGGCATAAGTTAATAATGCAGTTGAATATTAGCATCGAAGATTTGGAGGTTATCAGGCGAGGCATTGACAAGTTATCATGTAGAAACTAATATTTAAATTACATCAATTTAAAAAAAAAATGGTAATTTAGGACATAGCCCAGATCTCATTCAGTCTTTTCGAAGAGGCCAAAAATGACTGTCCTAAAATACACAAGAACATTATGTTTGAAGCCTCTCAGAAGTTCCGCTATCAAGTAATCAGCATGGAAGGGTTTTAGCTAATCCAATGAGAACCTCAAATCAATCCAATGAAAGAAACAGTATTTCAAATTTTCCATTTTCTTTCAAGAAAGTAAATTAGAAACCTATGCAGGGTAGACTCAGTCCAAACTTTTCTCGAAGAGTGACTAGTTTTTAAGAAAGTATCTTATAAAACTTGCTTTCTTAAACCTAGTATATACAGCATACAAATGATTAACAATGGTCTGGAGGACACAGATGGTAGAGGAACATAAAAGAACATTAAGTTAATTTAACGAGGATAACTAAATAAAATCACACTGTGACTTTGATGGAAGAGAGATTTTCCAATTATTGCACAGAAGCCAATTTGATTAATAACATTGACACATGATAACTTTAACATGAAGAGATCGCTTCATTCGAGGAAAAACATATTTAACGTTATTTAACGGAAAAAAAAATTTCACTGTTTTACACACAAAATGGTCAGATCTGTACCTTTGCATTTGCATTTTACTCAACACCGTCGTCCAATTCGCACTTTTTTTTTAATGTTCGAAGCTCCGCCAATGATATATTTCGGTAGTTATTTGATCCATTCCAGAGAGATTGGAATGACTTCAGCAGCTATGGTCACAGGACACGTGAACATGTCAGTTGAAATTTGAAGGCGATTGGTTGAGGTGTTCTCGAGTTAATAACAAAATAAGATAAAGTTGGAGGAAGAAAAAGAAAATAAGAAGACACTCGGGTAACCTCTTAAAGGTACCTCCTCGGGGATACCTAATAACAATATAACACTCAACACACAAGCATCAAATATATAATTGAACATCACACTCGGTTACTCGGTCTATACATCACGGAAGAGGCGACTTTCTGTACCAGGTATAGTTGTTGGAGGGATTCCATTTTGACAAGACTCAAAAATAAGAAGGGTTTTTAAATTCCCTACGAGTACGCTTACGAGCCAGTGAATGTAACAAATCACATTGTTGTAGTTGTAAGAATTCACAACATTGTGACTTGTTACAACCACAACATGTGGCGCGTTACAGTCACAACATGTAACTCGTTACAGTCACAACATGTAACCCGTTACAACCACAACATGTAACTCGTTACAGTCACAACATGTAACTCGTTACAACACATGTAAATACAGCAAACATGTAACTCGTTACAACAAATGACCGTACAACAACATGTAACTCATTACAGCCACAACATGTAACTCGTTACAACCATAACATGTAACTCATTACAGTCACAACATGTAACTCTTTACAACCACAACATGTAACTCGTTACAGTCACAACATGTAACTCGTTACAGCCACAATATGTAGCTCGTTACAGCCACAACATGTGGCGCGTTACAGTCATAGCTTGTAACTCGTTACAGTCACAACATGTAACTCGTTACAACCACAACATGTAACTCGTTACAGTCACAACATGTAACTCTTTACAACCACAACATGTAACTCGTTACAGTCACAACATGTAACTCGTTACAACCACATGTAACTCGTTACAGTCACAACACATAACTAGTTACAACCATAACATGTAACTCGTTACAGTCACAACATGTAACTCGTTACACCCACAACATGTAACTCGTTACAACCACAACATGTAACTCGTTACAGCCACAACATGTAGCTCGTTACAGCTACATGTGGCGCGTTACATCCACAACATGTCATGTTACAGCCACAGTACTGTCCTTTATTCTTCAACATCCTAATAAAAATACTATGTGCTTGAGATTGTAAGTAAATTATATATCTTCAGGTGTTTTCATACGATATTACAACACTTGTGTAAAGATTGTAGATGAGAGGTGACAGGAAAGATAGAGGGAGGTAGTTTGTTCCACATAATGGTTCTGCTATGGAAAAATGAGACAGTATTGCAGTCGATCCCAAGATTAACTACAGCAACACAATATATATGAGAAGATATTTCTTGGCGAGCCTTACTTGGACACACTTGAAGAGGAAATCACTAGTTGCAGAGAGTCAAAAGTTCCAAAATGATGCAGTTTTTTTATGGGTAGGCAAATAAAGATTAGAAGGCGAGATTAGTGCAGCTAATGTGACATTTTATTGTGGCAACGTTTCGCTCACCAGGAGCTTTGTCAAGCCGTCACAAACAACACAGGGACACAGAGGGTATATATAGGCTTAGAGTGAGGTATGCAAGAAAAGTATAAAATACCGACAAGATGAAAGTTAAGAGACATGTGCAACATTTGGTTATCTTTATTGTAGACGTTTCGCCAACCAGTGGCTTTATCAATACAGATTCTAGGACATAATTAGAAGACAGTTGAACTATATACAAAAGATGAGGTAATCAGTCCCTCAGCCTTGGAGTTAGTGTTAAGAGCACCGTAGTGGTAGAGATTCTGGAGCAAAGGCAAGGAGACTGGCGTTTATATAGGCGTCTGACGCTTATATAAAGGCGATAAATCTTGAGTTTCTGTAGTTAATCAAGACTTATCGCCACAGAAGACAACACTCAATACCGAAGAATCCTGGAATCATCGCTTATCTCTATAACCAACAATTTCAACCAGAACAATGGCTTCTATAACATAGCTGAACCACTTGCCAAGAAACTTCTTCATCGCTATCCCACATAAGAACATAGAACACTGCAGAAGGTCTACTCACAACTTATCCAATACCCCTGCCAAGCTACCCAAGATTTTAGACTCTATAACCCCACCCAGTAGATCATCAGATGCAGCATTCTCCACCTGACCTCAACATTCTGAACCTGACTAGAAATACTCACGTACCTTCCATCCCAGGTAGATCTGTTTGTGACTTGAAAAAGCCCACTGTATGGGCGAAACGTTGTCAATAAAGGATCACATTAAACTGCATATGTGTTTGTTTCCATTGTGTCGATATTTTATACCATTTATTTTCAATCCAATACAAAGCAGAAAAAAATTAAGACACATGTGCAACATCTGGGTATCTTTATTGTAGACGTTTCGCCATCCAGTGGCTTTATCAATACAAATTCTAGGACATAACTTGAAGACAGTAGGACTATATACAGAAGATGAGGTAATCAGTCCCTCAACCTAGGAGTAGGTGTGAAGAACACCATAGTCGTGGAGATTCTGAAGCAGAAAGGAGCCTGGCGCTTATATAGTAACGTCAGGTGTAGCAGACGAGGGCATAGTCACTGGTAGGCGGGATTCCCCAGTGGAAGTAGGTCCTTCCCAAAGAGATGGGTTAGTTGTAGTAGTAGTAGTTGTCGTAGCCGTGAAGGTTATGTACATGTCCTCAGGATCAAGATTCCATGATGTTGCAGTGTCTGACAATTTGTGCAAGAATGGTATATAATACCGACAAGATGGAATCATGGAATCTTGATTCTGAGGACATGTACATAACCTTCACGGCTACGACAACTACTACTACTACAACTAACCCATCTCTTTGGGAAGGACCTACTTCCACTGGGGAATCCCGCCTACCAGTGACTATGCCCTCGTCTGCTACACCTGACGTTACTATATAAGCGCCAGGCTCCTTTCTTCTGCTTCAGAATCTCCACGACTATGGTGTTCTTCACACCTACTCCTAGGTTTGTAGATGAATGGTTCAGAGAACCGACATGTTGATAAATTAGACACATGTGCAACTCTTGGGTATCTTTATTGAGGAAACGTTTCGCCACACAGTGGCTTCATCAGTCCATACAAAGGAGAATCTTGAAGAACAGGAGGAGAATGAGGTAATCAGTCCCTCAACCTTGAGTCGATGTGGTCAGTCCATCAATCTTGAATAGAATACGGCATACGTGCTGAGAAGGAGCTTATAAACCGTTGGCAGGAGAGGTGCAGCAGTCATAGGTCGTGTAACATTTGTTCAATGTTGAAGTAGGTCGTGCCCAAGAATTAGGCAAGCGAAGAATTCCCAAGTATTAAGATCCCAAGAAGTTGCAGTGTCTGACACTGCATACCCAAGAGTTGCACATGTGTCTAATTTATCAAAGATACCCAGATGTTGCACATGTGTCTTAATTTTTATCTTGTCGGTATTATATACCATTCTTGCACAACAAAGCAGAAAGGTGTAAGTAGAGGAGTTTGAGGTTGTCAGTCCATCTGCCTGAAGTCGATGTGTTCAGTCCATCAATCTTGTAGAATGTACAGCGTAGGGCCGTAGACGTGGCTTATATACTGTAGTCAGGTGAGGCGAAGCAGGAGGAGGCGGGGTCATACTGAAACCATTCACTAGTCGAAGTAGGTCTTCGTCCAAAGGTTGGACAGGTGTTGAATTCTTTGTAACAAGATCCCATGATGCTGCAGTGTCTGACAGTTGTGATGAATGGTTTGAAAAACCGAAGACGAAGACCTACTTCAACTAGTGGATGGTACCACTATGACCCCGCCTCCTCCTGCTTCGCCTCACCTCACTACAGTATATAAGCCACGTCTACGGCCCTATGCTGTACATTCTACAAGATTGATGGACTGAACACATCGACTCCAGGCTGAGGGACTGATTACCTCATACTCCTCCTCTCCTTACGCCTTTCTCTTTGTATTGGACTGATGAAGCCACTGTGTGGCGAAACGTTTCCTGAATAAAGATTCCCATATGCTGTATGAGTGTCTCAATCTTCAACTTGTCGGTTTTTCAAACCATTCATCACACATGTGCAACTCTTGGGTATCTTTATTGAGGAAACGTTTCGCCACACAGTGGCTTCATCAGTCCATACGTAGGAGAAACTTGAAGAACAGGAGGAGAATGAGGTAATCAGTCCCTCAAATTGAGTCGATGTGTTCAGTCCATCAATCTTGAATAGAATACGGCATATCAGCGGAGAAGCAGCTTATAAACCGTATGGCAGGAGAGGTGCAGCAGTCATAGGTCGTGTCACATTTGTTCAATGTGGAAGTAGGTCGTGCCCAAGAATTAGGCAAGCGAAGAATTCCTAAGTATTAAGATCCCAAGAAGTTGCAGTGTCTGACAGATTTGTAGATGAATGGTTCAGAGAACCGACATGTTGATAAATTAGACACATGTGCAACTCTTGGGTATCTTTATTGAGGAAACGTTTCGCCACACAGTGGCTTCATCAGTCCATACGTAGGAGAAACTTGAAGAACAGGAGGAGAATGAGGTAATCAGTCCCTCAACCTTGAGTCGATGTGTTCAGTCCATCAATCTTGAATAGAATACGGCATATCAGCGGAGAAGCAGCTTATAAACCGTATGGCAGGAGAGGTGCAGCAGTCATAGGTCGTGTCACATTTGTTCAATGTGGAAGTAGGTCGTGCCCAAGAATTAGGCAAGCGAAGAATTCCTAAGTATTAAGATCCCAAGAAATTTCTTCTACCTTGTCCAACCTTTGGACGAAGACCTACTTCAACTAGTGGATGATACCACTATGACCCTGCCTCCTCCTGCTTCGCCTCACCTGACTACAGTATATAAGCCACGTCTACGGCCCTATGCTGTACTTTCTACAAGATTGATGGACTGAACACATCGACTCCAGGCTGAGAGACTGATTACCTCAAACTCCTCCTTACACCTTTCTACTTTGTATTGGACTGATGAAGCCACTGTGTGGCGAAACGTTTCCTGAATACAGATTCCCATATGTTGTATATGTCTCAATCTTCATTTCTGTTTTAGTGGTTGGATTTGAGAAGGTCTGTTTCAGTGTTCCTCCTGTTTCTTGTGTAGTATTAATAGCAGCACCACATCCATAAGGAATCTAACCAGGACAAAAGCGAACCACCACGAACCAGTCAGTGCAGAAGTTTACACTATACCTTGTGGTGGCTGCGACAGAATATATGTAGGTGAAACAGCAAGGAACCTCGAAACACGTCTCGGTGAACATAACGCATGTAGGAACGATAACTTGAACAAACCTGTGTACAACACCTGAATTCCACCAATCACCTCATGAAATTCAACGATGCCCGATTAGTGATCAGAGAACCTAATTTCCACAGACGTAAATGCCTTGAATCATTATTAGTCGTTGTTTCTAACACAAACAAATTAAAGGCAGCTTCATTATCAATGAAGCATTAGCAAAAATCTTCCTCAAAACAATAAACCCTGTCATCATATACTCGCTGCTGCTAATATTACACAAGAACATAACAGAGGAGGAACACTGAAACAGACCTTCTCAAATCCAACCACTAACAGTAATATTTGTCTTACCTATTTTTATGCTACTCAAATAATAGCTTTTATAACCTTTTACTCATGTGCAAATTGATTGTTCTACCATATTGTATTACTACTGCTACTACTGCTACAACTAATGATACTACTACTACCACTAGTATTACACCTCACTCTAAACCTATATATTTCCTCTGTGGCCATGTATTGCTTGTAATGGGATAAGGCTCCTGGGAAGCGAAACGTTGCTACAAAATGTCACATTAGTTGCACTTGTGTCCTTTTACTTAACATATTGTCGGTAATTCTACCAACATTAATATAATTATAATTTGTGTGATAAATGGTTTAAAGCCGACAAGTTGAAGATTGAGACACTTATGCAACATATGGGAATCTTTATTAAGGTTTAGTTGAGTGATTGGTTTGGTGAACGTAGGAGCATTCCCTAACAAGAAACTCGGGTTTTCCTGGAGAGCATACCATATTTACAGCCCCTTAGCTTATTAGCCAGGACTGCTCTCAAATATACCCAACCTTAATCCGCTACACTCTCCTTACTTTATCAAAGACTGCAAAGGGCGAGCCCTTCACATCATCAGTTCACACACTGATACCACTTATCAAAGTTATCCTCACAGCCAAGTTTATCTGAACCTCTTCAAAGCACAGACAAGGCAACACTAGAGTTGCCATAGCAGCCAACACATTCGTCAGACACCTCAACAAGAGAACCTTAAACCAATTAGCTCAGGGTTTATAGAAATCTGGGAAACAGCACAAAACCTAGGAGCACATCTAAATGAACACTTCTACGCTTACAGATGTAACAACTTGAACCATGCATATGTACAACACCGGAACACCACGAACGATGCATATATACAACACCGGAACACCGCCAACAATGCATATGTACAATACCGGAACACCGCCAGTTACTTGATGGAATGACGCGCACTCAGTGATTAAGGAACCAGACAACCGCAGACGAAAATACCTTTGCACTGTCATTAATGGCCTTTTCAGACAGTTACAAAACAGAGGCAGCTGCGTCAGCTTTTAAAAAATATTAGGACAGGTCTTTATTAAAACGATACATTCCACCATCACCTGATAGTCACTTCTGCTACTGCTTTAAGCATGGGAGAGAGCTCACAGTAGTGCTTATGTTCCTGCTGCCTGCACCTCACCATGTTCCTTTATATGCCCTGTGTGACTTACAATGTTGTAATGGCTTGATAAAGTTCGTCAGGAGCAAAACTTACCCATAATAAATGTCTCATTAGTTGCTCTTTTGTCTTCCTAACAAGTCTGGTGCCAGAGGAGTAGGTAATCATATTTTTTTTTCATATCCGAATTTACAAGAGACGAGAACTTAACATTGACTTAAGATTTACTTTTTTTGTTGGTCTGTTACCTTTCTCAGAGGTTTATCAGATGTGAGAAGAAACGAATTCACTAACGGTTTTATATTCTCGATTATAATATTGAAATTGGGAACACTGCTGATAACCGGTTTCCTTATGATAATTCTTCTCCCGGAACTCTTACCGTGCTCACACGCCTCTTTCTACTGTCGTAATTGAATTTACAAGCTGATATTTAAAGCTGTCTTGCTAATTGAATTTTTTTCAACAAATTGAAACTCGCGTCGATCCCGCGTCATGCACTGTACAGGTAGGAGTGCTTGGAGTCATCAGTGGTTCACGAGAACCATAATGCCGCAACACATACGTCCAAGTCTTGAATGGTGATTATCGCATAGTCCGTACTCCTGTTTTAACAAACAGTCCGCTTCAATGAGATTTTGTGGCTCGCGTGAGAAGGATGTACAATTTTCGGTTACTTAATATGCGAATCCTAGAATTGCATTGATCGATAGGGACAATTAGCGTGTGTGTGTGTGTGTGCGCGCGCGCCCTATCACGTATGTGTGAATTATCATTACACGTAATGGACTGCAGGAGGGATGGCTGACACTGCCCACCTCCCCAACTTTCCCATCCCCGACCTCCCCCTCCAAAACCTCTCCATCCTAGACCTACCCCTCCATGACCAGCCCTTCCCTAACTATCCCTTCCTTGACCACCCCTTCCCTGACCACCCCTTCCCTGACCACCCTTTCCCTGACCTCCTGGCATACTGAGAAACTACTTCAGCCTTATTGTTAGGTTATTAAATCAATACATAATGAGGGCACGCCGCCTCTCCCCCCCCTCTCTTGGCCACACAAGATCACAGACTTGATGACTATGGCGCTTGACGACCTGTGAAGACTTCAGGCTTTCAGACTGCCACTAGACGACCTCTTGCAGTTATTCTGTGGCTGAGCTGTTGCTGTCGTTCTGATTCTGACCTACCGCTGTCGAATTGCAGTTGATGACCAGCATGTGAGGACCTGGCTGTGACCTGACTTCCTGGCGAGACTGACCTGTTGTCACCGTGAAGTTGATAATTTACTGTCGACACCTTATCAGTGTTGACCTGTTGCTCTCGATCTGTTACTTGTTTCTGTGGACCTGCTGATGTCGACCTGTTGCCTTTGGCTTGTTACTGTTGTCAGCCTGTTGCTGTTAACCTGTTAGTGACCTGTTACTGTTGGCCTGTTGCTATTGACCTGTTGCTGTTGACCTGTTGCTGTTGACCTGTTGCTGTTGACCTGTTGCTGTTGACCTGTTGCTGTTGACCTGTTGATATTGACCTGTTGCTGTTGCTTTCGACTGATAGCTGCCAGTTTGTCTTTTCATCCAAAGAAAATAGTACTCGAATCTCTCCTTTGTGTGGTAACCCCCAACCCTCTCACTTCTCCCCTCCCCATCCTCTTTCTCCCCACTCTCCCCGTCTTTTCTCTCACTTTCTCTCCCCCTCCCACTCACACACACACACACCTCGCTCTCTTTCATTCTCGTACACACAAAGACTCACTTTCTCACTCTCTCACACACTGTCACACTCACAGACTCTCACACACTCACAGATTCACTTTCACGCACTGACACACACACAAACTCCCTCTCACACGCTCACAAGTTCTCACACTCTCAGACTCACACACACACGCGCGATCACAAACTTCACATGCTCATAAATTCACACGCTCACAAACTCTCAAGCTCACACACTCACACGCTCACAAACTCTCACGCTCACAGACTCACGCTCACAAACTCTCACGCTCACAAAATCTCACGCTCACAAAATCTCACGCTCACAAACTCACGCTCACAAACTCACACGCTCACAAACTCTCACGCTCACAAACTCACGCTCACAAACTCACACGCTCACAAACTCTCACGCTCACAAACTCACGCTCACAAACTCTCACGCTCACAAACACGCTCACAAACTCACACGCTCACAAACTCACACGCTCACAAACTCACACGCTTACAAACTCTCACGCTTACAAACTCTCACGCTCACAAACTCTCACGCTCACAAACTCACAAACTCTCACGCTCACAAACTCTCACGCTCACAAAGCTGAGTTCTGCGTGTTGGAACATTTTGTTTGGGAATTACAAGGGACTGGAACCAGCGGTCTGTGGATGTTGTACTTCATCGTGACGGTGCCACCTGTGACGGTGCCACCTGTGACGGTGCCACCTGTGACAGTAACATCTGTGACGGTGCCACCTGTGATGGTGACAGCTGTGATAGTAACATCTGTGAGCCAGCTGTGACGGTGCCAGCTATGACAGTAACATCTGTGACGGTGCCAGCTGTGACGGCATTGACAGTGACAGGTTATTGTGACGGCTTGTTCTGTAATGTTTCATCATTATACTGTTCGTCTCTAGTGGGCTGTTACTTTGTACAGTGATTACAACGGTGATGTTGTTACTTTGTACAGTGATTACAACGGTGATGGTGTTACTTTGTACAGTGATTACAACGGTGATGGTGTTACTTTGTACAGTGGTTACAACGGTGATGGTGCTACTTTGTACAGTGGTTACAACGGTGATGGTGCTACTTTGTACAGTGGTTACAACGGTGATGGTGCTACTTTGTACAGTGGTTACAACGGTGATTGTGTTACTTTGTACAGTGGTTGCAACGGTGATGGTGCTACTTTGTACAGTGGTTACAACGGTGATGGTGTTACTTTGTGCAGTGGTTACAACGGTGATGGTGCTACTTTATACAGTGGTTACAACGGTGATGGTGCTACTTTGTACAGTGGTTACAACGGTGATGGTGCTACTTTGTGCAGTGGTTACAACGGTGATGGTGCTACTTTGTACAGTGGTTACAACGGTGATGGTGCTACTTTGTACAGTGGTTACAACGGTGATGGTGCTACTTTGTGCAGTGGTTACAACGGTGATGGTGCTACTTTGTACAGTGGTTACAACGGTGATGGTGCTACTTTGTACAGTGGTTACAACGGTGATGGTGCTACTTTGTACAGTGGTTACAACGGTGATGGTGCTACTTTGTGCAGTGGTTACAACGGTGATGGTGTTACTTTGTACAGTGGTTACAACGGTGATGGTGTTACTTTGTACAGTGGTTACAACGGTGATGGTGCTACTTTGTACAGTGGTTACAACGGTGATGGCGGGAAGACACAGGTACAGGGTAAGGATTTAGTTTGACAGTGACAATAAAACTCTACATAGAGTAAGACACTGACCTATTAAAGCTCGACAAGCTTGTTGCTTCACCTGAGTCTGGTGTGGGACTGGACCGCGGGGGGCGGTGACCCCCGAACCGCGGGGGGCCGGTGAACCCCAGAGGACACTGTAAATGTTCGTGCCCTGAAATTGCTATATATATATATATATATATATATATATAATATATTATATAATATATATATATATATATATATATATAATGTCGTGCCGAATATGTAAAACTGGTCAATTAGCAAGAACTCATTTAAAATTAAGTCCTTTCTAAAATTTTCTCTTATACGTTTAAAGATATATTTTTTCATTAATGTTAATGTAAAAATTTTTAATTTTGCTCCAAAAGAATCTTAGAAAACTTACCTAACCTTATTATAACAAGAACAATTTATTTTAGCCCAACCCAATTAATATATTTTAGATTTGTTTACAATAATTTAATACTAAATAAACACAGTGAAATATATTTTTTTCGTTAGGTTCAAAATGATTTTGGCGAAATTATTGCATACACAAATTTTCGCTTGTCCTATATGGCAAGATGAGCGTTGCTGTTTAAGCCAAGATCGCAAGTTCTGCCTATTCGGCACGACATGTATATATATATTATATATATATATATATATATATATATATATATATACATCGTGCCGAATAGACAACACTGGTCAATTAGCAAGAACTCGTTTAAAATTAAGTCCTTTCTAATTTTTTTTCTTATACTTTTGAAGATATATTTTTTCATTTATGTTAATGTAAAAATTAATAATTTTGTACCAAAAGAACCTTAGAAAACTCATCTAACCTTATTTTAACAAGCGCAATTTAATTTAGCCTAACCAACTAAATATATTTTATATAGGTTTACAATAATTTAATAAGCAAAGACAATGAAATATATGTTTGTTTTTTTCGTTAGGTTCAGAATAATTTTTGCGAAATTATTGCATATACAAATTTTCGCTTCCTTATTCGGCAAGAAGAGCGTTGCTATTTAAGCCAAAATCGCAAGTTTTACCTATTCGGCACAACATAGGAATACAGGACCCTGGTTACGCCAGTGCCATCACTGAATGGGAGAGACTTGCTGCTCCAGCAGCAAAACCTACTGCAACACTGGCCTACAGTCAAACTGGGATGCCCCTATCGCTAAAAAGGTGCTTGCCAACATGCTTAGGGCTATAACATCAGACAGGAAGACTGCCGTCTCCAAGCTGTGAGTGCACATCTCTATGGGGACTTCCTCCAAACAGTTCCCATTTCGGCAATGGGAACACGCCTCGATCCTAAGGCCCTTCATATTGCAGTGCCTCTCCGCCTCGCTGCCCCAATTCACACGGAATATACGTGTATTTGCAGCAACGCGCAAGCCGACCAGCATGGTCTACATGGTTGGAAGACACAGTGAAGTCAACGACATCATAAAGATAACCCTTGCTACAACTGGATGCCCAGCCAAGGGAGAGCCCCAATCACTAGCAGTCAACAATATCCACAACCCAGCAAACCGCCCCGACGGCATCACCATCTCTCCTTGGAAGAATGGCAAGCTCTTAGCATGGGATTATACCTGTGTGTCCGCAGTGGCTGACTCCTACATCCATCACAGTGTCGGGCGACAGGGAGGAGCTGCTGATCAAAAGGAGGAGTACAAGATCGGCAAGTACAAGAACATAAACCAGCAGTATCAATTTGTCCCAGTGGGATCAAAGACCTTGCAATCATGGGTAAAAAATGCCACACGTTCATTAAAGAACTGGGTTCCAGACTCATCGACACCACCAGGGACCCAAAGGCAGCCACTTTCATGTTCCAGCGCCTCAGTGTGGGCATCCTGAGGGGAAATGCATGCTGCATACTGGGCTCGCGTCCAGCTTCGGAGGAGCTGGAGGAAATTCATAATCTTTGATATATTGTTCCATTGTATTCATATTTGTGTTTTCTGTCAATGTATTCTGTCTGTTAATAAAGGTCACATAATATAAAATGTAGGGGGTGGTAGGAGAAGAAAATATTCAAACAGTTCCGGGGAGAACCTTGAGTTTTACCTGAGGTATGTTTAGTGTCTTCTCTGAAGATCAGGGTTCCCAGTAAAGTTCTAGAGGTGGTACCTAATTCAACACACCGGCCGTATCCCACCGAGGCGGGGTGGCCCAAAAGTAAAAATGAAAGTTTCTCCTTTTATATGTAGTCATATATACAGGAGAAGGGGTTACTCCAATGCTCCCAGCATTTAAGTCTCCTCTTACAACACGCATGGCTTACGGAGGAAGAATTCCGTTCCACTTCCCCCATGGAGATAAGAGGAAATAAACAAGAACAAGAACTAGAAAGAAAATAGAAGAAAACCCAGAGGGGTGTGTATATATATGCTTGTACATGTATGTTTAGTGTGACCTAAGTGTAAGTAGAAGTAGCAAGACGTACCTGAAATCTTGCATATTTATGAGACAGAAAAAAGACTCCAGCAATCCTACCGTCATGTAAAACAATTAAAGGTTTCCGTTTTACACTCACTTGGCAGGACGGTAGTACCTCCCTGGGCGGTTGCTGTCTACCAACCTACTACCTACAATATATATATATATATAAATGTGTGTGTGTGTATGTGTGTTAGTGTGTGTAGAAAACGTCACCAGAGTGGCTCTAAAAGTCGCAGATAGTTGCTCTAAAATGGAATGACAAAAAGTAAACAGGTTTGAATGGTGAAACTTGGTCAGAAAGATGGGGGTTGACGGTTGTCAGTGCTTTTTATTACCTCCTTCCACTGTGGGTGCACACCTTGGGTGCACACTGTGGGTGCACATCTTGGGTGTACACTGTGGGTACACACCTTGGGTGTACACTGTGGGTACACACCTTGGGTGTACATTGTGGGTACACACCTTGGGTGCACACTGTGGGTACACACCTTGGGTGCACACTGTGGGTGCACATCTTGGGTGTACACTGTGGGTACACACCTTGGGTGTACATTGTGGGTGCACATCTTGGGTGCACACTGTGGGTACACACCTTGGGTGTACATTGTGGGTACACACCTTGGGTGCACACTGTGGGTACACACCTTGGGTGTACATTGTGGGTACACACCTTGGGTGCACACTGTGGGTACACACCTTGGGTGCACACTGTGGGTACACACCTTGGGTGCACACTGTGGGTACACACCTTGGGTGCACACTGTGGGTACACACCTTGGGTGCACACTGTGGGTACACACCTTGGGTGTACATTGTGGGTACACACCTTGGGTGCACACTGTGGGTACACACCTTGGGTGCACACTGTGGGTACACACCTTGGGTGCACACTGTGGTGCACACCTTGGGTGCACACTGGATTCAACCTTGAGTGCACACTGTGGGTACACACCTTGGGTGCACACTGTGGGTGCACACCTTGGGTGCACACTGTGGGTACACACCTTGGGTGTACATTGTGGGTACACACCTTGGGTGCACACTGTGGGTACACACCTTGGGTGCACACTGTGGGTGCACACCTTGGGTGCACACTGGATTCATACCTTGGGTGCACACTGTGGGTACACACCTTGGGTGCACACTGTGGGTGCACACCTTGGGTGCACACTGTGGGTACACACCTTGGGTGTACATTGTGGGTACACACCTTGGGTGCACACTGTGGGTACACACCTTGGGTGCACACTGGTCACTACCTTGGGTGCACACTGTGGGTACACACCTTGGGTGCACACTGTGGGTGCACACCTTGGGTGCACACTGTGGGTACACACCTTGGGTGACATGTGGGGTACACACTTGGGGTGCACATTGTGGGTACACACCTTGGTGCACACTGTGGGTGCACACCTTGGGTGCACACTGGATTCATACCTTGGGTGCACACTGTGGGTACACACCTTGGGTGCACACTGTGGGTGCACACCTTGGGTGCACACTGGGTACACACCTTGGGTGCACACTGTGGGTACACACCTTGGGTGCACACTGTGGGTACACACCTTGGGTGCACACTGTGGGTACACACCTTGGGTGCACACTGTGGGTACACACCTTGGGTGCACACTGTGGGTACACACCTTGGGTGTACATTGTGGGTACACACCTTGGGTGCACTGTGGTACACACCTTGGGTGCACACTGTGGGTACACACCTTGGGTGCACACTGTGGGTACACACCTTAGGTGCACACTGTGGGTACACACCTTGGGTGCACACTGTGGGTACACACCTTGGGTGCACACTGGGTGCACACCTTGGGTGCACACTGTGGGTACACACCTTGGGTGCACACTGTGGGTACACACCTTGGGTGCACACTGGGTGCACACCTTGGGTGCACACTGTGGGTACACACCTTGGGTGCACACTGTGGGTACACACCTTGGGTGCACACTGGGTACACACCTTGGGTGCACACCTTGGGTGCACACTGTGGGTGCACACTGTGTGCACACCTTGGGCCTTGTTCAAGGTCACACTCGCTAAGCAAGTCATTGTTCGTTCTTTCATCTCCTGTTTACGTCTTCTCGTTAAACCTTCTCGGTTGTGCTCGTTGCCCTCGTGTAACTCCTCGTTAACCTCTGAAATCGCTCGTTATCCCTCGCTTTCCTACTTCCTCAATGGTCTCGTAAACTCGCCGATAGTTCTCGCCGAGTTCACCCCGAAATAGAGTGAAAATTCTTCGTCAAATTTTTGCTCAAAATACTCGCTTCGATTTACGATCAAATTTATAACCAGACTTTATTCACTCACACTAGATTATATATGTCGTGCCGAATAGGTAAAACTTGCGAATCTGGCTTAAATAACAACGCTCTTCTTGCCGAATAAGGCAAGTAATTTTAAGGCAGTAATTTCGCAAAAATCGTTCTCAACCTTACGATAAAATTATATTTCATTGTCTCTGCTTATTATTGAATTATTGTAAACTTATCTAAACTATATTTAGATGACTTAGGCTAAATTAAATTGTGCTTGTTATAAGGTTAGGTGAGTTTTCTAAGGCTTGTTTGTTACAAAATTATTAATTTTTACATTAACGTAAATTAAAAATATATATTTAAACGTATAAGAGAAAATTTTAGAAAGGACTTAATTTTAAATGAGTTCTTGCTAATTGACCAGTTTTACCAGTTATATATATATATATATATATATATATATATATATATATATATATATATATATATATATTAATATATATTATATATATATATATGCGCAAAACAACCACTGTGAAAGAGTAGTGAAATTCCAAGATGTTTTAATTATTAAGAGTAATAATGAATTTAAGTTTAAAATTTACAGAAAACCTACAAGTAACTGTTCCTCTGTACACTATTATTCTTCCCATCAAGATAAAGTTAAACTGTCTGTTTTCTCATCAATGTTTTTGAGAGCTTTACGTATTTGTAGTCCAGAGTTCATAGATGAAGAAATATCCAAAATTTATGAAATAGCTAATGATCTGAAATATCGAAGAAATGTAATTGATAAATCTTTTAAAATTGCTAGGAATATTTTTTACAATCCAAAAAGGGACAGCTAAAAATATGTTGGTTCTCCCTTACCATGAAAACTTGGTTGATATGCCTTCTCTTCTTAAGACTTTTAATATTAAAGTTGTATTTAAAAATCTTGATACAGTAAAAAAACTTTTGATAAAGAATTCCCCCCAAAATGCTGATGGATGTGTCTATAAGATTCCTTGTAAAATTTGCGATAAAGTTTATTACGGTCAAACTGGTAAAAGTCTCGAACTAAAATTAAAACATAAATATAACATTAGAACTGGACAAGATTCCAATGCTCTATTTATTCATGTGAGAGATTTTAACCATCCAATTGATTTTCAAAAAGTTGAGAAAGTTGTATCAAGCAAGTCCATGGTTGACAAATATAATGGAATCTTGTTTCATAAAAAGCAGTTTTGAATATAATTTGAATATTTCCTTAGGTTTATATAAATTAGATTCATTTATAATTAATAAAATTTGGTTAGAGTTTAATAATGCATTGGACAAATAATAAACCTTATTTCTTGGGTAGAATATTTTGTTAGTGGGATGTCGTGAGGACCTGTCTAGTTGGACCAGCGGACCTACTGCAGTGTTCCTCTTTTCTTAAGAGTCGCGTGTTTCTTTGTTGTGGGGGTTGACTGTGAGGTGTAGTCTAAGCTCTTTAATTGCCTTCCTTTTATGTATTACTTTCATAGTTCCTTGATAATGTGAGTAGTCACGAAAGCGCCTGGAATTTCACTACTCTTTCACAGTGGTTGTTTTGCATATTTTAAAATCACCTGTTTACTGTGATCTTATTGCATATACGTATATATATACGTATTATATATATATATATATATATATATATATATATATATATATATATATATATATATATATATATATATATATATATGAATATTTCCTTTGGTTTATATAAATTAAATCCATTTATAATTAATAGAATTTGGGAAGAATTTAATAATACACTGGACAAATAATTTTTAAATTTTCTTGGGTAGAATAGTTTGTGGGGTGAGTTGTGCAAAGGACCTATCCAAGTTGGGTCGGCGCGCGTCAGGTGTTTAACCGTTGTGGGATCTGATAGTGAGGTGCTGGCCAGACCCCTTATATAGCTTCCTTGGATGCTTTACTTTCATAGTTCCTTGATAATGTGAGTAGTCACGAAAGCGCTTGGAATTTCTCTATTCTTTCAGAGTGGTTGTTTTGCATATTCTGAAATCACCTGTTTACTGTGATCTTATTGCATGCATGCATATATATATATATATATATAATATATATATATATATATAATATATATATATATATATATATATATATATATATATATATATATATATATATACACCACACACGTTGACCAGTGTTAAAAACAGAATTAGACTTTGAATTCTAGCACCAAAATCCAAATTAAATTGGGTGGGTACTTTGAACGTGGCCTTGTTCAGTACACTTTGGTCTGAACCCTCATTAAACTTCTCTACGGAGCCCCGCTGTGCTTCCCTCATGCCAACTGCCTCAACATTTTAGTCCTCTGCTCGAAAGCCAAAATTAACTTTGAGGTAATTAGGACAATAATTCATTTTTTTGAGCGAGTAATCACGGCAGTCGGAAAGTTGGAGGTTGTGAGTAGGCGAAGCGGCAGTTTCAATACACTCTGTGTTACACTCGTCAGTGTGGAAGTTGAGAGAGTGAGAGGGAGAGGGTGAAATTGAGAGCGAATGAGCTAAATATTTAATACGTATGAAATTGTGTTTTGATGGAGGAAGATGGGGAGGAAGGAGAAAAGTGAATGGAGGAACCATTAAGGTGTTTTCAGAGAGGGAGGAGAGAGAGACGCTGGGCACTGACCGAGTGTGACGACATGCAACCCAGT
Source organism: Cherax quadricarinatus (assembly GCF_026875155.1). Taxonomy (NCBI): domain Eukaryota; kingdom Metazoa; phylum Arthropoda; class Malacostraca; order Decapoda; family Parastacidae; genus Cherax; species Cherax quadricarinatus. The sequence goes on from NC_069437.1 coordinate 32,711,326, forward strand.
GATGCTGGGCACTGACCGAGTGTGATGACATGCAACCCAGTGACGCTGGGCACTGACCGAGTGTGATGACATGCAACCCAGTGACGCAGGGCACTGACCGAGCGTGACGACATGCAACCCAGTGACGCAGGGCACTGACCGAGTGTGATGACATGCAACCCAGTGACGCAGGGCACTGACCGAGCGTGACGACATGCAACCCAGTGACGCTGGGCACTGACCGAGTGTGACGACATGCAACCCAGTGACGCTGGGCACTGACCGAGTGTGACGACATGCAACCCAGTGACGCAGGGCACTGACCGAGTGTGACGACATGCAACCCAGTGACGCTGGGCACTGACCGAGTGTGACGACATGCAACCCAGTGACGCAGGGCACTGACCGAGTGTGACGACATGCAACCCAGTGACGCGGGCACTGACCGAGTGTGACGACATGCAACCCAGTGACTGGGCACTGACCGAGTGTGACGACATGCAACCCAGTGACGCAGGGCACTGACCGAGTGTGACGACATGCAACCCAGTGACGCTGGGCACTGACCGAGTGTGACGACATGCAACCCAGTGATGCTGGGCACTGACCGAGTGTGACGACATGCAACCCAGTGACGCAGGGCACTGACCGAGTGTGTGACATGCAACCCAGTGACACTGGGCACTGACCGAGTGTGACGACATGCAACCCAGTGACGCTGGGCACTGACCAAGTATGACATGCAACCCAGTGACACTGGGCACTGACCGAGTGTGACGACATGCAACCCAGTGACGCTGGGCACTGACCGAGTGACGACATGCAACCCAGTGACACTGGGCACTGACCGAGTGTGACGACATGCAACCCAGTGACGCTGGGCACTGACCGAGTGTGACGACATGCAACCCAGTGACGCAGGGCACTGACCGAGTGTGACGACATGCAACCCAGTGACGCAGGGCACTGACCGAGTGTGACGACATGCAACCCAGTGACACTGGGCACTGACCGAGTGTGACGACATGCAACCCAGTGACGCAGGGCACTGACCGAGGTGACGACATGCAACCCAGTGACGCGGCACTGACGAGTGTGATGACATGCAACCCAGTGACGCAGGGCACTGACCGAGTGTGATGACATGCAACCCATGACGCAGGCACTGACCGATGTGACGACATGCAACCAGATGACGCTTGGCACTGACCGCAGTGTGACACTATGCAACACAAGTACACTGGACTGATCCTTGATGCATCACAACAGTGACGCTGGGAGTGATCCATTGATCCATCAACCAGTACTGATGATCTTGAGGCATGACAATCGTAACTAACAGTGACCTGGCATGACCAGTGTGACGAATGCAACCCAGTAACTAGAGTGTCTGATGACAGCAACCAGTGAGCTGCACTGACCGAGTGTGATGACATGCAACCCAGTGACGCAGGGCACTGACCGAGTGTGACGACATGCAACCCAGTGACGCTGGGCAACTGACCGAGTGTTGATGACATGCAACCAGCATGACGCTGGCACTGACCGAGTGTGATGACATGCAACCCAGTGACGCAGGCACTGACAGTGTGACGACATGCAACCCAGTGACGCTGGCACTGAACCGAAGTGTGACGACATCAACTCAGTGACGCAGGGCACTGACAGAGTGGACGACATGCAACCAGTGAGCAGGGCACTGACAGAGTGTGATGACATGCAACCCAGTGACCAGGGCACTGACCGAGTGTGACGACATGCAACTCAGTGACGCAGGGCACTGACAGAGTGTGACGACATGCAACCCAGTGACGCAGGGCACTGACCGAGTGTGACGACATGCAACCCAGTGACGCAGGGCACTGACAGAGTGTGACGACATGCAACCCAGTGACGCAGGGCACTGACCGAGTGTGACGACATGCAACCCAGTGACGCAGGGCACTGACAGAGTGTGACGACATGCCCAACTCAGTGACGCAGGGCACTGACCGAGTGTGACGACATGCAACCCAGTGACGCAGGGCACTGACAGAGTGTGACGACATGCAACCCAGTGACGCTGGGCACTGACAGAGTGTGACGACATGCAACCCAGTGACGCAGGGCACTGACAGAGTGTGATGACATGCAACCCAGTGACGCTACTCACCTCTTTTCTAGAGATAGAATATTTTATTTCTAGAGTGATCCTTGATGCATCAACAACAGTAACTAAAGTGATCCTTGATGCATCAACAACAGTAACTAGAGTGATCCTTGATGCATCGACAACAGTAACTAGAGTGATCCTTGATGCATCGACAACAGTAACTAGAGTGATCCTTGATGCATCAACAACAGTAACTAAAGTGATCCTTGATGCATCAACAACAGTAACTAAAGTGATCCTTGATGCATCAACAACAGTAACTAGAGTGATCCTTGATGCATCAACAACAGTAACTAAAGTGATCCTTGATGCATCAACAACAGTAACTAGAGTGATCCTTGATGCATCAACAACAGTAACTAGAGTGATCCTTGATGCATCGACAACAGTAACTAGAGTGATCCTTGATGCATCGACAACAGTAACTAGAGTGATCCTTGATGCATCAACAACAGAAAACTAAAGTGATCCTTGATGCATCAACAACAGTAACTAGAGTGATCTTTGATGCATCAACAACAGTAACTAGAGTGATCCTTGATGCATCAACAACAGTAACTAAAGTGATCCTTGATGCATCAACAACAGTAACTAGAGTGATCCTTGATGCATCGACAACAGTAACTAGAGTGATCCTTGATGCATCGACAACAGTAACTAGAGTGATCCTTGATGCATCGACAACTGTAACTAGAGTGATCCTTGATGCATCGACAACTGTAACTAGAGTGATCCTTGATGCATCAACAGCAGTAACTAGAGTGATCCTTGATGATCAACAACAGTAACTAGAGTGATCCTTGATGCATCAACAACAGTAACTAGAGTGATCCTTGATGCATCGACAACAGTAACTAGAGTGATCCTTGATGCATCAACAACAGTAACTAGAGTGATCCTTGATGCATCAACAACAGCAACTAGAGTGATCCTTGATGCATCAACAACAGTAACTAGAGTGATCCTTGATGCATCAACAACAGTAACTAGAGTGATTCTTGAGGCATCGACAACAGTAACTAGAGTGATCCTTGATGCATCAACAACAGTAACTAGAGTGATCCTTGATACATCGACAACAGTAACTAGAGTGATCCTTGATGCATCGACAACAGTAACTAGAGTGATTCTTGAGGCATCGACAACAGTAACTAGAGTGATCCTTGATGCATCGACAACAGTAACTAGAGTGATTCTTGAGGCATCGACAACAGTAACTAGAGTGATCCTTGATGCATCGACAACAGTAACTAGAGTGATCCTTGATGCATCGACAACAGTAACTAGAGTGATCCTTGATGCATCAACAAGAGTAACTAGAGTGATCCTTGATGCATCGACAACATTTAACTAGAGTGATCCTTGATGCATCGACAACAGTAACTAGTGATCCTTGATGCATCAACAACAGTAACTAGAGTGATCCTTGATGCATCAACAACAGTAACTAGAGTGATCCTTGATGCATCGACAACAGTAACTAGAGTGATCCTTGATGCATCAACAAGAGTAACTAGAGTGATCCTTGATGCATCGACAACAGTAACTAGAGTGATCCTTGATGCATCGACAACAGTAACTAGTGATCCTTGATGCATCGACAACAGTAACTAGAGTGATCCCAGGAGTTGCACATGTGTCTAATTTATCAGCATGTCGGTTCTCTGAACCATTCATCTACAAACCTGTCAGACACTGCAACTTCTTGGGATCTTAATACTTGGGAATTCTTCGCTTGCCTAATTCTTGGGCACAACCTACTTCAACATTGAACAAATGTTACACGACCTATGACTGCTGCACCTCTCCTGCCAACGGTTTATAAGCTCCTTCTCAGCACGTATGCCGTATTCTATTCAAGATTGATGGACTGACCACATCGACTCAAGGTTGAGGGACTGATTACCTCATTCTCCTCCTGTTCTTCAAGATTCTCCTTTGTATGGACTGATGAAGCCACTGTGTGGCGAAACGTTTCCTCAATAAAGATAGCCAAGAGTTGCACATGTGTCTAATTTATCAACAGTTGGTTTAGAAAGACACGTAAGCAAACACTATCACATATATATTAGAAAACGTTTCGGTCCTGGGACCTTGATCACTTCTAACATACAGAGGTAGAAAGACATTATATATATAGGCGGAGATTGAGGTGTGACGCACGTGACCTGAGGAATGTCATAAGAATGGAGGAACACTGTAGAAGGCCTACTGGCCCATGCGAGGCAGGTCCTTATCAAAACAACCTATGCCTATGATGAGGACGGGTAGACGATGAAATCATGTGACTCCTGTGTTGTTGGGTTGGTGGTGCTTAAGTATCATGTATGCCAATGTTTTTGAAATTTGTAGTTTCCAGTGTTGCGTTCTATAGTGTCGGTGACGGCGATTAGTGAGGCTTCTAGGCACCGTCGGCGTCTGAGGTCTGGTTCGGTGAGAACGAGTTGTGCCTCATTCCAGTTCATCAAATGTCCCGTGGAGTCTCTGTGGAGGACACAGGCGTACCTTACATCGTCTCTGTTAGAGGCATTTCGATGCTCATTCAGGCGGACTGCAAGATCTCTGCCTGTCTCGCCTACATATTTCTTGGGACAGAACCCACAGGGGATAGTGTAGACCCCTGCTGTAGAAGTTAGAGGTGTGGGGCTGCGTTTCGTAGTGAGGTCTTTGATAGATGATGTGTTTATGGTGGAAACGTTGATGTTACTCATAGCAAGTGCCCGGCGAGTATTCGTGGCAACATCACCACATGGGAGTACTATGAACTGCTTAGGGGCTGTTCCATGGGCGGTTTGTGAGAATAGCTTGTGCCTTAAGTCTGCAATCTCGGATGAAGAAAGATGGGAACTGAAGACGTTTAAAGGTTTGTGTTTGTAAGTGCATTCTTCTTCTAGAAAACAAGGGCTGGAGATGCGAAGAGCTCTCAAGAAGAAGCCAATGAGGACTCTCTTTAGTGCGGGTGTCTTGGTGTGAATAAAAGTGTATAAGATCGTCCTTGTTGGTAGGTTTTCTATACACTTTGAAGAGAAGTTTGTCACTGTCGGGAGATCTGCACATAGTAGAACGTTTAGGAAAGGAAGTTTGCCATCATTTTCGAGTTCAAGTGTAAACTTTATTGATGGTTCAACTGCATTGATCTTGTTGAGAAGGGGCCTGGATATTGAGACGTCTTGGATAGAAAACCAATATATCATCAACGTATCTTAGCCAGGTAACGGTGTTGGGAATGAGGGTGCTGAATTTCTCTGTCTCCAGGTTTTCCATGAAGAGGTGGCAAGCACAGCACTGAGCGGGCTCCCCATTGCCATCCCAAAGCACTGTTTGTAACATTGTCCTGATACTTGAAGAAGTTGAAATTAACACAAAGTTCCACTAGATTGATGAAGTCTAAAGAGGTAAAGGGAGGTCGTGGTTTTCAGTGAGCCTCTGTCTCAGAATGTTGATTGCAGCGTCAGTAGGAACGTTGGTAAAGAGGGCTGGGGACATCGAAGGAAGCCATGCTTTTGTTTTTGACATTCAGGTTGGAAATTCGGGAGAGAGGTCACCTGATGCTTGAGGTGGGCTTGACTGATGGTGCCCAGAAGCGCTGAAAGGTATTTGGCAAGGTGGTCGGCTAGTCTGTGTGGTGCACTCCCTATCCCCGAAGTGATAAGGCCGTAGTGGGATGCCAGGTTTGGGGTGTCTTAGGAAGGCCATACAGGCGTTGCTGGTTTCGGTTGACTGGTAAAAGTTTAAGTAGTTTTTTGCCTTGTTCTGATTTTCGTAAGATGCTACGAGCCTTTTGAAGGAAAGTCTGGGTACTTTGAAGTAGCACTGATTCCGATACAGGCTGGTATGTGTTGAAATCGTTGAGAAGATTTAAAACTTTATTGTTGTAGTCGACAGTGTTGAGTAACACCACACCATCTCCTTTGTCAGCGGTTGTAATGACGATATCATCGTTGTTGGCCAAGTCCCTGAGTGCCTGGATGTATCTTCTGGGAATGACTGGTCTTGAAGGCTCAGTAGCTGCAGCAGTGATAATTCCTTGAACAAAGCCTTTTTGAAACTCGGAGCTCCAAAAGGTTGGTTCTTGGTTACCATATTACCAGATTATGTTTCTTGTTGATGCCGGTAGTAAACTTGAGCCCTAGGCTGAGGGCTTCTGTCTCGGTGACGGTTAGTGTATAGGAAGATAAGTTATTTATGATTTCTGGTCGTCCCATTTCGCTCCATTTGCTGTGGGAGCACATGTCTTGTAGTTTTCGTGATAGCTTCAATTTCTGTTGGATGTTGGCAGTGGTAATTTGGCTGAGTATATATTCTGCAGTTCTTCTGTCAGGAGTAGGAAGTGAAGCACGAATCTGAGCGGCACGTAATGAGGTCTCTTTCTGAGCATGTCGCAGTTCATCAGAGCTTTCTCTAAGGTAGGCGTAAACAGCAGGAGAGAAAGGGTGTCTAGATGTGGTCAGTCGTCGAGGAGTGGACCGTGGTACCACCATCTCGGCAAGACAGTCTTCTAGGAAGATGTCGGTTCCGAAGACTATTAGCTTTGAGTAGGAGAGAAAGGTATTCTCTGTATGCTATGTCCATAGTGTGTTACAGTGTCAGACAAGATGGTATAAACCATGTTGCCACGAATACTCGCCGGGCACTTGCTATGAGTAACATCAACATTTCCACCATAAACACATCATCTATCAAAGACCTCACTACGAAACGCAGCCCCACACCTCTAACTTCTACAGCAGGCGTCTACACTATCCCCTGTGGGTTCTGTCCCAAGAAATATGTAAGCGAGACAGGCAGAGATCTTGCAGTCCGCCTGAATGAACATCGAAATGCCTCTAACAGAGACGATGTAAGGTACGCCTGTGTCCTCCACAGAGACTCCACGGGACATTTGATGAACTGAAATGAGGCACAACTCGTTCTCACCGAACCAGACCTCAGACGTCGACGGTGCCTAGAAGCCTCACTAATCGCCGTCACCGACACTATAGAACGCAACACTGGAAACTACAAAATTTCAAAAACATTGGCATACATGATACTTAAGCACCACCAACCCAACAACACAGGAGTCACAATGATTTCATCGTCTACCCGTCCTCATCATAGGCAGAGGTTGTTTTGATAAGGACCTGCCTCGCATGGGCCAGTAGGCCTTCTACAGTGTTCCTCCATTCTTATGTTCTTATGACATTCCTCAGGTCACGTGCGTCACACCTCACTCTCCGCCTATATATTAAAGTCTTTTCTACCTCTGTATGTTAGAAGTGATCAAGGTCCCAGGACCGAAACGTTTTCTAATATATGTCATAGTGTTTGCTTACGTGTCTTTCTAAACCAACTTGTCAGGTATTTATTACCAAGGTTTATACCATCAACAACAGTAACTAGAATGATTCTTGATGCATCGACAACATTAACTAGAGTGATCTTTCATGCATCAACAACCGTAACTAGTAATCCTTGATCCAGCAATACCAGTAACTACAGTAATCGTTAATACAGTAACTACAGTAATCCCTGATACAGTAGCTACAATAATTCCCTATCTAGTAATAACAGTAACTACAGTAATCCTTGATCCTGCAAACTACTTCAGGACCTAGTGATCCATCGGGAAATATCGGATGGTAATATTAATCAGACTGAGTGTTGATAATGGGTAAGTGTTCTTCACTCCCTGGTACAGTCAGTGATGTATATGACTCAGTAGTCAGTGATGTATATGACTCAGTAGTCAGTGATGTATCTGACTCAGTAGTCAGTGATGTATCTGACTCAGTAGTCAGTGATGTATCTGACTCAGTAGTCAGTGATGTATATGACTCAATAGTCAGTGATGTATATGACTCAGTAGTCAGTGATGTATCTGACTCAGTAGTCAGTGATGTATCTGACTCAGTAGTCAGTGATGTATCTGACTCAGTAGTCAGTGATGTATATGACTCAATAGTCAGTGATGTATATGACTCAGTAGTCAGTGATGTATCTGACTCAGTAGTCAGTGATGTATCTGACTCAGTAGTCAGTGATGTATCTGACTCAGTAGTCAGTGATATATCAGACTCATTACAGTCAGTGATGTATCTGACTCAGTAGTCAGTGATGTATCTGACTCAGAAAGTCAGTGATGTATCATGATCAGGGTTCTGACGTCGTAGTCGTGATATACAGACCAGTAGTTCCTTCATATATCAACTCGAAATTATCCAAACCTGATTACGCTATTTCTGATCTAGTTTTTTCAGTGTGTTACCTGGTATCGGTTACAGTTGGCTAGCTGGGTATTTCTTAGGTTTAAATGACGATTTCCGTTAAGGTCTAGGTGTGTTAGGGGAGCTTTTATAGTAGGTGGGGTAGGTTTATCGTTAGGTTGGGTAAGTGAGCTTTCATAAGTTAGGTTGGGTGAGTGAGCTTTCATAAGTTTGGTTGGGTGAGTGAGCTTTCATAAGTTAGGTTAGGTAGATTTGGTTAGCGTATATTAACCAGTATTAAACTATGTTTATCCAACAATAAAGAACGAAAACAAAAGGTTTACCTCTGGACGCGCGGAGCATGATAAAAAAAATTACCTAGAGTGAGTTTTCTCGTAAACTATTAAAAACTGGATTATGGCTTGAATATTTGACCTAGTTTTCGTGACCATCGTCTCGCCTCCCACAGAAGACTACTTATTGCATCCTTCCCACTACCACAATAGTCTGTCGACAGATGCATGTTTCCAACTTCTTCCCTTATAATTCCTTCTATTCATCGGGATTTTAAGGCTTTCTTAACAGTGCTGTTTACGTTGCTTCCTAATAATTCACCTGTCGTTATGTGTAACTTGACCAGGATTCATCTCCTGCAAGTTGTGGTAGTTGGTGGGTAGCTTTGAATTATTCTCTTACCTTGATTCTAAACTTTATCAATTATTTTTTAATCTTGTTTAACATAAATCAACACTAGTAATAACACTGATGTTTCACCCCAGTACTAACAGTGATGTTGCAACCTTAGTACAAACACTGATGTTGCATCCCAGTACTAACAGTGATGTTGCACCCCAGTACTAAAAGTGATGTTGCAACCCTAGTACAAACACTGATGTTGCACCCCAGTACTAACAGTGATGTTGCAACCCTAGTACAAACACTGATGTTGCACCCCAGTACTAACAGTGATGTTGCAACCTTAGTACAAACACTGATGTTGCATCCCAGTACTAACAGTGATGTTGCAACCCTAGTACAAACTGATGTTGCACCCCAGTACTAACAGTGATGTTGCAACCCTAGTACAAACACTGATGTTGCACCCCAGTACTAACAGTGATGTTGCAACCCTAGTACAAACACTGATGTTGCACTCCAGTACTAACAGTGATGTTGCAACCCTAGTAGAAACACTGAAGTTGCACTCCAGTACTAACAGTGATGTTGCAACCCTAGTACAAACACTGATGTTGCACCCCAGTACTAACAGTGATGTTGCAACCCTAGTACTAACACTGATGTTGCACTCCAGTACTAACAGTGATGTTGCAACCCTAGTAGAAACACTGATGTTGCACCCCAGTACTAACAGTGATGTTGCAACACTAGTACAAACACTGATGTTGCACCCCAGTACTAACAATGATGTTGCAACCCTAGTACTAACACTGATGTTGCACCCCAGTACTAACAGTGATGTTGCAACCCTAGTACTAACAGTGATGTTGCACTCCAGTACTAACAGTGATGTTGCACTCCAGTACTAACAGTAATGTTGCACTCCAGTACTAACAGTGATGTTGCACTCCAGTACTAACAGTGATGTTGCACTCCAGTACTAACAGTGATGTTGCACTCCAGTACTAACAGTGATGTTGCACTCCAGTACTAACAGTGATGTTGCACTCCAGTACTAACAGTGATGTTGCACTCCAGTACTAACAGTGATGTTGCACTCCAGTACTAACAGTGATGTTGCACTCCAGTACTAACAGTGATGTTGCACTCCAGTACTAACAGTAAGGTTACACCCCAGTACTAACAGTGATGTTGCACTCCAGTACTAACAGTGATGTTGCACTCCAGTACTAACAGTGATGTTGCACTCCAGTACTAACAGTGATGTTTGCACTCCAGTACTAACAGTGATATTGCACTCCAGTACTAACAGTGATGTTGCACTCCAGTACTAACAGTGATGTTGCACTCCAGTACTAACAGTGATGTTGCACTCCAGTACTAAGTGATGTTGCACTCCAGTACTAACAGTGATGTTGCACTCCAGTACTAACAGTGATGTTGCACTCCAGTACTAACAGTGATGTTGCACTCCAGTACTAACAGTGATGTTACACCCCACTACTAACAGTGATGTTGCACTCCAGTACTAACAGTGATGTTGCACTCCAGTACTAACAGTGATGTTGCACTCCAGTACTAACAGTAATGTTACACCCCAGTACTAACAGTGATGTTGCACTCCAGTACTAACAGTAATGTTGCACTCCAGTACTAACAGTGATGTTGCACTCCAGTACTAACAGTGATGTTGCACTCCAGTACTAACAGTGATGTTGCACTCCAGTACTAACAGTAATGTTACACCACAGTACTAACAGTGATGTTACACCACAGTACTAACAGTAATGTTACACCTCAGTACTAACAGTAATGTTACACCCCAGTACTAACAGTAATGTTACACCACAGTACTAACAGTAATGTTACACCTCAGTACTAACAGTAATGTTACACCTCAGTACTAACAGTAATGTTACACCTCAGTACTAACAGTAATGTTACACTCCAGTACTAACAGTAATGTTACACCACAGTACTAACAGTAATGTTACACCTCAGTACTAACAGTAATGTTACACCTCAGTACTAACAGTAATGTTACACCCCAGTACTAACAGTAATGTTACACCTCAGTACTAACAGTAATGTTACACCACAGTACTAACAGTAATGTTACACCTCAGTACTAACAGTAATGTTACACCACAGTACTAACAGTAATGTTACACCTCAGTACTAACAGTAATGTTACACCTCAGTACTAACAGTAATGTTACACCTCAGTACTAACAGTAATGTTACACCTCAGTACTAACAGTAATGTTACACCTCAGTACTAACAGTAATGTTACACTCCAGTACTAACAGTAATGTTGCACCTCAGTACTAACAGTGATGTTACACCCCAGTACTAACAGTAATGTTACACCTCAGTACTAACAGTGATGTTACACCCCAGTACTAACAGTAATGTTACACCCCAGTACTAACAGTGATGTTACACCACAGTACTAACAGTAATGTTACACCTCAGTACTAACAGTAATGTTACACCTCAGTACTAACAGTGATGTTACACCACAGTACTAACAGTAATGTTACACCCTAGTACTAACAGTGATGTTACACCCCAGTACTAACAGTAATGTTACACCCCAGTACTAACAGTGATGTTACACCCCAGTACTAACAGTGATGTTACACCCCAGTACTAACAGTGATGTTACACCCCAGTACTAACAGTGATGTTACACCCCAGTACTAACAGTAATGTTGCACCCCAGTACTAACAGTAATGTTACACCCCAGTACTAACAGTAATGTTACACCCCAGTACTAACAGTAATGTTACACCCCAGTACTAACAGTAATGTTACACCCCAGTACTAACAGTAATGTTACACCCCAGTACTAACAGTAATGTTACACCCAGTACTAACAGTAATGTTACAACCCCAGTACTAACAGTAATGTTACACCCCAGTACTAACAGTAATGTTACACCTCAGTACTAACAGTAATGTTACACCCCAGTACTAACAGTAATGTTACACCTCAGTACTAACAGTAATGTTACACCCCAGTACTAACAGTAATGTTACACCCCAGTACTAACAGTAATGTTACACCTCAGTACTAACAGTAATGTTACACAATACCCAGTACTAACAGTAATGTTACACCTCAGTACTAACAGTAATGTTACACCCCAGTACTAACAGTAATGTTACACCACAGTACTATCACTTCTTATTATAAACTTGTACTGTTTTATACATCATCTTTACTGTTTTCGTCTTATACTTTTTCGATGGTCAAAATATTTTAAGCAGTTAAGAACTTGCCATGTTATTTGATGTTCCTCTTTTATCTCTCTCTTTCTGGAAGAATGTTTTACTTCTCACTGTTTATAGTTTTACAGATCCCACTTCCCACATCAACCTCTTTCAGCACTTGCTATATTTTATCATAACACTGGGACTGAGTCATCATAAACTCTACATAGACTACATCATAAGGATATTTGACTGTAACCACTGTTCTAAAAAAAAAAAATTCTTTGCTAATGTTACAATGTGTGTGTTCACGCCTGTATTGCCGAGGCAATACAGGCGTGAACACACCTCCGGATGTGTTCAGATCTATTATCTGTACCTTGAGTATTCTCCTTGAAGCAATACTTTTTTTTTGTCCTTCCCATTATATATTCCTTAATTTTCGTTGATGGTTTTCTTTTAACTCCTATCGCTGCTAGTCTCTCAAATATTTTATTTGTTTGATGAATAAGACACTTGTGCAACACTTGGTTTCATCTGTGTAGAAACGAGTTACCTTGACACCAGTCTTCTTCAGTTGAATGAGGAGGTAATTTTAATAATGGAGACTGTGAAAGAAGCGAAGATGTAATTTTGAAGTGTTCAGTCCCTCACCCTTGACAGTAGGTGCTCAGTCCCTCAGTTTTGACAAGAGGTTTTTGGTTCTTTTACTTTGACAAGTCTTCAGTCCCACAGCCTTGACAGGTGTTCAGTCCTTCAGCCTTAACGGAAAGTGTTCGGTCCTTTATCCTTGACAAAAGGTGTTCAGTCCCTCAGCCATCGGCTTTCTCGAAGCTCCCTTTAAAAGCAACGAAGGAAGAGCACTGTGAATGGCTTCTTGTAAGAAAGGTGGTGATGCGGTGTGCAGTACTTGTACCTGTCATGAGACCATTTAAGGAGGCGTCAGTCCACTTAAAACACCAGGGATCATCACCTGGTGTTTTAGGAGGATAAGAAATTCTGAAAACATAAGCTATGTACATAGAACATCTTTGATTTAATATTGCAGAGAAAGAATATAATGTTAGCCTAATATACCTACCAGCTTAATACAGGCGTAATATAGCTGCCAATGTAGCCAGATTGTTGTCATTGTGTGTTAGTTACCATTTTGTTCTAGGCACATGTCGATTAGACACTAGGCCCGTTGTATATGTGCGTGGTGTTTGTGTGTGTGTGTGTGTGTGTGTGTGTGTGTGTGTGTGTGTGTGTGTGTGTGTGTGTGTGTTTTAGTGTATGTACACGCATGTATATGTCAGATTATATATATATGGATTGAACATTTAGTAACAGTTAATAGAAAAAAGAAGACTGTGGGTGTGTGTTTCACTGTGTCTGGGAGACAGTGGGTGTCTTTCCCTGTGTCTGGGAGACAGTATGTGTCTTCCCTGTGTCTAGAATGGAGTGCGTATGTATGTATATATGTATGTATAAAAGAAAATTTTAGAAATGACTTAATTTTAAATGAATTCTTTCTAATTGACCACGACATGTATATATATATATATATATATATTATATATATATATATATATATATATATATATATATATTATATATATATATATATATATATAATTGTGTATATATATTGAACATAGGAACAACTCCATCATCAGTGTCAGTGCAGGAGGTAAAGATGTTAGGAAGCAGTATTAATTGCCAAGTACAGGACAGGTAATAATTTAACTAGGTCAAAGGAAGGGATCTGGATCGTGTGGTGCTTTATTTTTTTTTTTTGTGCCAAGAGGCGTGAGCAGTGAATAGATGTCTGGGGTAACTGGTATAAATTGATAGCTGGACAAGTACGACAAGGAAACTGCAGTTCCACCCATTGACAGTTGGAGTCATTTACGCAGTATACGTAATGTGTATGCTAGGGATGGGGTGCGTTTTGGGGGAGGGGTGACGAGAGTTATCCCTTCCCCAGGTATTCATCAGTACCTGCCTCTTTCCCAGTAACCACTAGTACCAGGCTCTTCCCCACTGTGTGTCTTAACTTCCAGATCAAGTGTAGGTCTTAAAGACCAGATCAAGTGTAGCTCTTAACGACCAGATCAAGTGTGGGTCTAAATCAAGTGTAGGTCTTAACGACCAGGTCAAATGTGAATCTTAACGGCCAGGTCAAGTGTCGGTCTTAATTAACTACTAGATTAAGTGTGGGTCTTAACGACCAGATCAAGTATGGGTCTTAACGTAATCATGTGTGGGTCTTTACGACCAGGTCAAGTGTGGGGTCTTAACTACCAGGTCAGGCATGGGTCTTAACGACCAAATCAAGCGTGAGTCTTAACGATCAGGTTAAGTGTGGGTCTCGACGACCAAATCAAGTGTAGGTCTTTACTTAATCAAGTGTGGATCGTAACTGCTAGATCGTGTCAGGCGTTGTGGGTCTTAAAGACCAGGTCAGTCTTGACCCTGGGAGTGTAGGGAAGGTCTTCGTGGATTAACTGACGTTTATCAGCATTTAACAAATATACGTGTGATAGAAGTTGACCATTCGTCAGGTATCCCTCACGATAATCCCCCGTCAGGTATCCATCCCTCTCTAGATTTGCGAACTACCTCAACAACCCCTCCTAGATAAAACTTTTAGTAAGCCCACATTATATTCACACCACACATTGCCCTCAGACACGATATCTCCACTGTCTCCAGCCTCCTCCTTGTTGCAACATTTACCCCCCATGCTTCACACCCATATAAGAGCATTGGTATAACTATACTCTCATACGTTTCCCTCTTTGCTTCCATGGATAACGTTCTTTGTCTCCACAGACTCCTCAATGCACTACTCACCTTTTTCCTCTTCATCAATTCTATGATACTCTTCGTCTTCAAGCCCACTCCCATATATCTGAATACATTCACTTCTTCCATACTCCCTCCCTCCAATCTGATATCCAATCCTTCATTACCTAATTTTTTTTGTTATCCTCATCTTACTCTTTCCTATTTTCACTTTTAATTTCCTTCTTTTATATACCCTTCCAAAGTCGGTCGCCAACCTCTGCAACTTCTCTTCAGAATCTCCCAAAAACACAGTATCATCAGCAAAAAGCATCTGTGACATCTCCCACTTTCTGTTAGATTCTTCATCTTTTAATCCAACACCTCTTTCTAACACCCGAGCATTCACTTCCCTTACAACCCCATCTATAAATATATTGAACACCCATAGTGACATCGCACATCCCTGTCTAAGGTCTACTTTTACTGGGAAATAATCTCCCTCTCTCTCCCCTACATGTTCTAACCTGAGCCTCACTATCCTCAAAAAAACTCTTCACTGCCTTCAGTAACCTCCTATTCCATACATTTGTAACATCTGCCACATTGCCCCCTATCTATCCTATCATAAATCCATAAATCCACCAAAAACTTCTTTACCCTTATCTAAATACTGTTTACCTATAAGTTTTACTGTAAACACTTGTCTACACTCCCCCTAGCCATCCTAAAGCCTCCTTGTTCATCTGCGATCCTGCTCTCCATCTTTTAAAATTTTAAATAATAAGTCTACCGTACACTTTACCAGGTATACTCAACATTATTATTCTATAAATTTTGCACTCTCTTTTGTCCCCTTTTCCTTTATACAAAGGGACTATGCCACTCCCTAGGTACCTTAGCTTCTTCCATACATTTATTAAATAAGAGCACCAACTACTCAAAAACTATATCCCCCACCTGCTTACAACATTTTTATCTTTATCCCATCAATCCCAGTTGTTTTCCCCCTTACATTCTACCCACTGCCTCACACACCTCCCCTGCACTCACAACTGGCTCTTCTTCACTCCTACAAGATGTTATACCTCCCTGTCCAATGCACGAAATCACAGCTTCCCTGTCTTCATCAGCATTCATCAGTTCCTCAAAGTATTCATTCCATCTTCCCAATATATTCAGCTTTCCATCTAATAACTCTCCTCTCCTATTTTTAACTGTCAAATCCATTTGTTCCCTAGGTTTTCCCAACTTATTAATCTCACTCAATTTTTTTTTTTATTCTCAACAAAATTTGTTGATAGCATCTCACCTACTCTCATTTACTCTATATTTACATTCCTTCACCACTCTCCTAACCTCTTTTTCTCTCTCTATACTCCTTCCTTGTATCACTTCTACTTTGTAAAAACCTCCCATATGCTAACTTTTCCTCTCGTACTACTTTCTTTACTTCGTCATTCAAACAATCGCTCTTTTTCCCTCCCACACCCACTTTCATGTAACGACAAACTTCTGCTGAACACACTAACACTCCATTCTTAAATCTACCCTATAATTCTTCAACCTCATTGCCTGTACTCTCATTAGCCCATCTTTCTTCCAGTAGTAGTTTATTTCTTACCCTAACTTCCTCCTCCTTTAGTTTAAGAAACCTCTCTCTTACTTGCTGATTCCATCCTCCATATATATATATATATATATATATATATATATATATATATATATATATATATATATATATATATATATATATATATATATAATATTATATATATATAATGTACGAGTGTACATACACACATATATTTTGCTACAATTAAAATTTTATGACCACGCTTCATTATTGCTTTTACATGCATTGACATACAGGAATATGGAGATGTTCTAGGATCGCGCAGATGCCGAAATGCGTCTGCAAGCGACGTACCTTTGATATACCTTTACTTTTTATGAGTTTCGGAGCCTGGCCATGGGCCAGGCTTGTCTGGTGATTGCCTGATCAACCAGCCTGTTGATGCCGTAGCCCCACATACCCATCACATCCTGGTCGATCTGACGTATTCATTTGTCAACACTCGTGATAAAACTGAACCCTGTACGAAACGTGGTTCCCATGAACGCTCGTTTCGTACTGTACACTGTCATTATAGTCATGCACCCAATTCAGCGTTGCAGACTGCTGTCCATCCTGGCACAGCGTCTCCACAACCTCCAGGGGAGTGCTGCAGGGAGACTGTTCTTGCAGCTTGGCCTCAAGGCTCCTTTCCGTCGGTTTCCTCATCCCCTTTTGCTTCCTGAGCTCCTTTTCCCCCTCTCTTTCCTCCCCGAGCTCCTTCCCTTCCCCCTCTCTCTTTCCTCCCCATAGTCACTCATCTCAACACGTCATTTTCCTCTTGTCCTGTACCAGGTGAAGTTGAACGTAAACTTGTTTTCTCCGTCTCTCTCACCTGGTTCACCTTGGTCATCCTTCTACCTCTTCTTTTTTGTTCCCTTTCCTCTTTTCTGGTTCCTCTTTCCTGTCCCCCTCCCCTTTCCTCTTCCCCCCCTTTCCTCTTCCCTCCCTATCCTGTCCACCCTCCCCTATCCTCATCCCTCTCCCATTTCCTGCCCCACTCCCCTTTCCTGTCCTCATCCCTCTCCCCTTTCATGTCTCCCTCCCCTTTCCTGTCCCACTCCCCTTTCCTGTCCCTTCCCCTTTCCTTTCATCTTCCCTTCCACGTCCTCCCCTCCCCGTTCACTTCTCCACCTCCTGTGCTGCACCCATCAACCTACTTCGGTAATGTCATGAGGTCGCAGGTCATGGAATCGTTCCTGCCCCTCGCTATCATATTTCTCTTCTCTGTTGCTTCCGTTTCCATCTTTACTGCCCTCCTCTATGACTATCGTTCCCCAAACTTCTCTCGTTTGTCGGTGCCTCCCTCTCCCGATATTCTGGCCCACACCAGAAGTTTCCCTCCCCGTCAGAGGTCGATTTAAGGATGGTGAAGGTCAGAGAGGAAGGGATGTTGGGGGAGTCTGTTGGTGTGGACGCTGGAGTGATGAGGAATGATAGTATAGATACTGGGTGATGAGGAATGCTAGGTGCTAAAGAGGAATGCTGGGTGCTAGAGAGGATTGGTGGGTGCTAGAGAGGATTGCTACGTGCTAAAGAGGAATGCTGGGTGCTAGAGAGGATTGCTGGGTGCTAGAGAGGAATTCAGGGTGCTAGAGAGGAATGCTGGGTGCTAGAGAGGAATGCAGGGTGCTAGGGAGGAATTCAGGGTGCTAGAGAGGAATTCAGGGTGCTAGAGAGGAATGCTGGGTGCTAGAGAGGAATGCAGGGTGCTAGAGAGGAATGCAGGGTGCTAGAGAAATGGTGGTGTTGATGCTGGGTTCTGGAGAGTGACACTGACCACCTCCACCTAGTACTTCCACTGGAGTATAACTGGAGAGGGTTCCGGGGATCAACGCCCCCGCGGCCCGATCTGTGACCAGGCCTCATGGTGGGTCAGGGCCTGATCAACCAGGCTGTTACTGTTGGCCGTACGCAACCCTACGTGCTAACCACAGCCCGGCAGGTCAGGTACTGACTTTAGGTGCCTGTCCAGTGCCTGCTTGAAGATAGCCAGGGATATATTAGTAATCCCCCTTATGTATCCTGGGAGGCAACTGAACAGTATCGGGCATACCCCAAGATCAGTGGCAAAGTTTTCATGCCACAGAGCAACATTACCAACCTTGCTTCATCATCCTTTCATCTTTACAACGAAGGTACCCCGAGGGTACCACAGGGCTGTAGTTTCAAAGGTTCCACTGTAACGTGAGTGCCCTCATGTCAACACTGACCAAACCACATATGGGACTCCCACCTGCCAACACTGACCAAACCACATATGGGACTCCCACCTGCCAACACTGACCACACCACATATGGGACTCCCACCTGCCAACACTGACCACACTACATATAGGGCTCCCACCTGCCAACACTGACCACACTACATATGGGACTCCCACCTGCCAACACTGACCACACCACATATGGGACTCCCACCTGCCAACACTGACCACACTACATATGGGGCTCCCACCTGCCAACACTGACCACACTACATATGGGACTCCCACCTGCCAACACTGACGAAACCACATATGGGACTCCCACCTGCCAACACTGACCACACCACATATGGGACTCCCACCTGCCAACACTGACCAAACCACATATGGGACTCCCACCTGCCAACACTGACCACACTACATATGGGCTCCCACCTGCCAACACTGACCACACTAAAATATGGACTCCCACCTGCCAACACTGACCACACCACATATGGGACTCCCACCTGCCAACACTGACCACACCACATATGGGACTCCCACCTGCCAACACTGACCACACTACATATGGGTCTCCCACCTGCCAACACTGACCACACTACATATAGGGCTCCCACCTGCCAACACTGACCACACTACATATGGGACTCCCACCTGCCAACACTGACCACACCACATATGGGGCTCCCACCTGCCAACACTGACCACACTACATATGGGGCTCCCACCTACCAACACTGACCACACTACATATGGGGCTCCCACCTGCCAACACTGACCACACTTCATGTGGGACTCCCACCTGCCAACACTGACCACACCACATATGGGGCTCCTACTTGCCAACACTGACCACACTACATATGGGGCTCCCACCTGCCAACACTGACCACACTACATATGGGACTCCCACCTGCCAACACTGACCACACTTCATGTTGGACTCCCAACTGCCAACACTGACCACACCACATATGGGGCTCCCACCTGCCAACACTGACCACACTACATATGGGACTCCCACCTGCCAACACTGACCACACTTCATGTGGGACTCCCAACTGCCAACACTGACCACACCACATATGGGGCTCCTACTTGCCAACACTGACCACACTACATATGGGGCTCCCACCTGCCAACACTGACCACACTACATATGGGACTCCCACCTGCCAACACTGACCACACTACATATGGGACTCTCACCTGCCAACACTGACCACACTTCATGTGGGACTCCCACCTGCCAACACTGACCACACCACATATGGGACTTCCACCTGCCAACACTGACCACACTTCATGTGGGACTCCCACCTGCCAACACTGACCACACCACATATGGGACTTCCACCTGCCAACACTGACCACACCATGTGGGACTCCCACCTGCCAACACTGACCACACCACATATGGGACTTCCACCTGCCAACACTGACCACACTTCATGTGGGACTCCCACCTGCCAATACTGACCACACTACATATGGGACTTCCACCTGCCAACACTGACCACACTTCATGTGGGACTCCCACCTGCCAACACTGACCACACTACATATGGGACTTCCACCTGCCAACACTGACCACACTTCATGTGGGACTCCCACCTGCCAACACTGACCACACTTCATGTGGGACTCCCACCTGCCAACACTGACCACACTTCATGTGGGACTCCCACCTGCCAACACTGACCACACTACATATGGGACTCCCACCTGCCAACACTGACCACACTTCATGTGGGACTCCCACCTGCCAACACTGACCACTTCATGTGGGACTCCCACCTGCCAAAACTGACCACACTTCATGTGGGACTCCTACCTGCCAACACTGACCACTTCATGTGGGACTCCCACCTGCCAACACTGACCACTTCATGTGGGACTCCCACCTGCCAACACTGACCACTTCATGTGGGACTCCCACCTGCCAACACTGACCACTTCATGTGGGACTCCCACCTTGCTGTACACAAGTTTAAGTACCGAGCACTCGTGTTACCACTCAGGTGAAGGGAAACATTGTAGAATACAGTAAGAAGGGAAACTGAAAGGAAGGAGGGAAGGCGGAAGAAAGGATGGAGGAAGGAAGGATGGAAGGTGGAAGGAATGAAGGAAGGAAAAGAGGGAGGAAGAGTTACAGTTTTGGTGCTTAACGAGAGGGAAGTTAATCTGCTGGAAGGTTTTAATGATCTTTTTGAGGCTGGTCTTCGTGTGTGTGTGTGTGTGTGTGTGTGTGTGTGTGTGTGTGTGTGGTGTGTGTGTGTGTGTGTGTGTGTGTGTGGTAGTAGTAATAATAGTAATAGTTAGTTGCTAGTTGTCGAAGGCATTTGTCGATAGACACTTGGCCTGTGAATGTGTGCGCTCGCGCGTGTGGTAGTTGCCATTTGTAAAAAGCACTTTTCGATAGACACTTGATTTGTAATTTGTTGTTGTTGTTGTTGTTTTGTTGTGTGGTGTATTTCTTGGTATTCTTAGCCAAACTTGATAGTATCTATACATACATGAAGGTCGACCACGTTACCAGGTCACTGCAGATCTTCACTCTTCCTGTACCGAAGTCAACTTGCATGTGTCTCCTCGTTCAGGCTCCTTCCTTCCCTACAACGGAGTGAGACTCAGGCTGCAAGGCTCTTCTTCCAAAGAATTAAAGCTACTCTCGCCTTCTCTGGATAATACCTGATTGCCTCCCATTTCCCAGACTCTGTGTGACCCCTACGGATTTACGCTTCCCATAGATATAAAAGTAATGTGGTGGGTCCCTCAAGTCGAACATTCTCTACTTCTCTATCATCCTCACAACAAACACATAAAAAACTCAGATCACATATTCGTACATTCAGTTGAAAACGTAACTAAACAAAATTTGTCCCAGTAAAAGATAATGGATGAACTAGGAAGATGTATTAACAGTCTTGTTGAGGTAAATAACGTGATTAATGTTGACAAATTCAACCTACTTACATATAGAAGAAACTAAGTGGAGACAGTCACGTTGTTCTGTAAGTCTATGTTGTATGACCCTTGTAGGTTTAGCGTTTATTATGGTCATAATAATAATAATCTAGCAGTTTAGAGTGTATTGAGGTAGGATTCCCAGTAAGGACTAGAAGCCAGCAACAGCCTGGTGGTATGGCAGTATTCACGCAAAATGCTGAATATTATTCTGAAGACAAACGCTGAAGTTCTTTCCTGTGTTCACTCGCTGTAGTGAACATTCATCTTCTTCATGCGAAAGATGGTTAATTACCCACTTGTCTTTTATTTTTTAAATAATATTTATAAGTGAATACCAGGATGGGTGGCCACCAGCCCGGCTCCCAGAGAATTATTAGTTTAGAATTATTAGCAATGTTATATCAGCATGCAAGGTTGGCACTGAGTGCGATGCTCAGTACCCCACATATCCCACATACTCATCCACCATCCACATACTTCACACAGGTACTAATTACTGACTCTTGACCACATTACAGAGAGGGTGAGGACGGTCACTGGGACGTAAGCAACGGCCGTGGCACTACTACTAACTCCACACAGTACACTGTAGACGGACTCTCCCCCTTCACCGTGTACTCCTTCAGGGTGGTGGCTGTCAACGCCTTGGGCGAGAGTCAACCTTCCAAGGAGTCCTACTACATGGTCACTCTCCGCGAATGTGAGTACCCTTTATCATCATCATTATTAATCGTCATCTATGCTCCGTTGAGGGGAGTGGGGTGGATTGGGTGTTAATTTGTTGGGTTTCCTCGTGGAGTTACGGTCGTTTCCTAAGTGTGGTATTATGCACTGTTGCTCGCCTGCATGATGGGCTCCAGGAGAAATACTGCAGTATATGGCAAGTAAGTTTATTAAGGTATACACAAATACAGTTAAATAGATTATTATACATAGCATATATGTAGAGCCTTGGATAACCCGAAAAAGTCTGACAGAGTGACGTATTTCTATGTACCACACTCTTGGTATCGTGTACCACACTCTTGGTAGCGTGTACCACACTCTTGGTAGCGTGTACCACACTCTTGGTATTGTGTACCACACTCGGTATCGTGTATGACACTCTTGGTAGCGTTTACCACGCTCTTGGTAGCGTTTACCACGCTCTTGGTCTCTTGCTTCGTATATGTTGCCTGGACGACAATCTGCCTTTGAAAAGGATCAGAGACTCGGTAATGACAAGTTTCTGGAAGTGATAAAGAAACTCAGTGACTTATTTTCAGGTACATACAAACATACCTAATCTTGTTTAACCTGCCGGTCTTGTTGGGGGTTGTCAACCTTCTCTGTTAAGGCGCCTCTGCCACGTTTCTGAGCGCTTTTTCTGCCTTATGCATTTAATGTTTTTTTTTCACTTATCAAATACGAGTTATTTAAATTTAGTGTGATAGTATGTTTTGTCTGTTCGTATTAGTGATCTCACAAGACAGAGCTCTTCCCAGGTCTCACACCTTGATTCCTTCTGTTTTTATAGCGTAGATTTTGTGATATGGTTACAACGGCCCCTTCAGGTCAGGGGAAATGCAGAACTGAAAAACGTTCAGAGAACCTTCGCTGCTCATATGAACTCAGGTTATCAGAGCTCCTGAGAATGCGGGAACTCCCCTGAACCATACTCCTTGGCACGTAGGCGAGAACGGAAAAATTATGGAAGGATTGGTTCCAAATCTGTGACAACAAGAGGCCTGGCAGGTGTGAAACACTTTCAGTGAAAAGCAAGGACACGATAAGTGCACTAAGTGTAAGGAACCCAAGACTCTTCGGTAAGCTCCCTTTGTGCATATGGAGAGTTACAAATATATTCCCTAGTTGTCTTCAAGAGGAAACTTCGTAAGTTCTCATGACAGTTCCTGAACAACCAGGCTGTGATGCCTATGTTGAATTTTGTGCAGCTAGCAACAAAGTCTGGTCAACAAGAGTAGCAACTAGGAAAACTGGTTTGGAACCAGACCGCGGAGATGATGACCTCCACCATCTTTACCAGTCCCACATCCTCCCCACCTAATTCTCGACCTACTTCACCCTCGACCTCCTACCTTCACCTTCTTTTACACACAAACACACAGTCTGGCAAGCGATGTAGTAGAGGCAAGAACCATACATAGTTTTAAGACGAGGTATGATAAAGCTCATGGAGCAGGGAGAGAGAGGACCTAGTAGCGCTCAGTGAAGAGGCGGGGGCAGGAGCTGAGTCTCGACCCCTGCAACCACAATTAGGTGAGTACACACACATACACATACATCTACCTTCCCTACCCCACATACATCACCTCCCCTACCATGCTTCTGTTCACCCTTTCCCCTCCCCAAGCATAACGCTACTCATTATTCCATCTGCCTTTCAAGCTTTCTACTCTTCACTTTACCTTCTTCCAATACATCCCATCCCCCATTCTCGTTTCCATTCATTCTAGCATCCTCACTTTACCCTCTTCCGATCCGTCCCTCCACCCACCTCTCTAGCCGTCCCCTCCACCCTTCCCTCTAGCCGTCTCTCCACACCACCTCTCCAGCCGTCCTTCCAAGCCATTCGTCCACCCCCTCCAGCCGTTTTCCACCCCCTTTCCAGCCATCCCTCTATCCACCCTATAAGCCATCCCTTGTCCACCCCTCCAGCATCCACAACTACCCACCCCTCCTAGCCATCCCTCTACCACCCCCTCCAGCAATCCCTCTTCCCACCCCTCCAGCCATACCTTCTATCACCCCTCTACTCACCCCTCCAGGCCATCCACTCTACCACACCCCTCCTAGCCATCCCTCTACCCACCCCTCAAGCCGTCCTCTACCCACCCCTCCAGGGCCGTCCTCTAACCCACCCCTCAAGCCGTCCTTTACCCTCCCCTCCAGCCGTCCTTACCCACCCCTCCAGCCGTCCTCATACCCACCCCTCCAGCCATCCCTCTACCCTCCCTCCAAGCCCTTCCCTTACCACCCCTCAGCCATCCTTCTACCCAACCCCTCCAGCCATCCCTCTACCACCCTGCCAGCAGTTCCCTCTATCCACCCCTCTTGCCGTCCCTCTACCCACTCCCTCCACCTCCACTCAATCCGCCCCTCCAGCCGTCCCTCTATCCACCCCTCCAGGCCATCCACTACTCACCCCCAGGCCGTCCCTCTACCCCACCCCTCAGCCATCCCTCTACCACCCTCCAGCCATCCCTCTCCCACCCTCCAGCCGTCCCTCTACCTCCCCTCCAGGCCCGTCCCTCTACCCACCCTCCAGCCGTCCCTCTACCGCCTCTCCAAGGTCAGGGAAGTTCTTCATACTCCTCTTCTTAATGACACATTACTTCGCAACTTTTTCTGAGGGACACGACGGCAACTTTCTGGGTCGTCTTTGTTCCTTTCAGTTTTTCACCAAGGAAACTCAGAGACCAAGAGGTGAGAGAGATTTCGTCTCTAGGAACCAAGGAAAACAATTTTGTCATGGGATTACAATACACTACACGCCCTTAAAAAACATCTAACAAGTGGAATTATGAAGACGGGATTACTACGAACCTGCGTGTGCTCCAGTATCTGCAGGTTTATACAATCCAAAATAGGTAATTCTCTTTCTTTCTGTTTCTTTCTTTCTCTTTGCTCGGTTCGAGCGCGCGCGAATCCGTAATACACACACGCACACACACTCACGCACCACGCACGCCCGCAACACGGCACACACGAGCACACAAGCACCCACACACGGCTCACACACGCAACACACACGCACACCACCACGCACACACACGCACCACACCGCATACACACGCCACACACACGCACACACACACGCTCCACACGCACACACACACCTCACACACACACACACACACACACACCACACACATCACACACACACTCACACCACACCATAGGCACTACATGGATCAGGGGACATACCTTGTCAGGAAGACGCAGGAAGTCATGGTACGTGGCGAGGTGTCCAGACGTGGGCACTGTGACCAGGCGGGTCCGCAGGGGTTCATTCTAGGCGACCATGCTTGTTTTGGGTATTTGTGAACACTAAAAAAAGGACATGTCGGAAGGAAATAGGACTCTGAGGATTTGTCCCTGTTTGCCAGATGAGTGAAGTTGATGAGAAGATTCACTCGATCGAAGACCAGGCAGATCTACCAAAGCGGATCTGGACAGGTGCAGACCTGCCTGCGTCCAGCAATTGGCTTCCTGGAGTTCATTCCCACCAAGGGCAAAGTCATGAAGATTGGGGAAGGGCAAAGAAGGCCGCAGACGGAGTACAGTCTAGGGGGTCAGAGACTACATACCTCACTCAAGAAAAAAGATCTTGGGGTGAGTATAACACCAGGCACATCTCTCCTGAAGCGCACATCAACCAAATAAATGCTTGCAGCATATGGGCGCCTAGCAAATCTCAGAATAAGAATTCGGACTCTTAATAAGGAATTCGTCATGACCCTGTTACACCGTATACGTTTGGCCATATTTGGATGTTTTGCGGCCAACGTTTGGAAAACACCAACACCTAGCATGCACGTTAAAGAAATAGAGAAATTTGCAAATGGTTTGCTAACAAGGACTAGTCCCGAGCTAAGAAGGTATGTCCTACGAGGAGAAGGTTTAAGGAAATCAACCTGACGACATGGTGGACAGGAGTGAATAGGGGGACAATGATAACGCATACAAATTGAGGGGAAATTGACAAGGTGGACAAAAGACTGGAATGTCCAGAGATTGGACACAGTAACAAGGGGGACACTGTTGGAGCTTAAGACACAGATGAATCACAACTGATGTTAGGATAGTATTCTTCTTATTTATATTTATATTGAGCCACAGAGTAGTCAGTAAGTGGACTAGTTTGGGAAGCGATGAGTGGAGGCAGGATCCATACCATAGCTTTAAAGCAAGAGGTTTGATTAAGGCTCACGGCTCGGGGAGAGTGAACCTAGTAGCGGATCAGTGAAGAGGGCCGGGGCCCAGGAGCTCGGACTCGACCCCCGCAACCCAACTAGGTGAGTACAACTAGGTGAGTACACACACACACACCACACCTTGGCGCACACACAACACACACCACACACACACACACACACTTCACCACACACACCATCTCTCCGTGGGTCCTTGAGTGGGAGCAGAGAAGTTGTGTGTGCACGAACAATTTTCAACACATCCATTAAAAATGGGACGGACTATCTGAGCTAGGGAGGCGGGCAAAATGTAGTCCCCATTTTTAAGAATGGGACAGGACACGAGGCACTAAACTATAGACCATGTATCACTGAGTGCTATAGTATGCAATGTCTGGAGATTATCAGGAGGAGAGTGGTGGAACACCTAGAAAGGAACAATTATGAAAGAAAACCGGCAGGGATTCTGGGAAGGCAGATCCTGTTACAGGAGATTTTGATGTAAAAGATGTAAGGAACGAGAGTGATAGGGTGGGTAGGATTGCATGTTCTTGGACTGGAAAAAAGGCCTTTGACAACCCATTCTCTCACAAGACATTAGTGGAAAAGAGCTGAGGATAGCGCCTGTATACCAGGAAGGGCACTGCAATGGATCAGAGAATACCTGACTGGGAGGCAACAACAAATACATGGTACGTGACAAGGTATCAAAGTGGGCGCCTTTGACAAAAGGGGTTCCACAGGGGGCATCCCTAGGGGACCAGAGCTATTTTTGGTATATGTGAATGACATGACGGTAGGGGATAGACTCAGGAAATGTCCTTATTTGCAGGTGATGTAAAGTTAATGAGGAGAATTAAATCGGGATGAGGGATCAGGCAGGACTACAAAAGAGACTGGACAAGCTGGAAAGCTTGAATCAGCAGCTGGCTCCTCGAGTATAGCCCCGACAAAAATGCAAGTCATGAAGATCGGGGAAGTGGCAAAGAAGACCGCTGGGACAGGGAGTATAGGATAAGTGAGCCATAAGACTGCAAACCTCACTCAGAAAAGGACCTTGGGGTGAGGTATAATTCCGAGCACATCATCCTGAGGTGCACATCAACCAGATAATTGCTGCACGCATTATGGGGCCTTGCAATCCTGAGAATAGCATTCCGATACCTCAGTAAGAAATCGTTTTTTAAGACTCTGTACACCGTGTACGTCAGGCCCATTTCTGGGAGTATGCAGCACCAGTCTGGAAACCCACACCTTGATTCAACGCACGTCAAGAAAATTAGTAGACAAGTGCCAAAGTGTTTTGCAACAAGGCTAGTCCAGAGCTAAGGGAAAATGTCCTACGAAGAAAGGTTAAGGGAAATCGGCCCCCCCTTACGACACTGGAGGACAGGAGGATTAGGGAGGACATGATTAAACGACATACAAAAAATACTGCGAGGAATTGACAAGGCGACAGAGGACAAGGATGTTCCAGAGATGGGACACAGAAACAAAGGGGTCACAATTGTTAACTTGAAGACTCAGATGAGGTCAAAAGAGTTGTTAAGAAGTTTTGTTTAGGTAATAGAGTCGTCAGGAAGGGGAAATAGTCTGGGAAGTGATGGAGGTGGAGGCAAGGGAAACCGTATATAGTTTTAAGACGAGGTATGATAAAAGCACATGGAGCAGGGGGAGAGAGATCTAGAGCGATTCAGTTTGAGATTACACACCCACACCACCCAAACACACACATACACACACACACACACACCACACACACACCACACAACACACACACACATCTCACAACACATCAGAGGATGCAATGGGGAGTTCACAGTGGAGAGGAGGGAGAGATCCGTGTTTGTCTATGGGTTAGGACGAAGCTAAAGGGGAAAAACTTATGATGAAGAAAGGCAGGGAGGAGAAAAAAAAGCGATTGAGATATCATGAAGGTATAGGGGAGGGGGGGTGACATGACCAGGTGGCATTTTTTCGGAGGAATTGGAGTGGTTTCACAAGAAAAGGAATCCGCAGGAGAAGCACGGCTGAGAGGCGAGCAAGGAGTTCCCGGAAAGTGTGTACTCGATCGAGACAGGAACACAGGACGAAAGGAAGGACAATGAAAAGAGAGAGTTCAAAAACGAAAGGAGAAATGGGAGGAAATTGAAAAAGGAGAGCAGAATAACCCAGGATCATAATCGAAGGACAAGCTGCACCCCCAGAAACACCTGCAGAAGGACTCCGCCACGACACCCCCCAAAGGCAACTGAACAATGCAATCCCAACATCCACACACCGATCCCTCTGTTTCACCCCCCGCACCACAGTTAACTGTATTAGAAACAGAGTTGAATGGTTTTGTTACACAAATGCAGATGGAATTAACGAATAAACTGAGGAATGGGAAGAAAGAATCAATGAGAAGTCCCCAGACATCATAGCAGTTTACAGAAACAAACTCACGGAGACAATAACAGATGCAATCTTCCCACCAGTTACCAGATCATGAGGAAAGATAGAGGGGGCCGGGGGGGAGGTGGGGTTTGCTCTGGCTTCGTAAAAAAACAGTGGAAATTTCGAGAAAAATGGAGGAATAGATGTGACGGGAGAAAGGACTACATAGGCATGTACACTTTCTTGTCTGGGGACACCAAAGTGGTCATGCAGGTGATGTATAATCCAACGAACTTGCAGGAGGCCAAGAGAGGAATATGAAGAGAGCAACAGAGCAAGGTGGACAACTTGCTGAGGGTGGCAAGAAGAGCTCACTTCCAGCGAGCAAAGTTGCTGGTTATGAGGGATTTCAACCAAGGGAGATTGACTGGGAAAACCTGGAGCCACATGGGGGTTCCGACACATGGAGAGCTCCAGGATGTTGGACGTGGTTTGTGGAAAAAACCTGCATTGCACAACATGTTAAGGACATACCGAGAGAGGGGAGGATGAACCAGCAAGATGGGGACTTGTGTTCACCCTTGGCAGCTCAGATATTGAGGACATCAAAGTATGAGGAGGTCCCCTAGGAGTAGGACATGTGGTTTCTGTGCTTTGAATACTTAGTAGAAGTGGAAGTGGAGAGAGAATAACCTAGGCGTTGAATGGGAAAAGCTAGACTATAAAGAGGGACTACATGGGTTGAAGAATTCCGGCGGGAGGGGGTCCAGTGGACAGAGGATCTGAGATAGCCAAGTAAAATGAAATGATGGAATAATGTAACAACAAAAATGCAAGGAGGGCAGTGGAAAGGTTAATCCCAAGGGCAACTTAACAAAAACGGGTAGACCAGAACGAGCCCCTGGTTTAACCGTGTGTAAGGAGGCAATACAAAGTGCAATAGGACTGGAAAAAAGGTACAGAAGGCAGGAGGAACACAGAAAAATAGGAGATCAGTTCGCAGAGCCAGGATATGAGTACGCACAGGTAAGGAGGGAGGCCAGCGACTGTATGAAATGGGATATGGCTTGAGAATCAAAGACTGACCCGAAACTGTTGTTATGGCCACCATCAGGAGGAAAGACAACAATTTCAAAGAACCAGGTGTTCAGATTAAGGACAGAAGGTGGAGAACTCACAAGAAATGATAAGAGGTATATGTGAGGAGCTGGAAAAGGAGATATAAGAACGTTTTTACAGTAGAAGGACAGGAAGGGCTGTGGGAAGAACGCACAGAGGGCACATCAAGAAGGGAATATCACAACAAGTGTTGGATGGAACATACGACAACCGAGGAGGAGGTGCCAAAGCTGTAAGTGACCTTGACACTCAAAGAACGATGGGACGGACAACATCTTCCCTATGGGTCCTTAAGTGAAGGAGCAGAGATGCTCGTTGCGTGCCTCTAAACCACCAATCTTCAACACATCCTTGACAAAATGGGCAATACCTGAGAAATAGGAAGACAGCAATGTGTCCCCATATTTAAGGAAAGGGAAATAGAAATGAGGCATAAACTACAGGACTCCTGTCTCTCTGACTTGTATTGTGTGCCAAGTCATGGAGTAGATGATCAGGAGGAGAGTGGTCGAACACCTGGAAAGGAAAAGATTATAAATGAAAACCAGCATGGGTTCATAGGAAGGCCATATCTTGTATCACAAACCTCCTGGAGTTTTATGACAAGTAACAGAAGTAAGACACGAGAGAGAGGCGTGGGTAGATTGCGTTTTCCTAGACGCAGGGAAGGCTTTGGACACGTTCCCCACAAGTGATTAGTGCAGAAGCTGGAAGGATCAGGGCGCACGTAAAAAGGGAGGGCACTGCAAATGGATAAGGGAATACCTGACGGGAGGCAGCAACGAGTCATGGTACGTGAAGAGGTATCCACAGTGGGCGCCTGTTACGGCGGTGGTCCCCACAGGGGTCAGTTCTAGGGACCCAGTGCTTATTTTTGATTATTGTGAAAACGACATGTGGAAGGAAATAGACTCTGAGTGTCCCTGTTCGCAGTATGGACGTGAAGTGATGAGAAGAACTTAAATCGGGACGAGGATGAGGCATGACTGCAAAGAGACTGGACAGGACTGGACATTGTGGTCCAGCAACTGGTTCTCGAATTCAATCAGCAAATTGCAGTCATGAAGTTTGGGAGGGGCAAAGAAGACCGCAGACAGGGAGTATAGGCTAGGTGGGACAAGATGCGAACCTCACTCAGGGAGAAAGACCTTGGGGTGGACCATAACACCGAGCACATACCGGAGGCACACATCAAACCAAATAACCGTGCAGCATTCGGGCGCCTGGCAAACCTGAGAATAGCGTTCCGATACCTTAATAAGAATCGTTCAAGACATGTACACTGTGTATGTTAGGCCCATACTGGAGTATGCAGCACCAGTCGGGAACCGACACCTGGTCAAAGCAACGTCAAGAAGTTAGAGGAAAGTACATAGGTTGGCAACAAGGTAGTCCAGAGATCAGGGAATGTCGTCGGGAAAGGGTAAGGGAAAATAGACTGACGACCACTGGAGGACAGAAGGATCAGGGGAGGACATGATAACCAGACATACAAGTTACTGCGGGGAATAGGACAGGCTGGACAGAGATAGGATGTTCCAGAGTGAGGACACAGGGACAAAGGGGTCCAACTGGAAGATGAAGGACTCAGGACGAGTCCACAGGACGTTAGGAAGTATTTCTGCAGTCATAGAGTTGTCAGCAAGTGGGACATAGCCTAGCAAGTGAAGTAGTGGAGGCGGAACCATACATAGTTTTAAGAAGAGGTATATAGAACAATAGCTCAGGAACAAGCAGAGAGAGAGGATCCAGTAGCAGATCACGTGATAGAGGCGGGGCCTGGAGCTGAGTCTCGACCCTGCAAAACCACAATTAGGTTGAGTACAATTAGTTGATACACACACCACACACACACCACGCACAATTTTATTGGTAACTAACACACACACCACACCACACACACAACACAACATATCAGGCATAATAAATACAACTGGGTGCAAACTATTTAAAACTTGCATTCTGCTTCACTTGTAGAAACATTAATTTAAATTTTATTAACTTGACGTAATTAAATAAGTCACAGCTTTTCTTATAGTTATGCCTTGAATACACGTTTACTGAATTCCCCTTTTCTTCAGTGCTCCGCCAACAGAAATGTTTAAGTGTATCTCATCGTTTTTTGCTTAAGCTCTGGGAAAAAGTTGCATTATATGTTTGGATAGTATCCAACTCCATAGAAGTAGAAAGTAGAATCCTAATACCACCTACTTTCCTGCTTCCATTGCACCTATAATGGTTACAGGCTGATGACTGTACTGGTGACTCCGCATATTTATGCAGCTTGCGATGCTTTATTCATACCCACGTGTTTTTAAAAATCCTTAAATTGTAAATGGATGACAAGGTTAAGGCTTACCTATAATGTTTTGTTGTAAAAATGGTCCATGGTAAATTAAGAAATAAAAATATAGTGGGTGCAAGCTCTTCAGTTGAGTGTGTTCACTTTTAAGCCGTGAGTGCTTATCACTTGGCCGATTTTCTTCTCTCAGCAACCATCACTGCAACCATTACACATCTAGTAAACTCACACAACCTTCATATTGGCAATAGTTTTCCGTCTTGCTGTTCTTGTTCACAATGCTGTTCCTCTGCACCACTACAATGCATTTTGCGGCACAAAATGTAGTAATATGTAAATTATATATGCCCGTGTATTATTTAAATAATTTCAAAACTTCTTCACACACACCACTCTTTATATATATATATATATATATATTATATATACTATATATATATATATAATATATATATTTATATTTATATATATATATTATATGATGGGGTTCCTCTGGTGTGAATTTTGGGACCACAGGCCTCGGAGAAGGGGATATAAAAGGCATCCAAGGAAGAATATTTGATTTCTTCTGATAGCCGTTTGAATATTCCATTTCCCTACCACCCCATCTTTTTCATTCTTTTTTACCAATAGGTATTTTTTTTATTAAATGATATGGTACAAAAAATGTTTAAGAGATACATTGTTGATTATTAAAGATGACATACCTGTCATGAGTTGTGAGAGATTATTGTTTCTAGTACATATTGGTTTCATGGTTTGTCCACTGCTTATATGCAAAAATCTCATCCAGCTCTTCAGAACTGTGGCGCCGTGCCCCAAATACAGCAGGCATTAACCCCTCCTGGAACAAGCAGGCTGAGTCCCTTGGAACAGAAAAAACTAGCTGCTCTGGGATCCCTAGTTACCCTGATGAGACTTTTGCCTAGCTCCTTAAGGAACTTTGATGCACTTTTTCCCCCATGTGCCAAGGGTCTCTGAGCCTAGGGGGAACAAACACATAATGATGGGCAACTTCTAAATATTTTCTAGACTTTTGAGACTCCTGAAGCTGGCGGCTGCCCCTCCTTCTTCCGGGGTTTATTGGAGATGGGTTTATCAGCCAAGGGTTAGACGCACATGTGTAGTCTCACATCACCTCTTCCCGTTTGTCCAGGCTTAAAGTGGGGATACCATCTGGACGCTTCTGGCTGCCATCAGATCTGCATAGTTGGGGGTGGCTCCCTTATGCTGGGCATCCGGCTGTTGTGAGGCTCCTCTTGATAATGTTATTAACCTCATATCTTACAATCTTTCCTGGGATTTACGGCACACAAGACCATGGTACCCGAATCGGTCTGCTGCTTCATTGCCACAAAAACACCTGTTTTTCGGCGGGGAATAGGGGCGGCAAGTCGAAGGGCAGCACCAATGCGGATGGTCTGCGGGTCGAGCCGTGTCCGACTGGGAGTTGGGAACACCCAAACAGAAAGTCCCCTGCATGAGGAGCTTCCCTCCCAGGAGGCGGGCTCTATCCTTTCCCTGACACACTGAAGCATTGTTTTTTCTCCACTATCGGGCCATCCCAGTGCGACTGTTTGTAGTTTGTTGGGGAGCAGGTCTGGTTTCAGAGCCCGTTAGATTATCCCAGATCATAGCTCCGTCAATGAACTTTTGGTCCTGGACTCCAATCTTGTCCTAAGATGTTCAGGGAGAATCGCTGCTACAAGCCCTCTGGATGCAATACATGAGGACAGAAAAGCAGGTAGTGCAATCTGTGATGACTTGCGGACACTAATGCCTCCTAGTTTGACTGGAAGTGTAGCTTAGTTCTACTCCCCATATGCATCCTTCCTTCTGTTCATCTTTCCTCCATATCTCTTTAGCTTTTCCCTTTCTCTATCCCAAGTCTCACACTGAAGAAACATTTTGCACCAGAATCACGCAGATCCTTTTGTCTTTCTTTATTTACTTGTTTGCGAAAGCACATTGTCGAGATTGAAAAAATATATGTAAAATGAACAAGCCTTTGAACCTGCCTGTACCTTTCTTCACAAACGAAATTAATTATGGCCAGAATTACGGAAGGCGAAGTTAATCAAAGGTCAGAATAATATTCACGATTTAGCTCAAATTTTCAGAGGAATTACCGCTGGTGGGGAATTTCTCCAGCACTTTTCTTTTCTTTCCACTGTAACTTTGTAAGAGCTAATAAGTGTTCGTGTCACAGTGAATGTGTAAGTGTTAATGTCACTGTAACTTATATGTTAGTGTTCGTATAATTGTAATGTGTAAGAGCTAGCAAGTGTTTGTGTCACTAGCTTTGTAAGAGTTATAATTATTTGTGTCACTGTAACTTGCCTAGACGTAGGTGGTTGGCCCAAGCACCTGGCACTTCCATGCTTGGTGTTGGTGCATCTGGCACTTCCAGACTTGGTGTTGGTGCCCCTGGCACTTCCAGACTTGGTGTTGGTGCACCTGGCACTTCCAGATTTGGTGTTGGTGCACCTGGCACTTCCAAGCTTGATGATGGCACACTTGGCATCACTAGTTTTGTGTTGGCACACCTGACACTTTCACTTGCGTTTATACAAGGTTTATTAGCCACAGAAAATAGGGGATGGGGGTGAAGGAAGTGACATGGGAGGGAAGGGGAGGTAGGGAAAGAGAGTTCCGGCAAGGTGGTGCAGGATTGAGTAGGGGTTAGGAGGAGGGGAAAAGGGTGCGACAGCAAGGGGGGTGAAGAGATATGCAATACTAGGAGAGTGGTAAGGAGGGGGACGGAGTGCTTTTATGGAGTGCGGAAATGAAATAGAGAGATGGGAATGGTGTAATAATCGGTGGTAGAGGGTGGGGGGTTGAGGAGAGGGGATATAGTTATGGGAGAGGGGGGAAAGGATAGGGGAGGGTGTTCGGTTGGAGAGCGGGGGAGTATAGAGGTGGGGAGATAATTTTGAAGAGCGGGGAGGAAAGGGACGTGGGGTGGAGGACAGTGATTGGTAAGGGTGGAAGGAAGGGAAATTTGTTACCATACCCTGGGGATCAAACAATAGCTTTAGTTTCTTGTGACTTCCTTGATATATATATAATATATATATTATATTATATATAATATAATATATATATATATATATAATATATATATATATATATTTTAAAATATATTTGTCGTGCCGAATATGTATAACTGGGTCAATTAGCAAGAACTCATTTAAAATTAAGTCCTTTCTAAAATTTTCTTTAAAACTTTTAAAAGATATATGTTTTTCATTAATGTTGATGTAAAATTTATAATTTTGCCCCCAAAAGGAACTTAGAAAATTTAAACCTAACCTTATTAAAACAAGCGCAATTTATTTTGCCTAACCCAACTAAATATATTTTAGATTTTTTTTCCCAATAATTTAATACTAAACAAACACAGTGAAATATATTTTTTTCGTTAGGTTTCAGAATGATTTTGGCGAAATTATTCCCTAAACAAATTTCATTGTCCTATATGGCAATAAGAGCGTTGCTATTAAGCCAAGATCGCAAGTTCTGCCTATTCGGCACGACATATATAGTATATTTTATTTTTTTTTTTTTTTTTTTTTTTTTTCAACAAGTCGGCCGCCCTCCCACCGAGGCAGAAAATAATAAAATATATATATATATATATATATTATTATAAATATATATATATAAATATATATATTTATATTATTAAAATATTTATTTTTTTTTTTATCCCCACTGGCCGATTCCCACCAAGGCAGGGTGGCCCGAAAAAGAAAAATTTTTCACCATCATTCCCCTCCATCACTGTCTTGCCAAAAAGGGTGCTTTTACCTACAGTTTTTAAACTGCAACATTAACACCCCTCCTTTCAAGTGCAGGCACTGTACTTCCATCTCCAGGACTAAAGTCCGGCCTGCCGGTTTCCCTGAATCCCTTCATAAAATTTTTACTTGCTCACACTCCAACAGCACGTCAAGTATTAAAAACCATTTGTCTCCATTCACTCCTATCAAACACGCTCAGCATGCCTGCTGGAAGTCAAGCCCCCTCACACACAAAACCTCCTTTACCCCCTCCCTCCAACCCTTCCAAAGGCCGACCCCTACCCCGCCTTCCTTCCACTACAGACTGATACACTCTTGAAGTCATTCTGTTTCGTCCATTCTCTCTCCCATGTCCGAACCACCTCAACAACCCTTCCTCAGCCCTCTGGAAAACAGTTTGGTATACCCGCACCTCCTCCTAATTTCCAAACTACGAATTCTCTGCATTATATTCACACCACACATTGCCCTCAGACATGACATCTCCACTGCCTCCAGCCTTTTTCCTCGCTGCAACATTCATCACCCATGCTTCACACCCATAAAAGAGCGTTGGTAAAACAATATACCTCATACATTCCCCTTTTTGCCTCCAAGGACAAAGTTCTTTGTCTCCACAGACTCCTAAGTGCACCACCACTCTTTTTCCCTCATCATTCTATGATTCCCCTCATCTTTCATAGACCCATCCGCTGACACGTCCACTCCCAAATATCTGAATACGTTCCCCCTCCTCCCATACCTCTCCCTCCAATCTGATATTCATCTTTCATCACCTAATCTTTTTGTTATCCTCATAACCTTACTCTTTCCTGTATTCACCTTTAATTTTCTTCTTTTGCACACCCTAAACCAAATATCCACCAATCTCTGCAGCTTCTCTTCAGAATCTCCCAAGAGCACAGTGTCATCACAAAGAGCAGCTGTGACAACTCCCATTGTGTGTGATTCTTTATCTTTTAACTCCATGCCTCTTGCCAAGACCCTCGCATTTACTTCTCTTACAACCCCATCTTAAATATATTAAACAACCAAGGTGACATCACAAAATCCTTGTCTAAGGCCTACTTTTACTGGGAAAAAATTTCCTCTTTCCTACATACTCTAACTTGAGCCTCACTATCCTCGTAAAAACTCTTCACTGCTTTCAGAAACCCTACCCCTACACCTATACTTGCAACATCTGCCACATTGCCCCCCTTATCCACCCTGTCCATACCCCTTTTTCCCACAATCCATAAATGCCACAAAGACCTCTTTAGCCTTATCTAAATACTGTTTCACTTATATGTTTCACTGTAAACACCTGGTCCACACACCCCCTACCTTTCCTAAAGCCTCCCTTTTTCATCTGCTATCCCATTTCTCCGTCTTACTCTTAATTCTTTCAAATTTTAACCTCTACCATACACTTTACCAGGTACACTCAACAGACTTATCCCCCTATAATTTTTGCACTCTCTTTTATCCCCTTTGCCTTTATACAAAGGAACTATGCATGCTCTCTGCCAATCCCTAGGTACCTTACCCTCTTCCATAAAATTTATTAAATAATTGCCCCAACCACTCCAAAACTATATCCCCACCTGCCCTTTTTAAAATTTCTATCTTTATCCATCAATCCCGGTGCCTTACCCCTTCATTTTACCTACTGCCTCACGAACTTCCCCCACACTCACAACTGGCTCTTCCTCACTCCTACAAGATGTTATTCCTCCTTTTCCCTATACACGAAATCACAGCTTCCCCTTTATCTTCATCAACATTTAACAATTTCCCAAAATATTCCCTCCATCTTCCCAATACCTCTAACTCTCCATTTAATAACTCTCCTCTCCTATTTTTAACTGACAAATCCATTTGTTCTCTAGGGTTCCTTAACTTGTTAATCTCACTCCAAAAACTTTTTCTTATTTTCAACAAAATTTGTTGATAACATCTCACCCACTCATCATTTGCTCTCTTTTTACATTTCTTCACCACTCTCTTAACCTCTCTCTTTTTCTCCATATACTCTTCCCTCCTTGCATCACTTCTACTTTGTAAAAAAAATTCTCATATGCTAACTTTTTCTCCCTTACTACTCCTTTACATCATCATTCCACCAATCGCTCCTCCTCCCTCCTGCACCCACTTTCCTGTAACCCCAAACTTCTGCTGAACACTCTAAAACTACATTTTAAAAACCCACCCCATTCCTCTTTGACCCCATTGCCTATGCTCTCATTAGCCCATCTATCCTCCAATAGCTGTTTATATCTTACCCTAAACTGCCTCCTCTTTTAGTTTATAAACCTTCACTCCTCTTCCCTGATGCTTCTATTCTCCTTGTATCCCATCTACCTTTTACTCTCAGTGTAGCTACAACTAGAAAGTGATCTGATATATCTGTGGCCCCTCTATAAACATGTACATCCTGAAGTCTACTAACAGTCTTTTATCTACCAATACATAATCCAAAAAAACTACTGTCATTTCGCCCTACATCATATCGTGTATACTTATTTATCCTCTTTTCTTAAAATATGTATTACCTATAACTAAACCCCTTTCTATACAAAGTTCAATCAAAGGGCTTCCCATTATCATTTACCCTGGCCCCCCCAAACTTTCCTACAACACCCTCTCTAAAAGTTTCTCCTACTTTAGCATTCCCGGTCCCCTACCACAATTACTCTCTCACTTGGTTCAAAGGCTCCTATACATTCACTAACATCTCCCAAAATCTCTCTCTCTCTCTGCATTCCTCTCTTCTCCAGGTGCAATACACGCTTTTTTATGACCCACTTCTCGCATCCAAACCTTTACTTTAATCCACATAATTCTCGAATTTACACATTCATATTCTCTTTTCTCCTTCCATAACTGTTTATTTAACATTACTGCTACCCCTTCCTTTGCTCTAACTCTCTTAGATACTCCAGATTTAATCCCATTTATTTCCCCCCACTGAAACTTTTCCTACCCCCTTTAGCTTTGTTTCGCTTAGAGCCAGGACATCCAACTTCTTTTCATTCATAACATCAGCAATCATCTGTTTCTTGTCATCCGCACTACTCCACGCACATTTAAACAACCCAGTTTTATAAAGTTTTTCTTCTTCTCTTTTTTAGTAAATGTTTAAAAGGGAAGGGGTTACTGCCCATTGCTCCCGGCATTTTTGTCGCCTCATACACACGCATGGCTTACGGAGGAAAGATCTTTTCCATTCCCATGGACAAAAAGAAGAAATAAAAAAGAACAAGAGCTATTTAGAAAAAGGAGAGAAACCTAGATGTATGTATATATATATATATGCATGTGTGTGTCTGTGAAGTGTGACCAAAGTGAAGTAGGAGTAGCAAGATATCCCCGTTATCTAGCGTGTTTATGAGACAGAAAAGAAAACCAGCAATCCTACCATCATGCAAAACAGTTACAGGTTTTGTTTCACAGTCATCTGGCAGGACGGTAGTACTCTTCCCTGGGTGGTTTGCTGTCTACCAACCTATATATAATATATATAATTTTTAATATTAATATATATATATAAAATATAATATATATAAAATATATATTTATTATATATATCTCAAGGAAGTCTCAGAAGCACTCTCCAGTGAGCTCAATATCTGGTTCTTGGATGATGGTACCCTAGCTGGAACTACAGAATCTCTCCTAGAGGACATCAGAAATATTAAAGACATGGGAGAGTGCCTGGGCCTATCTTTTAACCCCATCAAATGTGAAATGGTTTCTACCAATCGACAGATGATCCAGAACATTAGCGCTGTTTTACCAGGAGCACGAGCCATTAATCCAGCCAACAGCACTCTCCTTGGAGCTCCTCTTGGGCCCAATGCCACCGATCTGATCCTAGAAAAAAAGATCTCACAGTTCAGGACGATGGAAGGCAGGATGAAAGACATCGATACACTTTATGCCTTTTACTACTCAACCAGGTGCACTTCAATCCCAAAACTTACCTACTTCCTGAGTGCTCCCAGCCTTCAGCATTCCGAAATCAAGGAATATGACCTCTCTTTTAAGACCATACTAGAGAGAATATTGGACCTTTCCCTCGAAGATGGACAGTGGTTGCAAGCCTCACTTTCAGTCGGCTTGGGGGGGGTGGGAGTACACAAATCTCCCTGATTGCCCTACCAGCTTTCCTGTCCTCTTCCATAGCATCAAATGAGTTAAAACAAATTCTTCCAGACAACCTCAGTTTATTCAGCAGGAAAACAGGACCCTAGCTATGCCAGTGCCAGCACTGAATGGGACTTGCTGCTCCAGCACCAAAACCTAGTGCAGCACGGCCAACAACAGTCAAGTTGGGATGGCCACATCGCTGAAAAGGTGCTTTCCAACATGCTTAGGGCTGTAACATCAGACAGGGAGACTGTCCGTCTCCAAGCTGTGAGTGCACATTACTCCAGGAACTTTCAACAGTTCCAGTTTCGGCAATGGGAACACGCCTCGACCCTAAGACCCTCCGTATTGCATTGGCTCTGCGCCATGTTGCCCCAATTCACACGGAATATACATGTATTTGCGGCAATGCGCAAGCCGACCAGTATGGTCTACATGGTTTTAACTGTTCCAAAACCAAGGGCTGGCATGCAAGACACAATGAACTCATTGACATCATAAAGAGAACCCTTGCTACAGCTGGATGCCCAGCCGAGAGAGAGCCCTGATCACTAGCAGCCATCAATACCCACAACCCAGCAAACCACCCAGACGGGATCACCATCTGTCCTTTGAGGAATAGCAAGCTCTTAACATGGGACTATACCTGTGTGTCGGTGCTGGCTGACACCTACATCTATCACAGTGTCAGACGACAGGGAGGAGTACAAGATCAGCAAATACAACAGTATCAGTTTGTCCCAGTGGGATCAGAAACCTTGGGATCATGGGGAAAAAATGCCATGCTTTTCCTTAAAGAACTGGGTTCCAGACCCCAACACCACCAGGAACCCAAAGGCGCCATTTTCATTTTCCAGCACCTCAGCATGGCCATCCAGAGGGAAAATGCTTGCTGCATACTGGGCTCGCGTCCAGCTTTGGAGGAGCTGGAGGAGATTCATAATCTTTGATATATTGTACCAATGTAATCATGTTTGTGTTTTCTGTCAATGTATTCTGTCTATCAATAAAATTTCATATAGAATATAAAATATAGGGGATGGTAGGAGAAAAAAATAAACAGCTCCGGGGAGAACCTTGAGTTTTCCCTGAGGTACGCTTATCTTGTCTGAGGATGAGGGTCCCCAGTGAAGTTCTAGAGGTGGTACCGCCCTATATAAAATATAATATATATATATATATATATATTATAATATATATATATATTATATATATATATATATATATTATATACAGTGGTCCCTCGCTTTTCGTAGTTCTCCCGGCAATCGTAATTTCGCCAAACATAGGGGTATTTTCGTATAAACATGTACTCGCTTTTCATAGTGACTCGCGAATAGTAGTTCGTCTGGGACGCATACGCACGGTGTCAGCTGGGGCGGCGTTCCCTACCCAGCCAGTCTGGCATTG
Organism: Cherax quadricarinatus; assembly: GCF_026875155.1. Taxonomy (NCBI): domain Eukaryota; kingdom Metazoa; phylum Arthropoda; class Malacostraca; order Decapoda; family Parastacidae; genus Cherax; species Cherax quadricarinatus. The sequence goes on from NC_069437.1 coordinate 32,753,123, forward strand.
TTTACCAGTGATTGAAGGTCCCCCCCCAAGTGCTCCTACGAAATATTTCATTTAAACCACCTCATTTTAGTGCTTGCAATTACTAAATAAGCTACCATGGCTCCAAAGAAAGCTTCTAGTGCCAAGCCTGTGGTAAAGAAGGTGAGAAATATGTACAGTGACAAAGTCTTGGGCCATTTTCGGGAAGTGTTAAAGAGACGCCAGAAACAGAGCTCTCTCCACAGTTACTTTGCGAGACAGGACTAGAGTGACTCTCAAGGTGGTCCTAGTGGCATTAAGAAACAGAGGAGAAGCAACTCCAGAGAAGCAATTGGTACCTGAGGTGTTGCTGTAAACAATCCAATCTCTCTCCTCCAGTCTCCCATACACTAAGAAGAATCTCCAATAAAGGTAAGTGTTATGCTGTTAATGTTTCATTCATCATTTCCCATTGTATTGTTTATGTACTATATGTATATTTCATGTAAAAAAATGTTTGTTTTAATACTTCTGGGTGTCAGGAACGGATTAATTGTATTTACATTATTTCTTATGGGGAATATTGATTCGCAAATCGTAAATTTCGTTTATAGTAACGGCTCCAGGAACGGATTAATTACGAAAAACGAGGGACCACTGTATATATATATATATATATATATATATATATATATATATTATATATATAATATATATATATATATGTGTGTGTGTGTGTGTGTGTGTCGTGCCAAATAGTTAAAATTTGTTTATTAGTAAGAACTTGTTTAAAATTAAGTTCTTGCTAAAATTTTCTCATATACGTTTAAAGATATTTTTTTTCATTATGTTAAAGTAAAATTATTAAAATCATGGGGGAGCACTAAACGCGAAGGATTATACAGCGCATGTGGGGGGGATGGAAGGTATTCAGTCTCAATTCAGGGAACCGGAGCACAGATCCAATTCCCTAGATCAAGAACTCCTCACCAGCGTCACCTCCCTTGAAAAAGCCTGTTAATGTAAAAATTCATAATTTTGCACCAAAGGAACCTTAGAAAACTTACCTAACCTTATTATAATAAGCGCAATTTAATGTAGCCTAATCCAACTCTGACATTCATAAATTCAGTGTTCTGAGATCTGCTAAGCAGTAGATCTCATTTGTAATATTGAGCCATGGAAGATTTAGGCATGGCAAGAATGTAAGACATGGATTCTAACTCTGTACTCTCCTCTGAGGTTTGGGGAAAGTGGTTAGGAAAACTTTCTTCCCTCCACTTGGTAGAGAAGGGATAACTGTCGCACTGACCCTGGGGTCACATAACTAACGAAGGAGAGGGGGAGAAATTATATAGGTGGTGGAATAAATTCCACCAGAGAGAGAGAGATGGGGCCTATAGCCTCGGAGAACGATATTAAAGAGGTTTCGAGGACAAAAAATGGAGTTCTACCTGAAGTTATTTGAATATTAATAAATTCATAAAGGAGGATCACTGCAGCAGGCCAACAGGCCTGCTGCAGGAGGAACACTGCAGTAGGCCTCTAGGCCCATGTGGAAAAAGACACTTATGTACAGTTCATGACATTTATGAAAAGGAAACGTTTCGCCACGAGTGGCTTCTTCAGTCCTAATACAGAGAAAACTAAGAAAACGCATATATATAGTGGCAGGAGTCAGGTGAAGTGACGCGTGGGTAGAGGTGGTGGTAGTAGTAGTAGTAGTAGTAGTAGTAGTAGTAGGGCCTGCTGCTGAGGGTCATAAGATGACCCTCACCTCTTTTGATACGCCTATAAATTCCCTTCTTATGCCCTAGTAGATATTTCAGCCTATTATTCAACCATTTTCGGTCATTTCTATTTGATCTAATTTCTTTATACGGGATAAACGTTCTTTGAGCAGCATGTACAGTGTTCAGAAAACTGTCATATTGATAGGTCTCTTCGTTACCCCAGTCAACAGATGATAAGTGTGTTAGGTAAGACACATATGCAACAGTTAGGTATCTTTATTATGAAACGTTTCGCCTACACAGTAGGCTTCTTCAGTCAAGTACAGAAAAGTTGATAGAAGCAGAAGATACTTGAAGACGATGTAATCAGTCCATCACCCTTAAAGTTTTGAGGTGGTCAGTCCCTCAGTCTGGAGAAGAGCATTGTTCCATAGTATGAAACAATATAGTTTCATACTATGGAACAATGCTCTTCTCCAGACTGAGGGACTGACCACCTCAAAACTTTAAGGGTGATGGACTGATTACATCGTCTTCAAGTATCTTCTGCTTCTATCAACTTTTCTGTACTTGACTGAAGAAGCCTACTGTGTAGGCGAAACGTTTCATAATAAAGATACCTAACTGTTGCATATGTGTCTTACCTAACAACCTGTCGGTATTTTATACCATTTTAATGTTCAAGATGATAAGTGTGTTAGGTAAGACACATATGCAACAGTTAGGTATCTTTATTATGATGAAACGTTTCGCCTACACAGTAGGCTTCTTCAGTCAAGTACATAAAAGTTGATAGAAGCAGAAGATACTTGAAGACGATGTAATCAGTCCATCACCCTTAAAGTTTTGAGGTGGTCAGTCCCTCAGTCTGGAGAAGAGCATTGTTCCATAGTATGAAACAATATGGAGATGAAGTGACAGGATGGAGCTTTTTTATAACGCCAAGAGGTGAGACGTAGGCCACTAGGAGAGGTAAGAACTCAGATGCTGAGAGGTCAGGTCCCTCTCAAATCCAGCCGCTCTCACTAGTGGAAGTTGTCGAGGTTGATTGTAGGTCTGTACCAAGATACCCTTGTGTTGCAGTGTCTGACAGATTGAACATTATAATGGTATAAAATACCGACAGGTTGTTAGGTAAGACACATATGCAACAGTTAGGTATCTTTATTATGATGAAACGTTTCGCCTACACAGTAGGCTTCTTCAGTCAAGTACATAAAAGTTGATAGAAGCAGAAGATACTTGAAGACGATGTAATCAGTCCATCACCCTTAAAGTTTTGAGGTGGTCAGTCCCTCAGTCTGGAGAAGAGCATTGTTCCATAGTATGAAACAATATGGAGATGAAGTGACAGGATGGAGCTTTTTTATAGCGCCAAGAGGTGAGACTGATTACATCGTCTTCAAGTATCTTCTGCTTCTATCAACTTTTATGTACTTGACTGAAGAAGCCTACTGTGTAGGCGAAACGTTTCATCATAATAAAGATACCTAACTGTTGCATATGTGTCTTACCTAACAACCTGTCGGTATTTTATACCATTATAATGTTCAATCTGTCAGACACTGCAACACAAGGGTATCTTGGTACAGACCTACAATCAACCTCGACAACTTCCACTAGTGAGAGCGGCTGGATTTGAGAGGGACCTGACCTCTCAGCATCTGAGTTCTTACCTCTCCTAGTGGCCTACGTCTCACCTCTTGGCGCTATAAAAAAGCTCCATCCTGTCACTTCATCTCCATATTGTTTCATACTATGGAACAATGCTCTTCTCCAGACTGAGGGACTGACCACCTCAAAACTTTAAGGGTGATGGACTGATTACATCGTCTTCAAGTATCTTCTGCTTCTATCAACTTTTATGTACCTGACTGAAGAAGCCTACTGTGTAGGCGAAACGTTTCATCATAATAAAGATACCTAACTGTTGCATATGTGTCTTACCTAACAACCTGTCGGTATTTTATACCATTATAATGTTCAATCTGTCAGACACTGCAACACAAGGGTATCTGGTACAGACCTACAATCAACCTCGACAACTTCCACTAGTGAGAGCGGCTGGATTTGAGAGGGACCTGACCTCTCAGCATCTGAGTTCTTACCTCTCCTAGTGGCCTACGTCTCACCTCTTGGCGCTATAAAAAAGCTCCATCCTGTCACTTCATCTCCATATTGTTTCATACTATGGAACAATGCTCTTCTCCAGACTGAGGGACTGACCACCTCAAAACTTTAAGGGTGATGGACTGATTACATCGTCTTCAAGTATCTTCTGCTTCTATCAACTTTTATGTACTTGACTGAAGAAGCCTACTGTGTAGGCGAAACGTTTCATCATAATAAAGATACCTAACTGTTGCATATGTGTCTTACCTAACAACCTGTCGGTATTTTATACCATTTTAATGTTCAATCTGTCATACACTGCAACACAAGGGTATCTTGGTACAGACCTACAATCAACCTCGACAACTTCCACTAGTGAGAGCGGCTGGATTTGAGAGGGACCTGACCTCTCAGCATCTGAGTTCTTACCTCTCCTAGTGGCCTACGTCTCACCTCTTGGCGCTATAAAAAAGCTCCATCCTGTCACTTCATCTCCATATTGTTTCATACTATGGAACAATGCTCTTCTCCAGACTGAGGGACTGACCACCTCAAAACTTTAAGGGTGATGGACTGATTACATCGTCTTCAAGTATCTTCTGCTTCTATCAACTTTTATGTACTTGACTGAAGAAGCCTACTGTGTAGGCGAAACGTTTCATCATAATAAAGATACCTAACTGTTGCATATGTGTCTTACCTAACAACCTGTCGGTATTTTATACCATTATAATGTTCAGATGATAAGTGTTCTCTAAGCCCATGTATTTGTCCAACCTAAACTTGAAACTACCCAAGGTTCTTGCTGCAATAACCCGACTAGGTAGACTGTTCCACTCATCAACTACCCTATTTCCAAACCAATGCTTTCCTATATCCTTTCTAAATCTAAACTTATCTAATTTGAATCCATTATTGCGGGTTCTCTCTTGGAGAAATATCCTCAAAACTTTATTTATATCCCCTTTGTTAATACCCATCTTCCACTTATACACCTTGATCATGTCTCCCCTCATTCTTCGTCTTAAAAGTCTTCATACGGAAGATTTCTAATGTATGAATTAATTTGGTCATTCTACGCTGAATGTTTTCTAACGAATTAATATCCATTCTGTAATATGGAAACCAGAGCTGAGCTGTCTCATACATGCAAATATCCCTATTTTTATGTAATATGATACATAAGGCTTGGAAATATAAACACATAGGCAGTATAATGTGATTGTTTATTGACAACGTTTCGCCCACACAGTGGGCTTTTTCAAGTCGGTGTTTTATACCATTTACTTCCATGCAAAAGGCTTAAAGGGTATATTGATGGTACACAGGCTTAAAGGGTACATTAATTGTACACAAGTTTAAAGGGTACATTGATGGTACACAAGGCTTAAGGGATACATAGATGGTACAGAGATGGGGTACATGCGGTTTCAGGGATAGATTACAAGTACACTGAGCCACGGTGCGTCTAAAATTTCATCCACAAAAATCTCATCTAGCTCTTGGCTGTTCCGATTATTTGTAAGAGCGTCAGAGGCAGCAGCACGCCAGGGAAGGTGCGCTCACACGTTACTGGTAATTCTCGTATATTAGAGAGATGACATAAGCAGTTTGTGTAGAATGGGGGTGGAATTTAGGCTGCTAAATGCCTTCTCGTCTAGCGGGCCCCCTTGTTAGTGGTCGTTAGAAGGGCAATTAACGGGACGTTATCCATCATAGTTATTGTATTTGGTAGTGGGTATAGTGTGTGAGGGAAGTGTAGGGGAGGAGAGCAAGACAAAGTAAAGGGAGGAGGAAAGAGCAAGGGGAGCTGAGGAACACAAAAAAGACTCTAAGTAAATGTAACCATCAGTTTTACCCCTCCTCCTCCTCCTCCTCCTGCTGCTGCTGCTGCTGCTGCTGCTGCTGCTGCTGCTGCTGCTGCTGCTCATGCCGCTGCTGCTGCTGCTCATGCCGCTGCTGCTGCTGCTCATGCCGCTGCTGCTACTCATGCTGCTGCTGCTGCTCATGCCGCTGCTGCTGCTCATGGTGCTGCTGCTGTTGTTGTTGTACCATTTCTCTCACATTAACCCTTTGTCGGGCGGTGGTAAATGCAACACAATTGAATCCTTAAAGAAACTTATAGTTAGAGAATATATTAATCCACACACACACACACACACACACACACACACACACACACACACACACACACACACACACACACACACACACACACACACACACACACACACACACACACACACGTACACACACACGTACACACACACACCCACACTAACACACACACACGCACACATGTCTCATAGGTGACTGTGGTGGGTCAGGTGATACTGTTAGAGAGTGACCTTGGTGATGGTAGTAATACTGTTAGTGACCCTACTGGTGATGGTGGTGGTGATGCTGTTGGAGAGTGACCCTGTTGATGGTGGTAGTGGTGGTGATACTGTTGGAGGGTGACCCTGCTGATGATGGCAGTGGTGGTGGAGAATGACCCAGCTGATGGTGGTAGTGGTGGTGGAGAGTGACCCTGCTGATTGTGGTGATGTGGAAGGTGATCCTTCTATTGGTGGTTGAAGATACTGACGTTGGTGATGAAGGTGATGGGGGTTTGATGGAGGACAGTGAACGAAGTGTGATGGAGGACAGTGGAACGAGGTGTGATGGAGGACAGTGGAACGAGGTGTGATGGAGGACAGTGAACGAGGTGTGATGGAGGACAGTGGAACGAGGTGTGATGGAGGACAGTGAACGAGGTGTGATGGAGGACAGTGAACGAGGTGTGATGGAGGACAGTGAACGAGGTGTGATGGAGGACAGTGGAAACGAGGTGTGATGGAGGACAGTGAACGAGGTGTGATGGAGGACAGTGAACGAGGTGTGATGGAGACAGTGAACGAAGTGTGATGGAGGACAGTGGAACGAGGTGTGATGGAGGACAGTGAACGAAGTGTGATGGAGGACAGTGAACGAGGTGTGATGGAGGACAGTGAACGAAGTGTGATGGAGGACAGTGAACGAAGTGTGATGGAGGACAGTGAACGAAGTGTGATGGAGGACAGTGAACGAGGTGTGATGGAGGACAGTGGAACGAGGTGTGATGGAGGACAGTGAACGAAGTGTGATGGAGGACAGTGAACGAAGTGTGATGGAGGACAGTGGAACGAGGTGTGATGGAGGACAGTGGAACGAGGTGTGATGGAGGACAGTGAACGAGGTGTGATGGAGGACAGTGGAACGAAGTGTGATGGAGGACAGTGGAACGAGGTGTGATGGAGGACAGTGGAACGAGGTGTGATGGAGGACAGTGAACGAGGTGTGATGGAGGACAGTGGAACGAAGTGTGATGGAGGACAGTGAACGAGGTGTGATGGAGGACAGTGAACGAGGTGTGATGGAGGACAGTGGAACGAAGTGTGATGGAGGACAGTGAACGAGGTGTGATGGAGGACAGTGGAACGAGGTGTGATGGAGGACAGTGAACGAGGTGTGATGGAGGACAGTGGAACGAGGTGTGATGGAGGACAGTGGAACGAGGTGTGATGGAGGACAGTGGAACGAGGTGTGATGGAGGACAGTGAACGAGGTGTGATGGGGGGACAGTGGAACGAGGTGTGATGGAGGACAGTGAACGAGGTGTGATGGAGGACAGTGGAACGAGGTGTGATGGAGGACAGTGGAACGAAGTGTGATGGAGGACAGTGGAACGAGGTGTGATGGAGGACAGTGGAACGAGGTGTGATGGAGGACAGTGGAACGAAGTGTGATGGAGGACAGTGGAACGAGGTGTGATGGAGGACAGTGGAACGAAGTGTGATGGAGGACAGTGGAACGAGGTGTGATGGAGGACAGTGAACGAGGTGTGATGGAGGACATGAACGAGGTGTGATGGAGGACAGTGAACGAGGTGTGATGGAGGACAGTGGAACGAAGTGTGATGGAGGACAGTGGAACGAGGTGTGATGGAGGACAGTGGAACGAAGTGTGATGGAGGACAGTGGAACGAGGTGTGATGGAGGACAGTGAACGAGGTGTGATGGAGGACAGTGAACGAGGTGTGATGGAGGACAGTGAACGAGGTGTGATGGAGGACAGTGAACGAGGTGTGATGGAGGACAGTGGAACGAGGTGTGATGGAGGACAGTAAACGAGGTGTGATGGAGGACAGTGAACGAGGTGTGATGGAGGACAGTGAACAGGTGTGATGGAGGACAGTGAACGAGGTGTGATGGAGGACAGTGAACGAGGTGTGATGGAGGACAGTGAACGAGGTGTGATGGAGGACAGTGAACGAGGTGTGATGGAGGACAGTGAACGAGGTGTGATGGAGGACAGTGGAACGAAGTGTGATGGAGGACAGTGGAACGAGGTGTGATGGAGGACAGTGGAACGAAGTGTGATGGAGGACAGTGAACGAGGTGTGATGGAGGACAGTGAACGAAGTGTGATGGAGGACAGTGGAACGAGGTGTGATTGGAGGACAGGGGAACGAAGTGTGATGGAGGACAGTGGAACGAAGTGTGATGGGACAGTGAACGAGGTGTGATGGAGGACAGTGAACGAGGTGTGATGGAGGACAGTGAACGAGGTGTGATGGAGGACAGTGAACGAGGTGTGATGGAGGACAGTGGAACGAAGTGTGATGGAGGACAGTGGAACGAGGTGTGATGGAGGACAGTGAACGAGGTGTGATGGAGGACAGTGGAACGAAGTGTGATGGAGGACAGTGGAACGAGGTGTGATGGAGGACAGTGAACGAGGTGTGATGGAGGACAGTGGAACGAAGTGTGATGGAGGACAGTGGAACGAGGTGTGAAGGAGGACAGTGAACGAGGTGTGATGGAGGACAGTGAACGAGGTGTGATGGAGGACAGTGGAACGAAGTGTGATGGAGGACAGTGGAACGAGGTGTGATGGAGGACAGTGAACGAGGTGTGATGGAGGACAGTGGAACGAAGTGTGATGGAGGACAGTGGAACGAGGTGTGATGGAGGACAGTGGGGAACGAAGTGTGATGGAGGACAGTGGAACGAGGTGTGATGGAGGACAGTGAACGAGGTGTGATGGAGGACAGTGAACGAGGTGTGATGGAGGACAGTGAACGAGGTGTGATGGAGGACAGTGAACGAGGTGTGATGGAGGACAGTGAACGAGGTGTGATGGAGGACAGTGAACGAGGTGTGATGGAGGACAGTGGAACGAAGTGTGATGAGGACAGTGGAACGAGGTGTGATGGAGGACAGTGAACGAGGTGTGATGGAGGACAGTGGAACGAAGTGTGATGGAGGACAGTGAACGAGGTGTGATGGAGGACAGTGGAACGAAGTGTGATGGAGGACAGTGGAACGAGGTGTGATGGAGGACAGTGAACGAGGTGTGATGGAGGACAGTGAACGAAGTGTGATGGAGGACATGTGGAACGAAGTGTGATGGAGGACAGTGAACGAGGTGTGATGGAGGACAGTGGAACGAAGTGTGATGGAGGACAGTGAACGAGGTGTGATGGAGGACAGTGGAACGAAGTGTGATGGAGGACAGTGAACGAGGTGTGATGGAGGACAGTGAACGAAGTGTGATGGAGGACAGTGGAACGAAGTGTGATGGAGGACAGTGAACGAGGTGTGATGGAGGACAGTGAACGAGGTGTGATGGAGGACAGTGAACGAGGTGTGATGGAGGACAGTGGAACGAAGTGTGATGGAGGACAGTGGAACGAAGTGTGATGGAGGACAGTGAACGAGGTGTGATGGAGGACAGTGGAACGAAGTGTGATGGAGGACAGTGAACGAGGTGTGATGGAGGACAGTGGAACGAGGTGTGATGGGGGGACAGTGAACGAGGTGTGATGGAGGACAGTGGAACGAAGTGTGATGGAGGACAGTGGAACGAGGTGTGATGGAGGACAGTGAACGAGGTGTGATGGAGGACAGTGAACGAGGTTGTGATGGAGGACAGTGGAACGAAGTGTGATGGAGGACAGTGGAACGAGGTGTGATGGAGGACAGTGAACGAGGTGTGATGGAGGACAGTGAACGAGGTGTGAGGGGAGGACAGTGAACGAGGTGTGATGGAGGACAGTGAACGAGGTGTGATGGAGGACAGTGGAACGAAGTGTGATGGAGGACAGTGGAACGAGGTGTGATGGAGGACAGTGAACGAGGTGTGATGGAGGACAGTGGAACGAAGTGTGATGGAGGACAGTGGAACGAGGTGTGATGGAGGACAGTGAACGAGGTGTGATGGAGGACAGTGAACGAGGTGTGATGGAGGACAGTGAACGAGGTGTGATGGAGGACAGTGGAAACGAAGTGTGATGGAGGACAGTGGAACGAGGTGTGATGGAGGACAGTGGAACGAAGTGTGATGGGGACAGTGAACGAGGTGTGATGGAGGACAGTGAACGAGGTGTGATGGAGGACAGTGAACGAGGTGTGATGGAGGACAGGGGAACGAAGTGTGATGGAGGACAGTGGAACGAGGTGTGATGGAGGACAGTGAACGAGGTGTGATGGAGGACAGTGAACGAGGTGTGATGGAGGACAGTGAACGAGGTGTGATGGAGGACATTTGGAACGAAGTGTGATGGAGGACAGTGAACGAAGTGTGATGGAGGACAGTGGAACGAGGTGTGATGGAGGACAGTGAACGAAGTGTGATGGAGGACAGTGGAACGAGGTTTTGATGGAGGACAGTGAACGAAGTGTGATGGAGGACAGTGGAACGAGGTGTGATGGAGGACAGTGAACGAAGTGTGATGGAGGACAGTGAACGAAGTGTGATGGAGGACAGTGGAACGAGGTGTGATGGAGGACAGTGAACGAAGTGTGATGGAGGACAGTGGAACGAGGTGTGATGGAGGACAGTGAACGAGGTTGTGATGGAGGACAGTGGAACGAGGTGTGATGGAGGACAGTGAACGAAGTGTGATGGAGGACAGTGGAACGAAGTGTGATGGAGGACAGTGAACGAAGTGTGATGGAGGACAGTGGAACGAGGTGTGATGGAGGACAGTGAACGAAGTGTGATGGAGGACAGTGAACGAAGTGTGATGGAGGACAGTGGAACGAGGTGTGATGGAGGACAGTGAACGAAGTGTGATGGAGGACAGTGAACGAAGTGTGATGGAGGACAGTGGAACGAGGTGTGATGGAGGACAGTGAACGAAGTGTGATGGAGGACAGTGAACGAGGTGTGATGGAGGACAGTGAACGAGGTGTGATGGAGGACAGTGGAACGAAGTGTGATGGAGGACAGTGAACGAGGTGTGATGGAGGACAGTGGAACGAAGTGTGATGGAGGACAGTGAACGAGGTGTGATGGAGGACAGTGAACGAGGTGTGATGGAGGACAGTGAACGAGGTGATGGAGGACAGTGGAACGAAGTGTGATGGAGGACAGTGAACGAGGTGTGATGGAGGACAGTGAACGAGGTGTGATGGAGGACAGTGAACGAGGTGTGATGGAGGACAGTGAACGAGGTGTGATGGAGGACAGTGAACGAGGTGTGATGGAGGACAGTGGAACGAGGTGTGATGGAGGACAGTGAACGAGGTGTGATGGAGGACAGTGAACGAGGTGTATGAGGGACAGTGGAACGAAGTGTGATGGAGGACAGGAACGAAGTGTGATGGAGGACAGTGAACGAGGTGTGATGGAGGACAGTGGAACGAAGTGTGATGGAGGACAGTGGAACGAAGTGTGATGGAGGACAGTGGAACGAAGTGTGATGGAGGACAGTGGAACGAAGTGTGATGGAGGACAGTGGAACGAAGTGTGATGGAGGACAGTGAACGAGGTGTGATGGAGGACAGTGGAACGAAGTGTGATGGAGGACAGTGGAACGAAGTGTGATGGAGGACAGTGGAACGAAGTGTGATGGAGGACAGTGGAACGAAGTGTGATGGAGGACAGTGAACGAGGTGTGATGGAGGACAGTGGAACGAAGTGTGATGGAGGACAGTGGAACGAAGTGTGATGGAGGACAGTGAACGAGGTGTGATGGAGGACAGTGGAACGAAGTGTGATGGAGGACAGTGGAACGAAGTGTGATGGAGGACAGTGGAACGAAGTGTGATGGAGGACAGTGGAACGAAGTGTGATGGAGGACAGTGGAACGAAGTGTGATGGAGGACAGTGGAACGAAGTGTGATGGAGGACAGTGAACGAGGTGTGATGGAGGACAGTGGAACGAAGTGTGATGGAGGACAGTGGAACGAAGTGTGATGGAGGACAGTGGAACGAGGTGTGATGGAGGACAGTGGAACGAGGTGTGATGGAGGACAGTGGAACGAGGTGTGATGGGGGGACAGTGGAACGAGGTGTGATGGAGGACAGTGGAACGAGGTGTGATGGAGGACAGGGGAACGAGGTGTGATGGAGGACAGTGGAACGAGGTGTGATGGAGGACAGTGGAACGAGGTGTGATGGAGGACAGTGGAACGAGGTGTGATGGAGGACAGTGGAACGAGGTGTGATGGAGGACAGTGGAACGAGGTGTGATGGAGGACAGTGGAACGAGGTGTGATGGAGGACAGTGGAACGAGGTGTGATGGAGGACAGTGGAACGAAGTGTGATGGAGGACAGTGGAACGGGGTGTGATGGAGGACAGTGGAACGAGGTGTGATGGAGGACAGTGGAACGAGTGTGATGGAGGACAGTGGAACGAGGTGTGATGGAGGACAGTGGAACGAGGTGTGATGGAGGACAGTGGAACGAAGTGTGATGGAGGACAGTGGAACGAGGTGTGATGGAGGACAGTGGAACGAGGTGTGATGGAGGGGGAGGTGTGATGGAAGGGGATGGAGTTGTAATGGAGGACAGGGGATGGAGGTGTGATGGAGGGGGAAAGGAGGAGTGATGGAGGGCAGAAGTGGGGCTTGAGGGAGGTGGGCTCTGAATGTGTTTATCTTTAATATAGAGTTTTCTTAAAGGGGGAGGAGGGCGTAGTTTATTCTATGTTTTGTATATTGCGTAGTTTAAGGGAGCGATTAAATCCTGGAAGATTTAGCGTATAAGGAAGAAGTGTGTAGGGTGACTAAGTGATCGGGGAGAATATATAATTGCCTATATTATTTTTTTTTTTTGGGGGGGGAGGACTGTTGGGAAAATATGTTTTTTGTATACCTTTGGGGAATGAACTCTATCTGTTGGCTTTTTTTAGCCAAGGTGTTAACTACTATTGTTTCACAAGGTTGTATCTACCTTGGATAGGATATATATGGTGTCGTGGTTATTTGGATCCTGTTATATATACTGCGTGTATATTTCTCCATAATGCATATAGAGTATAAAGTATTCGCTCGTTCATTGTATCTTGTAAATACACGATACTGTTTTAAGTATTTGAGACCTGAGGCAGAACACTTGGTTTGGTTCACTAATAAACACTATTAAATTCTTGATGTATTTAGATATATCTCTCTTAGTGAGGCCTAGTTATAGACTGGACAGCGGGGGCGTTGACCCCCACAACTCCCTTAAGGTAAACTCCAGATAGGTAGTATAATAAATCATTTTTAAGTAAAGTGTTTAATGCTTCACATTCCTGAGTGTATTTTGTGTATAGTTTGAAGTACTCAGTCCCTCAGCCTGGGATCAGTGTGTTCAGTCCATCAGTCTTGAAGAAAGTACACCATATGTTGTACTTTCTTCAACATTGATAAATTAATGGACTGAAGACATTGATTCAAGGCTAAGGGACTGATTACTTCAAACTCCTCTTCTTTTTCCATCGTTCTTCTTTGTATTTGACTAACGAAGCCACTGTATGGCGATACGTTTCCTAAATAAAGATTCCCAAATGTTGCACAAGTGTCTCAGTCTTCTGAACCATTAATCACAATGACATCAATAATATAATTAAATTTTTCACTGGTGCTGGTTATTTTAATTTGGTGTGATGCTATTTGTGTTGAACGTTTTCTTTATGCTCGTACGCACGAACGATGACCAGAGCCTTGATACGGAGGGGAAGGAAGAAAGATGGGAAGGATGGAAAGAGGTGAATGAGGAGTTGGGGAAGAAGAGGAGGAGGAGGAGTGGGATGAAAGATAAGTGGTCTGACCACTTCTGATCTGTATTTAATAATGGGTGTGTGTGGTTTACCTTATAATGGGTGTGTGTGTGTGTGGTTTACCTAATAATGGGTGTGTGTGGTTTACCTAATAATGGGTGTGTGTGGTTTACGTTATAATGAGTGTGTTGTTTACGTTATAATGGATGTGTGTGGTTTAATTAATAACGGGTGTGTGTGGTTTACATTATAATGGATGTGTGTGGTTTACATTATAATGGATGTGTGTGGTTTACATTATAATGGATGTGTGTGGTTTACGTTATAATGGGTGTGTGTAGTTTAATTAATAACGGATGTGTGTAGTTGACCTTATAATGGATGTGTGTGGTTTACGTTATAATGGGTGTGTGTAGTTTACGTTATAATGGGTGTGTTAGTTTACGTTATAATGGTGTGTGTGGTTTACGTTATAATGGGTGTGTGTAGTTTACGTTATAATGGGTGTGTGTAGTTTACGTTATAATGGGTGTGTGTAGTTTACGTTATAATGGGTGTGTGTGGTTTACGTTAAAAATGGGTTTTTGTGGTTTACGTTATAATGGGTTGTGTGTAGTTTACGTTATAATGGGTGTGTGTAGTTTACGTTAAAATGGGTGTGTGTGGTTTACGTTATAATGGGTGTGTGTTTACGTTATAATGGGTGTGTGTAGTTTACGTTATAATGGGTGTTGTGTAGTTTACGTTATAATGGGTGTGTGTGGTTTACGTTATAATGGGTGTGTGGGTTTTCGTTATAATGAGTGTGTGTGGTATACGTTATAATGGGTGTGTGTGTGGTTTACGTTATAATGGGTGTGTGTGGTTTACGTTATAATGGGTGTGTGTAGTTTACGTTATAATGGGTGTGTGGTTTACGTTATAATGGGTGTGTGTAGTTTACGTTATAATGGGTGTGTGTAGTTTACGTTATAATGGGTGTGTGTGGTTTACGTTATAATGGGTGTGTGGTTTACGTTATAATGGGTGTGCGTAGTTTACGTTATAATGGGTGTGTGGTTTACGTTATAATGGGTGTGTGTAGTTTACGTTATAATGGGTGTGTGTGGTTTACGTTATAATGGGTGTGTGTGGTTTACGTTATAATGAGTGTGAGTGGTTTACATTTTAGGTAATTATGAAATTTATGTAGGATACACTCCGCACTGCCCAGCACTGGTACACACGTGTACAGAAGTATCTACATCTATACATTAAAGATGTGTACATTATAAGGAGAGGTGACTGCATGTATACTCGTGCAGCAGGTGGTTGTAGGTCGCAGCTCAGAATGCTTGTGGTCGCAAGGTGGACCCGCAGGTGGCTGGGCGTGGTGTTCTGTCTCCAGCTGGCATGGTGTTCTGCCAAGGTTGTTTTTCATGGTGTTCAGGTGTTCGCGCGTGTCAGGTTATTGACGGATTTATCTGTTTTGTAGCAGTTTTTACTGGTGGGTCATTGTACGTATTTTTGTTTTTCTTGTGTATTGTATGTGTTGACGGAGGAGCGCTGAGTAACGTACACGTTCAGAACGCGCGTCACACATCAAGGTGATATCTACAGTCACGAGGTTAACATGCAAAAAAAAAAAAAAATCTTGGCGCCATGTTACGCTTTTACCAGATTTGTTACGTTACAATGTGTGTCTTTAGCACCCCTCTTACCTCCCTCTCTTTATTACCCCCATTCCTCTCTCATATCTTTCTTCCCTTTCATTATCTTTTCTTTCATCTCTCCTCCCTCCCTCCCGGCATCAACACCGTGCTGAGGGAACCGTCAATACCGTGTCAACGTGTGTGTTGTTCCCACACCTGTGATCTATAAATATTTTTTTCCTCTCGCATATTTTCTTTCACGTCACCACCCCCCCCCCCCCCCGTTCTATTTCTCCACATCTGCCCAGCTTCCACCTCCCTCCCTCCTTCCTCTCTCCGACACCCCCCCACCCATCTTCCCTCTCTCCAACATCCCCTCCTCTTCTTCCCTCTCTCCTACACCCCCCTCACCTTCTTCCCTCTCTCCTACACCCCCTCACCTTCTTCCCTCTCTCCGACACCCCTTCCCCTTCTTCCCTCTCTCGTCTCTTCATCATCCATTCCTCCCCTCCCTCTCTCATTTTTACCTCCAAGCCATGTCGAATTTTGGTGGTAGCAGGAATTGCCTGCATTTTTGTCCTTGGTGGGTTGGGTATCGATGTATTACGGAGGCGCCACGCTGTAATATGCATATCTGAATATTCATATACATGCAGTGTACATAGTATCCGTAGCCTCCTGGAATGACGTTTGATAAACAGAGAGGGGAAAAGAAGAAAGAAAAAAGAGTAGAAGAGGGGAACGTGCGTGGGGGAAAAGTGCTCAAGGGATTAGAAGAGGGAGAGAGAGATAGGGGAGGGAAAAACTAGTAGAGAAAGGTAGGAGTGTCAGTTCTCGTAGTCATCGAGATACGGCAAGTAGGGTTGTGTTATGGCACAACACGTCACCACATACTAGACACAGCGTCAATCTAGAGGAGACATCACTTCCAGTTGACTCGCTTGACAGCATTGACTTCATTTTCAGTACTGAGTGAAGATTTTTTGAGTGTGAACCAGTCAAGTCTGAGCTGATCGAGAGAGCCAGATTACTGGGAGGTAAAGGAATAAAAACTAACAACGCTAGAAGACAGAAGGTTCAAACATCGTTTCCGGAGTTGGTTTGTTAAGACTCTGGAGGATAAGAAGTAAAGCTCGCCGTTAGTACTTGAGTGGTACACATGAACCCATTGGAGGTAAAACAATACTGAATATTAAGGCCTCAGCCTTCATGTGACCTAAGGGGGTGAGGCAGTTATTACATCTGTATTATTAATACTGATAATGAACAGATGTCTGTTTCCTGTATGTCAGTCTATCTTTGTATGAATGCATTGTTGCAAATGATGACGTGTGTTGTGTGTGTGTGTGTGTGTGTGTGTGTGTGTGTGTCTCAGTCATAAAAATGGATCCGAGTTTGTTAGTTTATCTCCCATTCGGAGAAAAATCTAACACTGAATAGAAAAAATGTGTGTGTTTTCTCCTTGGTGATCCTCTTTAATAGATCCATGGAAGAGGATCTCTCATACTGAAATATACAGATCATTTCTGTTTTCCTCCTCTGGATGATTTACCTGCTTATAATACCAGGTTTCCATGGTTATTAAACAATCAAAGCGAACATGATCATTTGGATAAAATGCAAGTGCAACACTTTCGTATAAACCATACCACGGGCGGGGATAGAACCCGTGGTCAGTCATAAAACTCCAGACGAATGTGTTAGTCACTGGGCCAGCTGGCTACAATGAGATTCATCCAACTAGTTTTTACAGAGGAATCTCCCGCCAGCGTGGCCAGCACCTCGTCAGGAGCTTACAATATGAGGAATTTCCTCATATTGCATGCTACCGACAAAGCACTGGAGATAGCGCGAAAGGCCTAGAGCTGCTACGTAACCTCCCGTCCTCGTGGCCTTGCTGATGTACGTTAAACTGGACAAACGCCAGCTATGATTTCCAAAAGACTAATTTTCAGCATATCACAAAACCAGTGGAAGCCTGAGAAAAATTATTATTTCAAAACTATGAAGTTGAAGACATCTCCAGGCTGAGGGACTGATCACCTCACACTCCTCCTCTCCTTACGCCTTCCTCTTTGTATTGGACTGATGAAGCCACTGTGTGGCGAAACGTTTCCTGAATAAAGATTCCCATATGCTGCATAAGTGTCTCAATCTTCAACTTGTCGGTTTTTCAAACCATTCATCACTACTCTCAGCTTGTAAGCTGTAAGCTACTCTCAGCTTGTAAGCTGTATGCTACTCTCAGCTTGTAAGCTGTAAGCTACTCTCAGCTTGTAAGCTGTAAGCTACTCTCAGCTTGTAAGCTGTAAGCTACTCTCAGCTTGTAAGCTGTAAGCTACTCTCAGCTGTAAGCTGTATGCTACTCTCAGCTTGTAAGCTGTAAGCTACTATCAGCTTGTAAGCTGTATGCTACTCTCAGCTTGTAAGCTGTAAGCTACTCTCAGCTTGTAAGCTGTATGCTACTCTCAGCTTGTAAGCTGTAAGCTACTCTCAGCTTGTAAGCTGTAAGCTACTCTCAGCTTGTAAGCTGTATGCTACTCTCAGCTTGTAAGCTGTAAGCTACTATCAGCTTGTAAGCTGTATGCTACTCTCAGCTTGTAAGCTGTAAGCTACTCTCAGCTTGTAAGTCTGTATGCTACTCTCAGCTTGTAAGCTGTAAGCTACTCTCAGCTTGTAAGCTGTAAGCTACTCTCAGCTTGTAAGCTGTATGCTACTCTCAGCTTGTAAGCTGTAAGCTACTCTCAACTTGTAAGCTGTATGCTACTCTCAGCTTGTAAGCTGTAAGCTACTATCAGCTTGTAAGCTGTAAGCTACTCTCAACTTGTAAGCTGTATGCTACTCTCAGCTTGTAAGCTGTAAGCTACTCTCAAGTTGTAGGAAATAGATGTGATAAGAGCAAATGTGAAACAGGTGTCATTAAAGTAGATGTGTGAAACGTGTGATAACAGAAGTTGTGAAACAGGTGTGATAATAGATGTGAAACAGGTGTAATAATAGCAGATGTGAAACAGGTGTAATAATAGATTGAAACACTTATGCAGCATATGGGAATCTTTATTCAGGAAACGTTTCGCCACACAGTGGCTTCATCAGTCCAATACAAAGAGGAAGGCGTAAGGAGAGGAGGAGAATGAGGTAATCAGTCCCTCAACCTGGAGTCGATGTGTTCAGTCCATCAATCTTGTAGAATGTACAGTATAGGGCCGTAGACGTGGCTTATATACTGTAGTGAGGTGAGGTGAAGCAGGCGGAGGCGGGGTCATAGTGGTACCATCCACTAGTCGAAGTAGGTCTTCGTCCAAAGTTGAACAAGTGTTGAAGAATTCTTTGTAACAAGATCCCATGATGCTGCAGTGTCTGACAGTTGTGATGAATGGTTTGAAAAAACCGACAAGTTGAAGATTGAAACACTTATGCAGCATATGGGAATCTTTATTCAGGAAACGTTTCGCCACACAGTGGCTCAAACCATTCATCACAACTGTCAGACACTGCAGCATCATGGGATCTTGTTACAAAGAATTCTTCAACACTTGTTCAACCTTTGGACGAAGACCTATTTCGACTAGTGGATGGTACCACTATGACCCCGCCTCCATCTGCTTCACGTCACCTCACTACAGTATATAAGCCACGTCTACGGCCCTATACTGTACATTCTACAAGATTGATGGACTGAACACATCGACTCCAGGTTGAGGGACTGATTACCTCATTCTCCTCCTCTCCTTACGCCTTCCTCTTTGTATTGGACTGATGAAGCCACTGTGTGGCGAAACGTTTCCTGAATAAAGATTCCCATATGCTGCATAAGTGTTTCAATCTTCAACTTGTCGGTTTTTTCAAACCATTCATCACAGGTGTAATAATAGCAGATGTGAGACAGGTGTAATCACAGCAGGTGTGAAACAGGTGCGATAACAGCAGATGTGAAACAGGTGTGATAGATGTGAAACAAGTGTGATAACAGATGTGAGACAGGTGTGATAACAGCAGATATGAAACAGGTGTGATCACAGCAATGTGAAACAGGTGTGATAACAGTAGATGTGAAACAGGTGTGATCACAGCAGGTGTGAAACAGGTGTGATAACAGATGTGAAACATGTGTGATAACAGATGTGAAACAGGTGTGATAACAGATGTGAAACAGGTATGATAACAGATGTGAAACGTGTGATAACAGATGTGAAACAGGTGTGATAACAGCAGATATGAAACAGGTGTGATCACAGCAATGTGAAACAGGTGTGATAACAGTAGATGTGAAACAGGTGTGATAACAGCAGATGTGAAACAGGTGTGATCACAGCAGGTGTGAAACAGGTGTGATAACAGCAGATGTGACTGTTGTGGGATGATCTCCCCAGGTTTATTCAGAAGAAAATGATGTGAAGTCCGCCAGTGTGTGTGTCCGGCCTCACTGATGCCCACTACATAACTACCCATACCTGGAGGTTATTCCGGGGATCAACGTCCCCGCGGCCCGGTCCATGACCAGGCCTCCCGATGGATCAGGGCCTGATCAACTAGGCTGTTACTGCTGGCCGCACGCAGTCCAATGCTCCCATGCTCCCGGGCGGTGCCAGGGGGTTGAACTGAGACTCAGCTGTCATATTCTATGACGTGACACTACCTACCTGGAGGGTATTCCGCATATCAACGTCCCCGCGGTCCGGTCCACAACCAGGCCTCCTGGTGGATCAGGGTCTGATCAACCAGATTGTTACTGCTGGCCACATGCAGTCCAACATGCGAACCACAACCCGGCTGATCCGGCACCGACTTTATCTGTCCAGCTCCCTCTTGAAGGCAGTCAAGGGTCTATTGGTAATTCCTTTTATGCCTGGTGGGAGGCTGTTGAACAATCTTGGGCCCCGGACACTTATTGTGTTGTCTCTTGATGTACCAATGGCACCCCTACTTCTCACAGGGGGTATTTTGAACCGCCTGACCAGTCTTTTGCTTGCGTATGGAGTGATTTCTGTGTGCAAATTAGGAACCATTCCTTCTCGGATTTTCAAAGTGTAGATTATATCATCTCTCTCGCCTGCGTTCCAGCGAGTACAAATCAAGTGCTTCCAGGCGTTCCCAGTAGTTAAGGTGTTTGATGGAACTTATACATGCAGTAAAGGTTCTCTGTACATTCTCTAGATCTGCAATTTCATGCTTTGAATGTAAATGTTAATGTAAAGCCGTATTCCAGCCTAGAGAGAACAAGTGATTTAAAGAGGGTCATCATTGGCTTGGCATCTCTTGTTTTGAAAGTTCTCATTATCAATTCTATCATTTTCTTTGCAGTTGTGATAGTGGCATTGTTGTGGTCTTTGAAAGTGAGATCCTCAGACATTACCACTCCCATGCGCTTCACATTACTTTTCCGCTCTATTGTATGATTAGAGTTTGTAGTATTCTCATAACGTTTTCCATAACGGAGTAGTTGGAATTTGTCTTCATTGAACATCATATTGTTCTCCGTTGTCCATCGGAAAACTTGGTTCATATCTTCTTGGAGGTTAACCGTGTCCTCAATGGATGAGCCTCATGCAGATCCTGGTATCGTCTGCAAAGGAACACATGGTGCTATGGTGTATAAATGGAAAACAGAATAAATAAAGGGGATGCAAGTAGCGTGCTGAAAATTTCCAGCCAAGACAGGACTCGCAGCAGTGGTTTCAAGTTGGAAAAATTCAGATTCAGGAAGGATATAGGAAAGCACTGGTTTGGTAATAGAGTTGTGGATGAGTGGAACAAACTCCCGAGTACAGTTATAGAGGCTAGAACATTGTGTAGTTTTAAAACTAGGTTAGATAAATACATGAGTGGGTGTGGGTGGGTGTGAGTTGGACCTGACTAGCTTGTGCTGCTGGGTCTGATGCCGTGCTCCTTCCTTGAGTGGAGGTGACCAGACTGGGTGGGTCATTGGGCTAATCCGAGGGGGGGGGGAGGTGGACCTGCTCCGCATGGGTCAGTAGGCCTGTTGCAGTGTTCCTTCTTTCTTATGTTCTTATTACATCTCTGTAATCTCTGTGTATACTACATCTGTATTCGGTTTGTTTTCCACTGTATCCAAGACCATATCATAGTGATCCAGTAGTTGCGAGAGGCGCGAGCGACCCGCTCTGAACCTATGTTGCCCTGGATTGTGCAGTTTTGGGAATCCAAGTGGTTTGCAATTTTTATGAAGTGAGACGTTAGAGCTACTGGTCTGTAGGTCTTAGCTAATGCTTTGCTGCCACCTTTGTAGAGTGGGACTATATCCGTTGTTTTTAGTGACTGGAATTTCACCCATGTCTAAGCTCCTTCTCCATAGCATACTTGCGAAAGGGGTTTCTTGCAGTTCTTAATAAACACAGAGTTCGAAGAGTCTAGGCCTGGGGCTGAGTGCATGGGCATGTTGTCATTAGCTTTCTCAAAGTCTAGTGAAGTTAGGGTAATGTCAGAAATTTGGCATACATTGATGGAGATTCGAGGCGCATTCATAAAAAAATTTAGATTATCGATTTTTAGACTGATTAGTGGCTCGCTATACAGAGTCGTATTGAGATTTCAGTACCTCACTCATTTCTGTTATCTGTGTAAGTCCCATCTTGTCTGAGCAAAGGCCTAATACTAAATGCGGGTTTTACCTTGTTTTTGTATATGAAAAGAAATATTTCGGATTTCTTTCAGTTTCACTAATTGTTCTTAGCTCCTGTCTCTCCGGGATCCTGTATGAATCCTTTAACTTAAGCTCGATACTTTCCCCTTCCCTGGTCAGCACTTCCTTGTGTCAGATAATCTAGCGTTCTTGAGGAGTTCAATGATTCTTCGTCGTCTTCTGTAGAGGGAGCATCTTTCATTCTCCGGTTTACTTCTAATTTTCTTTTTTCTTAGGGGAATATGCCTCGAACATACTTCAACTGCCGGGAAGGTGATCCTTTCAAGGCATTGGTTTGGATCCATGTTATTTAAGATATCTTCCCAACATGGTTTACCTGATCCCAGTTGATGTTCTTGTTATTGAAGTTGTATTTAGTGAAGACACATTCGTAGCTGCAACTGCGTGCATTTTTCTGGTCAGGACCCTTGTTCATTTAAGTCTGAACTTCGATTAGTTTGTGATTGGAATTCGTCGTTTTTGATATTGTTATGTTTCTTACCAGGTCCTCATTATTTGTGAAGATAAAGTCAAGTGTGTTTTCCAGTCTTGTTGGCTCCATTATCTGCTGACTTAGGGTGTGTTTGTTTCAGAGATTTAGCTCCTGTGTGTGACCTTTCATCTGCGCTGCCTTCAGCGCAGTAAGATGTTTGGGGATGGAGCTGTGATAAGAGCAGGTGCGATAACAACAAATGTGATAACAGGTGTGATAACAGCAAGTGTGATAAGTGTGATAACAGGTGCAATAACAGCAAGTGTGATAACAGATGTGATAACAGGTGTGATAGCTGTGATAACAGCAGGTGTAATAACAGGTGTGATAACAGCAAGTGTGATAACAGGTGTAATAAATGTGATAACAGCAAGTGTGATAACATCAAGTGTGATAACAGGTGTGATAACAGCAAGTATAAGAACAGCAAGTGTAATAACAAGTGTGATAACAGCTAGTGTGATAAGTGTAATACCAGCGTGATAACAGGTGTGATAACAAATATGATACCTAGTATGATAACAGCAAGTGTAGTGCACATTTTTTTTGTCTCTTAAATATTCAGTATGGAGAGAGCTGCTCTGTGTCTTCTGAATATGCTGAGGAAAAAAAAAGAATTTGTTCTTTCACCCGTTGCCACCTTTTCCTACCTGCCACCTTTATCCACCTGCCACCTTATCTCACCTGCCACCTTTATCTCACCTGCCACCTTCTCCCACCTGTTACCTTTTCCCCTGCCTCCTCTCACTTTTCCCACTTCTCACCTTTTCAACTTAGTTTGCTACATTTTTTCCAGACTAACACCTCTGTCACAGTAAATTCGTGGGCTACGCAAGTAGGTATTTCTTTAGACAGTGGCAGGCCTGGTGGGCCCTACACACACTCCACCTATCGTGAGTTAGTGCTCCTGCCTACAACAGGACTCGTAGCTATGGGACGATTCTCTGCAGATTGAACATTGGGACACACACTTCACTCAGAACCACCACCTTGCAGGTGCTCCTGCCTCTCTATATGAGTGAATTTTAGCCCGCCCCTGCTTCCCATGGAGAACATTTTAACTGTTTACCCTCGATTTTTTTCTAACATGTAGTTTTTATAAGTATCAGAATGCCTGCAGGAACCTCGGGGAACTTTATAATTACCAGGTGCCTGTAGGTACCTCGGGGAACTTTATAATTACCAGGGTGACTTCAGGGACCTGGGGAAAGTTATAATTACTGGGGTGCCTTTAGGGATCTCGGGGAACTTATAGGCCAGTCTTTCGATAGTGACATTAGGGTTTTTAACTAACATTAATATAATAGCAATCATTATTGTTGCAAGTTATGTTACATAGCTTTGTCTTGCATGTTTTTCTGTGTGATTTGTATTTATCTTTATTGCCAAGAAGGCTGAGTGATTTCCAGATTAAGTACCTCGGTTTCTTGCTACCTTTGGCCACCTGCCCCCTAGGGCCACCTGCTCCCTAGGGCCACCTGCTGCCTACGGCATCAGCCGTCTGCGGCTACCTGCGGCATCAGCCGTCTGCGGCTACCTGCGGCATCAGCCGTCTGCGGCTACCTGCGGCATCAGCCGTCTGCGGCTACCTGCCACCTACCACTGCGTGCCGCCTGCCGCCACCGTATAATTAGTGGGAAGTTTGGTGGGGGAATAAGACTAGAATACGTAAACATTGCATAATTCATGGCGGCAAAATCTTACCTTCGCTCGTTTCTCTCCTTTAAAGAATTTCTCCCTAATTTCGTGGTCCTGGGCGGCGGCGGCGGCGGCAGCGGCGGCGGCGGCAGCGGCGGCGGCGGCGGCGGAAGCGGCGGTGTGTTGTGTGTATGTGTGTGTGCTCACCTAATTCACCTAATTGTGGTTGCAGGGGTCGAGACTCAGCTCCTGGCCCCGCCTCTTCACCGACCGCTACTAGCTCCTCTCTCACCCTGCTCCATGAGCTTTATCATACCTCGTCTTAAAACTATGTATAGTTCCTGCCTCCACTACATCGCTTGCCAGACTATTCCACTTCCTAACTACTCTATGACTGAAGAAATACTTCCTAACATCCCTTTGACTCGTCTGAGTCTTCAGCTTCCAATTGTGACCCCTTGTTTCTGTGTCCCATCCCTGGAACATCCTGTGTGTGTGTGTGTGTGTGTGTGTGTGTGTGTGTGTATAAGAGAGAGAGAACTGTAGCATCATAGCTCTTAATATGTTCTGAATGTTCAGTATAAATTTTACCAAATATGTCTACGAGAATATATATATAGGAGAGGAGAGTTATTAAATGGAGAGTTAGAGGTATTGGGAAGATGGAGGGAATATTTTGAGGAATTGTTAAATGTTGATGAAGATAGGGAAGCTGTGATTTGGTGTATAGGACAAGGAGGAATAACATCTTGTAGGAGTGAGGAAGAGCCAGTTGTGAGTGTGGGGGAAGTTCGTGAGGCAGTAGGTAAAATGAAAGGGGGTAAGGCAGCCGGGATTGATGGGATAAAGATAGAAATGTTAAAAGCAGGTGGGGATATAGTTTTGGAGTGGTTGGTGCAATTATTTAATAAATGTATGGAAGAGGGTAAGGTACCTAGGGATTGGCAGAGAGCATGCATAGTTCCTTTGTATAAAGGCAAAGGGGATAAAAGAGAGTGCAAAAATTATAGGGGGATAAGTCTGTTGAGTATACCTGGCAAAGTGTATGGTAGAGTTATTATTGAAAGAATTAAGAGTAAGACGGAGAATAGGATAGCAGATGAACAAGGAGGCTTTAGGAAAGGTAGGGGGTGTGTGGACCAGGTGTTTACAGTGAAACATATAAGTGAACAGTATTTAGATAAGGCTAAAGAGGTCTTTGTGGCATTTATGGATTTGGAAAAGGCGTATGACAGGGTGGATAGGGGAGGGGGCAATGTGGCAGATGTTGCAGGTGTATGGTGTAGGAGGTAGGTTACTGAAAGCAGTGAAGAGTTTTTACGAGGATAGTGAGGCTCAAGTTAGAGTATGTAGGAAAGAGGGAAATTATTTCCCAGTAAAAGTAGGCCTTAGACAAGGATGTGTGATGTCACCGTGGTTGTTTAATATATTTATAGATGGGGTTGTAAGAGAAGTAAATGCGAGGGTCTTGGCAAGAGGCGTGGAGTTAAAAGATAAAGAATCACACATAAAGTGGGAGTTGTCACAGTTGCTCTTTGCTGATGACACTGTGCTCTTGGGAGATTCTGAAGAGAAGTTGCAGAGATTGGTGGATGAATTTGGTAGGGTGTGCAAAAGAAGAAAATTGAAAGTGAATACAGGAAAGAGTAAGGTTATGAGGATAACAAAAAGATTAGGTGATGAAAGATTGCATATCAGATTGGAAGGAGAGAGTATGGAGGAGGTGAATGTATTCAGATATTTGGGAGTGGACGTGTCAGTGGATGGGTCTATGAAAGATGAAGTGAATCATAGAATTGATGAGGGGAAAAAGGTGAGTGGTGCACTTAGGAGTCTCTGGAGACAAAGAACTTTGTCCTTGGAGGCAAAGAGGGGAATGTATGAGAGTATAGTTTTACCAACGCTCTTATATGGGTGTGAAGCATGGGTGATGAATGTTGCAGCGAGGAGAAGGCTGGAGGCAGTGGAGATGTCATGTCTGAGAGCAATGTGTGGTGTGAATATAATGCAGAGAATTCGTAGTTTGGAAGTTAGGAGGAGGTGTGGGATTACCAAAACTGTTGTCCAGAGGGCTGAGGAAGGGTTGTTGAGGTGGTTCAGACATGTAGAGAGAATGGAGCGAAACAGAATGAGTTCAAGAGTGTATCAGTCTGTAGTGGAAGGAAGGCGGGGTAGGGGTCGGCCTAGGAAAGGTTGGAGGGAGGGGGTAAAGGAGGTTTTGTGTGCAAGGGGCTTGGACTTCCAGCAGGCATGCGTGAGCGTGTTTGATAGGAGTGAATGGAGACAAATGGTTTTTAATACTTGACGTGCTGTTGGAGTGTGAGCAAAGTAACATTTATGAAGGGGTTCAGGGAAACCGGCAGGCCGGACTTGAGTCCTGGAGATGGGAAGTACAGTGCCTGCACTCTGAAGGAGGGGTGTTAATGTTGCAGTTTAAAAACTTTTGTGTAAAGCACCCTTCTGGCAAAACAGTGATGGAGTGAATAAATGGTGAAAGTTTTTCTTTTTCAGGCCACCCTGCCTTGGTGGGAATCGGCCAGTGTGATAATAAAAAAAAATAATATATATATATATATAATATATATATATATATATATATAATATATATATATATATATATAATATATATATATATATATTTTATATATTTTAGTCGCCTCTAACAACACACCATGGCTTACGGAGGAAGAATTCTGTTCCACTTTCCCATGGAGGTAAGAGGAAATAAACAAAAAACAAGAACTAGTAAGAAAAATAGAAGAAAACCCAGGGGTTGTGTATACATATGCTTTTTACATGTATGTGTAGTGTAACCTAAGTGTAAGCAGAAGTAGCAAGACGTACCTGAAACTTTGCATGTTTATGAGACAGAAAAAACACCAGCAATCCTACCATCAGTAAAACAATTACAGGCTTTTCATTTTAAAACTCGGCAGGACGGTAGTACCTCCCTGGGTGGGTGCTGTCTACCAACCTTTGCCTAGCAGCCTAGCAATATAAAATATATTATATATATATATATATATATATATATATATATATATATATATATATATATTTTATATATAAAATATTATATATATATAAATGTCTTGCCGAATGGGTAAAACTGGTCAATTAGCAAGAACTCGTTTAAAATTAAGTCCTTTCTAAAATTTTCTCTTATACATTTAAAGAGATTCTTTTATCATTTATATTCGTATAAAAATTGATAAATTAGACATATGTGCAACTCTTGGGTATCTTTATTGAAGAAACGTTTCGCCACACAGTGGCTTCATTAGTCCATACAAAGGAGAATCTTGAAGAACAGTAGGAGAATGAGGTAATCAGTCCCTCAAACTTGAGTCGATGTGGTCAGTCCATCAATCTTTAATGATTTTGTACCAGAAGAACCTTAGAAAACTTACCTAACCTTATTATAAGATAAGATTTCGTTCGGATTTTTAACCCCGGAGGGTTAGTCACCCAGGATAACCTAAGAAAGTCAGTGCGTCATCGAGGACTGTCTAACTTATTTCCATTGTGGTCCTTAATCTTGTCCCCCCAGGATGCGACCCACACCAGTCGACTAACACCCAGGTATCTATTTGCTGCCAAGGGAACAGGTGTAAGGAAACGTGTCGAAATGTTTCCACCCGCCGGGAATCGAACCCGGGCCCTCCTTGTGTGAAGCTGGAGCTTTAGCCACCAGGCCACCAGGCCACAAGGCCACCCCGATTTAATTTAGCCTAATCCAACTAAATATATTTTAGATAACTTCACAATAATTTAATAAACACAGTGAAATGTATTGTTTTTCGTTAGATTCAGAATGATTTTTGAGAAATTATTGCATACACAAATTTTTCACTTAACTTATTCGGCAAGAAGTGCGTTGCCAAAATAGCAAGCTTTACTTATTCGGTACGATAATATATATATATATATATATATATAATATATATATATATATTTATAATATATATATATATATTTATAAACCCACGTCCAGGAGCTTGCAGTGTTACAAAGGGTGTGTGAAGGAAAGTAATGTAAGTGTGAAGGAAAGTAATGTAAGTGTGAAGGAAAGTAATGTAAGTGTGAAGGAGAGTAATGAAGTGTGAAGGAAAAGTATTGTAAGTGTGAAGGAAAGTAATGTAAGTGTGAAGGAGAGTAAGTAAGTGTGAAGGAAAGTAATGAAAAGGGTGAAGGAGAGTAATGTAAGTGTGAAGGAAAGTAATGTAAGTGTGAAGGAAAGTAATGTAAGTGTGAAGGAAGTATGTAATGTGAAGGAAAGTAATGTAAGTGTGAAGGAGAGAAAATGTAAGTGTGAAGGAAACTAATGTAAGTGTGAAGGAAAGTATTGAAAGGGTGTGAAGGAAATAATGTAAGTGTGAAGGAAAGTAATGTAAGTGTGAAGGAGAGTAATGTAAGTGTGAAGGAAAGTAAATGTAAGTGTGAAGGAGAGTAATGTAAGTGTGAAGGAAAGTAATGTAAGTGTGAAGGAAAGTATTGTAAGTGAAGGAAAGTAATGTAAGTGTGAAGGAGAGTAAATGTAAGTGTGAAGGAAAGTAATGTAAGTGTGAAGGAGAGTAATGTAAGTGTGAAGGAAAGTAATGTAAGTGTGAAGGAAAGTAATGTAAGTGTGAAGGAAAGTAATGTAAGTGTGAAGGAGAGTAATGTAAGTGTGAAGGAAAGTAATGTAAGTGTGAAGGAAAGTAATGTAAGTGTGAAGGAGAGTAATGTAAGTGTGAAGGAAAGTAATGTAAGTGTGAAGGAGAGTAATGTAAGTGTGAAGGAAAGTAATGTAAGTGTGAAGGAAAGTATTGTAAGTGTGAAGGAAAGTAATGTAAGTGTGAAGGAGAGTAATGTAAGTGTGAAGGAAAGTATTGTAAGTGTGAAGGAAAGTAATGTAAGTGTGAAGGAAAGTAATGTAAGTGTGAAGGAGAGTAATGTAAGTGTGAAGGAGGTAATGTAAGTGTGAAGGAAAGTAATGTAAGTGTGAAGGAAAGTATTGTAAGTGTGAAGGAAAGTAATGTAAGTGTGAAGGAAAGTATTGTAAGTGTGAAGGAAAGTAATGTAAGTGTGAAGGAAAGTAATGTAAGTGTGAAGGAGAGTAATGTAAGTGTGAAGGAGAGTAATGTAAGTGTGAAGGAAAGTAATGTAAGTGTGAAGGAAAGTAATATAAGTGTGAAGGAGAGTAATGTAAGTGTGAAGGAAAGTAATGTAAGTGTGAAGGAAAGTAATGTAAGTGTGAAGGAGAGTAATGTAAGTGTGAAGGAAAGTAATGTAAGTGTGAAGGAAAGTAATGTAAGTGTGAAGGAAAGTATTGTAAGTGTGAAGGAAAGTAATGTAAGTGTGAAGGAGAGTAATGTAAGTGTGAAGGAGAGTAAAGTAAGTGTGAAGGAAGTAATGTAAGTGTGAAGGAAAGTATGTAAGTGTGAAGGAAAGTAATGTAAGTGTGAAGGAAAGTAATGTAAGTGTGAAGGAGAGTAATGTAAGTGTGAAGGAAAGTAATGTAAGTGTGAAGGAAAGTAATGTAAGTGTGAAGGAAAGTAATGTAAGTGTGAAGGAAAGTATTGTAAGTGTGAAGGAAAGTAATGTAAGTGTGAAGGAAAGTAATGTAAGTGTGAAGGAGAGTAATGTAAGTGTGAAGGAAAGTAATGTAAGTGTGAAGGAAGTAATGTATTGTGAAGGAAAGTAATGCAAGTGTGAGGAAAGTATTGTAAGTGTGAAGGAAAGTATTGTAAGTGTGAAGGAAAGTAATGTAAGTGTGAAGGAAAGTAATGTAAATATGTGTGAAGGAGACACTTCCCAGTATTCTCTTTTGACTTCCTGGTCCACCAGGCTGTTGGTGCTAGCGCCCCTCGATGACAGCACGTCCATCATAGCCTGACTGATCTGGAATTTTCATTGTCACTTGATAAAACTCTACACTGACCAAAATGGGAGAGGATAAAGTTCCACACAAAGCAAAACAGGATAAAGCTCTACACAGAAGCAACATATGACAGGATACAACTCTATACAGAGCAAAATAGATTATAAAGCTCTTTACAGAGCAACATATGACAAGATAAAGCTCTTTACAGAGCAACATATGACAAGATAAAGCTCCACAGAAAGCAAAAGAGGATAAGGTTCTAAGTAGCAGGTGATAAAAGTTTGTGGTCACCCGTAGAGTTTGTCAGTAACTTTGGTCCAGGACTCTAGGTGAGCGCTCACTGTTGGTCCAGGACTCTAGGTGAGCAGTCACTGTTGGTCCAGGACTCTAGGTGAGTGGACACTGTTGTCCAGGACTCTAGGTGAGCGCTCATTGTTGGTCCAGGACTCTAGGTGAGCAGTCACTGTTGGTCCAGGACTCTAGGTGAGCGCTCACTGTTGGCCCAGGACTCTAGGTGAGTGGTCACTGTTGGTCCAGGACTCTAGGTAAGTTGTCACTGTTGGTCCAGGACTCTAGGTGAGCAGTCACTGTTGGTCCAGGACTCTAGGTGAGCAGTCACTGTTGGTCCAGGACTCTAGGTGAGCAGTCACTGTTGGTCCAGGACTCTAGGTGAGCAGTCACTGTTGGTCCAGGACTCTAGGTGAGTGGTCACTGTTGGTCCAGGACTCTAGGTAAGTTGTCACTGTTGGTCCAGGAGTCTAGGTGAGCAGTCACTGTTGGTCCAGGACTCTAGGTGAGCAGTCACTGTTGGTCCAGGACTCTAGGTGAGCAGTCACTGTTGGTCCAGGACTCTAGGTGAGCAGTCCACTGTTGGTCCAGGACTCTAGGTGAGCAGTCACTGTTGGTCCAGGACTCTAGGTGAGCAGTCACTGTTGGTCCAGGACTCTAGGTGAGCAGTCACTGTTGGTCCAGGACTCTAGGTGAGCGCTCACTGTTGGCCCAGGACTCTAGGTGAGCGCTCACTGTTGGTCCAGGACTCTAGGTGAGCGCTCACTGTTGGTCCAGGACTCTAGGTGAGCGCTCACTGTTGGTCCAGGACTCTTGGTGAGCGCTCACCCAGTGATCTTCACACTGCATCATGTACATTATTTACACAGAACATGGGATCAGCAGCCACATTCTCCATTCCCTTCACGTAATGAATCACCAGATTTAGAAATTGGAAAAACTAGACCCCCTAGTGAGTCTCTGATGGTGGTTCTTCATTGTGAAGGAAACGTACTGGATTGTGGTTACTATATACCATAATGGATGCAGAGACCCTGTTACATACGTAGAAAATTTTTGCACTGCCACAAGCAAGGCCACAGCCTCCTTTGCTATGGTGGCATAGCTTTCATGGTGCCTGTTACATTTTTGCCGAGAAGTAGCTGAGTTGCATTACTTGCCCTGCTCTACCCTGCAACAAGACTGCCCCAACCCCTGTATCATTTTGCAAAACCCAGGGTGGGTAATTCAGGATTACATACAAAAGATCTTGAGGTTTAATGTCATACAAAAGGTTCATGTACAGAGATATTAAAGTTACAAATATGGGTGTGTCCTTGGCACACATGGTCATGGGCATCAGATGACCCCCCCCCCCACGGTTCATTCACATATTTTGCATTTAGTTCATCAAGAGGAAACAAATCAACCTTATTTCTTAAATGTACCTGGCGGCAGTCAGTGCACGTGTTGAAGGCATCACCTAGCGTGAGACTCTTGAAAGACAATATTCACTGACTCTCGCTGGGTACAAACACAATCTCTAGAAATAAACACATCACTTCTTTCGTATAACTTATTTCATGCCAGCGTACGTCATACCAGGCCTGCTGACTTTGTTCAAATCCCCAAACCTTTACCTTACGGGGGTTAACACGGCCCCCATTTTCAGCATCCCAAAACTCCTTCACTAAAGTGCACCATGGCTGAGCCACCACTACAACCCTTCTTTCACAAGATCCAAACCTTCCACAATCTCGTACAATTTCCCTGCTTACATTATCTTTCTCAGGGACCTTATCCACCATCATTTTGAAACCACCACACTGTACCATCATAGCTTTCCCAGGACCCGGCTCCAATGCCAATCCCATCTCTCCAGCTTCCAGAATATGTAGCACCACCTCATAGTCCCACGTCATCCTGGGCAGACTGGTGCACTAGTGCCGTCGACCTCATCTTAGCCAGTCTCTGAAACTGAGAAAAAAACACTGAGGGGAAGCATCACCATTCTCACCTAGCCCATGACTTAATGATTCCAGTGTTTCCCCGCACGGTAATGAAAAGGAGGGGAATACCCTCATCCCAGTCCTTCTGGTACTGGGTAAAACAGATGTGCATCTTCTTGAGAGACTGGTAAAACCACTGTGCTTTTCTTTGACTCCTAGAGTGATAGACATTGGTAAATTTAACCTAAAGTCTCTCAAAACTACATGACATTTCAGAAAATATGACTTCTGGTTAGCTGGTACAGTGCATAACTGATAAAAATGTTTCACCAGAACTCTCAAAACCACACAAAATTATTCAGAAGGGGTATAGACTCGGGTAACCTGTTAGAAAAAGAATTTATTAATAAACACTGGTTATTCAGCTCTCCCTTCCTAACACTTAAACATCCTTCCTTTGGAAGCTGTAAATAATACAGAAAATGAGACTTTAATGGTTCTGCTATGACCACTTGGTTACAGGCCTTCCTAAAGAGGGTCTTTTTCATTGGATCAACTCTGCAAAATAACCATTTGGTAAATTTGGGAACCACGTCCTACATAACAGCCGAAACCGAATAGCTTTCAGGTCAAAACCTTCCTGGATCTCACCCAGCCTCTGCAGGGGATTTTTTCCCACATCAGCACTGAGACCCCTTCTCCAGCAGCGTTCCATCTGAGCCGGTTCCTCAATGCTCAGAGTCCCCTGCAGGTCAGACTCAGTGGACAGGCTCCCCAGGCCCAAACAGTCACCACAGTCCACAGAAGGGTCACAGGGAGACCCAGCCCCTGTCTTGTTCCCCTGTGTAATCCTAGTACACACTGAAAATTTTCGAGTCACCTCTGCTCCGGTTTGTTCATTACCACCTTGCAAAGCAGGGTCCAGCAAAACCAAATATTCCTCACCTTTCAGGAGTCCCACAACGTTGTTGCCTAGTAGGTCAACTCCTGCAAAAGGTACATCTGCAATACCTACAGGTAGGTACCCAGACTCCCAGACTGGTATGCAGACTCCACCATAAACCTGTGCACAGGAGTCCTGACAGGGAATCCGGTATTCCCTTTGAGAAAAATATCCAACCCGGTGTAGGTGTCCTCCGACACTGGCAATACACCACTGCGAAGCAATGTGCATGTGCTACCAGTGTCCCTCAAAGACAATACCTGTTACCCTACCTTCATTTTGGTGTAAGGCCACAGTAGACTTACTTGAATAGACCTTCATCAGAGGGTCTAAGACAGCTGGTTTTCTTTGGATACCTTGGGGCAAGACTGCAATGCAAGCAGCATCACGTATAACTGGTGTACTTACTGGAGAAGCATCTGTGCAGACTGGTCTCTAAGGATCTTTCGATAGTATGGCTGAAGGTGGCCTTGTTTATTGCAATATGTATAGTGATAAGGTTTAAAAGCCCCCTTCCCACTTGACATAGGCTGGGGCCCTTGACCTTGGGGAACTGGGCTTTTTCTACCTGTCCCCGGTAGTCCTGGACCTATGACAGCTGACTTAAAACCTTCCTTGGTAGGTACTGGAAAATTAGGCTTATTAAAACTCTGGTGGTTATTAGGATGAAAAATAGATGGCTTAAACTTCTGAAATTTCTTACTCCTACTCGTGGGTGGAGAAAACGTACCATTATTAGTATGTGGTGGGTGGTAACTACTACCAGCTCTAAAGCATTATTAAAATCATCCAGATCCTTCTCCTCAAGATATGCCTTAAGGTCAGGAGGAACATTTCTCAAAAGATCCTCTAACAAAATTAAGGTAATTACACCCTCATAATTGTCTACCACCCCTTTTGAGCGACACCACCTATTTAGAAGTGACATCTTCTCCTTACCATATTCCACCAAAGACTGCCCTGCTTGAAACTTTAGTCCTTTAAACTTCTGCCGGTGCCTTTCTGGCAACATCTGATAAGCCAGTAAAACTGCCTCTTTCAGTTTATTATAATCAGAAAAGGCTGGTCCCTTTAGAAAACTAACGGCCTGTAACCCTTTACCAAATAGTTGGGTTCTTGCTAATGTCGTTCATTCCTTCTCCGGCCAATCTTGGGATTTGGCCATCCTTTCGAATAACAGAAAAAACTGGTCTGGGTCTTTCTCTAGAAATTTTGGCACAAATTGTATGGCTTTGTCCAAATGAAAAACAACTACCCTCGTGTCTGTGGATTGTTGAGAATTAACTTGCCTCTCCCTAGCTCTTTCCTGAGCCCTAAACTCCTCCAATGCTTTCTGTTCCTGGATCTTTGTACGTTCAATCCTTGACCATTCTTTTTCCTCCACAGTTAAGGCTAATTTCAACTTCACAAGTTCTGCTTCTCTATCCAGGTTCCTAACATAGGGATTTGATTCCAGGTTGCCTTCCAAATGCATGTCATCCCCAGAATTTTCACCAATGTCAGCCATTTTGGAAAATAATAGCACAAAACACTTGCTATCCACTATAAAATTTACTGATATAAATTAATAAATCACAAAGCAAGGCACATCCACTAAATTATTATATAGTCACAAGGAATTATTACTTATCTCCTTATAAATGAACAGGATTGCACACAAAAAAGAGAAACCTGGCAGAAAAATGGGAATGTGTCACCTGCAAAAGGTATGTTATTCACAGAAAATTACTGTATTAAAACCATCCTAAAAATCAGCAGCATTGTATCTGCAAAGGTAAATTATTCACAGAGTATTTTAGTGAATCCTTCCTGTAACCACCCCAGTAAAGAATGATTATTGACTATCCAGGTTGCAAACTTGAATTATCACATAAAATTTGATAATTCTTCCATACACATGCCCCCATGTTATGCAGGTTGTGGGATTGCCTGGGGGCTAAGGCCTTTTCTAAGAGCAACGGTAAAAGTTACACACATCTCAAATGAATCTAGGCCACCCAAGTTATCCCAGTCAAAACAGAAAGCGCTACTCCAGTATTTATTACTTCAATGGGTTGGCTATCAGAGGGTTAGGCAAAATTCCTAGTTAGGAAAACATACATTTATTAGGAATAACACTATATACACTCTCTAGAAAAACACCTTCCTATATCTCCTATCCTAAACCCCCAAATAACGGTACACAAGGAGCAGGCGGCTGGCGAGTCCAGCAAAACATAAACACAGCCCAGCGAGCGCCCGGCCTTCTCTACTCCACTACCGACCTCATTTCCTCTTATGTCCTCATTCATCCCAAAGAACCCTGACCATATCAGAGCCTAGGTAAGCATACAGGTGAACCATAGAAGAGCCTATGGCTTGTGTTAGCTAAACAAAAGGAGTACACAACTACAAAACTAAGCTTACACGGCGTCCCAGACACCACCCTTCACTCCATGCTGCCTCCATGTGACTGCCCCAAGCCACGGCACCCACGCTTACCCACTAAACAAACACAGTTGGAAAATAAACCCCTGTCAGGATTTCCTTTTATTTACAGTTTAAAGTACTTTAGAGTACCCCCAAATGCACAATATGAATTATAAAATTAAGCTTTACAATTATAACAGTCATTCTATTATGGCACCCTTCTCTACTATATATACTTTACAATGTCATGCAGAACCCTGCATAACACGAGGTAAGTGCTCACTGTTGATCCAGGACTCCAGATGATCCCTCACAGTTGGTTCAGGACTGTAGGTGAGTAGTCACTGTTGATCTAGGACTGTAGGTGAGTAGTCACTGTTGATCTAGGACTGTAGGTGAGTAGTCACTGTTGATCTAGGACTGTAGGTGAGTAGTCACTGTTGGTCCAGGAGTCTAGGTGAGTGGTCAGTGTTGGTCCAGAAGTCTAGGTGAGTGGTCAGTGTTGGTCCAGGAGTCTAGGTGAGTAGTGAGTGTTGGTCCAGGAGTATAGGTGAGTGGTCAGTGTTGGTCTAGGAGTCTAGGTGAGTGGTCAGTGTTGGTCCAGGAGTCTAGGTGAGCAGTCAGTGTTGGTCCGTCCAGGAGTCTAGGTGAGTAGTCAGTGTTGGTCCTGGAGTCTAGACGAGTGGTCAGTGTTGGTCCAGGAGTCTAGGTGAGTGGTCAGTATTGGTCCAGGAGTCTAGGTGAGTGGTCAGTGTTGGTCCAGGAGTCTAGGTGCGTGGTCAGTATTGGTCCAGGAGTCTAGGTGAGTGGTCAGTGTTGATCCAGGAGTCTAGGTGAGTGGCCAGTGTTGGCCCAGGAGTCTAGGTGAGTAGTCAGTGTTAGTCCAGGAGTCTAGGTGAGTAATCAGTGTTGGTCCAGGAGTCTAGGTTAGTAGTCGGTGTTGGACCAGGAGTCTTCATTGAGTGGTCAGTGTTGGTCCAGGAGTCAAGGTGAGTAGTCAGTGTTGGTCCAGGAGTCAAGGTGAGTAGCCAGTGTTGGTCCAGGAGTTTAGGTGAGTAGTCAGTGTTGGTCCAGGAGTCTAGGTGAGTAGTCACTGTTGGTCCAGGAGTCTAGGTGAGTGGTCAGTGTTGGTCCAGGAGTCTAGGTGAGTGGTCATTGTTGGTCCAGGAGTCTAGGTGAGTAGTCATTGTTGGTCCAGGAGTCTAGGTGAGTAGTCAGTGTTGGTCCAGGAGTCTAGGTGAGTGGTCAGTGTTGGTCCAGGAGTCTAGGTGAGTGGTCAGTGTTGGTCCAGGAGTCTAGGTGAGTGGTCAGTGTTGGTCCAGGAGTCTAGGTGAGTGGTCAGTGTTGGTCCAGGAGTCTAGGTGAGTGGTCAGTGTTGGTCCAGGA
Organism: Cherax quadricarinatus; assembly: GCF_026875155.1. Taxonomy (NCBI): domain Eukaryota; kingdom Metazoa; phylum Arthropoda; class Malacostraca; order Decapoda; family Parastacidae; genus Cherax; species Cherax quadricarinatus. The sequence continues at coordinate 32,790,164 of NC_069437.1, forward strand.
GTCTAGGTGAGTGGTCAGTGTTGGTCCAGGAGTCTAGGTGAGTGGTCAGTGTTGGTCCAGGAGTCTAGGTGAGTGGTCAGTGTTGGTCCAGGAGTCTAGGTGAGTGGTCAGTGTTGGTCCAGGAGTCTAGGTGAGTGGTCAGTGTTGGTCCAGGAGTCTAGGTGAGTGGTCAGTGTTGGTCCAGGAGTCTAGGTGAGTGGTCAGTGTTGGTCCAGGAGTCTAGGTGAGTGGTCAGTGTTGGTCCAGGAGTCTAGGTGAGTGGTCAGTGTTGGTCCAGGAGTCTAGGTGAGTGGTCAGTGTTGGTCCAGGTGTCTAGGTGAGTGGTCAGTGTTGGTCCAGGAGTCTAGGTGAGTGGTCAGTGTTGGTCCAGGAGTCTAGGTGAGTGGTCAGTGTTGGTCCAGGAGTCTAGGTGAGTGGTCAGTGTTGGTCCAGGAGTCTAGGTGAGTGGTCAGTGTTGGTCCAGGAGTCTAGGTGAATGGTCAGTGTTGGTCCAGGAGTCTAGGTGAGTGGTCAGTGTTGGTCAGGAGTCTAGGTGAGTGGTCAGTGTTGGTCCGTCCAGGAGTCTAGGTGAGTGGTCAGTGTTGGTCCAGGAGTCTAGGGGTGAGTGGTCAGTGTTGGTCCAGGAGTCTAGGTGAGTGGTCAGTGTTGGTCCAGGAGTCTAGTGAGTGGTCAGTGTTGGTCCAGGTGTCAGTGTGATGTGGTCAGTGTTGGTCCAGGAGTCTAGGTGAGTGGTCAGTGTTGGTCCAGGAGTCTAGATGAGTGGTCAGTGTTGGTCCAGGAGTCTAGGTGAGTGGTCAGTGTTGGTCCAGGAGTCTAGGTGAGTGGTCAGTGTTGGTCCAGGAGTCTAGGTGAGTGGTCAGTGTTTGGTCCAGGAGTCTAGGTGTGAGTGGTCAGTGTTGGTCCAGGAGTCTAGGTGAGTGGTCAGTGTTGGTCCAGGAGTCTAGGTGAGTGGTCAGTGTTGGTCCAGGAGTCTAGGTGAGTGGTCAGTGTTGTCCAGGAGTCTAGGTGAGTAGTCAGTGTTGGTCCAGGAGTCTAGGTGAGTGGTCAGTGTTGGTCCAGGAGTCTAGGTGAGTGGTCAGTGTTGGTCCAGGAGTCTAGGTGAGTGGTCAGTGTTGGTCCAGGAGTCTAGGTGAGTGGTCAGTGTTGGTCCAGGAGTCTAGGTGAGTGGTCAGTGTTTATTCAATAGTTTTATTATCGGGCTGGAGCTTTATTACACTCCTAGCAGGTTGTGACACGCCTAGCAATATCCCTTTCCTAGCACTAGCATCTCTAGGGTCACCTTGGGTAGAGTGTCACCTGGGGAAGCTTCACCTAGGAGAGCGTCACCTAGGAGAATCACCTAGGAGAGCGTCACCTAGGAGTGTGTCACCTAGGAGAGCGTCACCTAGGAGAGTCACCTAGGAGAGCGTCACCTAGGAGTGTCACCTAGGAGTCACCTAGGAGAGCGTCACCTAGGAGAGTCACCTAGGAGAGCGTCACCTAGGAGTGTGTCACCTAGGAGTGTGTCACCTAGGAGAGCGTCACCTAGGAGAGTCACCTAGGAGAGCGTCACCTAGGAGTGTCACCTAGGAGTCACCTAGGAGAGCGTCACCTAGGAGTCACCTAGGAGAGTCACCTAGGAGAGCGTCACCTAGGAGTGTGTCACCTAGGAGAGCGTCACCTAGGAGAGTCACCTAGGAGAGCGTCACCTAGGAGTGTCACCTAGGAGTCACCTAGGAGAGCGTCACCTAGGAGAGTCACCTAGGAGACCGTCACCTAGGAGTGTGTCACCTAGGAGTGTGTCACCTAGGAGAGCGTCACCTAGGAGAGTCACCTAGGAGAGCGTCACCTAGGAGTGTCACCTAGGAGTCACCTAGGAGAGCGTCACCTAGGAGTCACCTAGGAGAGCGTCACCTAGGAGTGTGTCACCTAGGAGTGTGTCACCTAGGAGAGTCACCTAGGAGAGCGTCACCTAGGAGTCACCTAGGAGAGCGTCACCTAGGAGAGTCACCTAGGAGAGCGTCACCTAGGAGTGTGTCACCTAGGAGTGTGTCACCTAGGAGAGTCACCTAGGAGTGTGTCACCTAGGAGTGTCACCTAGGAGAGCGTCACCTAGGAGAGCGTCACCTAGGAGAGTCACCTAGGAGAGCGTCACCTAGGAGTGTGTCACCTAGGAGTGTGTCACCTAGGAGTGTGTCACCTAGGAGTGTGTCACCTAGGAGTGTGTCACCTAGGAGAGCGTCACCTAGGAGTCACCTAGGAGTGTGTCACCTAGGAGTGTGTCACCTAGGAGTGTGTCACCTAGGAGAGCGTCACCTAGGAGTCACCTAGGAGTGTGTCACCTAGGAGAGCGTCACCTAGGAGTCACCTAGGAGTGTGTCACCTAGGAGTGTGTCACCTAGGAAACGTGAGGGGAACGACTCTTCATATTGTCTTTGTCGCATCCGGGTAATTAATTGTCTTATTAAAACAGTGTCTCCCCCTCCCTCAGTCTCCCACCTTACCTTCCCTCCCCTAGTCTCCCACCTTACCTCCCCTCCCCTAGTCTCCCACCTTACCTCCCCTCCCCTAGTCTCCCACCTTACCTCCCCCTCCCCTAGTCTCCCACCTTACCTCCCCTCCCCTAGTCTCCCACCTTACCTCCCCTCCCTAGTCTCCCACCTTACCTCCCTCCCCTAGTCTCCCACCTTACCTCCCCTCCCTAGTCTCCCACCTTACCTCCCCTCCCCTAGTCTCCCACCTTACCTCCCTCCCATAGTCTCCCACGTTACCTCCCCTCCCCTAGTCTCCCACCTTACCTCCCCTCCCCTAGTCTCCCACCTTACCTCCCCTCCCCTAGTCTCCCACCTTACCTCCCCTCCCCTAGTCTCCCACCTTACCTTCCCTCCCCTAGTCTCCCACCTTACCTCCCTCCCCTAGTCTCCCACCTTACCTCCCCTCCCCTAGTCTCCCACCTTACCTCCCTCCCCTAGTCTCCACCTTACCTTCCCTCCCCTAGTCTCCCACCTTACCTCCCTCCCCTAGTCTCCCACCTTACCTCCCCTCCCCTAGTCTCCCACCTTACCTCCCCTCCCCTAGTCTCCCACCTTACCTCCCCTCCCTAGTCTCCCACCTTACCTCCCCTCCCCCAGTCTCCCACCTGACCTCCCCTCCCCCAGTCTCCCCCTTACCTCCCATCCCCCAGTCTCCCACCTTACCTCCCCTCCCCAGTCTCCCACTTACCTTCCCTCCCTCAGTCTCCCACCTTACCTCCCCTCCCCCAGTCTCCCACCTTACCTCCCCTCCCCCAGTCTCCCACCTTACCTCCCCTCCCCCAGTCTCCCACCTTACCTTCCCTCCCTCAGTCTCCCACCTTACCTCCCCTCCCCAGTCTCCACCTTACCTCCCTCCCCCAGTCTCCCACCTTACCTTCCCTCCCTCAGTCTCCCACCTTACCTCCCCTCCCCCAGTCTCCCTCCTTACCTTCCCTCCTCAGTCTCCCACCTTACCTCCCCTCCCCCAGTCTCCCACCTTACCTCCCCTCCCCAGTCTCCCTCCTTACCTTCCCTCCCTCAGTCTCCCACCTTATCTCCCTCCCCAGTCTCCCACCTTACCCCCCTCCCCAGTCTCTCACCTTTACCTTCCCTCCCCCAGTCTCTCACCTTACCTCCCCTCCCCTCCCCTCCTCAGTCTCTCACCTTACCTTTCCTCCCCTAGTCTCCCTTCTTACCTCCCTCCCCTAGTCTCCCACCTTACCTTCCCTCCCCAGTCTCCCACCTTACCTCCCCTCCACCTAGTCTCCCTTCTTACTTCCCCTCCCCAGTCTCCCACCTTACCTCCCTCCCCACGTCTCCCACCTTACCTCCCCTCCCCCAGTCTCCCTTCCTACCCCTTCCCTCCCCCAGTCTCCTCCCTACCCCTTCCCTCCCCCAGTCTCCCTCCTTACCCCCTCCCTCCCCAGTCTCCCTCCTTACCCCCCCCTCCCTCCCCAGTCTCCCTCCTTACCCCTCCCCTCCCCCAGTCTCCCTTACCCCCTCTCTCCCACAGTCTCCCTCCTTACCCCCCCTCCCCCAGTCTCCCTCCTTACTTCCCTTCCCCCCAGTCTCACTCCTTACCTCCCCTCCCCCAGTCTCCCTCCTTCAGCCCTCCACTCCCCAGTCTCCTTCCTTCCACCCCTTCTCCTCGCTCCCCAGGTCACCCTAACACTCTCAGATCACCCCTCTCACTCCCCATGTCACCCTAACACTCCACAGGTCGCTCTCACTCCCCAGGTCACTCACTCCCCAGGCCACTCACACTTCCCAGGGCACACAATCCACATTCATACTCCCCAGGTCACACCCCCAGGTCACCCACACTCTGCAGGTCACTAACACTCCCCAGGTCACTCACCCCACAGGTCACATTCCCCAGGTTTCCGTCTCGCCTTTCATCTTGTCTTGCCACATATATTAATTTTCTTCACCCTCCCTCTCCTCCCTCTCGCCTCCCCTCTCCTTTATTCTCTCTCCCTCTTTGGGCTCTCCTCCCCCCTTCTTTTTTTTCTTTATGTACTCCCCCACTGTGGACTACGCTTTTCTTATTTTTTCCTTCTTCTGGGTTACACTCTCCCCCTCCTTTCCTTATTTTTACTGCCATTTCTCCTCACTTCCTCCCTCTTATTTCCATTCTCTTTCACTCTTCTTTTCGTCCATATTTAGTTGCTATTCTATCTTCTACCTCTCCTCCTGCCTTCCCACTCTTTCTCTTCTGAACTCCTCTCTCTTTCTTTATTTCCCGTTTTCCCTGCCCCCTCTTTCTCCCTGCTTCCCTCTTTCCCCCTTCCTCACCTCTCTTCCTACCTTCCTTCACCCTGGTCTCAGACACAGCAACAAGTAATATTAACTCCGGCTTCGTTGCTAAATTCTCATGTTGTTGTTCATCCATCGGTCTCTAAATCATCTATACAAAGAATACGAGTCCAGAGGGTAGATACCTGAAGCGTTGACCAGGTCACTGATAACTGTAGTTACCTGCATGATACCTGAAGGTTACCTGGTCCCAGACCATGCCTCCTGGTGGATCGAGGTCTCATCAACCAGGCTGTCACTGGTGGCCGCGCGCAGCCTATCGTACTAACCACAGCCAGGATGGTCAGGAAGTGATTGGAGGAACTTGACAGGATCCTTCTTGAAGACAGCCGGAGGTTTCTTGGTAACTCACCTTTTGCGTAGAAGGGATATCGTAGGGGTTCTTAAATGGAGATATCGAGGGTTGAAGGTAGACACACTTGTTGGATGGTAACATATATTGTCAGACTGTGATGATGAACGTGGAGCCCAGCCTCTGCCTGTCTTAGCCTGGATGTCTACGCCGACTGAGAGGGAGGCAGAGGTACGACTGTACACATGCGCATCCCGTGAGGTGAAATTAACAGCAAAGGCATCTGGTGCACTCAGACTATTACTCGGACATCTAGTTATACAGACTATGTACATTTAAACCCAATTCTGCGGGAGTGAGGTTTACATATGCAGAATGGTTATCATCTCTGGGAGGATCGAATTCCTCTGCAATGGCTAACACATGCCTTGACTGAGGGAGATCTGAACGAGTATCTACAAAAGATACTTGTGGGTTTCTCATTACTTTTCGAGTACGCAAGGAGTAACGACGTTCAGGTTGGTTATCTGACTGAGTATTTGAGGTAGAGGGTACAGAGTCAAGAGGATTTTCAGCATCTGTCACATTAGTCTGGGTAGCAATATCATCAACATCGCATACTAATTTCATTGATCTAAATGTGATTTTTTGGGATTGCCAGTACTAATTTCTCAAACCCTTTATACTTATTACCAGAGATATGTTCTACAACTCGATAAGGTCGACAAACTTTTGATCGAGTTTAGGCATTTCGGATGTTTTTTTGAAATTTGTCAGCATTATCTTGAACCTACTTTTACTTTTGGGGGCTTAGCACTGCTATTAGTTACTCTAGAAAAATTCTGCTGTTGATTTGTGAAGTGTTTCACGGATTTTCTAAAAAACACTTTGGCCATGCTGCTACGAGTTGCTACGAAATCATCAGGGTTGTAATTAGGTTTCGGAGTGGAATATAACAACTCAAGGGTAAACGCTGTCTACACCATACAATGCAAAATGTGGAGAAATCCCCTATGGAACCCACTGTAAGCAGAATTTATGGCCTTTGGGGAATCTGGTATGACTTCACCCCAAAGTTTCACTATTGGAGTTGTAGTGGCTCTCAGGACTCAAGTACTTTTTCATTGGTTCTTTCGGCAAACCCCATTGCGGCGGTGATGAGGAACGATGGTGGATTTAGGATCTTTTTATAAAGTACACAAATTTTCAAGAATCTCATTACAGAATTCACCTTCCCTTATCTGTTATTTAAGGACTTAGGGGTGGTAGGGCCTGCAGATAATGCGTTCTTTAAAACGCTTTAGCTATGTTTTCTGCAGTCTTATCTGCAATAGGAACTAACTCACAAATATCTGGTGAAATGGTTCTCCATAACACACGAGTTTGTTGCCTTGGAGGGAACATTTAAAATTGGGTTTTAACAAATCAAGGGAAACTCTTTCCACGGTTCGTAGGGGTTTGGGGTTTACACTTGGATTGGATTAGGACCATTAAACATTTCCTTTATGTTGCATACAGCCCACTACATTTCTTAAATACTCGGAAATGTCAGTTGCCTACGTGGCCAAAAGTATTTCATTCTGGCTTGTTTCACAGAACGATTCATACCAGGGTGTGCAACACCTGGTGCATCATGAACTAGCTGTAGAGCTACGTTCACTAGTGACTGTGGAATTACTAACTGGTAAACTCTTCTACTTGGGTACCCAACTCGGCTGTTCGATACAGTAATTCTTGGCTCATTACAAATTCACTAATGGGTGCTGGGGGCTTCACAGTCAGAATAAGATCTTACTGGAGCAGGAATCGAATCCCCAGAACAAAAGGGGAAATCGGTTCTTTCTTATGGAGGAATGAACAAACTCGGTGGAGTGGATGACTCCCCCCGGTTGAAAAAATTAAACGCTATAACACGCAATATGAGCAAGGGGAAGAATCTTACTATCTCAAACTGCAAGTACAGGAGAAAATAAATGAACACGGCCAACAATGCTGATATTCATCTGAGTCGCACACAGTGACACGAGGTATCAGCTATAAAGGAAACTACACTTACAAAGTTAACAACATGTGAAAGTTAACTCGAGAAATAGCTTCTTACAAAGCATGATTACTGTCAACTAGGATGGGATCCCCATCTGGAAACTTTGGGAAAACAACAACAGAACCCCTAGTGAGAACACTAGCTGTAACAGGGGACGTCTTTCTGCGGGACGCATGTCACATAAAACAAGAGATGAAAATTACTAGTTTCAAGTAATCGTTTTCTGACAAGGCATCCCCTGTGGAGAATTACTACTGAACTAGCAGTCATTGCAGGGTTTAGGATGTACACTAAAGGGGCAGTCTGAGTGTCCCCGGACACTTGAGGCAACGGAACACTATCATGTAAGTCTGAAGGTGTAGGTGGAACACAGATGGGAGTGACAGAGTTACTAGTGCCTGACCGCTCGGCTACGTTAATAAGTAATGAACGAATCTAGAGGAACTTAATCTGAGCTTCACATTTTGCAGCACTTTAACAAATCTCAGATACAAGCTGTGAGAACAAACACATTGCTCAAGGGCTAGGTATTATCTTTCAGTCAGTAAGGAAATGTTGGTACTGTAGACTGATTCATATTGACTTTGACTGGCAAGATACACTAAGTGAACGTTCAAAAGTGACTGGGACATCTTCTCCGTGAACTTACTGAAGGGCATAAGGCAAAAAAAAAAAAAATAGAAAGAATGACACAGTAAGCTTAAACGGGAAGAAAATGCTTAACTATTCTGCATAAGTAACTAAAAATTGACAGGTCACACAGTAAGCAAAGGAACTCACACAAGAAAAATACTCAACAAATAACACTTTGAAAATCAAGAGAACTTGTACTTTACTCAAATCTGATTTGCTCAACTTTTACTTTAAATTGAATAAATGGCACAGTGAGTTGTCTTTACTTTCAGTGCAACAGGGAAATACACAATAAAATGATAAAATGGACTCAATGAAACTTGAATAAAATAAAATGGCACAGAAAGAATAAAATATTATGCACAGAACAGAGCATAAGAAACTGCACTGAAATAAACTGTAGCAATATTGCAATAATTGCTAATCAAAAGTATTGCAAACACTGCTAGAATCTCTGGCAAGAAAAAACTTTTAATGGCAACACAATATTTGCACAAGATTATTGAAAAAATGAGTCAATGTGCAATCATAAAAAATTATTACACACACAAGAACAGAAATATATCAAGGAATGAACACTTTAACTCTTAACTGCAGCTTTAAACAACACTTAACAAGCAAAGAAATTTACCAAAAAGAAGAACTTAAAAATTGCATAAGAGTGAATTTGTTTAAATTGAAACATGAAAAATAATAGGTGCTAAAACACAGAACAAAAAGGTTTGAACACTTACAGTGAGGGCAGAACACAACACATCAACATAAACACAATACTAGAATTTTCTTGCAATGACACTTGATGTGTGAAAAATTTTGTAAAAATGATTTCTTGCTTACACAAAATAATGGCACTATTGTTGTGGAAATAATACAAATTAGACATGACTAAATGAAAAAAATATGAACACAAGAATGTTCAACACACCAGGGAACAAAACAAAATACACAAATGTGGGAAGAAAAAATTATAACAGACAACATTGAGTTGTGATGCAGAATAAAGCTGATAAATTACTGAAATAATTTTCACGGGAAATCCTGAGAACAAAGGTGATTCTGAAGTGTAAACACAAGTTTTTATACTGCTCATATGTTGCACACACAAACAAAGGAAAAAACACTAAGTACTTACTTCAATTTGAAAAAAAAGACACCCCAACACAAACAGACATAAGATAATGCACGGAAATTAACACTGAATTAAGAGAGAAAAAAAAAATTATTGCAAAACAAACACTGGTTGATCGAGAGTCCTGAGTGTCACTAAGAAAAAAAATCACTGGAAACACAAAGAAATGTCTCAACACTCGCAAATGTCTCTATGAAAAAAAAAATTAACGCTGTAACGACTTGGTGTAGAATGAGGTAGATGGTAGTGGGAGTAGAGGATTGGTTTATGTGTCTTGCTGCTGTCTTGCACACGTGGGTCGTGATCGTAGAATTGCGCTTACATCGACGATGAACTCACACAGGAGGCTTTTAACGGTGGTTTCCACTATCGAAGACACACTTAGCTCTTGGGCCCCCTATGTGGTCCTTTAAAAAATTTGGGGCTATAAAGCTTAGTAGTGCACCAAAAAAATGGTAGAGGTTGGGTGAGTACCAAAAAACCCGTGAGAGTTTGGGTTTGGGTTTGTGGGTTAATGGCTTAGTGAGGCGTCTGAGACTGCTTGGTGAGGGCACACGTGGTCGTGGGTGGTTCGGCCTATGGGTTTGAACGGGTAAGCCTCACTGAGAACAGCCACACTGCCGCGAAGATATTCTAAGCTGGCTTTGCTTTAAAAAACACCCACGAAATACCACAACACCACAAGGATGAAAAAGAGCACTCAGAATGACTTGGAGCTTGAATCAAAGTGATGAAGACTACTCACGTGGCTGCTTGAGTTTCTGGGGGAAGACACCCGGGTTAGTTGTAGTGGCTTATCTTAACCCTTACACAGAATAGCTTGATAACTTTACACGATGAGCACAGCAGGGGTGGAAGTGGCTTGGCAGGCAAAGGAACTAGATGGGGTTAGATAGGCTCGACTGGGCTCCCTCACCACAGACTGGAAGCTGGCTTATTTTGCAAATCGGGTAACCCTCGGGAGTGATGCAAATAAACAGATAAACACTAATACAAAGAGACTGACCAGTGAATGGTGTAGAAGTTGGTAGGAGCTTGGGAGAGTGCTGACTTGAGGTAGCAGGCTGGCTAGGTCGGCCTACTGGTGACACGAAATGGCCATCTTGCTGGCCGAAAGAAATCTCCGTACATCGGCGTAATTATCAATTTTACGCCCACACCGCTGGCACCATTTATCGTAGGGGTTCTTAAATGGAGATATCGAGGGTTGAAGGTAGACACACTTGTTGGATGGTAACATATATTGTCAGACTGTGATGATGAACGTGGAGCCCAGCCTATGCCTGTCTTAGCCTGGATGTCTACGCCGACTGAGAGGGAGGCAGAGGTACGACCGTACACATGCGCATCCTGTGACGTTACACAAAGTCACAGGCCTAAAAGGGATCTCCTATCTAAAGCACATGGATGATACTATATGCTATGCTATATAACACAGGGATCAGCAACTATGCTGACAGGGAGGGCGTTGAAGAGTCGGGGACCTCTGACACTAGTGGAGTTCTTAGTGTAATCGTCGTGCCCCTGTTAGTTATTCGAGATATTTTGGTTGTTGCAGTAACATCATGGTTGATACAGTAACATCATGGTTGATACAGTAACATCATGGTTGATACAGTAATATCATGGTTGATACGGTAACATCATGGATGATACAGTAACATCATGGATGATACAGTAACATCATGGTTGATGCAGTAACATCATGGATGATACAGGTTACATTCACGTCATCAACGTCATATACATATTTTTTCTCACGTGTGGTCACTTAGATACATAGTGTCCATAAGTTAACACTTGTCACCCTCACACCATGTAAGTTAATACTTGTCACTCTCACATCATGTAAGTTAACACTTGTCACCCTCACACCATGTAAGTTAACACTTGTCACTCTCACATCATGCAAGCTAACACTTGTCACTCTCACATCATACAAGTTAACACTTGTCACCCCTCACATCATGCAAGTTAACACTTGTCACTCACATCATGCAAGTTAACACTTGTCACCCCTCACATCATGTAAGTTAACACTTGTCACCCCTCACATCATGTAAGTTAACACTTGTCACTCTCACATCATGCAAGTTAACACTTCTCACTCTCACATCATGCAAGTTAACACTTGTCACCCCGCACATCATGTAAGTTAACACTTGTCACCCCGCACACCATATAAGTTAACACTTGTCACCCCTCACATCATGTAAGTTAACACTTGTCACTCTCACATCATGTAAGTTAACATTTGTCACTTCCATATGTAAAGTTAACATTGTCACTCTCACATCATGTAAGTTAACATTTGTCACTCTCACATCATGTAAGTTAACATTTGTCACTCATATCATGTAAGTTAACACTTGTCACTCTCACATCATGTAAGTTAACACTTGTCACTCTCAGATCATGTAAGTTAACACTTGTCACTCTCAGAACATGTAAGTTAACACTTGTCACTCTCAGATCATGTAAGTTAACACTTGTCACTCTCAGATCATGTAAGTTAACACTTGTCACTCTCAGATCATGCAAGTTAACACTTGTCACTCTCAGATCATGTAAGTTAACACTTGTCACTCTCAGATCATGTAAGTTAACACTTGTCACTCTCAGATCATGCAAGTTAACACTTGTCATCTCACATATGTAGTTAACACTTGTCACTCTCAGATCTGTAAGTTAACACTTGTCACCTCTCAGATCATGTAAGTTAACACTTGTCACTCTCAGATCATGCAAGTTAAACACTTGCCACTTCACATCATGTAAGTTAACACTTGTCACTTCTACATCATGTAAGTTAACCCCTTGTCACTCTCACTCATGTAAGTTAACACTGTCCTCTCACATCATGTAAGTTAACATTTGTCACTCTCACAATCATGTAAGTTAACACTTGTCACTCTCACATCTGTAAGTTAACATTGTCACTCTCCATCATGTAAGTTAACACTTGTCACTCTCACATCATGTAAGTTAACATTTGTCACTCTCACATCATGTAAGTTAACACTTGTCACTCTCACATCATGTAAGTTAACACTTGTCACTCTCACATCATGCAAGTTAACACTTGTCACTCTCACATCATGCAAGTTAACACTTGTCACTCTCACATCATGTAAGTTAACACTTGTCACTCTCAGATCATGTAAGTTAACACTTGTCACTCTCAGATCAATTTCAAGTTAACACTTGTCACTCTCACATCATGTAAGTTAACACTTGTCACTCTCACATCATGTAAGTTAACACTTGTCACTCTCACATCATGTAAGTTAACACTTGTCACTCTCACATCATGTAAGTTAACACTTGTCACTCTCACATCATGTAAGTTAACACTTGTCACTCTCACATATGTAAGTTAACATTGTCACTCTCACATCATGTAAGTTAAACTTGTCACTCTCACATCATGTAAGTTAACACTTGTCACTCTCACATCATGCAAGTTAACACTTGCCACTCTCACATCATGTAAGTTAACACTTGTCACTCTCACATCATGTAAGTTAACACTTGTCACTCTCAAAATATGTAAGTTAACACTTGTCACTCTCGCATTTATGTAAGTTAACACTTGTCACTCTCACATCATGTAAGTTAACACTTGTCACTCTCACATCATGCAAGTTAACACTTGTCACTCTCACATCAAGTTAACACTTGTTACTCTCACATCATGTCTGCCTCAAGTGTGCATCATAGTTCAAGGACTACAATATATTGACGCTAATACAAGCAACAATTTTTTTTATGAGAGATTGAGTGTATTTGGCCAAATCTATGGTTGAAGGGCCAGTCTACCAGTCAGTGTTAGTCTTCAGTAACGTAACTTGCCAGAACACTGAAACATGCAGTTCATTTTTTAGGTTAGGTTTGTCAGGAAGCAGGGTAAGTGTTACTGACGCGGGTCTTAGTCACATGATGACCTGCCACTGGAAATTTTGGTCGTCTGATCGAGGCATTCCGCTGGCTAACTCCTCCGCCCCTTTAAAAATTATGGTTATTCTGATGGTGCCAACAACAGAGCAGTGTCTAAGTGTACTACATCGGTGTTGAACTTTTACCCCGAAATTCGTAACTTCAGTGTACGAGACGAGTGTATACTTGAAGTTCACTACTGTGAATTGTTGATTATTTACTTAATTACTTGATAAATTGGAATAAAATGGCGCAGTGTAGTGACTGGAATTATAAGTAACTTGCACATAGCAGAAACTTATGACGACGTTTCGGTCCGACTTGTGACAGTTAACTAGTCACACACTGTCTAACTAGTTACTAATAAATAAGGTTGGGTTCCGTTGGCTTAGGGTGGGTTAGGTTCGGCTTGTTCAGGTTAGATTGCATTAGGCAACGTTGGCCGTTAGGTTCAGAGTGATTCTTGCGAAATTATGTCGTGCCGAATACGTAAAGCTTGCGATTTTGGCTTAAATAGCAACGCACTTCTTGCCGAATAAGGCAAGCGAAAATTTGTGTTTGCAGTAATTTCGCAAAAATCATTCTGAATCTAACGAAAAAATATTTTTCATTGTGTTTGTTTATTATTAAATTATTGTAAACTTTTACAAAATATATTAAGCTGGATCAAGCTAAATTAAATTGCGCTTGTGATAATAAGGTTAGGTAAGTTTTCTAAGGTTCTTTTGATATAAAATCATTAATTTTTATATTAACATAAATGGAAAAATACATCTTTAAATGTATAAGAGAAAATTTTAGAAAGGACTTAATTTTAAATTAGTTCTTGCTAATTGACCAGTTTTATCTATTCGGCACGATATATATATACAATAGGTGAGGTACTTACCTGGTTACCTGGAGGTTATTCCGGGGATCAACGCCCCCGCGGCCCGGTCCACGACCAGGCCTCCCGATGGATCAGGGCCTGATCAACTAGGCTGTTACTGCTGGCCGCACGCTGTCCGACGTACGAGCCACAGCCCGGCTGATCCGGCACCGACTTTAGGTATCTGTCCAGCTCTCTCTTGAAGGCAGCCAGGGGTTTATTGTTGCCTACCTCGTGCGAGATACCACTGGAGATGAGGTACTGGTGCCTACCTCGTGCGAGGTACCGCTGGAGGTGAGGTACTGGTGCCTACCTCGTGCGAGGTACCGCTGGAGGTGAGGTACTGGTGCCTACCTCCTGCGAGGTACCGCTGGAGGTGAGGTACTGGTGCCTACCTCGAGCGAAGTACCGCTGGAGGTGAGGTACTGGTGCCTACCTCGAGCGAGGTACCGCTGGAGTTGAGGTACTGGTGCCTACCTCATGCGAGGTACCGCTGGAGGTGAGGTACTGGTGCCTACCTCCTGCGAGGTACCGCTTGAGGTGAGGTACTGGTGCCTACCTCGAGCGAAGTACCGCTGGAGGTGAGGTACTGGTGCCTACCTCGAGCGAGGTACCGCTGGAGGTCGCCCTCATCCTCAAAACTTTGACAAGAGTTCACAAAAAGTTTGTGGGATTTTCTTCTTGTCGTCCCATATATCTCTAAAGACTCCAGCCTTGTTTGACATCAGACTCTTCTTCCCAAACTTTGTTCCTTTTGTCTTCTTACCTCCCTCATCTTCTTGCTCTCTCTCTCTCTCTCTCTCTCTCTCTCTCTCTCTCTCTCTCTCTCTCTCTCTCTCTCTCTCTCTCTCTCTCTCTCTCTCTCTCTTCCTCTCTCTCTCTCTCTCCTCCTCTCCCTCCCTCCCTCTCCTCCCTCCTCCCTCCCTCCTCTCTCTCTCTGTTCCTCCTTGACATCGCCCCCCTCCCACTGACACTGACCCCCTGCTGACACTGCCCCGTCCCACTGACGTTGCTTCTACTGACACCGCCCCCTCCCACTGACGTTGCTTCTACTGACACCGCCCCCTCCCACTGACGTTGCCCTGATGACACCGCCCCCTCCCACTGACGTTGCCCTGCTGACACCGCCCCCTCCCACTGACGTTGCCCCTGATGACAACCGCCCCCTCCCACTGACGTTGCCCCTGCTGACACCGCCCCCTCCCACTGACGCTGCCCCTGCTGACACCGCCCCCTCCCACTGACGCTGCCCCTGCTGACACCGCTTCCCTTCTACTGATGCTATTCCCTTTGACACCGTCCGTGATAACGCCATCCCTGATAATGCCGCCGCTGGCGAATTTACTGACGGCGCCGCCGCCACTGCAGACGCCGCCGTTGCCTCACACGCCGTCTTTAACGCCGCAGACGCTGCTGAGTCTTTCGCCGCCACTGCTGACTCTGCCGCCGCCACCGCTGCAAAGGATGCTGATTCTGCCGCTGGTGACGTCTCTGTTGTGTGACTTACAACTTTTGCCTCGGATCAACTTTTGGCTACAGTTATTTTTTTATTTTTATCCTCATATTGTTCTGTTCTTCGTGATGTATTAGTACATTAGTTCTGGTAGTTACAGTTGTTCTGTAACTAGAATTACTTTGGGATTGTGAGGTTTTTGTCAGTATGTGTTTGTGCTTTCTTTTTGCTACACAAGGGGATGTAAAATAGTAGATGTAGGCCTTTCGAACTTTTTTGCTTCGTCAGGAGCTACGCAATATTGCAAGAGTTGCAACAGGTAGGTTGAGGGGAAAGATTCAGTAGTAGGGATGTGTGCCTCGCACATGGCTTGTCTTGAGAGAGAGAGAGAGAGAGGGGGGGGGACCAGCACACCCATACCACGCTCCGATAGTCTCCCATGTGGGATATGGGAACCCTCTAATTTTTACAGAAAGCTGTAGAGAATAAAACACGTGCAAAAGTTGGGTATCTTTATTGATGAAATGTTTCGCCTACACAGTAGGCTTCTTCAGTCAAATACAGAAGGAGCAGTAGTAGTGAAAAAAAGATAACATAAGAATGGAGGAACACTGCAGAAGGCCTACTGGCCCATACAAGGCAGGTCTTTATCAAAACCACCGCTACCCAAAGCTACCCAAGAATTTACTCCCATTCTCACGACACCAGTCAAACCAGCCCCTCCCACTCATTTGTCCAATATCTTTAAAAGGTACCCAAGGTCCTAGCCTCGACTACCCCTACTCGTTAAAATGGTATAAAATACCGACAGGTTGTTAGGTAAGACACATATGCAACAGTTAGGTATCTTTATTTCGAAACGTTTCGCCTACACAGTAGGCTTCTTCAGTCGAGTACAGAAAAGTTGATAGAAGCAGAAGATACTTGAAGACGATGTAATCAGTCCATCACCCTTAAAGTTTTGAGGTGGTCAGTCCCTCAGTCTGGAGAAGAGCATTGTTCCATAGTATGAAACAATATGGAGATGAAGTGGCAGGATGGAGCCTTATATAGCGCCAAGAAGTGAGACGTAGGTCACTAGGAGAGGTAAGAACTCAGATGTTGGGAGGTCAGGTCCTTCTCAAATCCAGCCGTTCTCACTAGTAGAGGTTGTCGAAGTTGATTGTAGGTCTGTACCAAGATACCCTTGTGTTGCAGTGTCTGACAGATTGAACATTAAAATGGTATAAAATACCGACAGGTTGTTAGGTAAGACACATATGCAACAGTTAGGTATCTTTATTTCGAAACGTTTCGCCTACACAGTAGGCTTCTTCAGTCGAGTACAGAAAGTAGGCAGGAACAGTAGAGATGTGAAGACGATGTAACCCTTTCAAGTGAGAACTGTTGGATCTGAGAGGGACCTGACCTCTCAGTGGCTACACTTTCACTACTACTACTACTACTCTGCACCTCTCCTTCCGACAGTATTTAAGTCTCCGCACTGTCGCTTGATCTTCAGACAGTTCCTGACTATGGAACTGAACTTCTCCAGACCGAGGGACTGACAACCTCAAATTCTACGACTTCAAGGATGATGGACTGATTACATCGTCTTCACATCTCTACTGTTCCTGCCTACTTTCTGTACTCGACTGAAGAAGCCTACTGTGTAGGCGAAACGTTTCGGAATAAAGTTGCCTAACTGTTGCCTATGTGTCTTACCTACCAACCAGTCGGTATTGTATACCATTTTGATGTTCATCTTGTCAGACACTGCAACACATGGCCTCTTGGTACAGAAAACGCCTTTGACAACCCTTTCAAGTGAGAACTGTTGGATCTGAGAGGGACCTGACCTCTCAGTGGCTACACTCTCACTACTACTACAACTACTACTACTACTCTGCACCTCTCCTTCCGACAGTATTTAAGTCTCCGCACTGTCGCTTGATCTTCAGATAGTTCCTGACTATGGAACTGTACTTCTCCAGGCCGAGGGACTGACAACCTCAAATTCTACGACTTCAAGGGTGATGGACTGATTACATCGTCTTCACATCTCTACTGTTCCTGCCTACTTTCTGTACTCGACTGAAGAAGCCTACTGTGTAGGCGAAACGTTTCGGAAGAAAGTTGCCTAACTGTTGCCTATGTGTCTTACCTACCAACCAGTCGGTATTGTATACCATTTTGATGTTCATCTTGTCAGACACTGCAACACATGGCCTCTTGGTACAGAAAACGCCTTTGACAACCCTTTCAAGTGAGAACTGTTGGATCTGAGAGGGACCTGACCTCTCAGTGGCTACACTCTCACTACTACTACTACTACTCTGCACCTCTCCTTCCGACAGTATTTAAGTCTCCGCACTGTCGCTTGATCTTCAGATAGTTCCTGACTATGGAACTGAACTTCTCCAGGCCGAGGGACTGACAACCTCAAATTCTACGACTTCAAGGGTGATGGACTGATTACATCGTCTTCACATCTCTACTGTTCCTGCCTACTTTCTGTACTCGACTGAAGAAGCCTACTGTGTAGGCGAAACGTTTCGGAATAAAGTTGCCTAACTGTTGCCTATGTGTCTTACCTACCAACCAGTTGGTATTGTATACCATTTTGATGTTCATCTCCTAGAATTACTACATTATCGTGCCTTGTGGCCTTAACTATTTCCTCCCATAGTAGTCTCCCTTGGTCCCTATCTAAGTTTGGGGGACGGTATATCACTCCTAAAATCAGTTTTTCATGCCCCTCTGAAAATTCTATCCAAACAGACTCTGTATGCGTTACTTCAGACTTAATACCCGTTTTTATGCAACAGTTCAAGCGATCTCGGGCATACAATGCCACCCCACCCCCCTTCCCGATACTTCTATCTACTTGGAACAATTTAAAACCCTGAATATGACATTCCGCAGGCATGTCCCGACTTTTTGAATTAAACCACGTCTCAGTTAAGGCAAATACATCAATGTTACCTGCACTAGCAACTAATCTCAACTCGTCCATCTTATTCCTAGCACTACGGCAATTAGCATAATAAACATTGAAAGACTCTCCTTTCTCTTTACCCTTCCTGCTCATTTCTGTTTTTCTACTAAGCCTATTACTGTCCTTATCACCCAAAGTCCCTGGCTTTTCAATATCTACCTCGTTCTGCTTATTACTAGATCCCCTAGAACTCGTAATATTACTACACTGGGACTTCACTGTTTTCCTGCCAAAACCCATACCACTAACTATTCCTAGTTTAAAGTCCTAACTGCTCCCTCCACTGCAGTTGCCAGTGCTATCACCCCAGACCTAGATAAGTGAACCCCATCCCTGGCATACATGTCATTTCTGCCATAGAAGAGGTCCCAGTTGTCAATGAATGTTACCGAATTTTCCTTACAGTATTTGTCCAGCCAGCAATTGACACCAATTGCCCTGGACAGCCATTCATTTCCAACTCCTCTAGTTGGCAAAACACCACATATGACAGGGTTTCCACCCTTACTCCTAATTATTTCTATTGCTGACCTATACCTGCTAATCTTTCCTTTCACTCCTACGTCTGCCAACCATCGTTGCCTCCAGCACTGAGACAGATAATAGGATTGCTCCCATTACCTCTCATGATTCATCCAGACGGCTAAACAATATCCTCCTTTCCCAGCCCCAGGAAAAGCAAACTCTGCCCTCCTACTCCTTCCTTCAAGCAGAACGCCCTATCCATAACCAACTGGCTATCCCCAACAACAACAATATTCTTACCTTCCTTGGTGTTGTTCGTCGAGACGTTCCCAGTAGTCGACTCACATTCGTTGGGTAGCACTGAGAATGTATTAGATGTTTCTACAACAGTTTCCACGGCAGTCTCTTTCTTCTTCATCGTTTCTACCTTTCCATTCGTCTTCTTGATCGTCAACTTCGTTCCCTGCTGTCCAGCCACTGTCCAGTTTCCCTTCTTGACCTGAGGACTCAAAACAGGAGGACTACTACGAATCTTCTTGTTTTCCTCGGTCAGTCGCCGAATTTCCATTTTCGCCATCCTCAATTCTTCCTTAAGCTGTTGGTAAAGTTGCTCGATGGAGGGCATCTTGCTTCAATTTGTAGAGAGCGCGCAAACAGGTCTTCACAGGGCTAAGTACACGTCACCACTGACAGGGCTAACTACACGTCACCACTCAAAATGTCATCTGATAAATATTTCATAATGGTTCGAGTCGGTGTTTGGTCGGTGTTATGATCATAATATTTTGTTTTGCTTTCTGTAAATCTTGGAAAGTTGTCCATGCCCCACATGTGGGGAGCGTGTTGTGTTGGCGCTGGACTCTCACTCTTTCATAAGATGGGATAGTTGTGAGTCACACAGTTGCATTGGTGAACTCGCATTGGTTTTTCATGGCACTGATTGATCCAGTAGGCAGGAGTTCTCTTTAATCTTTTTTTTTTCCTTACATGTCATACAAAACATATAAAATAACTGGATGAAATAATGTGGACTGACCTGTCATTTGGAGAACACAATAAGTCAAATGTTGTGAAAGGTAGAAAAATGTTGGGGTGGATAATGAGAACTTTCAAAACGGGAAATATTGCCACTGGTTAAACTGTTGAAATCACATACACTCTCTTACCTAGAGTACCGTTCATTGTTAATGGTTCCATTCAGGGTAGGACAGATATCAGAGCTAAGCATCTCTGTGGTGACCTGGTGCCGCCGGTCATCTCTGTGGTGACCTGGTGCCGCCGGTCATCTCTATGGTGACCTGGTGCCGTTGGTCATCTCTATCCGGTGACCCATGCCATAGATCAGCTCTCCTCAGTAAGCTGATGCTCTCTCCTGCTCCGTCGTACCTTCTCTGCTACTCTGACTGCCTTACAAGGTCACCTGTTCTCCCTTTGCCTGCCCTCCCGTGCCTGTCCTACCCAGCCTACCTTTAC
This sequence comes from Cherax quadricarinatus, assembly GCF_026875155.1. Lineage (NCBI taxonomy): Eukaryota > Metazoa > Arthropoda > Malacostraca > Decapoda > Parastacidae > Cherax > Cherax quadricarinatus. Next base: position 32,810,242 of record NC_069437.1, read on the forward strand.
TTGCCGTCTTTCGCTAGCCTGCTTTCCATGAGCTTCCTCTTCTCAGCCTGCTGTCCTCGGCTTGCCCTTCCCTGCCAGTACTCCCTTCCCTGTCCTCTCCTGTTTGCCTGCCTTCACCGGCTCACCTACTTATCAACAGAAAAAAAGAGCTAAAACAGGAATCCGTACAGGGAGGCTTCAGGTGAAATATCGTTGGTAAACATATTTAATTAAAAAAATGATATAACAAATGTTTAGAGAGCGTGTTGGGAAGCTGCGACACGACAAAAATACCATAAAACTTGTGTAATATGACACTTTTTCTTTTTTATTCTCTATGAAATGCACTAAAAAAAGGTTTATGTTCGTGGAAACTACTGGAAACTGGGCATATATAACCTGTATATGGCAGGCTATTTGCATGTGTGTATGTGTGTGTTGGTGTATATATAGTAATATATATATATATATATATAATATATAATATATATATATATATATATAATATATATAAATATATATATATATATAATATATATATATATATATATATAATATATATGTATATATATGTATATATATAATATATATATATATTATATATATATATATATATATATATATATATATATATATATATATATATATATGTGGTGTGTGTTGTGTTGTGTGTGTGTGTCGTGCTGAATAGGTAAAATTGGTCAATTAGCAAGAAATCATTTAAAATTAAGTCCTTTCTAAAATTTTCTCGTATACGTTTAAAGATATATTTTTTTTTTCATTTATGTTAATGTAAAAATTAATAATTTTGTACCACAAGAACCCTAGGAAACTTACCTAATCTTATAACAAGCGTAATTTAATTTAGCATAATCTGGTTACTGGTAACTCGTACTACTGAGAAATCCAGCTAAATATATTTTAGAAAATTTTACAATAATTTAATAATAAACAGATATATTTTCTTCGTTAGGTTCGGAATGATTTTTGCGAATTTATTGCATACACAAATTTTCGCTTGCCTTTTTCGGCAAAAAAAAAAGCGTTGCTATTTAAGCCAAAATAGGCAGGATTTTGGCTTAAATACCCCTCAAGGAAGGTTCCTTGATGTTGGTGAGGGGCTCTTGATTTAGGGAATTGGATCTGTGCTCCAGTTCCCCGAATTAAGCCTGAATGCCTTCCACATCCCCCCCCCCAGGCGCTGTGTAATCCTCCGGGTTTAGCGCTTCCCCCTTGATTATAATAATAATAATTTGGCTTAAATAGCAGGACATATATATATATATATAATATATATATATATAAATATATATAATATATTATTTTATATATATATATATATATATATATATATATATATATATATATTACTCAGATATAAGTTTATGTGTGTTTCGACCCACACACTTAGGTAAAGAAGGAGCCTGTATTCATGGACAGGTTCCTTCCCCCGCCTAAAGCCCCCGTCCCCGCCCCCGCTCCTCTAGTTTCTCTTTCCCTCCCACCTTGCCTCCCTTCTCCCTTTTAACTCTCTCTTCTCCTTCCTTTCCACTCTCATTATCTCTCCATTTCTCTCCCTCGAACCCTATCTCTCTCCGTCCTTCTCACCCCTCAACACTCTCATCATCCCTCTCTATATTCCTTCCCTCCACCCATCCTCCCTATTCCTCTCTCTTTTGCATGTCATCATTCTGCCTTCATGCCTCCTACCCTCCCTTCCTCCCTTCCACCAACAATTCCCCCCTCCACCCTCCCCCACCCTCCCTTTTTTCTTCCCTCCTGTACTCAAGTACAAACAACAAATATACTCTCACATACGTTCTTATTATGTATAGGTATTACCAGCAATTGTTCCCTTATGTGTGTGTACATAATATTGTATATGCATTATTTATATGTATGAACGGTGTATGTGTGTGTATTTGTATAATTATATATGATTATGCACATTGAGGTCTGTGGTTCGATCCCCGCTAAAGGTGGAAACACTGGGGGCAAGTTTCCTTGAGACACCTGCTGTCTCTGTTCACCTAGCATTAAGTACCTGGGTGTTAATCGACGGGTGTTGGTCGCATCCTGGGGAAAAAATTAACTTAAGTTGCTCGAAATGCTCTGCATAACCAGGGGCTTTCTATATGGTGTGTCATGACGTCACCAAGGTTTGTATAAGTTGTATCATGTACTTGTAGAAATAAATATTATTATTATTATTATCATCATCATCATCATCATCATCATCATCATCATTGTTATTATAGTCGTACAATTATGCATATTTGTTTGACGTGCTGTTGGAGTGTGAGCAAGGTAACATTTATGAAGGGATTCAGGGAAACCAGCAGGCCGGACTTGAGTCCTGGAGATGGGAAGTACAGTGTCTGCACTCTGAAGGAGAGGTGTTAATGTTGCAGTTTTATAACTGTAGTGTAAGCGCGCCTCTGGCAAGACAGTGATAGTGTGAACGATGAAAGTTATTATTTTTTCTGGACCATCCTGCCTTGGTGCAAAGCGGCCGATGTGTTAAAAAAAATGTGTGCATGAATGTATATATGTGTGTGCTTGTGTCGACGTTTTAGCCAGAATGAATCAAGTAGGCCAGACTGCCATGGAAATAGATCGAAACATTATTTGACAGTATACCTTGATAATCATAAAAATTACAAAGCTCATGAAGAACTGGCAACAGTGCGAGAGATCTTGAGCTGGTATTATGCCCCTCTAGTGGCTTGTTTTGTGCGGATCTGTGTGTAATACAGTGGTCTGCTGCAGCAGCTTCTGTACCAAACTGGCTTAGCGACTTAGCGGCTTGTTCTTAATAAATTAATATATTGTGATGTTGCTTAGTCCAGCACAGCCTACCTAGGATCAGCCTATATGCGGTGTGTGTTGCCGCGTGTGTGTGGTGTGTGTTGCTGCGTGTGTGGTGTGTGTGTTGCTTCGTGTGTGTGTTGTGTGTTGCTGCGTGTGTGTGGTATGTGTTGCTGCGTGTGTGTGTTGTGTGTTGCTGCGTGTGTGTGTTGTGTGTTGCTGCGTGTGTGTGGTGTGTTGCTGCGTGTGTGTGGTATGTGTTGCTGCGTGTGTGTGGTGTGTGTTGCTGTGTGTGTGTGGTGTGTGTTGCTGTGTGTGTGTGTGTGTGTGTTGCTGCGTGTGTGTGGTATGTGTTGCTGCGTGTGTGTGGTGTGTGTTGCTGCGTGTGTGTGGTGTGTGTTGCTGCGTGTGTATGGTGTGTGTTGCTGCGTGTGTGTGGTGTGTGTTGCTGTGTGTGTGTGGTGTGTGTTGCTGCGTGTGTGTGGTGTGTGTTGCTGCGTGTGTGTGGTGTGTGTTGCTGCGTGTGTGTGGTGTGTGTTGCTGCGTGTGTGTGGTGTGTGTTGTTGCATGTGTGTTGCTGCGTGTGTGTGGTGTGTGTTGCTGCGTGTGTGTGGTGTGTGTTGCTGCGTGTGTGTGGTGTGCGTTGCTGCGTGTGTGTGTTGTGTGTTGCTGCGTGTGTGTGGTGTGTGTTGCTGCGTGTGTGTGCTGTGTGTGTTGCTGCGTGTGTGCTGTGTGTGTTGCTGCGTATGTGCTGTGTGTGTTGCTGCGTGTGTGTGGTGTGTGTTGCTGCGTGTGTGTGGTGTGTGTTGCTGCGTGTGTGTAATGTGTGTTGCTGCGTGTGTGTGGTGTGTGTTGCTGCGTGTGTGTGGTGTGTGTTGCTGCGTGTGTGTGGTGTGTGTTGCTGCGTGTGTGTGGTGTGTGTTGCTGCGTATGTGCTGTGTGTGTTGCTGCGTGTGTGTGGTGTGTGTTGCTGCGTGTGTGTGGTGTGTGTTGCTGCGTGTGTGTGGTGTGTGTTGCTGCGTGTGTGTGGTGTGTGTTGCTGCGTGTGTATAAGAACATAAGAACATAAGAACGAAAGAACACTGCAGAAGGCCTACTGGCCCATGCGAGGCAGGTCCAAGTCCCTACCGGCTTAAGCCAATGCACCCAACCTAGTCAGGTCAGGTCACATTGACTTAAGGGAGGAACACGGCAACCGACCTGTTAGCACAAGCTATCAGGTCTAACTCACACCCACCCACATCTACTCATGTATTTATCCAACCTATTTTTAAAGCTACACAACGTTCTGGCCTCTATAACGGTACTTGGGAGTTTGTTCCACTCATCCACAACTCTATTACCAAACCAGTACTTTCCTATATCCCTCCTGAATCTGAATTTTTCCAACTTAAAACCATTGCTGCGAGTCCTGTCTAGGCTAGATATTTTCAGCACACTATTTACATCCCCTTTATTTATTCCTGTCTTCCACTTATAAACCTCAATCATATCCCCCCTAATTCTACGTCTTTCTAGAGAGTGCAGTTTCAGGGCCCTTAGTCTATCCTCATAGGGAAGGTTTCTGATACATGGGATCATCTTTGTCATCCTCCTTTGTACATTTTCCAGAGAATTTATATCCATTCTGTAATACGGTGACCAAAACTGTGCAGCATAATCTAAATGAGGCCTAACCAAGGATGTATAGAGTTGAAGAACAACCTGAGGACTCCTATTATTATGGTGTGTGTTGCTGCGTGTGTGTGGCGTGTGTTGCTGTGTGTTGCTGCGTGTGTGTGGTGTGTGTTGCTGCGTATGTGCTGTGTGTGTTGCTGCGTGTGTGGTGGTGTGTGTTGCTGCGTGTGTGTGGTGTGTGTGTTGCTGCGTGTGTGTGGTGTGTGTTGCTGCGTGTGTGTAATGTGTGTTGCTGCGTGTGTGTGGTGTGTGTTGCTGCGTGTGGTGGTGTGTGTTGCTGCGTGTGTGTGGTGTTGCTGCGTGTGTGTGGTGTGTTGCTGCGTGTGTGTAATGTGTGTTGTTGCGTGTGTGTGGTGTGGTTTCTGCGTGTGTGTGTGGTGTGTGTTGCTCCGTGTGTGTGGTGTGTGTGTTGCTGCGTGTGTGTAGTGTGTGTTGCTGCGTGTGTGTGGTGTGTGTTGCTGCGTGTGTGCTGTGTGTATTGCTGCGTGTGTGTGGTGTGTGTTGCTGCGTGTGTGTGGTGTGTGTTGCTGCGTGTGTGTGTTGTGTGTTGCTGCGTGTGTGCTGTGTGTATTGCTGCGTGTGTGTGGTGTGTGTTGCTGCGTGTGTGTGGTGTGTGTTGCTGCGTGTGTGCTGTGTGTATTTGCTGCGTGTGTGTGGTGTGTGTTGCTGCGTGTGTGTGGTGTGTGTTGCTGCGTGTGTGTGGCGTTTGTCGCTGCGTGTGTGTGGTGTGTGTTGCTGCGTGTGTGTGGTGTGTGTTGCTGCGTGTGTGTGGCGTTTGTCGCTGCGTGTGTGTGGTGTGTGTTGCTGCGTGTGTGTGGTGTGTGTTGCTGCGTGTGTGTGGCGTTTGTCGCTGCGTGTGTGTGGTGTGTGTTTGCTGCGTGTGTGTGGTGTGTGTTGCTGCGTGTGTGTGGCGTTTGTCGCTGCGTGTGTGTGGTGTGTGTTGCTGCGTGTGTGTGGTGTGTGTTGCTGCGTGTGTGTGGCGTTTTGTCGCTGCGTGCAGCTGGAGGAGTGTTTCATGATGTTGACGATGGTTGTGAGGATAGTGTTGCAGTGTTAGGATGGTTGTTGTGAGGATAGTGTTGCAGTGTTAGGATGGTTGTTGTGAGGATAGTGCAAAATTTGGAATGTGACCTGTAATTGTCAAGGCCTGTCATTGTTATTATTAAGGTTTGTCATCGTTAAGGCCTGTCTTTGTCATTGTTAAGGCCTGTCTTTGTCATTGATAAGGCCTGTCTTTGTCATTGTTGTGTGCTGTCTTTGTTATTGTTATGGCCTGTCTTTGTCATTGTTATGTGCTTTCTTTGTCATTGTTATGGCCTGTCTTTGTCATTGTTATGGCCTGTCTTTGTCATTGTAAAGGCATGTCATTGTTTGAGGAACTTAGACTCGCCTTAGCTAGGTGAAAATTTTCTAATACTTGTGTGTAAAATAGACCGTACTGTAGTTTTACTTCAATACCTTGTATGAAACAATGACTTTTTTTGAGTATGAAGAGAGACATGTTGCAGAAGAAACTCTTGTTTCAACCGTCTTTCGCTCTGTGTACAGCTTTAGCTAAAACTCCAAGTCGTGCTGGTTATTTCTGTATTGTTACAGTCACCGTATTGTGCCATTCTCGTTCTTCAAGTGAAAAAGTTGCCGTAATCTGAAGCTTAATTTGTAACTTGTCTGTTGTGCTACTTGTCGGTAATAAGCCTCATCCTCCATTGTTGATGACGTTAGTGGATGTGACTAGAGTGTCTCGTTAGCTGGCGTCCTCGTTAATGAGTGCATGATAACACTGTGAGTCATTGTTGCAACGGGGTTGCACCAGGATGGTTCATTGGTGCACAGGTGTGTGTGCCTCCTTCGCTGTCTGATGTTATCAACAGGTTACCAAAGGATTGTTAATAATGTCGACACGCCCACGGGAGGCAAGGCTTGCCCCACGGGAGGCAAGGCTTGCCCCACGGGAGGCAAGGCTTGCCCCACGGGAGGCAAGGCTTGCCCCACGGGAGGCAAGGCTTGCCCCACGGGAGGCAAGGCTTGCCCCACGGGAGGCAAGGCTTGCCCACAGGAAACAAGGCTTGCCTAGACCGTCACGGCAAGATTTTCACAGTATATTGATACAATGAATGTTGAAGAGCATCCACCTACGTTTGTAAACATAGACTCAGGAAGTTGACATGAGAATGAATAAATGTAGACGATGCTGTAGATGTGAGTAAAGAAAAAGAGCATATGTGTGAGTATGAGGCATACCTGCCTGAGGGATACCATCAGTCCCTGAGGAAGCGGGTTCTTGCGATACAAGAGGCAAAAAAAGACATCAAGAACAGGTATTGTTTAACAGTTTGAATCCGGACAGATAATGACACTTTTCATCAACTTCATCGTTATTTTTTTTTTCACCACACCGGCCGTCTCCCACCGAGGCAGGGTGACCCCGGGAAAAAAGAAAACTACAGTTTTTCATTTTACATTTAGTAATGTATACAGAAGAAGGGATTACTAGCTCCTTGCTCCCGGCGTTTTAGTCGCCTCTTACAACACGCATGACCTGGAGTCAATGTTCAGTCCATCGATCTTGATAAAAGTGCAACACTTGCGCGGAGAAGTGACTTATATAATGCTGATTGATGTGGTGTGTGATAAACTGTTGACTTCAGTGGCACAAACATCCTTAGCACTTACTGGGAGATCTGTACTTTGAAAAAAGTGGTATAAAATACAGTCACGATGGAGACACACAAATGCAGCGTAATGCAATCCTTTATTAACTCTGTGTGTGGTGAGTTTTATCAAGTCACAAACAGATCTACTTGGGGAGACAGCGTGTGTGTGTATGTGTGTGTGTGGTGTGTGTGTGTGTGTGTGTGTGTGTGTGTGTGTGTAATATATATATATATATATATTATATATATATATATATATATTTTATATATATATATATATTATGCAGAACAACCACTGTCAAAAAGTAGTGAAATTGCAAGCGCTTTTCGTGACTTTTCACATTTCAAGGAATTATATGTTCTTTGATAATGTAAGAAATCACGAAAGCGCTTGGAATTTCAATATTTTTTCACAGTGTTTATATATATATATATATATATATATATATATATATTATAATATATATATATATATATATATATATATATATAAACCACTGATCTCTGGCTGAAAAGAGACTCGAACCTACGAACCTTGGAACAAGCTATTAAGCAGTGCTATATCTTTCTTTACCACACTGGACCAATACCTTTTGGCGTCTAGCTTGCGCTAAACTTTGATCCAAGGCAGCCAGCTTTCAGGGAGAAGGCTTACAGCTTTTCATCTCATCGCCTGCATGCATCAGCCTTACTAGAGATCAGTGTTTGTGTATATTTCGCCTGCTCTTGCGAATTCCTTGCATTGTTAAAATCTCTAGTAAGGCTGATGCATGCAGGGGATGAGATGAAAAGCTGTAAGCCTTCTCCCTGAAAGCTGGCTGCCTTGGATCAAAGTCTAGCGCAAGCTGGACGCCAAGGTATTGGTCCAGTGTGGTGAGAATGGTATAGCACTGCGTACCTTGTTCCAAGGTTCGTAGGTTCGAGTCTCTTTCAGCCAGAGATCAGTGTTTCTGTATATTTCGCCTGCTCTTGCGAATTCCTTGCATATATATATATATATATATATATATATATATATATATATATATATAATATATATATATATATATATATATATCGTGCCGAATATGTAAAACTGGTCAGTTAGCAAGAACTCATTTAAAATTAAGTCCTTTCTGAAGTTTTCTCTTATGCGTTTAAAGTTCAATTTTTTTCATTAATGTTAATGTAAAAAAATTAATTTTGGCACCAAAAGAATCTTAGAAAACTTACCTAACCTTATATCAAGAGCAATTTATTTTAACCTAACCCAACTAAATATATTTTAAATATGTTTACAATAATTTAGTACTAAACAAACACAATCAAATATATATTTTTCGTTAGGTTCGGAATGATTTTGGCGAAATTATTGCATACACAAATTTTCACTTGTCCTATATGGTAAAATGAGCGTTGCTATTTAAACCAAGATCGCAAGTTCTGCTTATTCGGCACGACATACATACATACACACACACACACACACACACACACACACACACATGTCAGGGACACAACCAGAGAGAGAGGGGAGGATGAGCCAGCAAGACTGGATCTTGTGTTCACCCTGAGCAGTTCAGACATTGAAGACATCACTTACGAGAGGCCCCTTGGAGCTAGCGATCACTTGGTTCTGAGTTTTGATTATATAGTAGAGTTACAAGTGGAGAAGGTAACAGGAACTGAAGGGGACAGGCCAAACTATAAAAGGGGGGACTACACAGGTATGAGAAACTTCCTGCAGGAGGTTCAGTGGGACAGAGAAATGGTAGGAAAATCAGTAAACGAGATGATGGAATATGTGGCAACAAAGTGCAAGGAGGCAGAGGAAAGTTTTGTTTCCCAAGGGAAACAGAAATAATAGGAAGACCAAAACGAGTCCTTGGTTTACCCGAAGGTGTAGGGAGGCAAAAACTAAGTGCAACAGAGAATGGAAAAGGTACAGGAGGCATAGGACCCAGGAAAACAAGGAGATTAGTAGAAGAGCCAGAAACGAGTATGCACAGATAAGGAGGGAGGCCCAGCGACAGTATGAAAACGACATAGCATCGAAAGTCAAATCTGACCCGAAACTGCTGTATAGCCACATTAGGAGGAAGACAACAGTCAAGGACCAGGTGATAAGGCTGAGGAAAGAAGGTGGAGAACTCACAAGAAACGATCAAGAGGTATGTGAGGAGCTCAACATGAGATTTAAGGAAGTATTTACAGTAGAGACAGAAGGACTCTGGGGGGACAGACCGGATGGGGACACCAGCAAGGAATACACCAACAAGTGTTGGACGACATACATACAGATGAGGAGGTGAAGAAACTCCTAAGGGACATCGATACCTCAAAGGCAATGGGACCGGACAACATCTCCCCATGGGTCCTTAGAGAGGGAGCAGATATGTTGTGGCGTGCCACTTACCACAATCTTCAACACGTCCCTGGAAACTGGGCAACTACCTGAGGTATGGAAGACGGCAAATGTAGTTCCCATTTTTAAAAAGGAGACAGAAAAGAGGCACTAAAACTATAGACCTGTGTCACTGACGTGTATAGTATGCAAAATTATGGAGAAGATTATCAGGAGGAGAGTGGTGGAGCACCTGGAACTGAACAAGAGTATAAATGCCAACCAGCACGGATTCACGGAAGGCAAATCCTGTGTCACAAACCTTCTGGAGTTTTATGATAAATAAACAGAAGTAAGACACGAGAGAGAGGGGTGGGTTGATTGCATCTTCTTGGACTGCAAGAAGGCCTTGACACAGTTCCTCACAAGAGATTAGTGCAGAGCTAGAGCATCAGGCGCATATAACAGGAAATGGCACTGCAATGGATCAGAGAATACCTGACAGGGAGGCAACAACGAGTCATGGTACGTAATGATGTATCACAGTGGGCACCTGTGACGAGCGGGGTCCCACAGGGGTCGGTCCTAGGACCAGTGCTATTTTTGGTATATGTGAACGACATGATGGAAGGGTTAGACTCAGAAGTGTCCCTGTTTGCAGATGATGTGAAGTTAATGAGGAGAATTAAATCTGATGAGGACCAGGCAGGACTTCAAAGAGACCTGGACAGACTGGACACCTGGTCCAGCAAATGGCTTCTCGAATTTAATCCTGCCAAATGCAAAGTCATGAAGATAGGTGAAGGGCACAGAAGACCACAGACAGAGTATAGGCTAGGTGGCCAAAGACTGCAAACCTCACTCAAGGAGAAAGATCTTGGGGTGAGTATAACACCGAGCATGTCCCCGGGAAGCACACATCAATCAGATAACTGCTGCAGCATATGGGCGCCTGGCAACCTGAGAACAGCATTCCGATACCTTAGTAAGGAATCGTTCAAGACACTGTACACCGTGTATGTCAGGCCCATACTGGAGTATGCAGCACCTGTTTGGAACCCGCACTTGATAAAGCACGTCAAGAAACTAGAGAAAGTACAAAGGTTTGCCACAAGGTTAGTTCCAGAGCTAAGGGAATGTCCTATGAAGAAAGATTAAGGGAAATCGGCTTGACGACACTGGAGGACAGGAGGTCAGGGAGACATGATAACGACATATAAAATACTGCGTGGAATAGACAAGGTGGACAAAGACAGGATGTTCCAGGGAGGGACACAGAAACAAGAGGCCACAATTGGAAGTTGAAGACACAAATGAGTCAGAGAGATATTAGGAAGTATTTCTTCAGTCATAGAGTTGTAAGGCAGTGGAATAGCCTAGAAAATGACGTAGTGGAGGCAGGAACCATACACAGTTTTAAGACGAGGTTTGATAAAGCTCATGGAGCGGAGAGAGAGAGGCCCAGTAGCAACCGGTGAAGAGGCGGGGCCAGGAGCTAAGACTCTACCCCTGCAACCACAAATAGGTGAGTACAAATAGGTGAGTACACACATGAAGGCTGGCACACACACACACACCACACACACATATATATATTATATATATATATATATATATATAATATATATATATATATATATATATATATATATAATTATATATATATATATATATATATATATATGGTGATCATAGTGACGTGAAAAATCAAGTGAGGTGCATTGAAAGTAATGTGATAAGAGGTTGGACTAAAATATGGCTGAAGGAATATGGATTCGTGGACTTGTGTAGCTTTGGACAGTAAGTCTGCTGCAATGATCCTTCATTCTGTGGTCTGTTGCTGTGTGTAATAGCAATGACGAAGTTTCTTGGCAAGAGGTTGAGCTGTGTTTTAGAAGCCGTTGTTCTCGTTGAAGTTCTTCGATATGCATATTAGTAATGATTATAGAATCCTGCGTTTTGAAATGTTTTCGTTTGTAATACTGAGTCGTGCGTCTTAGTTATTGATCAGGTGGTTGTTGGAATGTGTGTGAGTGACACAAGTGTTGTTCCGGTGGTCCATTCTGCAGGCATATTTATGTTCTCAACTACGAATGTGAAGGTCTCTCGATGTCTCTGAAGGTTTCTTGATGTCTCTGAAGATTTCTTGGTGTTGATCCCAGTCGTTGCAGGGGATTGTGTCTACCCCTGGCGGTGATGAATTAGAAATTTGTGCAACACTTGCGGAAACGTTTCGCCAACCAGTGACTTCCTCAGTTCCAGTACAGAGAAGAACGGTCTAAAGAAGCCACTTGGCGAAACGTTTCCATAATATAGATTTCTAATTGTTGCACAAGTGTCTAATTCATCAACATAACGATTCTGTGAACCAGTAATCTGCACCTCTGCTGTGGTTTTGATTTGGTGTCCCTTACTAGTGATGTTCTTGAGTGTAGCGGAGACACTGGTGGATACTTGGAATTTGGTGTTGAAGAGAATATTGGAGATGTGTTGTTAGGGAGAACTATGTATTTTCGGTAGTGTTGTCTAGGTGAGTTTAAGGCACCTGCAGTCTCTGATGATATGACGAGGATAGTGGAGTTTAGAATGAAATCGTCATATATTTGTCCAACATATCATCAGCCTAGCCACATTAGTTTCAAGACACCTCACCTGACTCTTCACGTCACTAAGCTCATAATGTGTATGCACATTCTATGACTTGCAAAAGCCCACTGTGTGGGTGAAACACGGTCAATAATGATCACGAAATATGCAGTGGGTTAGTTATCCAAAGGCATGAATTGAAAGTCGTATACGAGAAAGCCGATATAATCATTCCTCACAAAACTGCGTCTTTAGCAACTCTGGGATGTCAGAGTGACAAAGTTATCAGCGATGTCAACGATCTGTGATACAAACCATGGTATGGTTTGTTTGCAATCGTGTCATTACGATTTCTTGAGTCATGGTAATCAATACCGACAGAATGATTTCAGAAGATGTATTAGGAAACGTTGAGGTCATAGTACTGAAACGCTTTCAGATGAACATGTCCTGATGCTTGTTCACGTGTCTATGCCGTTATTACATTGTATACAAAGAGACTGCTGACCAAAACAGTCTTGATAAAGTCCACAAGGACGTTCATTAATTAACATAATAGTCCAAGTTCGTTCTAACTTGGACTATTAAAAAGTCACACGATACTATGATTTATTATTCTTCATAAACATGAAGCTTCATAAATAATGTCAGTTTATACCATCTTGAAGTAGGAAATAACTCGAAAACGCTAGGACTCGAGAGTCTTCAGTTGCACCTTTCTACGGTCACAAGTGTGAGGATGGAGAAATAAAATCGGATACCCGCAACAAAGTTTGATTGTCAGTAACAGGACGAAAAGGTGCATGTCTTCTGTCACAACTTAAAACTTTACCTTCGACTCCTGAGGCATCCAATGGAAACGAGTAGAGAAGCTCATCTTGAGACATGCGTACGGAAGTCTGCTGTGGATGAGGAACCTCCAGACGTCGACTCTGTGATATTTGGGTGGGAGAAGAACGAACCTGTCAAGACTCTTTGGTGTGATGATGATGAATTAGACACGTATGCAACATCTTGGTATCTTGTAGACGTTTCACCACATCCTGTGACTTTATCAATACAATACACGGACATAAAAGGAAGACTGTTGAAATATATACAGCAAACAATAGAAGATGAGGTAATCAGTCCCTCATCCTAATTCATCATCTTGTCAGTATTGAATCCCATTGATATGCAATGTATGTGGTGTGTGAGTGTACCTCAGGATGGTCAAATTAACCCACTGCAGCTGCAGCAGTGATCACTGCAGCTGCAGCAGTGATCACTGTAGCTGCAGCAGTGATCACTGTAGCTGCAGCAGTGATCACTGTAGCTGCAGCAGTGATCACTGTAGCTGCAGCAGTGAGCAGCCCCTCTTGTCTGTTAGATGTGATGTACAGCTGCTCATCATTCTTGGTTGTGTTTTACAAATATGGAACATCCGATAATTGTTTAAATTCTCGGACAAAGAAAATTCTGGAAGATGATACAAAAATATCATAATGATGATGACATTCTAGAAAATTTAATTAATCAGTTTAGTGTTAGAATGTCGGGGAGAAGCTCATACAGGGGTTCTTAACCTGGGATATAAGAACCAAATAATGGGTGGTATGGGACTCGATCTCTGAACAATTGTTCGTTTTTCTAGAAATATGATAGAATCCTTATGATTTTCTTTCAGTTGTTCTCTACCTAGCTATCCATATGTAAAGTAAAACCAAACTATTGACATCTTTTGAAGTCATTCTGGTATCCAATAGAACTGGTAGTGACGATATCGACAGTCCGGGGAAGGTGGTATGGGGACATATTGGGCAGTCCATTGGGGGTCTGTAATCGTAAAAATGTTAAGTGCTGTTATTTATCTTTGTAGTCTGACCCTCGTTTCCTTCTAAAGATATTGTTGTGGCAGTAGCAGAGGTAATCTTAGTTGTGAGAGTTGCTGGCAAGAGTTATCACTAACTTACTCACACTCCTCCCACTCTTCTCCCACCTCTTTATAATAATAATAATAATAATAATAATAATAATAATAATAATAATAATAATATCTTTATTTCTACATGTACAACTTATGCAGGGCTAGATGACATCAGTGACATCCTGCTATATAGAAAGCCTTTTGTTATGCAGAGTATTTCGGGCAAATTAGGTCAATTTTGTACCCAGGTTGCGACCTACACCAGTCGACTACCACCCAGGTACCTATTTTACTGATAGGTGAACAGGGACAGCAGGTGTCTTAGGGAAACGCGCCCTGTTTCCACCCCTACCGGGGATCGAACCACTGACCTCAGTGTGTGAGCAGAGTACGCTAGCAGTCGAGCTTCTCTCTCTCTCTTTCTCTCTCTCTCTTTCTCTCTCTTTCTCTCTTTCTCTTTCTTTTTCTCTCTCTCTCTCTCTCTCTCTCTCTCTTCTTTTCTCTCTCTCTCTCTCTCTCTCTCTCTCTCTCTCTCTCTCTCTCTCTCTCTCTCTCTCTCTCTCTCTCTACACAGGGTTTGACAAGGTTAGGTTAAGGATCCCTAGCTTTATTGACAAGCTATTTACAGGTTAAGGATTCCTAACTTTATTGGCAAGCTAAGAGCTGTTACCTACATCAGCTCATTTGAAATAATTTTTATTGTTATGAGACATACAAGTAGGGAACAGGATGAAGTTGGAGCCATCTGTGGACCAGCATTTTCATTTGATCAACTGACTTTATCTCGTTGATATCATTATGCTGTACGAATGTGTTCCATACTCGAGTCATCCTGGGTATATATGATCTCAGATGGAGTGATGTTCTGGAGAAGGGTACAGCCAGAGTGAAGTTGCTGCTTTCTGCCCCTCTTGTGGCAAAAAAGCTTGTTTCACGCTGTCCTCGAAGTGGATCCAAGTGCGGTACTTTGACAATATTGGCCTTGTACATAACAGTAAGGCCACCCACGTCCCTCCTGTGTTGAAGGCTCTGCTGAAATGACAAATCTATCCAGGATGGGTCCAGGCGAGAGATGAGACGTCTTTCTCTGTTCTCTACTCTGTCAAGCAGTCGCAGATGAGGGGGGGGGGGGGCAGGCAAACCAAGAAAGTGGAGCATACTCAAGGTGTGAGCGTACTTGTGCCACGTACAGAATCTTGCAACCCCTACTGTCAAGCAGATGCGAGGTACGGTGAAGTGCTGTAAGCTTCCTGGCTGCCTTGTTTGCAAGATTTACATGGTTCTTCATGGTTAGTTTGGAGTCAAATTTCACCCCAAGGATATCAACTTCTTCTCCAGGTGCCAACACCCTCCCATTCATCCTTACTACTGCACCAGCATTACCAATGGTGCCTAGAGACCATCATCATGCGCATTTTCTCAGGTGCAAATGTTATTTGCCATCTATTTCCCCAAGCTGATATAGCTCTTAGCTGGTGATTGATGTAGCTTAGAGCAGCTGGCATTTCTTCTCTTGGATAAGTGAGTGTCAGTGTACAGTCGTCTGCATATGCATGTGATTCTGGGATGAGATGAGGAAGGTCGTTGAAGTAGACATTCCATAACAATGGTCCCAGCACGCTTCCTTTTGGAACACTTGCCCCAGTAGGATGTCTTGCTGATTCCGTTCCATTGAGAACTACCCTTAGAGATCTACCATGAAGGTAATCACTGAGGAGAGCCTGCAATTCCCAGTGCTTGAAGTTTTGCTAAGAGACCCTGGTGCCACACCCGGTTGAAAGCACCAGCAATGTCCAGTGCTACCACACAGCTGACTGTGGATTCATCCAGTGACTGGTGCCACTTAGTGGAGAGGTTTAACAACAGATCAGCAGCAGAGTAACCTTTCCTGAAGCCATATTGACGATCACAAAGTAGTGAGTGGTAGTCAAAAAACTCTGTCATTTGTCTTGAGATTATTGTCTCAAGGATCTTACCAGTGATTGACAGGAGTGACACTGGTCTGTAGTTGCTGATTTCTGCTCTGCTCTTTTTTTTGTGAGCAGGAACTACATTTGCCTCTTTCCACAGAGAGGGCCATTTACGCTGTACTAGGCAGTGCTAGTTAGAGGTGCTGCTAGCTGGTCTGCACACCTCAGCAATCTTGGGCTCAACTTGTCTGGGCCCACAGCCTTTTCTTGGTCAAGCGATTTAAGAAGGAAATGCACCTCCTCCTGCCTTATTGTCACCACTGATAGTTTTGACACAGTTCTTGCAGCTAGCCCAGGAGGGTCCCTTGCTGGATCAGGAACTTGCATTTTGGTAGCAAAGTGTTCGGCAAAGAGGTCCGCCTTCTCTTGACTACTAGTAGAGGTGGTCCCATCCTGTCGATTTAGAGGTGGAATGAGTTCATCAGGCAGATAACCTTGTCTGTCATTGACCAGGGACCACCAAGTTTTGGAGCCTACCCTACCTGATGCTAGTTTTCTTTTTGTGTCCACCTCCCATTTAGCAATGGCCCACTTTTGAATGTCAACAATATGCCTACAGGCTTGCTTGTGCAAGTTCCTGTTATAGGTGGTAGGATGTCTCTTATACCTTCGCCATGCTTTGTAGCAGCCTCTCTACAACGAAAGCCAAACCAAGGCTGATTTGTAGGCTTCGTCACATATTGCCGGTGAGGAATGTGTTCTTGTTGTAGATTAAGGATGCGCTCAGTGAAGGCTTTCATTTGGTTGTCAACATCCCCTTGGAGAAGAGCATTCCAATCGGTGGTGGCGAGCTCAGAGCAAAGAGCTGGCCAATTACCTCTTTCCCATAGCCAGGTTGTGCATGTGGACTCCTCACCTCGTTCTGTTGGGATCTTAAGTGTCGTAAAAACAGCCTTGTGGTCAGATGATCCAACGTAGCCGAGGGGTTGCCAGATCACTCACTACTGGGTTAAGGGAGGAGCCAGAGATGTGAGTAGGGAAATCAACAAAGTTTCTCACCTCAAATACTGCAAGAAGGTCATCAAAGTCCCTCTGTATAAGGTGTTGGTTGAGGTCACCAACAATTATGATATGTTGACAGTTGTGTTGTAGCAGAAGGAAGTCCATATTTTCCATTAGGAAGTTGATGGGGTCTGCATGTTGCCACTGAGGTCTGTACATTGCACATGCTAGTACAGAGGTACTAATGTTTATGCAGAGCTTGAAGAACATCATTTCAAGATGAGTAGGGATGGCAACATCAATGTTCTGGGCATGAACACTTTTAGAGAGGCACACAGCAACACCTCCTCCTTGCCTTTGCCTGTCTCTTCTCATCCATGAGGTTTTAGCCAGCAATTCTTGCAAAATTTTCTGGAGTCCTGTCGTCCAAAAATGTTTTAACAACAGCTATCATGTCGGGACGTCGAGTGCTCACAAAACTATGTGTGAGCTCTCCAACATTAGTAATGAAACCTCTAATGTTGGGCGACAGGATGCTGATAGACTGGCTCCTCATGATGTGGTCAGCTTGAGGTGGTGGGTGTGTAAGGTGTAAGGTGCCTGCCCTTGAGAGAGGTAGGGTACTGAGGCAGCTGAAGGGATGTAGGTCTGTGGTCATGTATAAGGCACAATACCACCTGCTGGGCTGAGATAGGAGTAGCTGAGTGGGTGACGTGTTCAGAGATCCTGCTGGTTTGTTCCGAGAGCAGGTCTCGAAACAGGTGGTCCTGTCTGTCGAGTTCCTTTTTTCTTCCGATACAGGTCCTCTTGATGTCCTTTCTTGTAGCAGTAATTGCACCTGGTATCTCGCAGGCAGTTGTTGGCGGTGTGCCCCTTCCGGTGACAGCGAGAGCACAGCCTAGGTGCCCTCTCCCTCTCCCTCCCTCTCCCTCTCTCATACACACGCACGTATGCGGGCAAGCACTTATATACAACAGGTCTAGTGTCTAATCGACATGTGCCTAGGACAAAATAATAACTAACACACACACACACACACACACACACACACACAAGTGTGTGTGTGTGTGTGTGTTAGTCCCTGAGCTAAGGGGACTGCCCTATAAGGAGAGGTTAAGGGAAATCGCCCTGACGACACTGGAGGACAGGAGGGTTAGGGGAGACATGATAACGTCATATAAAATACTGCGAGGAATTGACAAGGTGGACAAAGACAGGATGTTCCAGAGATGGGACACAGTCATAGAGTTGTCAGGAAGTGAAATAGTCTGCGAGGTGACGTAGTGGATGCAGAAACCATAAATTGTTTTAAGACAAGGTTTGATACCGCTCTTGGAGCAGGGAGGGAGGGCCTAGTAGCAATCAGTGAAGAGGCGGGGCCAGGAGTTATGAATCGACCCCCTGCAACCAGAAATAGGTGAGTACACACACATTCCACAACTGCCCAACACAAACTTACATCCCATACGTACTTCCTCCTCCCTCACAATCCTCCCCTACCATATATATCAGCGCCTCTACACCCCTGTCACACTGTTCTTAACCCACTCCTACCTGGGGTCTTACATCTGGTAAGGGGTTCGCCTTCACCTGGCGAAGCCTAGCAGGTAGTTCACCTACACCTGGCGACCCCTGGCAGGTGGTTCAACTGCCTCCCAGCATACATAAGGTGGATTACTAGTAGACTCGTGGCTGTCTTCAAGAAGGCACTGGACACTTACCTAAAATCAGTACCTGACCAGTCGGGTTGTGGTTCGTACGTCGGTCTACGTGCGGCCAGCAGTAACAGCCTGGTTGATGAGACCCTGATCCACCTCGAGGCCTGGTCACAGACTGGGCTGCAGGGGCGTTGACCCCCGAAACTCTCTCCAGGTACACTCCAGGTGTGCACCTAGCGACCCCTGGCAGGTGGTTCACCTTGACCCACCTACCCTCTGGTGGGTTACGACCTTTACAGCCACGACCTCCACTTTTCTTCCTCCCACTCCTCCATTCATCTTCCTCCCTTTATTCCATCTCCCTCCCCTTTTACTCCGTCTCCCTCCCCCTTTACTCCATCTCCCTCCCCCCTTTACTTCATCTCCCTCCCTCACCCTCTGCTTCCTCTTCTGATCATTCCACGTCCGTTCTTCCTCTTTCCCGTCCTCTTCCTCCTCCACCCCGTCCTTTTTTCTCTCTCGCTCACTAACTCTCTCGCCCATTCCTCTTCTTTGTCTCTATCCTCTTCCATTTCTTCTTTCCCTTTTAATAATTCTTCGCCCTTCCATCCCATCTCCCTTCACCAACTTTTCTTTTCCATTCTTCTAGTTCTTCATTCTTCTTCTTTTTCTCCAAATCGCGTTTCAGCCTTCCATAGAGCAGTGAATGATGGGAAGATAAGGAATGGGTGTGTATCCCGGCACCTTCCCCTGATACTCTGGGGTGAGGGGTGTCTTCCCACAGCACCTTCCCCTGATACTCTGGGGTGAGGGGTTCTTCCCACAGCACCTTCCCTGTACTCTGGGGTGGGGGTGTCTTCCCACAGCACCTTCCCCTGATACTCTGGGTGAGGGGTGTCTTCCCCCAGCACCCTTTCCCCCGATACTCTGGGGGGGAGGGGTGTCTTCCCAAGCACCTTCCCCTGATACTCTGGGGTGAGGGGTGTCTTCCCACAGCACCTTCCCCTGATACTCTGGGGTGAGGGGTGTCTTCCCACAGCACCTTCCCCTGATACTCTGGGGTGAGGGGTGTCTTCCTATAGCACATTCCCCTGATGCTCTGGGGTGAGGGGTGTCTTCCCACAGTACGTTCCCCTGATATTCTGGGGTGAGGGGTGTCTTCCCACAGTACGTTCCCCTGATATTCTGGGGTGAGGGGTGTCTTCCCACAGCACCTTATCTCTCATACTCTGGGGTGAGGGGTGTCTTCCCACAGTACCTTCCCCTGATACTCTGGGGTGAGGGGTGTCTTCCCACAATACCTTATATCTGATACTCTGGGGTGAGGGGTGTCTTCCCACAGCACCTTATATCTGATACTCTGGGGTGAGGGGTGTTTTCCCACAGCACCTTATATCTGATACTCTGGGGTGAGGGGTGTTTTCCCACAGTACTTTATATCTGATACTCTGGGGTGAGGGGTGTCTTCCCACAGTACTTTATATCTGATACTCTGGGGTGAGGGGTGTCTTCCCACAGTACTTTATATCTGATACTCTGGGGTGAGGGGTGTCTTCCCACAGTACCTTCCCCAGATAATCTGGAGTAAGGGTGTCGTCCCACAACACCTCCTGATACTCTGGGGTGAGGGGTGTATTCCCACAGTACCTTTTCCTGATATTTTGGGGTGAGGGGTGTCTTCTCACAGCACCTTCCCCTGATACTCTAGGGGTGATGGTGTTCTCCCACAGCACCTTCCCCTGATACTCTAGGGGTTACCTGGAGGTTATTCCGGGGATCAACGCCCCCGCGGCCCGGTCCATGACCAGGCCTCCCGATGGATCAGGGCCTGATCAACTAGGCTGTTACTGCTGGCCGCACGCAGTCCGACGTACGAGCCACAGCCCGGCTGATCCGGCACTGACTTTAGGTATCTGTCCAGATCTCTCTTGAAGGCAGCCAGGGGTTTATTGGCAATTCCCCTAATGCTTGATGGGAGGCTGTGAACAGTTTTGGGCCCCGGACACTTATGGTGTTTTCTCTTAGTGTACCAATGGCGCCCCTACTTTTTATTGGCGGCATTTTGCATCGCCTGCCCCGTCTTTTACTTTCGTAGGGATGATTTCTGTGTGCAGATTTGGGACCATTCCTTCCAAGATTTTCCAAGTGTAGATTTGATATATCTCTCCCTCCCGCGTTCCAACGAGTACAAGTCAAGTGCTTCCAAGCGTTCCCAGTAGTTAAGGTGCTTGACAGAACTTATACGTGCAGTAAAGGATCTCTGTACACTCTCTAGATCTGCGATTTCACCTGCTTTGTATGGAGATGTTAATGTACAGCAGTATTCCAGCCTAGAGAGAACAAGTGATTTGAAAAGGATCATCATGGGCTTGGCATCTCTCGTTTTGAAAGTTCTCATTATCCATCCTATCATTTTCTTTGCACGTGCGATCGTGGCACTGTTGTGATCCTTGAAAGTGAGATCCTCAGACATTACTACTCCCAGGTCCCTTACATTATTTTTCCGCTCTATTGTATGGCCGGAGTCGTAGTATACTCTGTTCTAGTTATTATCTCATCCAGTTTTCCATAACGGAGTAGTTGGAATTTGTCCTCATTGAACATCATATTGTTTTTCCGTTGCCCACTGGAAAACTTTGTTTATATCTTCTTGGAGGTTAACCGCGTCCTCAGCAGATGACAGCCTCATGCAGATCCTAGTATCATCCGCAAAGGATGATACGGTGCTGTGGTGTATATCTCTGTTTATGTCTGATATGAGGATAAGGAATAAGATGGGGGCGAGTACTGTGCCTTGTGGAACAGAGCTCTTCACTATGGCAGCCTCCGATTTAACTCTGTTGACCATACTCTTTGTGTTCGATTTGTTAGGAAGTTGAAGATCCATCTCCCCACTTTCCCAGTTATTCCTTTAGCACGTATTTTATGGGCTATTACGCCATGATCGCATTTGTCAAATCTTTTGCAAAGTCTGTGTATATTACATCTGCATTCTGATTTTCTTCCAGTGCATCCAGGGCCATGTCATAGTGATCCAGTAGTTGTGAGAGGCAGGAGCGACCTGCCCTGAACCCATGTTGCCCTGGATTGTGCAGATTTGGGAATCCAGGTGATTTGCAATCCTGCTTCTTAGCACTCTTTCAAAGATTTTTACGATGTGGGACGTCGAGCTATTGGTCTATAGTTCTTAGCTAATGCTTTGCTGCCACCTTTTATGGAGCGGGGCTATATCCGTTGTTTTAAGTGACTGTGGAATTTCACCCATGTCCAAGCTCCTCCTCCATAGTGTATTTGGGCACGGAGGGGGGTTTTTTTGCATTCTTAATGAAACAGATTTTTCCACGAGTCTGGGCCGGGGCGAGTGCATAGGTGTTGTCAATGGCTTTTTCGAAATCATCGGATTTAGGAATGTCGGAATCTGGCATACTTTTAAGGGAGTTTTTGGGCCCATTCATGAAAAATAAATTTGGTCGTCGATCCTCAGACCGATTTAGTGGTTCCTAAACACAGATCGTACGGGGGTTTTCAATATTTCACTCATTTCCTTGTTTCGTCTGTGTAAGTCCCATCTTGTCTGAGTAAGGGGGGCCCCATACTAGATTTGGGATTTGCCTTGTTTTTGGCATATGAAAAGAAATATTTTGAATTTCTTTCAATTTCACTAATAGCACCTTCCCCTGATACTCAAGGGGTGATGGTGTCCTCCCACAGCACCTTCCCCTGATACTCAAGGTGTGAGGGTGTCCTTCCACAGCACCTTCCCCCAACCAAGGGGTGGGGGTCCCCCCAAAGCACCTTCCCCTGATACTAAGGGGTGAAGGTTTTCCTTCCACAGCACCTTCCCCCGATTCAAGGGTGAGGGTGTCCTCCCACAGCACCTTCCCCTGATACTCAAGGGGGGAGGGTTCCCCCCCAAAACACCTTCCCCTGATCTCAAAAGGGGGAGGGTGTCCTCCCACAGCACCTTCCCCTAACTAAGGGGGGAGGGGGTTTTTCCCCCCCCACACCTTTCCCCCCATTCTCAAGGGGTGAGGGTTCCTCCCACAGCACCCTTTCCCCGATCCAAGGGGTGATGGGTCCCCCCACGCACCTTCCCCTGATACTCAAGGGGGGAGGGTTTCCTTCCACGGCACCTTCCCTGATCCCGAGATAAGCTTGCTGCCTCTCCTTGCACCTCGCTCAAAAGACGCCTAATTTACAAAACATGAAAAACCCCGGGTAGGAAGAGAGGGGGGAGAAAGGAGGGGGAGAAAGGTTTTTTGTTGTTCGTTCGTGAGAGGTAGAGGAGTAAGGTTAAAGGGCGGGGAGAAGAGGGAGACAGGGGAGAGGGAAGGGAGGGGCGGGGAAAGGGGGTCAAGTAAAATAGGGAGAGGGAAGGAAGGAGAGATAGGAGGGGGAGGGGGAGGGGGGGAGAGAAAGAGGAGGAGGGATGGTTTTGCAAAACGAATCAGAGAAGAAAATTTACATTTTCAGTGGGGAATACCATTTTAAGATGACCCCCCCCTCCCCCACACTGGTACATATTTTTTTATATTTATATATATATTATATATATATATAAAATATTATATATATATATATATATATATTTATAAAATATTATATATTATATATATATTATATTATATACCATTCCTTGGCCAAATTAAATGCTTAGCCCATTCTATAAACTTTACTGTTGACTTTGAAGAAAATAACTCATTGTCTTTTCTAGATGTTTTAATTTTAAAGAGTAATAATGAATTCAAATTTAAAATTTACAGAAAACCTACAAATAACTGTTTCCATGTCCACTATTATTCCTCGCATCAAGATAGAGTTAAACTGTCTGTTTTAAATCAATTTTTTTGAGAGCTTTATGTATTTGTAGTCCAGACTTCATAGATGAGGAAATATCCAAAATTTATGAAATAGCTAAAGATTTGAAATACCCAAGAAACGTAATTGATAAATCTTTTAAAATTGCTAGAAATACTTTTTACAAAAACCAAAAAGGGACAACCAACCTTATTCAACCCAAAAATATGTTGGGTTTTCCCTTACCATGAAAACTTGGTTGATATGCCTTCGCTTCTTAAGACTTTTATATATTAAAGTTGTTATTCAAAAATCTTGATACAGTAAAAAACTTTTGATAAAGAATTCCCCCCAAAATGCTGATGGATGTGTCTATAAGATTCCTTGTAAAATTTGCGATAAAGTTTATTTCGGTCAAAAATGGGTAAAAGTATCGAAATAAATTAAACATAAATATAACATTAGAACTGGACAAGATTCCAATGCTCTATTTATTATGTGAAGATTTTAACCATCCCAAATTTATTTTCAAAAGTTGAGAAAGTTGTATCAAACAAGTTTCCCTGGTCGACAGGATATAATTGAATCTTGTTTCATAAAAAGCAGTTTTGACAATAATATGAACATTTCCTTTGGTTTATATTTAAAAAGATTTATTTATAATTAATACAATTTGGGAAGAATTTAATAATACATCGGACAAATAATAAATTTTAAAATTCTTAATTCTTGGGTAGAATAGTTTGTTCGGGGATTGTGTGAAGGACCTGTCTAGTTGGGCCGGCGGGCCTGCTGCAGTGTTCCCTTTCTTATGAGTCGCGTATCAGGTGTTGCTTTGTTGTGGGATGTGATAGTGAGGTGTGGTCTAGACCCTTTATATGCCTTCCTTTGATGCATTACTTTTATTGTTCCTTGATAATGTGAGTAGTCACGAAAGCGCTTGGAATTTCTCTATTCTTTCACAGTGGTTATTTTGCATATATATAACTTGCGATCTTGGCTTAAATAGCAACGCTCATCTTGCCATATAGGACAAGCGAAAATTTGCGTATGCAATAATTTTGCCAAAATCATTCTGAACCTAACGAAAAAAAATTATTTCACTGTGCTTGTTTAGTATTAAATTATTGTAAACGTATATAAAATATATTTAGTTGGGTTAGGCTAAAATAAATTGTTCTTGTTATAATAAGGTTAGGTAAGTTTTCTAAGATTCTTTTGGTGCAAAATTAAAAATTTTTACATTAACATTAATGAAAAAAATATATCTTTAAACGTATAAGAGAAAATTTTGGAAAGAACTTAATTTTAAATGAGTTCTTACTAATTGACCAGTTTTACATATTCGGCACGACATATATATATATATATATATATATATATATATATATATATATATATATATATATATAATCAATACCAACACTGCGACTAGCTGAAGATTCGAACCCATGTCGTTTTGGCCTGCTTCATGGTGAGCGAAAATCACATGACGCTCTTACCCACAAGATCACGCAATCCTCCAGAAATCAAGCACCCAGCAGAGCTAGGTGTTTTACATTGATACGAGGTCATACGGTCGTGTGGGTGCCTTTGAGCTAATTTCATTTTACTCCCCGTTTTGTGTAGTAACCACTCGTTCGTGGTTTCAATAATGTATATACTGCTTGTGAAGGCTAGTACACCAAACGGGGAGTAGAATGAAATTAGCTCAAAGGCACCCACCAACTAGTATTAATGTTACAGGTACTAGTGCTGCTACCACCTGTACATGCCTATAGACCACCTGTCACACACCTGGTCTCCCTCACTTCACAACACTGATCACACACCTGGTCTCCCTCACTTCACAACACTGATCACACACCTGGTCTCCCTCACTTCACAACACTGATCACACACCTGGTCTCCCTCACTTCACAACACTGATCACACACCTGGTCTCCCTCACTTCACAACACTGATCACACACCTGGTCTCCTTCACTTCACAACACTGATCACACACCTGGTCTCCTTCACTTCACAACACTGATCACACACCTGGTCTCCTTCACTTCACAACACTGATCACACACCTGGTCTCCCTCACTTCACAACACTGATCACACACCTGGTCTCCCTCACTTCACAACACTGATCACACACCTGGTCTCCTCCACTTCTCAACACTGATCACACACCTGGTCTCCTCCACTTCACAACACTGATCACACACCTGGTCTCCTCCACTTCACAACACTGATCACACACCTGGTTCCTCCACTTCACAACACTGATCACACACCTGGTCTCCCTCACTTCACAACACTGATCACACCACTGGTCTCCTCCACTTCTCAACACTGATCACACACCCTGGTCTCCTCCACTTCACAAACACTGATCACACACTGGTCTCCCTCACTTCACAACACTGATCACACACCTGGTCTCCTCCACTTCTCAACACTGATCACACACCTGGTCTCCTCCACTTCACAACACTGATCACACACCTGGTCTCCTCCACTTCACAACACTGATCACACACCTGGTCTCCTCCACTTCACAACACTGATCACACACCTGGTCTCCCTCACTTCACAACACTGATCACACACCTGGTCTCCTCCACTTCACAACACTGATCACACACCTGGTCTCCCTCACTTCTCAACATCCTGAAGAGAATGTGAATAAATGGTTTACAAACCGCCGAAAAATTAGACACTTTTGCAACATTTGGAAACGTTTCGCCACAGAGTGGCTTCTTCAGTCCGGTGCGGAAAAGGGTGGAATATGAGGAGTTTGAGATAATCAGTCCCTCAGCCTGAGTCGAAGTGTTCAGTCCATGACAAAAGTGCAGCATATTCGCAGAGATGGGGCTTATGTACTGGTGAGAGGTGAGGTGCAGCAGCGGTAGGTGGAGTCACCAACGAACAAAGGCACAAGTGGAAGTCGGTCGTGTCTGTATATTAGACAAGTTTTGGAGAAATCCTTGCATCAAGATCCCAAGATGTTGCTGTGTCTGACAAATATTGCAAAAGTGTCTCATTTTTCAACTCTGAACAGAGATTCCAGCCACTCACAGGTCTACAGCCGGCGCTCTGTACTCATAACCTTGATATGAGATGTAGAATACTGTGTTGTCTGCCTCTGTCATACACTCAGCCCAGCTCTTTATAGAATCTCTGTCATGTACTCAGCCTGGCACTACAAAATACCAAAAGTACTAGTTCACTCTGTATCATCCACTCAGTTTGTCGTAGGCTCCAAATTCAGCACATGGCTATTCCAGGCTTGTTGGCCGATTTAAATCCTGAGGACCTTCCTCTTCCCAATTTTGGGGAAGAGGAAGGTCGTGTAATCATGGCCCAGCGTTGGCCGTGATTACACGACCTTCCTCATGGCCAGGGTTCTTAAGTCATTCTCACTTGATTAAATATTCTACCTCAAAACACATTCATTGTTCATCTACCGTAACATCTGTGATGATGTTAGTCCTGCTGGTGTTGCTAGTTCTGCTGGTGCTGCTAGTTCTACTGGTGTTGTTAGTTCTTCTGGTGCTGCTAGTTCTGCTGGTGTTGCTAGTTCTGCTGGTGTCCTCCTGGTGCTGCTAGTTCTTCTGGTGTTGCTAGTTCTATTGGTGTTGCTAGTTCTTCCGGTGCTGCTAGTCGTACTGGTGTTGCTAGTTCTGCTAGTTCTACTGGTTTTGCTGGTGCTGCTAGTTCTACTGGTGCTGCTAGGTCTGCTGGTGTCCTCCTGGTGCTGCTAGTTCTTCTGGTGTTGCTAGTTCTGCTGGTGCTGCTAGTTCTACTGGTGTTGCTAGTTCTGCTGGTGTTGCTAGTTCTTCTGGTGTTGCTAGTTCTGCTGGTGCTGCTAGTTCTACTGTTGCTGCTAGGTCTGCTGTGTCCTCCTGGTGCTGCTAGTTCTTCTGGTGTTGCTAGTTCTGCTGGTGCTGCTAGTTCTACTGGTGTTGCTAGTTCTGCTGGTGTTGCTATTTCTGCTGGTGCTGCAAGTTGTACTGGTGTTGCTAGTTCTGCTGGTGCTGCTAGTTCTACTGGTGTTGCTAGTTCTGCTGGTGTTGCTAGTTCTGCTGGTGCTGCAAGTTGTACTGGTGTTGCTAGTTCTACTGTTGCTGCTAGGTCTGCTGGTGTCCTGGTGCTGCTAGTTTTTCTGGTTTTGCTAGTTCTACTGGTGTTGCTCCTGCTGGTGTTAGGTTTCCTGTTGTAGATGTGAGAGTGAGTGTTAGTGTCACTGTTAGTGAAGGTATATGGATGTTAGCTAGCAAGATAGGTTAGGTAGGTTTGTCAGGAAACAAGACATACATTTCCTGAGCGGGTCTTAGTCATATGAGCCACAGCTGGAGCTCTTGGTCATCTGACCGAGGCCTTCCGCTGGCTTACCGGTCCACCCCTTTAAAAATTATGGTTATAAGTATAACCATTTTATATAACGTGCAAGTGAGCACGATCTATTGAGAGCTTGAGTGAGTGAAAGAGAGAGAGAGAGAGAGAGAGAGGGAGAGAGAGAGAGGAGAAGCGTCCTGGGTTCGTACCTTAATATTTGCGGGAGCTGCATCAGAGGATGGAAGTAATCTTAACTTGTGTTCATTACGGATCACCTGGAGAAGAATTTTGCGTGCACCCTGGCTAAATTGAGACACCTGTTTCTCTGGCTACACCACTGCAACACACAGCATATATATTTCTGCCGTCTTAGCCAAAATTAACAATGCCGGAGTTATATGTTGAACCTTCAGACAGTTTTATTTTTTTTTTTTTTGGTGATGACTTTGTTCTCGACTTGTTTAAGCTTTGTCAGTAGTTTCCTTGTTTTGTGTGGTATTATTTGTTTGGTAGTTATATAAGTAGAGCTAGGCTTGTAGAGCCGCGTCTTTGTTGTTTTATTTTCTGGTAGTTTTGATCAGTTTACTATGATTGTAGACCATTACAAAAGTCTACCAATCAACTTGTGAAGGAAATTCTTTCTAGTTGTTCTTTCCGCTTCATCAGTCTTATCCGTATTATATTTTCAGTTACTTGTACAGTAAGCTTGCCAAAGATCTCTGTAGTTTATGTGTGTGTATACTCACGTGTGTGTGTGTGTGTGTGTGTGTGTGTGTGTGTGTGTGTGTGTGTGTGTGTGTGTGTGTGTGTGTGTGTGTGTGTGAGGACATTGCAGCAACATTCATAGACAACTGGGACCTCTTCTATGGCAGAAATAACAATTATGCCAGGGATGGAGTTTACTTATCTAGATCTGGGGTGGGGGCACTAGTTAATGCAGTGGAGGGAGCTGTTAGGGTTTTAAATTAGAAATAGTGGATGGGGATTTCGTAGGAAAGCAGTGAAATATGGTACAATAGAATTAGGATGAATTATCATTGTAGCGATAATGTGAGCTTTAGGGAAACCAGTTATAGGGAGAATGAGGTCGATTTGTTGGTGAATATTGTAAAGCCAGTGGCACTAGGTGACAAGGACAGTAATAGGGATAGTGGAGGAATAGAATTGAAGAGCATGGTAAAAGAGAAAAGAGGATTTCTAAATATATATATTTTACAAATAGTCGTAGCACTAGAAGCAAGGTGAGCGAGTTGAGATTAGTTGCAAGTTAAGGTCACATGGACGTATTTCCCCTAACTGAGACGTGGTTTAATATGAAGAATCGGGACATGCCTGCTGTATGTCGCATTCAGGGTTTGAAGTTGTTCCGCGCTAAAAGAAGTAATGGAAAGGGTGATAAGGTGACACTGTATGTTCGAGAACACTCGAATTACTGAATAAAAACAGATATAAAATCAGAAATAACACAGTCTGGGTTGAATTTTCAGAGATATGAAAGAATAATTTTAGGTGTGATATATCGTCCCCTCAGACCTGGATAGGGACCAAGAGAGGCTAGTTTGGGAAGAAATTGATAAGGCCACAAGGATTTCTTTGGGAATTTAGAGTCTAACGAATTCTTAGAGGTAGTTCAGGATTGTTTTTTAAAGCAGTTTGTTACAGAACCTACAAGGGAAAATAACCTGCTTGACTTGGTTCTAGCAAACTAGGTAACCCTTGTTAATAGTTTAGAAATTACAGAGGAACTTGGCGCAAGCGAGATTACAATGGGCTATGAGAACACCTATCATCAGTGGACTCGGGTAAGGAAGAGAGCTATCAATATGGCAACTTTTAAACACCATACATGCTGCCCAAATAACATTTATTCCGTATAAAGAAATAAGATTGAATAGAAATGACCCGAAATTAATGAATAATTGGCTCAAATATCTTTTAGTGCAGAAGAAAGGAATTTATAGGTGCATCAGAAGAGGTGAGGGTCATCTTATGAAGGTTAAAAAGGGGATAAGAAAAGCTAAACGGGACTATGAAATTAAAGTTGTTAGGGATTCGAAAACTAACCCGAAATTTTTTTCCAGCTCTATAGAACAAAGGTTAGAGATAAATTTGGTCCCGGACAGCTTACTGACAAAGAGAATAAAATGTGCTCAGTTTTTAATAACTATTTCCTCTCGGTTTTCACACAAGACACAAACGACATCCTAGTAATTCATTTCTTTAGTGGGCCTGAAGAAAATAAATTATATAATATTACAGTCATTAGAGATATGGTAATCAAACAGGTTGACCGATTAAAGCAGAATAAATCCCAAGGCCCTGATAAATCTTGTTCACGAGACACAAATAACCCGCACATAAAAGACAGAAGCTTACGACGACGTTTCGGTCCGACTTGGACCATTGACAAAGTCACACTAACAGAGGTGGAGCAGGACGGCTATATATAGG
This sequence comes from Cherax quadricarinatus, assembly GCF_026875155.1. Classification (NCBI taxonomy): domain Eukaryota; kingdom Metazoa; phylum Arthropoda; class Malacostraca; order Decapoda; family Parastacidae; genus Cherax; species Cherax quadricarinatus. The sequence goes on from NC_069437.1 coordinate 32,840,323, forward strand.
CAGGAAGAGGTGGAGGTAGTAGTAGTGGTAGTAGTAGTAGTAGTAGTAGTACAAGAATTGTATATAATACTGACAGGATGAAATGACACATGCACAACACCCGGGCATCCCCACCGTAGACGTTTTGTGACTTTGTCAATGGTCCAAGTCGGACCGAAACGTCGTCGTAAGCTTCTGTCTTTTATGTGCGGGTTATTTGTGTATCGTTCCAGTCACGGTATTGTGCCTTTTTGTTATTTACTTGTTCACGAGCTCTTAAAGACTGCGAGATAAAACTTTGTGAACCATTAACCAATATCATTAATATATCTCTTCAAACAGGTGTGATATCTCATATGTGGAAGATGGCCAATGTAATTCCAATTTTTAAAACAGGAAATAAGTCGTTACTGTCAAATTGCCGCCCAATAAGCCTGACCTTAATTGTAGGCAAACTGCTAGAGTCAGTTATAGCTGATATTATTAGAAACCATCTTAATGAGCATGGTTTGGGTAATGATACTCAGCATGGATTCAGGAGGGGCCATTCCTGCCTAATTAATTTTCTGACTTTCTTTAGTTAAGCATTTGAGGCAGCTGATCATGATAAAGAATTCGATGTTATTTATTTGGATTTTAATAGAGCTTTTGATAGAGTACCACACGAAAGGCTGTTAAAGAAAGTGGCAGCTCAGGTATTGGAGGAAATGTGCTGTCATGGATCGAGGATTGGCTGACCAACAGGAACCAAAAAGTGTGCATTACTGGGATAAAATCTGAGTGGGGGATCTGTAACAAGTGCCGTTCCACAGGGATTAGTTTTAGGCCTATTGTTCATAATATACATTATTGACCGACCTTGACGAGGAAATAACTAGTAATATGAGCAAATTCGCCGATGACACGAAAATAGGCAGGATAATTGACTTCGAAGATGTCACTGAACTTCAGGAGGATTTAGACTAACTTATGTCATGGTCAGGAAAGTGGCAGATGCAGCTTATTGTAGATAAATGCTAAGTCCTGAAGCTCAGGAATGTTCTTAACCCTAACGCTTATAAACTAAATATAGAACTTGGCCATACAGAATGCGGGAAGAACTTGGGGTTATGGTAAGCAGGAACCTTAAACCAAGACAGCAATGCCTAAGCGTAAGTAATAAGGCAAACAGATTATTGGGATTTATATCAAGAAGTATAAGCAACAGAAGTCCATAGGTTATACTACAGCTCTACACATCATTAGTAAGACACATGTGCAACAGTTAGGTATCTTTATTCCTAAACGTTTCGCCTACATAGTAGACTTCTTCAGTCGAGTACAGAGTTAGCAGAAGCAGTAGAGATGTGAAGACAATGTGATCAGTCTATCACCTTTGAATACATAGTTTTGAGGTGGTCAGTCCCTCAGCCTGGTCAGGCTGAGGGACTGACCAGGCTGGTGAGGAACGTATAGCAGACGAAGATATCCAGACGTTGCATATGTCTAATTTTCATCTTGTCGGTATTGTATACGTGTCAGACACTGCAACATCATGGAATCTTCGTTCAGAGGACATCTCCACAACCTTCTTAACTACTACTGACCCGTCCCTCGGGTATGACCTAATTCCACTGGGTAATCCCGCCTACCAGTGACAGTGTCTTCGTCTGCTACACGTCCCTCACCACCTGACTCAGGTATATAAGCGCCACTAACCTTGTCTGTGCTTCAGATTCTTCACGACTACGGTGCTCTTCACCTCTCCAAGGCTGAGGGACTTATTACCTTGTCTTTTTGTATATAGTTCTACTGTCTTCCAGTCATGTCCTTGAATTCGTATTGATAAAGCAACTGGATGGCGAAACGTCTACAATAAAGATACCCAGATGTTGCACATGTGTACGTGGGTGTAGCTACACCCTCTCACCAAATAAGAGTGGGTATAGCTACACTCTCACGCCCTCTCACCAAGCAAGAGAGAGTGTAGCTACACCCTCTCACCCTGCAAGAGAGAGAGGGTGTAGTTACAGCCTCACGCCCTCTCACCAGGCTAGACGTAACACGTCGTGTACAACTTTTACCTCCTCTCTCTTTACCAGATTCCACCAACCTAAAAGACATCCAAAGTTTTGAACGACCAATTTAAGCTCTAATGTGTTTTCAAAGAACCATTTTAAGAGACCTAAGTGATTTGTTAGTGGCCAAGCGGGTATCTCTGAAGCCACAGGTGGCTCCATCACTCAGCTGGCGGCAAGAGTTCCATCACTTGCGAGCCAGGCCGAGGGAGTGCTAGGAGAATGGATAAAAACGTAGAGTGAGCGGAGTGTCATGGCATGAATCAGGCCTCCTGGCGGCCAGCTGGTCCAAAGTGGCCACTTTCCCCGGGTAGGATCGTTCAAAAGGAGTTTCCGAGGGCATTTCCCCAGGAGTGGCCATTTTTGGTGTCAGTGTTATTGTTGCCGCCCTGACCTGTTTTGGGTTTATGGGGCAAGTTGCTCCCACCTGCCTGCGTAATATTCCCTACCCCCCATTCTCTCCCCTCTCTCTTTCTCTTCTCTCTCTCTCTCTCTTTTCCTCTCTCTCTCTCTCTCTCCCCTCTCTCCCCTCCTCTCTCTCTCTCTCTCTCTCTCTGTCTATCTATCTATATAACTATCTATCTACCTATCTCTCCACATCTCCCTTTCTCTCTCTGTCAATAAGATACAACATGCGGCTTGTGGAGTTATACTGACAAGACGTTTTGCCAGTCAAGGAATTTATCAGTTCGTTGGAAAACATCTTAAATGTCATGAAGCACACAGTAAGCTGTCTTAAAAACACATGATTGTATATAATAAGTCATATACAGAATAGTACGGAGTTGATGCAGGTATCATGTACTATCTTAAGTCACTTACAGGATGACTCACACTGTCCAGTACTGTTTTTATGGTGGTAAGTTCACCCACAGGATGACTGACACTGTCCAGTACTGTCTTCATGGTGGTAAGTTCACCCACAGGATGACTGACACTGTCCAGTACTGTCTTCATGGTGGTAAGTTCACCCCAGGATGCCCTGACACTGTCCAGTACTTTTCTTCTTTGGTGGTAAGTTCACCCACAGGATGACTGACACTGTTCAGTACTGTCTTATGGTGGTAAGTTCACCCCCCAGGATGACTGACACTGTCCAGTACTGTCTTCTTTGGTGGAAAGTTCACCCAAAGGATGACTCTCACTGTCCAGTACTGTCTTCATGGTGGTAAGTTCACCCACAGGATGACTGACACTGTCCAGTACTGTCTTCATGGTGGTAAGTTCACCCACAGGATGACTGACACTGTCCAGTACTGTCTTCATGGTGGTAAGTTCACCCACAGGATGACTGACACTGTCCAGTACTGTCTTCATGGTGGTAAGTTCACCCACAGGATGACTGACACTGTCCAGTACTGCCCTTCATGGTGTTAAGTTCCCCCACAGGATGACTCTCACTGTCCAGTACTGTCTTCATGGTGGTAAGTTCCCCACAGGATGACTGACACTGCCCAGTACTGTCTTATGGTGGTTAAGTTCACCCAAAGGGATGGACTGACACTGTCCAGTACTGTCTTCATGGTGGTAAGTTCACCCACAGGATGACTGACACTGTCCAGTACTGTCTTCATGGTGGTAAGTTCACCCACAGGTGACTGACACTGTCCATTTACTGTCTTCATGGTGGTAAGTTCACCCACAGGATGCTGCCCACGTCCAGTACTGTCTTCATGGTGGTAAGTTCACCCACAGGATGCTGACATGTCCAGTACTGTCTTCATGGTGGTAAGTTCACCCACAGGATGAGTGTACGTCCAGTACTGTCTTCATGGTGGTAAGTTCACCCACAGGATGACTGACACTGTCCAGTACTGTCTTCATGGTGGTAAGTTCACCCACAGGATGAGTGACACTGTCCAGTAATGTCTTCATGGGTGTAAGTTCACCCACAGGATGAGTGATACTGTCCAGTACTGTCTTCATGGTGGTAAGTTCCCCCAAAGGATGACTGACACTGCCATTACTTTCTTCATGGGGGTTTAAGTTCACCCCAGGATGACTGACACTGTCCAGTACTGTCTTCATGGTGGTAAGTTCACCCACAGGATGACTGACACTGTCCAGTACTGTCTTCATGGTGGTAAGTTCACCCACAGGATGAGTGACACTGTACAGTACTGTCTTCATGGTGGTAAGTTCACCCACAGGATGACGGGACACTGTCCAGTACTGTCTTCATGGTCGTAAGTTCCCCCACAGGATGATGACACTGTCCAGTACTTTTCTTCATGGTGGTAAGTTCACCCACAGGATGGTGACACTGTCCAGTACTGTCTTCATGGTGGTAAGTTCACCCCAGGATGACTGACACTGTCCAGTACTGTCTTCATGGTGGTAAGTTCACCCACAGGATGACTGACACTGTCCAGTACTGTCTTCATGGTGGTAAGTTCACCCACAGGATGACTGACACTGTCCAGTACTGTCTTCATGGTGGTAAGTTCACCCACAGGATGACTGACACTGTCCAGTACTGTCTTCATGGTGGTAAGTTCACCCACAGGATGAGTGACACTGTCCAGTACTGTCTTCATGGTGGTAAGTTCACCCACAGGATGACTGACACTGTCCAGTACTGTCTTCATGGTGGTAAGTTTCACCACAGGATGACTGAAAACTGTCCAGTACTGTCTTCATGGTGGTAGTTCACCACAGGAGACTGACACTGCCCAGTACTGTCTTCATGGTGGTAAGTTCACCCACGGGATGACTGACCTGTCCAGTACTGTCTTCTTTGGGTGGTAAGTTCACCCACAGGATGACTGACACTGTCCAGTAACTTTTCTTCATGGTGGTAAGTTCACCCACGGATGAGTGCACTGTCCAGTACTGTCTTCAGGGTTTGGTAAGTTCACCCACAGGATGAGTGACACTGTCCAGTACTGTCTTCATGGTGGTAAGTTCACCCACAGGATGACTGACACTGTCCAGTACTGTCTTCATGGTGGTAAGTTCACCCACAGGATGACTGACACTGTCCAGTACTGTCTTCATGGTGGTAAGTTCACCCACAGGATGACTGACACTGTCCAGTACTGTCTTCAATGGTTTTAAGTTCACCCACAGGAGGGAGTGACACTGTCCGTACTGTCTTCATGGGGGGTAGTTCACCACAGGATGACTGAACTGTCCAGTACTGTCTTCATGGTGGTAAGTTCACCCACGGATGACTGACATTGTCCAAACATAAAAGCTTTTCCCGGGTAAATTGAAAATTTTTCTCCGTGAATTCCTTTCCCATTCTTTTCCCTTTTCCTCCTCCTTTGCCTCCTCATTCTTTCCTCCTCTTCCTCTCTTTGCACTGGATTTTTTTCCCTTCACCAAATTAGTGTTTTTCCCCCCTTAGCTTTCCTTACTTCTTTCAACTTAAGTGGCAGTTTTCTGTTTCTCTCAGACTTTTACCACCGAGGGTTGATGATCCGGGGAGGGAGAGGGAATGTGAGGGAGGGGGAGGGAGGTGCAGAGGAAGGGAGGTGCAGAGGAAGAGTGGGAGGTAGAGGGGAAGGAATTGAAGGAAAGAAGGAGAATGGAAATGAGGGAGAGATTATTGCGGAGAGAAGCCATGGTGGGAGAGAAAGTGGGAGTGTGGGAAAGAGATGTGGGAGGGAATGAGTAGTCAAGACAGAGACAGACACACAGACAGACACACAGACACACACACACACAGACACACACAGACACACAACACACAGACACAACACACACACAAAACACACCACACACACCACACACACAACACACACACACACACACACACACACACACACACACACACACACACACACACACACATACACACACACACACACACACACACACACAGGGTTGCACAAAAATTAAGCAATATTCAACTAACCTGACTGGTTACAAAGTGGCAGTTGTTTCTTGTGTTAACATGTGTTGTTGTTAACACTTTCTTGTGTTAACATTGAGTGTTATTGTTAACACTTTCTTGTGTTAACATGGGTGTTGTTGTTAACACTTTCTTGTGTTAACATTAGTGTTGTTGTTAACTCTTTCTTGTGTTAACATGAGCGTTGTTAATATGAGTGTTGTTGTTAACACTTTCTTGTGTTAACATGAGTGTTGTTGTTAACACTTTCTTGTGTTTTTATTAGTGTTTTTGTTAAATCTTTCTTGTGTTAACATGAGCGTTGTTAACATGGTGTTGTTGGTTAACACTTTCTTGTGTTAACATGGGTGTTGTTGTTAACACTTTTGTGTTAAATTAGTGGTTGTTGTTAACTCTTTCTTGTGTTACATGAGCGTTGTAACTTGAGTTGTTGTTGTTAACACTTTCTTGTGTTAACATGAGTGTTGTTGTTAACACTTTCTTGTGTTAACATTAGTGTTGTTGTTAACTCTTTCTTGTGTTAACATGAGCGTTGTTAACATGAGTGTTGTTGTTAACACTTTCTTGTGTTAACATGGGTGTTGTTGTTAACACTTTCTTGTGTTAACATTAGTGTTGTTGTTAACTCTTTCTTGTGTTAACATGAGTGTTGTTGTTAACACTTTCTTGTGTTAACATGAGTGTTGTTAACACTGTTTTCTACTTACATTCTTTGTTTTTAGGATTTGTTTGGGATGATTTAAACGTTCCCCTTCCCTCTCCCTACCTTCTCCCCTCCATCTCCACCACTCTCCCCCTTTCCTCCACTGCCTCCACTTTCCTTCTCCCCTCCCCATCGTCCTTCACCGTCCCCTTCACTCTTCTTCCCTCTCCCCACATTATCGTTTTCCTCTCTTCGCCATCTTCACCATCGCTCTCTCTCCATCATCATCGTCCTCCTCCACCTTGACCATCGTCCTCTTCTCCTCTACCTTCAAGATCGTCCTCCTCTCTCCTCCACCTTCACCATCGTCCTCCTCTCCTCTACCTTCAAGATCGTCCTCCTCCACCTTCACCATCGTCCTCCTCTACCTTCAAGATCGTCCTCCTCCACCTTCACCATCGTCCTATTCTCCTCTACCTTCAAGATCGTCCTCCTCCACGTTCACCATCGTCCTATTCTCCTCTACCTTCAAGATCGTCCTCCTCCACGTTCACCATCGTCCTATTCTCCTCTACCTTCAAGATCGTCCTCCTCCACCTTCAAACCCTCGTCCTATTCTCCCTCTACCTTCAAGATCGTCCCCCTCCCCCTTCACCATCGTCTATCTCCTCTACCTTCAAGATCGTCCTCCTCCACCTTCACCATCGTCCTATTCTCTCTACCTTCAAGATCGTCCTCCTCCACCTTCACCATCGTCCTTCTCCACCTACAGAATACTGGAGTGTTAAAGTAGAGAGCGCGTCACCTCTGTGCCAGTAGAAGAAAATAAATTATCCATTCAGGATCTGAGCAAATGGAAAAGCGATCTCTGAAACTTTGCTGATAGTGCATCTTATGTTCTGGAACGTTGCTCTAGCAGCAGCTGAGTCCTGGAATGTTGCTCTAGCAGCAGCTGAGTCCTGGAACGTTGCTCTAGCAGCAGCTGAGTCCTGGAACGTTGCTCTTTGCGCAGCATGGGTCCTGGAAAAGTTGCTCTAGCAGCAGCTGAGTCCTGGAACGTTGCTCTAGCAGCAGCTGAGTCCTGGAACGTTGCTCTAGCAGCAGCTGAGCCCTGGACGTTGCTCTAGCAGCAGGTGAGTCCTGGAACGTTGCTCTAGCAGCAGGTGAGTCCTGGAACGTTGCTCTAGCAGCAGCTGAGTTCTGGAACGTTGCTCTAGCAGCAGCTGAGTCCTGGAACGTTGCTCTAGCAGCAGCTGAGTCCTGGAACGTTGCTCTAGCAGCAGCTGAGTCCTGGAACGTTGCTCTAGCAGCAGCTGAGTCCTGGAACGTTGCTCTAGCAGCAGCTGAGTCCTGGAACGTTGCTCTAGCAGCAGCTGAGTCCTGGAACGTTGCTCTAGCAGCAGCTGAGTCCTGGACGTTGCTCTAGCAGCAGCTGAGTCCTGGAACGTTGCTCTAGCAGCAGGTGAGTCCTGGAACGTTGCTCTAGCAGCAGGTGAGTTCTGGAACGTTGCTCTAGCAGCGCTGAGTCCTGGAACGTTGCTCTAGCAGCAAGCTGAGTCCTGGAACGTTGCTCTAGCAGCAGCTGAGTCCTGGAACGCTACTCTAGCAGCAGCTGAGTCCTGGAACGCTACTCTAGCAACAGGTGAGTCCTGGAACGTTGCTCTAGCAGCAGCTGAGTCCTGGAACGTTGCTCTAGCAGCAGGTGAGTTCTGGAACGTTGCTCTAGCAGCAGGTGAGTTCTGGAACGTTGCTCTAGCAGCAGCTGAGTCCTGGAACGTTGCTCTAGCAGCAGCTGAGTCCTGGAACGCTACTCTAGCAGCAGCTGAGTCCTGGAACGCTACTCTAGCAGCAGCTGAGTCCTGGAACGCTACTCTAGCAGCAGCTGAGTCCTGGAACGCTACTTAGCAGCAGCTGAGTCCTGGAACGCTACTCTAGCAGCAGCTGAGTCTGGAACGCTACTCTAGCAGCAGCTGAGTCCTGGAACGTTGCTCTAGCAGCAGCTGAGTCCTAGAACGTTGCTATAGCAGCAGCTGAGTCCTGGAACGTTGTTCTAGCAGCAGCTGAGTCCTGGAACGCTGCTCTAGCAGCAGCTGAGTTCTGGAACGCTACTCTAGCAGCAGCTGAGTCCTGGAACGTTGCTCTAGTAGCAGCTGAGTCTGGAACGCTGCTCTAGCAGCAGCTGAGTCCTGGAACGTGCTCTAGCAGCAGCTGAGTCCTGGAAAAGCTGCTCTAGCAGCAGCTGAGTCCTGGAACGCTACTCTAGCAGCAGCTGGTCCTGGAACGTGCTCTAGCAGCAGCTGAGTCCTGGAAACGCTGCCCCTAGCAGCAGCTGAGTCCTGGAACGCTGCTCTAGCTGCAGCTGAGTCCTGGACGCTGCTCTTAGCAGCAGCTGAGTCCTGGAACGCTGCTCTAGCAGCAGAGTCCTGGGGAACGCTGCTCTAGCAGCAGCTGAGTCCGGAACGCTGCTCTAGCAGCAGGACTGAGTCCTGGAACGCGGCTCTTAGCAGACGAGTCCTGGAACGCCCGCTCTAGCCCGCAGCTGAGTCCTGAACGCTGCTCTAGCAGCAGCTGAGTCCTGGAACGCTGCTCTAGCAGCAGCTGAGTCCTGGAACGCTGCTCTAGCAGCAGCTGAGTCCTGGAACGCTGCTCTAGCAGCAGCTGAGTCTGGAAAAGCTGCTCTAGCAGGGAGCTGAGTCCTGGAACGCTGCTCTAGCGCAGCTGAGTCCTGGAACGCTGCTTAGCAGCAGCTGAGTCCTGGAACGCTGCTCTAGCAGCAGCCTGAGTTCCTGGAACGCTGCTCTAGCAGCAGCTGAAGTCCTGGAACGCTGCTCTAGCAGCAGCTGAGTCCTGGAACGCTGCTCTAGCAGCAGCTGAGTCCTGGAACGCTGCTCTAGCAGCAGCTGAGTCCTGGAACGCTGCTCTAGCAGCAGCTGAGTCCTGGAACGCTGCTCTAGCAGCAGCTGAGTCCTGGAACGCTGCTCTAGCAGCAGCTGAGTCCTGGAACGCTGCTCTAGCAGCAGCTGAGTCTGGAACGCTGCTCTGCAGCAGTGAGTCCTGGAACGCTGCTCTAGCAGCAGCTGAAGTCCTGGAACGCTGCTCTAGCAGCAGCTGAGTCCTGGACGCTGCTCTAGCAGCAGCTGAGTCCTGGAACGCTGCTCTAGCAGCAGCTGAGTCCTGGAACGCTGCTCTAGCAGCAGCTGAGTCCTGGAACGCTGCTCTAGCAGCAGCTGAGTCCTGGGGAAAGTGCTCTAGCAGCAGCTGAGTCCTGGAAAAGCTGCTCTAGCAGCAGCTGAGTCCTGGAACGCTGCTCTAGCAGCAGCTGAGTCCCCGGAACGTGCTCTAGCAGCAGCTGAGTCCTGGAACGCTGCTCTAGCAGCAGCTGAGTCCTGAACGCTGCTCTAGCAGCAGCTGAGTCCTGGAACGCTGCTCTAGCAGCAGCTGAGTCCTGGAACGTTGCTCTAGCAGGAGCTGAGTCCTGGAACGTTGCTCTAGCAGCAGCTGAGTCCTGGAACGTTGCTCTAGCAGCAGCTGAGTCCTGGAACGTTGCTCTAGCAGCAGCTGAGTCCTGGAACGTTGCTCTGCAGCAGCTGGTCCTGGAAGTTGCTCAGCACAGCTGAGTTGGAACGTTGCTCTAGCACAGCTGAGTTCTGGAACGTTGTTTAGAGCAGCTGAGTCCGGAACGTGCTGTAGCAGCAGCGAGCCCCTGCAACGGCTGTGAGCAGCTGAGTCCGAAAAACGCTGCTGTAGCAGCAGCAGCAAATCCGGAAACGCTGCTGGAACACTGTAAAGTTGGGTATTCCGGTTGTGAGTACATATTTAATTTCATAAAAATTTTAAACAGATTGTCTCCTTTCGTCATCTGTTTAAGGAAATTTCTGTTTTGCGCGATGTATACCCCCCGAGTCCCCGCGAGTAGGGCCTAAAAGTTGTTTGAGAAGCCCATATTTTGAGCCCCTTGCAGGAGGTTGATCTTAAAACAGTTGTTTGAGAAGTCTTGTTTCCCTGAGTATATTGGGGTCTTAGGTTTCTGTACTCGTGAGTGTCTGACCCCTCCGTGTTTTGCCCCCTCAAGGAAGGTTCCTTGATGTTGGTGAGGGGCTCTTGATTTGGGAAATTGGATCTGTGCTCCTTCCCCCAAATTAAGCTGAAATGCCTTCCACTTCCCCCCCCCCAGGCGCTGTATACCCCGGGGGTTTTTACCCTTTCCCCCTTGATTGTAATAAAAATAATCCGTGTTTCGTGAGCTGCTTCTGAAGGGTGTTCCCCGTATTCGGGGGAGTTTGTTGTTTTTTCACTACGTGTTCCGTGTGTGTTACGTTTTTAAAGACCTTGATTATGGCTGGTTACGGTCCTGGGACTCCCCCACCCCAAAATACTTGTCCCTGATAAAATATCCCCAAATGTTTCTTACGTGTCTTGAACCCAAGTTGTCGGTATTCTGGAACATTGTCACCAATTTTTGTAAGAGTTTCCCCGTCTCCTTAATTTCTGGGGTTTTTCGTGAGTTTTTTCCACGTCTCTCATTGTATTGTGGTTTTTTCTTGTGTTCTAATTTATTTGCGAGTGTTCTCTTTCTTTCCGGGTTTTTTTTGGTTTTTTTCGTGAGTTTTTTCTCCGTATCTCTACATTTTGTTGTGTTCGTAAGTTTGTTCTACATTTCTTAGTTTCTG